>CM031879.1:63466103-63543603 GCA_018697195.1 Certhia americana | reverse complement strand
CACGGGAGCTGGCAATCTACCAGAAGTATGCTGACACACAGGATCAGGCAGCACCTAAGAAAAGAGCAGGAAAGTGCAGAAAATGGCTTTGAACCTGTGAGCCCAGTACAGTGTAAATCCCGTGTTGACATTACTGATCATAGAAGTCACTAGTGCTTCTTTGCACCAACTGAAAGCCAGATCTAAAGATTTTTGTGTTAGCTTTTTTTTCCTGTTTCTACATACTATATATATTTCTATGGAAGGCTAAATATAGCCTGTTCCTTTCAGGCTCCTCTGAAAAAGCAGACTCAGTTCAAAATTTAGGTTTCTAAACACAGAAATAAGCTTTTTACCTGGCACTTTTTTCTCTTTTGGAGCTTACACCATAGTTTTGCTTAATCTATCTAGAGGTTTTATCATTGCATGCTTAGATAATCCTGTGTGGTACAGGCCCCACACACCAAAAATTCAGAAAAGTGGGAACAGTGTTGTTGCCCTGTATATCCCATGCCAGAGTCAGAACAGCAGCTCTGTATCTGCAGCCTGCTACAATTAACACCAGCTTGCCATTTTACACAGAAAACATTAGCTCTTCCAGCTCCTTGGATGGATGTAACTCAGTAAGAGTTAGTTTTCCACAATTACAGAGCTCTATCTGATATTGCAGGTGCATGGTACAAATGGAATTCAATTGGACTTCTGTACATTCAGCGTCTGAAGGTTTGGGAGCCTAAATATTAACCTTTTCTCCACAGTAATCCTATCCAAAGCACTGCACCACAGGAGGTCAAAATACTGGGTATAAACCTGCAACATGAATCCTGTTATTCCATTCCTTTTTTTTTTTTTTCTTTTTATAATTTAACAGAACTGTTAATGTAAATAAATGTTGCAAGGCTGGACACTCAGTATGTTTTCTTTTCTAGCGTTCCAAGTGTCTGGTACAGACTGTGTTATCCAGGATCTATCTGAGATCATCTACACCATTCCCCTTGAATACCACCTGTGCTCTTGTGGCCTTGAATGGCTCTCACAATACAAATTTACAAATGGCTTTTGAAAATTACTCCAGCATCCTTCGGTATGAGCAAAATCTGGTGCACGACACAACTGCCTTGCCTTTATTTTATTGTGATTCTTACCACTCCCAGGCTTTGGGGAGCTTTGTTTGTGTCAGCACACTTCTTTAGCATCTCTGATAGCCTTCAGTCTTCCTGCCTTTAATACCTTTGAACCAGTTGCAAACAGCAAGAGAAACTATATAAACAATTGGTTCACTCAAGACACAAAAAAAAAATCCACGCATCTAACTTAAACTTAATGCTCTCCAACTCTATTCCTCCTTCTCCTTCTCTTGCCCCTGCTCCCCAGGGGAGGTGGGAGGAATGGTTTAAATCAATAACCAAAGGCTTCAGTTTTACAAACCCTTGAGCCATTGGAGCTCTGAGTCCTTGGTGCACCAGCCCCAACCTCCCTCACCCCTGCGCACACACACATGTAATACATATCGAAAAGAAATGTTCACAGCCTGGCATTAACAATGTTCATTCAGTGCTCTTTACTTAAAGGAAAAAAACAATTAAGTGAAACCTTGAAGTAATCTCATTCTGCCTATTTAGCCTCTTCATCCCTCAATGTGTGGTTAGTAAGTGTTGCAATCAGGGGCTAAGGCCTGCTATCATTCGGCCTTAATTAAAAAAGACACAAGCAGTCGAGCTGTGAATTAGAAATGTAACAACGCACTACCCCTGATTAATTCGAGGCTCATGTTGGATTAATAACTCCAAACAAAGAACAAAAGGAAATTGTTATGCGAATTGCAGTCCTCCCAGGCCAGACAAAGGTCAAATCACAGGATTTCAATTTCATCCGGAGTCGCTTAATCAACTCCCTCGGAAGGAAGACCATATGCAGTCCTGAAAGCTACCCATTGTAGTCGTGTTGTCACTGGACCTGAGAGACAGCACAGAGATAATCCCAGCTATTCCCCATCTTTCTTTTCTCCTTCTTGTCTGTTTCTTTTCTTTTTTCCTTTTCCTTTTTTTTTTTTTTTTTTTTCCCTTCCGATTATGACAAAAGCCCTTCATTAGGACTAATGATTAAGGAATAATCTAAAGCCAGGACAGGATAGTATCTGTGGGAAAGTGGCTTTTGTGGCTGCTGCCCCACGGCAGCAGCCTGGCTCTCACTCCCCATGCAGCTGCAGAGGTAGCTCCTCATTTTTTGTGGGGGGTTCTTCTGTGGCGGCAGCAGCAGAAGCCACAAACCTCTGTGCTTCATTCCACACCACAGAGTCACTTACAGCAAACAGCACTTGGGGGTGGGGGTGTAAAACAGGATGTTTGGGACACAGTGCACTGCTTACATCTTAATGCAGAGGTCTTTTGGGGTTGTCAGCTGAAGAAGAAGTATATTACTAGTCTGAAACCCTATCTCTGACCAAAACTAAGCCACAAGGAATAAAATCCCATATTTCTTTGCTGTTGACACCCCCAATGAAAGGATGATGGAGCAGAACAGCCCTCAGTTTTCACGATCTTGGATATACCATCCTTCCAGCGAGCAGGAACAGAGCATGTCCCCCTGCTCCCATGGAACATGACTTCCTAACACACATGGCAGAGCATTTTATATGGCCTGCACAGTTATTTTATATAAAGAAAAAAGAAAAGTTCAGGTCTACTTAGGAATCTGGCACCTCATGTCAAGAGCAAGCCTATAGAAAATGAAAAAAAGAGCAAGAAGGAAGCTTCAGGGTGGGGACCTGCAACATGGGGTTTCTTCCCACCTCACTGCCTTCTGGAAGGGCTCTGCCCATCAGCTCAGTAACATCAGTTTGCCACACAGCTGCCAGTAGCTGGCCCAGCCTGGATGGGGCAAGTACTTGCTCTCAGCTAGACCCCTTTTGTTTGTATACATTACAAAAGGCAAGCTGGAATGTCTCAGGGTTTAATTCATCGGGGTTTTTGTTGTATATTCTGTAACAGCAGCACAGTTTGGGACCAAATTTACTGTCCCCAGGAATTGGCTCCAGCAAGAGGCCAAGAGCCAACACCACTACCCACCTTGATGTAGACGTCTTGCTTAACTCAAATAAATCTCTTCTGATTTACATAGAAATGAGATACAAAGACTCAAGTTCTCTTTTAATCTTGGATTCTGGTTCAAATAATATTCTGTGTATTAATTCCTTGGCCTAGGATTGCTGACAAATGCACCAGGACTCTCTGACTTGACTTTACCAAGAGATACCTTAAAGTCCAATAAAACTACACAAAACCTGGTACTAGTACCTGACACTGCATCAGTAGTTTCCAAACCTGCAGGCACTGAAGAACAGGAGTTATGACTGGGATGTTGAAAAACCTTGGGAAATGAAGATGCAGAATCTGTAAAAATCTCTTACCTGTGTTAGGTGCTGGAGTAAAATTGCAGGTCACTCGGTGAACTTAAAAGAAGATCCTGTTTTGACTTTCAGCTTGGGATCATCTCCATTCAATTCTGTCACAAACTACACTTGGTCCTCTTGCCAAGGGGCTGCTCACACAATTGCTGCCTCTGAATTAGCTGTTGGAGGGGAAGAAGTGGTTTGTGAATTGCCCAATTCTGAAGCCCTTTCCTACTCAGAAATATTCCAGTTTTAAATACTAACCCAATACAGGAGTATTCAACTTCTGTGATGCTTTCCTTTTAAGTATCTGCACTCTCTTGCATTACACATTGATTTCTTAGCATGCAACCAAAAATTAAGATGAAATACCTACTGTGCCATGGAAAAGGAGAGCCATATACTCAGAAACCCTTTTGCCTGTGTTATACCACGTCATTAAATCCAAATTACATGGAATGCAAATTCTGTTAGAAATTAATCTTTCAAGCATTCCACCAGCTCCAAAATGTATTCAAAAAATAATATTTGAAATCTGTTACTATTAGAAGCTCAGCAACAAATTAACTTACATGCACTACCAGTTATTTTAGCTACTTCCACTCTTCAGCACAAAAGTAAAATGAAAGTTTTAAGTGTGCAGCTCCAAAAGTTTAGCCCATGTATTCATCTATCAAAGAAGAAATTCCAGTAAGAATAATAGGAGGACAAGTTTTCCCTTCTCATTCATGTTGAAAACTAGTTAAGCTTGTAGCCTTCAGCCTAACAGGAGAAAGTCTGGTCACCCATTTCTCATGTATTCTAATTACTAAAGAGCAAATAAGTTTTTCCTCCAAGAGTCCATCAAGTCCTCCATCAAGTCTAACCTTTGATAGCCACTTTGCCAATTCGACCATGGCATTAAGTACCACATGCAGTCATTTCTTGAACACCTCCATGGATGGTGACTCTACCACCTCCTTGGGCATTTGGGCAGTCCATTCCAATGTTGAAAAACCCTTTCTGTCACAAAGTTCCTCCTAATGTCCAACCTGGACCTCCCTTGGTATAGCTTAAAGCCACATCCTCTTGTCCTGTCACTGTTGCCTGGGAGAAGAGGCTGACCCCCACCTGTCTATACCTTCCTGTCAGGGAGTTTAAAGAGTGATAAAGTCCCTCTGAAACTCCTTTTCTCCAGGATAAACAACCCTAACTCCCTCAGCTGCTCCTCACAGGAGCTGCTTCTCTCTAGGTAGCACACGCTCAGGGATTTTTTAGGCTCTCACTTCACAGCACCAGACCCCAGGTTCATGAGATGACATTACTCCTCTCACAGGAGAGACATGTACACAGGACATGCACCTCTCATTTACCAGCGAATTGTGTGCAAATAAACACAAGACAAAAGCTTGTAATGCCAAAAAAAAAAAAAAAAAAAAAAAAAAAAAAAAAAAAAAAGGCACTTTGGACAGCTCTTCGGCAGAAGAAGACAGGAGCATCTGCTCTCTCCCAGCCCAAATGCCAGCACCGACCAAGTATGCAAAAGTTCCTACAGACTACATCAGATGATAACCTACAAATCTGCTGAGGATGAGAAGGAAAATAATTTATTTAAGTGGCTGCAGACCCAACCAGCCCCCACTACTAAATCTGGCACATGCATTATGAGTCTTGAAATCAAACTTGGCCCATCTTCATAGCTCCTGGAAACACTGTGGCAAAAAACAACTTCCAAGGAGCTACACTGGACGGGACAGGCATAGCCTAAAATATTCCCCATTCCTTTGAGCACAGCTTTGAGCACAGCTGCCTCCCTCTCTGACACAGCTACACAGAGTCAGGTGGGATGACAAGGCAAGCCCTTGTAAGCTACCTGGGGACCAGCAGGCTGCCCTGTATTCCTAAGTAATCCCTCAAAACTGAAGGTGGTATAGAGCCCATCCTACTCTCCTTGCTCCTCTCAGCTATCTCTAAAGCCTTATGAATTTCTATAAATCTCCAAGTATCAACAACAGGCAAGCATTGAAAGCTGCCCTCTGCTTGACTTGCTCTTTTCTTTGTGGCAATCATGTCAGGCCTGTATACCTGTATCTTTAAGCAAATAAACCAAGAAATTTTCCTGATTTTACTTGACATTTTTCCTTATCCTTTCCCATTACTTAAGAGCTGCCTCTTTCTCTTCCTTTCCACTCAAACAAGCCACCAGTGAGAAACGTTCTTCCTCTGTAGCTCTTACCAAGTGTGAAAGAGCTTTCACATATCTTTACCTCACTGACCCTTCATCTCTCTTCAAATCACAGATAAGAAACAACATTTTCTTATCTTGCTAAGAACTGGGAACACTTTCCATTTCTATTACAGTGTTTGCCACCCCTATTAAACACTAAGAGTTTGTATGAAAAAAATTATGCATAAATATAGTAGTTCTCTGATAGATTCCGAGCAGCCAGTTTTTCAGTGGATAGTATTCCAAACTGTACTGCAAGCAAGCAGCTGTGTCAAAAGATTAAATATGATGGGATGTGCAGAGAAAACCAGTTATGTCAAGCCCATTTGTCTCTCCCAAAGAAAACCAAGCCAACCAACCAAAGATAACGTGGATTCTTCTATTCACCTTACCAAAATGCCACTTCCACTAGAAAGATAAAATCACAACACAGCAAATTAGGTTTTACACCTGGATAATTTTTCCAAAGAAGTCCAGCACCTTTGTTTAAGCTCAATTTAAAGGACTGCACACCATTCCAAAGAGCTGCTGGGTAGTTGCTGCTCTCCCTCTTATAGGTGGCTGCTCCTCAATACTGGTTGGCATTAAGCAGGGCAAGACATAATTTCCTTGAAAGATACAGCTTTCATTCCAAGACAAAAAGATATTTTGTGAAAAGAAAAATTTTTTTTCTTTTCATTTTTGGCCAGCTTTAATGGTAATTATGAGGATTGCCAATTATTGTTATAAATCTAGAAACACAGCAGTAACGTCCTTGTAAACAAATTTATAATGTACTTTAACAAAGTTATCAGGAATCTTCTCTAATTCTTCATTACTATGATGAGATATTATATAAAGGAGTAAGACTAAGAGTTGATTCATGTTGTATAAACCTGGGAAGAGGTTTCAGAAGCTTAAAAGAACTGGATCCCATAAATAATTTCACCTTTGCCTTTTTTTTTGTTTTTTAATTTTCTTGTGAAATCTGTCTTCTTTGCTTTGATGCCTTTGATTGAAAGGCATTGTGTAAATGACTCACATTTGCGCAGCTCTGAAACACCAACACCAACAAAAGCCAAAACATACAATTTGGTGTATTTGCTTGCTGACTAAACACTTTTCCTTGTATCTCTCTTTGCTTGGAGGGTAAATTGTTAGTTTCAAAGCTGAATGACTGCTTCAGTGAGTTGGGTAGCAGACTATTGGTACAGTGTGATAATTAAGGGATCTTAGTTCTTAAACAATGCTGATAAAACAGAAATCCCTCTCCCTTTTTTCTGGATTACCTTTAGAACTGAAATCAGAGCACGCAAAATGAATAATAATTTGCACCTTCTGTGAATGATAAAAGATTGAATCAAATTTTAACTAGAGTCTATTTGTAAATCCCTCAGGATGACATAATTACTATTCAACACATACCTTAATTAGCTGTACACATCTATTTCATAGTATTTAACAGGTTTTAACAGCTTCTATTGTCTGTTGAATGGATGTTCCATTCTTATCAGAATGGAAACAATTCTGAATTTCCTAAACTGGAGGAAATTTGCTCACAGAAGTTAAGAAATTATCTGGAAATTACTGTTCCTGCAGTCAAATAGTTTTTGGTTGGGTTTGTTTGGGGTATTTTCATTTTTGAAGTTGTTTCAAATTCATCAATCGTACAAAGAATTGACAATGCACTGATGTAAATTATCGTTGCTGCTGCCTCTTTCCTTTTGATGGAAAAAGGTCATAGTTGCATTGTTTGGTGAAAAGAAAAATCTATTCAAACTTTTGCATAGAATTTGAAATGACTAGCAGGCTAGGCTAGGACAGGATTTCTTTTCCTGGTTTGGATTACAGCCTCACCTCTAGAAAGCACTGCTGCTTTCATTGCTCCATCATGGATCAGAAACAGGCTGAAATTTGGCAAGCCATGCCCTCAGGTGAAACTGAAGAATTAGCATTTGAGGCCTTGGTGCTTATGTTGTATAACAGCAGGTACTTGCTCAGCTTGTGGAGGCTGTTCTTAAAACCAGTGGGATCTGCAGAACAAGAGGCTTGGTCACACATGCAGCTGCCATGAGCTGAGGCTTGGTGAAAATCACAAGCACAGCCTTCCCTAAAATCAGAGAATCCCAGAGTCTTATAGGTTGGAAAAGACCTGGAAGGTCTTTGAGTCCAACCATTATCCTAACACTGCCAGGTCCAACACTGAACCACATCCCAAAGTGCCACATCCACCCTTCTTTTAAATATCTCCAGGGATGCCCAAGCAAATGAGAATGACAGTGATGGTGTGCAGACACATCTGCACGTAGTATGTTTTCATATTTTGTCAAACTGCCCCAAGTGAGATTAAAATGTTGGCTTAAATACTTATTTTATACTCTGTGTCATTTGCTTTCTGCTCTCCTAAAAGTACAATGCTAAAGACAGCTGACTCTTCAGCCAACTCACTGTTCCCAGAGCCAAATCCAAATGAAGGTAATTGACACCCAGGAAAACTCTGGAGGCTGAGCTGGGGGAGATAGGACTAGAAGTGCCTTGCTCTCCCAGACACTTCATTTTTGACTGGTTTTACCAGGATCACGGAGAAGCCAAGACCTCCATAGTCACAGTAAGGGAGCACTGCCAGGACCGAGGGAAAGGGAAAGACCAAGCACACTGCTCTGGCTGAGGAGAAACTAAACAGCATGAGGAGAAGGTCTGAAAGATATTTGAGGTACTACCTCTCCCAACTACCCAAAAGTCATCAGACCAGTCCTAAGTCCTGAAGTCCTAAGATTTACCATAAACAATAATTCTTAGAAACAAACAACCCCCCTAAACCAATGCTTTCCTATGCGTTTGAAATCCTTTTATTTTAGCTTTCTCTTACTTCTCTAGGCTGCCCCCACGTCATATTTTCAAGTTTTTCACTGCAAATCCTTGTAGCAAAAATGTATTTGTTTTATAAGTGGAGAGATTCTTACACATTCATATTATCTCATAACAGGGCTTTGCAAGACTTGTTACATATTGCAATCTTTGCAATAAAATTGCAGACATTGTGTTGAGAAGCTAATCTGTTTTGCTCCCTGAAACAGAATGAAGTAAAATAAAATAAAAATAAACTTATGCAGTTTGGAATGTTTCTTGCTTCACAGTTATGTTTTTTCTTCTGTGCATGATGAAAGTGTAAATGCCCAGTCATTAAAAATCAAAAAGATATGGATCTCTCACATGTATCAATCTTTCTCAGCAGATTTAGGGAGAGAGAAGGAAAAAGGGGAGGTGTGGCATGTATGCCAAGGTGTTTTATACTTTACCAGCACCTCTCTTTGAACCTCAGTTTCCACTGTTCCTTGCTGCGGTCTCAGCCAAGACCCAACAAGAGAAGGTAAAGGGTCCCAAATTTTCTGGAAATTTTCTGCTGTAAGTACTGGGAATTTACTGGAATGCAGAGTAGGCTAGGAGCAACAGGTTCCTCTGCTTTCGTCATGCAAACAAAGCAGGCTGCAATCCTCTGTGCCAGTACCTGTCCACAATCAGCCTGCTGGTTCCTCCTCCCCAGCATGCCATGGGAACCTCACTTGGAGGTGGCAAAAAGATGGACCTCAGGTTGCTGCACTGCAATGTGAGGTCCATCTTTTTGGCAAGCCATGCCCTCAGGTGAAACTGAAGAATTAGCATTTGAGACCTCGGTGCTTATGTTGTATAACAGCAGGTACAGGTCTTGGTCTTTCCCAAATCTGTCTTCAAGTCATTACCTGGGAGAAGAGAAAAGCTATTTGTACTCTCCCAAGTAAACTTGCTCTCCTTGATTTTCCTAACATTACAATGGAAGTTCCCTGTCTGTCGTGTTGGTCACTTGCTTTGTACTGGAAAAATGGCAAATCACAGGGATAAAAACGGTGCAATATGCAATCACTGTGCAGCATTAGCATAGTGCTGGATCCTCTCTAATTACACGGAGTACTGCTGATATGCTGATAAAAATAATCATATTGATTGCTTATATATATATATTGGAAAGAGAAGTAGTTCAAGCTCAGCCAGCTAGAGGAAAAAACTACAGGAGGGCAAAGAAAGATTTACAATTCTTTTCTGCTTAAATGACATAATCTGTGAGGAGACATGCATTTTAATGGAGCACTGTATAGAAGAACTTTGCGAGAGTAAAAAAAAGCCTGATAGTAGATCCAGGTGGCAAAACCATGAGATTTTGAGCATCATAAAAAGGATGGTAGTACCAGCTCACATGGACCACCCAATATGTTCCATCCCTAGCTGAATCCTACTGTCTTCCAATACTTATACTATATTATTTATTATTTGCATTATATATTATTTGCATTGCAGTTTCCACAGCAAGGCCTCCAGGAAACCCCATAGGAGTATTTTCATGTTTGGTTGATTAGTTTTGCATCTGCATAAAAATAGTTGCCTTGTTGCCTGAAACCTTGACTTCAGCACAGGAACACACAAAAAGCAGGAAATAAATCTGATCTTTCTGCTTTCCAACACCAAGTTGATAAATTTTTAAAATAATTAACTTATAATAATTAAAGATGAAGTTAGTAGTACAAAGAATGTCTTAAAATTACATTCAGCGTGTCAGATTTCTGGAAGCAATTCTGAGTTCTGCTGAAGCCCCAAGAAACTGCAAACCTGTTGAGTAGTGAGTGCAGGCATCTGAGTCAACAATACCCCTTCCAGATGTTAATTACTACAGCTGTGGAATACCTGACTATGAAAATCACTTATGATGATACCTGTTGTGTATAGCTGTGGTTTCACCATGAAGGTGAACATGAAACACTTACACATGAAACTCATTCTGTGGATAACACTTGAAAAAAATTAAATATATGTACATGCATCTCCAGGAGAAAGAAAACTTGACAGAAACATCAAGTTTGCAGTTTCGTGTTTTCTAAACATGAAATATTGTAAGCAGACACATTGTCCCTACACTTTGGCACAATCACAGTTCATTCTTGTGTAAATAATTTGGGATAGCATTAGAAAAATTGCAAATATGGCACTTAATTTTATTAAGAAAACAACTGATGCAATAGCAACTATGGCAAAAATGGGATGGTAAATAGGCTGGGGTTTTACCAAATTTCTCCTTGGGCCTTTCTGATAGTTAATAAAGATATTTTATTGAAGCCATATAGTCAGGTTGAAGGAGATGCTACATCCTAGAGTAGGAAAGGTAGATACAACTAAATCAGCAAAGTGATTTGGCTTTATTAATTCCTTTGAGGGAATCTAAAAGATGAATTTTGATTACTGTGGACCTGGAATAACATCACTGGATGCAGAAATCTGTCAAACATGGAAGAAAGGATGGAACAGGTCAACTTTTAATAACCATTTGTTTGGTGAGCTTAGCTGACAGGCATTACTTTATTCTCAACAAATTTAAAAAACCCACAAGCCATGCAGTGGGAAAACATGAATGGCATATTTGGGATCTGCCAAGTAGAATATAGATGGAAAAAAATTTGGTCCTAAATCCCAAAGTATAGCAGATCTGTGCCCTGATTAGCTTACATTCATTCAAACCTCCTTCTGTGCCCTGTGCTTAGATTAGGTTGTGCACACAACCTATTTTCTATTTATGCAACATCTGCTCTGCTTTGAGATTGTGAGCAAGAATATTTCCAGGCTCCAAAGCAGGATGAGATTACAGACTGGCAAACTGAGCTGGATAAAACAAGGCCAGAGCCACAAAGATTTAGGTTCAACTCAGATTATTTAAGATTCCAAAAATGTCTTTATTTCGCATTAACATAAGTGATTTCCCATATTTATACCTCCTTCCAGTTTTGAGAAGGAAGAGAAACAGAGTGCTTAATTAGTATAAGTTCATCTAGTGCTGTTCTTTCACATGACCAGAGTGACAAATCTTGTGGCTATCATGTGTAGTGCCATAATTAAGCCTTCAGCCCTGATTATTCAGACCTTGGAGAGTCATCTAAGCCCTGTCATCCAGACACAGTGATGTTCTCCTACCACTGGAATGAAGAGGGGAGTACAGGAGAAAAGGAGACCTCCAAGCACAGACTATGCCAGTATGAAAAATGTTCACCTTGTGGGAACATTGCAGGGACTGAGAGGGGTAAAAGGCACAGTGCTGTTGAAACAGGTGGAGACGGCAGGGAAAACACAGGGTCCCCCTCCAGATGACCAGTTCAAAATAAGAAAAGGAGGGTGTTTTTTCCTAAGAAGCAACCAGCAAAATTTCTGTTAACATCTGCAGTAAAATTAACAGTGGTTCCTGTGAAAACAATCTCTATGGGCATCAAGGCCAGGATTTGGTCTGCAGCAGCAGCAGCCACAATGCATGGAAGATGTGTTTAATTTCTTTTAATAGCAACAGGCAGAAGGTTAAACATTTGACCAAAGTGACAAGCTCAGGGTGACTAAGAGGACCACAGGGCTGCTCTCACCTTCCTGCTGGACTTGGCTTTCCTGACATTCACTGGCACAGTACATGTGAACAGAGATGCTGCTGCTGCTGAACTGTGAAGTTTAACAGCCCCACTGATACTCTGGAAGCCCATAAGCTCACCAAAAACCTCACCCCAGCTCAAATTTATAAGCTGGTCAGAAAGACAGTGCTTCACCAGTTTGGGTATCCAAATACTTTCAGCTGAGTTCTGTGGAATAATAGTTCAGTGACAGCCTTTAAATAAATATATAAGTGCATAAATCCCTCTTTACTTGGCCATGATTGAGGGCTTCTTCCTCCCTTGGAGGAGGCTGCAACACAAGGAATGCCATTCAGCTAGTAGGAACTGGCTGCATCAAAAAGCAGCCAGGATTTCTCCCTCTCCCCATTCTTTCCCTCCCCAAAACAATAGACCTGAAAACAAAAGACAGATTATTGGGTTTAAGTATGTAGCCCATTCTCCACATACCCTTTCCTCCCTCCTCCCACCCCTTCTTCAGCACATCTGGTAACCATGTGTGGCAAGTGCTAATGAAGACTTTCCTGAGTGAGCTACAATTAGTTCCGACTGCTGTACGCCTCTCTCGGCTGTACTGAGGATAAATACCAAAACAAAACAAATATCTTCTCTTCACTGTTCCTGAAACCTCCTCTTGCCCCTGGGATTCCCCTTCCTCATTTGCTGCTGAAATGAGAACAAAAAAAAAATAGTGTAAGCAAACACTTTGAGGTGGTCTTCTGCCTGATTTCTTTTCTCTTTTTAAATCAGCATTTTATTCATTTTGATTGAACACGACAGGCAGGCAACAGTGTTTCTATGATCCTGTCTACAGTAGAGAATTGTTAAACAGATGTCCATTTTTTTTCTCCTAGCCTGGCAGTATTATACACATAGCAGTTTTATCTGCTTGAGCAGATCAAATTTGTGTGTGTGTGAGTGTGTGTGTGTTGCCATTTGGAGTGATTAGAATAAGCCGCACAGAGGCAAGATGTATTGTGCACAATTAAGCCCATCTCCAGACCGCACATTTTTGTTTACTCTTGGTCTCCTCTCCTTTCCCCAGTCAAGCTACTAATAGAGCTGTTTCAAGTTTCAACAAGACCACATTAACTGCTGGTCACCGCATGAAACAGAATGTCAAACCCCAGCCTTTCCCCAAGATCTAAGAACCAGCCTCCCTGTCCTCCTTTACATTTCTCTCTGAAACTGCCACGGCCCTCACCTTCAAAATTCCTAATGATTCCCCCCAGCAGACACTCAGTGCAATGTGAAATTTCACAGTGTGAGACTTTACATATTCTTTGTCATTTCTCTCAGCTGCGTCACGCCACGCGATTGCCACTGACCAACCCCTACTTGAAAGTATGTTCTCACTAAACAAACAATCCAGATAATTGCTGTGGAAGTGATGATATCTGCATACATCATATTTCAATTATACCTTATTCACTCAAAAAATGGCTATAACCCTCCTACTCCTTTTGAACGGCGCTGTATATTGAAATGTAAAAAAACTAAGTTCTAAGAGCAGAACAAAAGCAAAACTGATGCTTAAAAAGGAGTTATTCTCTTAAAATACACATGTTTCTACTTGCCAAATGAAGATGAGAAGAATGATAGGATGGAGTAATGCAGGGAGGGGGGAACAAAAAGGGTTTTAATCATGGTTCGGATTAAGGAGTTGTATAACAATTGCTCTCCTTCCAGGCACATACAGTGTACATGCTCACTGTAAATGATCAGCATTAAAAGAAACACGTGACACATTTAACATAAAGACAGCTGCATATACATTAACACTTGATTAATCAAAAGACACTGGTTATCTTTCTCCCTCAAAATACCAGGAAGTAGCACTTATACACACAGGACTGACAGCCAAAGCCAGCCTCTCCCCTACCCCAATTTAAAGTACATAAACCCACTGTGGGGAAAAAGAAAAATAAAAAAGCACAAGACTCTTTATAGTTTGAGGGCCTCTTTTGGGATGAGAAATATTGCTTCATTTCCACATAATCTTGCTTTTCTCTGCACCAAGCATGGCAGAGAAAGTGGCACTTCTAGCGATATTTTTCTACAAAACATAAATTTTACACTTTGAAAAAAGGCTAATTTTATTGGTAATGAATACCAGTAATAACTTAATGAGTCACTGCAGTACACACTTTAAGGAGGAGCCGGTGCTAATGCGTGAATAATTATTGACACAATTAAGTGCCCAACACTGGGCCTGTTAAACTGCTTCTGGCACGTGAGGACTCCTTAATGGCTCCATGGCATCATACAATGACCCTAAAAGGTTTTAAAGTGCAGAGAGCTCCCTTTTGCTACTGCAAGGGATCCTTGGATCTCCAATCCATTCCCTGCCAGATAATGCTGAATTGGCAAGGATTTACATCCTGTGTGGTGTTTTCCCTGTTGCCAGGCAGAGTAATTGCCTATTTACCGATTTTGTAAACAGTAAGCTCACCCTTTGACCTGCCTTGAGAGAGACTGTCTGGTCCATAACCCTGCCGGGGGCTTCCTCCTTCCTAACAGTCACTCTGTGAGCCCTGGTTGCTGCTGGAGACCCTTCCCACTGATGGCTACAAAGCAACAAGATGCCAGCGACACACCAGCCACAGAATCCTCACTCTGTGTGGGATTAATCTCCAGCTCACCTACAAAAGCTTTCTTGAAATTGGAAAAGAGTATTCAGCACAAATAAGTCACTGAGCGAAACAGCTCCAAGCTGTCTGGGCAGTCCCACCACACATGTACTCCCATCCCAAGACACTCAAGCCCCCTCAGCTCCATTGCACACACTCTGTTTCCCTCTTTTACAGTGTGTGCCAATGTGTAGATGTCCCAAATCTCTGGCCCCACTGTGCATACCACACTTATCTGCGGCAAATACAGCAGAATCGCTGGAGATATCTGCAGGTTTCCAGCAGAGTTATTTGCAAGGCAACATTATCATCAAGAAAGCCATAAAAAAGTCACCTCTGGCAAATAACTCTTGACCATGTTTCACAAGAAGGGCGCTCGTGTCCTCTGAATGGACGCGGTTGTCTGTAAGTTGGGATGTCCTGCCAAAACGCCTCATCAGTGAGCTGGAGAAATACATGCACTCACACAAAAACTGACCCTTTTTTCTGAGATCCTGAACTCCCCCTGAACTTCCCCAAGCTATTCCAGCATGCATGTAGGTCTGTGAGGTAGATGAACAGATGAAGCAGACAGACAGGTCAAAATATTCTATGTTAAAATCTGTGCAGCCTGAGTACTGCACCTACAGAGTCGTCACTGAGGGGTCCCCAGGCCAGGGTTAATTAAATGGCTTTGCATTTTCTCATCTGCACAATGCAAACACAGATGCTGCCATCTTTGTAGGTTGCTGTAGTCACATATCCATTTTGAAAACATGCATTGTACCAGACACAATAAAAAAGAATAGGAAAGCAGGGCTGACCTGAAAAATACATGTCCTGAATTAAGAACTACTAAACACAGTCTAGTACTTCTCACACAAGAGAAGGGCTTGGAAGGGAGATACCACTTCAAAAACTATGCAGCTTCATTATTTTCCTTTTATTTTATAATAATAGAGGTTTAACCCCAGTCCTTGCTCCTGACAGACACCACAGGCCAACACCCAGCTTACTGAGACGCCGAGAAAAGCTACCAGTTGCCTATGTCCCATACGACAACACAATCCCACCGATGAAGTTCTACCTGATCTTCCATAACCCAAGGTCTTTTCTGAAAAACCAGGAGTAAGCGAAAGCTGGAAAGAAGATTGGCATCATGCATAATGAACTGAGGTGTCACTGTTAGCTGCCTGACTTCTGAGTAGAGAGGAACAGGGGGGTATCTTCCCCCCTTGGATGCCCCCCAATAAGTCACAGGACGTGCCTGAAAGAGCAGTGAGAGTTTCACTTGCAGCTGTATCATGCCAACTCAGTGGTACCAGACTTCATAAATGGTTCTTAACCTCTTGCCCTAACTGGCAGCAGAAGACAGATGTTCTAACAAGAGCAGTTCTGCAAAGCCAGGCAGAGTTTGTGTCATTGCATTGGAGCAGGATTTCACTGCTCAATGTCCAGCCCTAGGAAACTCCCAGGCTGCCCTTTCTTCTCTGTAATAAACCAAATGTGCAACAAAATATTGCCACATCCCATGTGTATATTGACACAACTGGGACTTCAACCCCCATTTTGCTTTGTGTTTTTCAAAGGGCTTTGTTTATCTTAAGATAAAGCACACGTTCTGGCCTGATACAGGGGCCAGCCACTTTGGGGAACGGAGTCAGTGCATGCACTGGGTCACCTGAGGACAGGACTCCTCCTGAAGTATTGACCTGTGGCAGGAGACAGAGAACCCTGAGACACTTGCAGAATCAGTCCCCTTTAAAAAAGAAAAAGAAAAAGAAAAAAAAAAAAATGAATTTTTTATGACTTGCTGAGTGAAACGTATGTTTTGAAGTCAGCTGGTGTGAAAACTGCAGGGAAAAGGAATCAAACTTTAGGCTGCTGGTCATAGGTTTTTATAACATGGAGAAGAAAAAAAACAGACATTGTGTTTGCATTCTATTTCTGGGCCTTTAAGCTGTAACAGCATGAGTGGTATTTGCATCAGGAGTTACCATATATCATTGCAAGCAACATATGCATAGATGGAAAAAAGATGACGGCAGCAGCAGGTTCAGTGAAATCTCAGGATCTCTCTGTGATAGGGACCTGCTAAAGGTTTGGTTTTATTTAGCGTAGCTTAAAATGTCATTGGCATATGTGTTTCTCAATTAACACCAATTTAATACACTCCAGAAGTGTTCTATTCTGAGAGCAGGCTTCAGAGTTTACAAAGAATCTAACCTGACATTTTAGCACAGGATATCCAGACCCATTTACAATCAGGAAAGCACACTATGAAGGCTATATTTTTTTTTTCTTCCACATTGTGTAATGACATCTCTAATGATAAATACAAAAGTCAGAAAATCCTAGCAAACAGTGCTGTACTATGGAAATTATGAGTCCCTCCATCCTCTATGAGTCACTCATATCCCCCAGATGAAATGGTGCCTTGCAGCAAATTCAGAGTTTCAGTAAGCGCATGGTTGATTTTCCTTCTTTGTGCCTTAACCGTGCTGTACATTTTCCTCAGCTGATAAACTGCAAACTCACCAACAGAATTAAGTGGCAAATATATTAAAAAAAAAAAAAAAAGCAGACCCCAAACTCAATGAGAAGTTTTCAATCCCGAAAACCCTGGGCCTTATGACAAAAATTTGAGGAGGGAAAGATTCATTCATGATGACTTCCTAAATGATAAATACAGATGTCCAACAGAATCCCAGAAAACAACCACTGAAAGGTTGAAGGATTATTCTTTAAACAAAAGAATGAATTAAGAATAGGCAAGTATCATTTTATATGAACTTTACACAGACTATATGAATGTCTACAGTGTATTTAAAAAGAGCACCTGGCATTATTAATATTGATTTTGGAATATACAATTTATTAGATGCAATGGGCCAAATTCATCCCTGACAAAACCAGTAACTTTAGAGAAGCTGCATGAGAGAGAAATACCTCTTTTCAGATCTAGTTAACTGTTTATTCTGAAATCAGTGACAACAGAAACACTGGGGAAAAAACATTCAAAAAACATTGGGAGAAAAAGGTTAAAATCAAGCATTTTAAGGTTAGGAAGTACCAGTTTTCAACTTGCCCGTTAATTCTGTCCTGTTGTGTGTCCACTGTCTGCACTGAAGAAAGAAAACCAGCTCAGGTTTTTGCAGTTCAAAAGTGTATCACAGGGCATTCACACAAGAGGGCAGGAGTGTGATTGGAGGGACAACCTGAATTCGGCCTTAATTATCAATGTTTGGCCTTGCAATTTGCATGAACTTTCCTCCTTTACTGAAGGTGGTAAAAAAAAAAAAAAAAAAAAAAGATAAAAGATAAATATATCACATAAAACTGCTGAAGCTTCCCAAAACATACCACCCTGGCAAGGTTTAGCCTCTGCACAAATATCTACTCTTTAAGCTTCAGGGTATGAGCTGGAGTCTGCAGAAAATAAGGTGCAGTCTGGTCTTCAGCCAGCAGACCTCACCAATTTTTCCCATTTCCCAGCTACATCGCTGGGGAAACTCCAGCTGATGCCAGCATAGGGAGGTAGGAAAGAGAATTAAATGCACAGGGAGGAGACTGGAGAGGAGGTGCTCACCATCTGCTCCAGCTGCTCTGGCAGGTCCATGGATGTCTAGTTCTGCAGGAGTGGAGGTGGTCTGGTCCCAGCTGAGCTCAGCTCCTCTGACACCCCTGTTTGGCTGCTGCTCTGACACTGTGAGCCACTGCCTAAAAAATGACCATGAAAGTGAAACAGAGACTTTCATAGGCTTGTGTCATCACCAGGTTTGGACTGGGCCCCACGGGATGAAAAAATTCTACTGCTGAAACCTGGGATTTCATTTCATTTCACACAAAGTTCTATGGCTAAAACTTGAAATTTTTTTAACAGCAAATTTTAAAGCCCAAGGCAGAGCAAACATTAAAGTTTCTTGGTCCAACAGGATCCTTTAAAATTAACTGAAGCAATCTAAAGGCATCAGACTTCAACTGTCTCTCGAAATAAATAATTTGGAATAATCTTTCCTTGTAACAACATTCTCACCTACACACTGTCTAGAGCATGTGTGTTTGTATATACCCATATATATATAAACACATCCTTGAATACAAACAGTTGGAAAGACTTCATCCTGAGCATGACTTGCCAGGAAATCTGGAGAATTCTGATATATTATGAGTTAAAATATTAACAGATGTGCACATTCAAAGTGAGAATTTAATCCTGAATTTGATCAGGAATATACGTTGAACTCTGCTAGAGAGAACTCTGAAATTTAGTAACATTATCCAAGACGTTATTTGCTAAATCATGGGAAATCTTGTGTTTCAGATTCTTCAAATCCTGGTTCCAGTGCAAGCCTAGAATTGCTCATGCTGTTTTGGTCCTCTGAAAACTTAACTCAAAAGACGACTCCCTCACCAGGCACCCCAGTGGTTTTTCACATCACCTAACTTCAGGGATCTAACTGTTCATGGAGTCAAGGCAAGTTCCTCATATGGCTGCTCTGAAGTCCCTCCCCTTGGATGAGCATACCTGTCCCTATTGATTACACAGATGGCTTTAGCTCCTAATTTAGGTACATGATTTAGATGAGGCTCCACAGTGTTATAATTTTATTCTCAAACCTTACTGTAGCACACATGCTATGCACTACAAGCTAACTCAATCCCAAACGAGTGGGGTCTGAGCTAATTTCAGATTTTTGCTAAAAATGAGCCCACATGTAGATCTAGATGCCCTCAAGCTGAAAGAATCGAATGTCTTCTTCTGGGTGGGAGTTTCTCTGACCTAGCTATAGCTTTGTCTGGAAATTTGGATTGTTTATAGCTTTATAAGCAACAAAAACCCTGTCAAAAAGTTCCTTATTTATTTAATTCCAACTATATGGTAATTTTTATATCCCTTTTTTCCAGCCTTCAGTTAGCACTACTGAAGCATTTTTATGTTATACTTCATAAACAGCAGAGAACTTAAAAAAATACAGATACCTCGCCTGGAATTTGCATATCATTCCCCATTAAAGTGCTTCCTCCCTTCCTTTTCCTCTCCCAGCTTATAACACACAGCAGTGGGAAATGAGCAGACAAAGTCCTGTTAAAGCTGAAAAGAAAATCCTACCTACACAATGAAATTAGAATCACAGAATCCTTTAGGCTGGAAAAGATCTCTGAGATCATCTACTCCAACTTTTGACTGATAATCGTATTGTCAATTAGACCAGAGCACTGAATGCCACATTTCTTGAACACCTCCAGGGATGGAGACTCCATCACCTCCCTGGGCAGCCCATTCCAATTTTTGACAACCCTTTCCATGAAGGAATTCTTGATACCCAACCTGAACCCCTCTGGGCAAAGCTTGAGGCTCTTGCCCTGTCCTTTGTTCCCTGGGAGCAGAGCCTGACCCCCACCTGGATGTATCCTCCTGCCAGGGAGTTGTGGGGAGTGAGAAAATCCCCCCTTGAGCCTCCTTTTGTTCAGGTTAAACACCCCCAGCTCCCTCAGCTGCTCCTCATTGGACTTGTGCTCCAGACTCTTCTTCCCAAGCTGTTTCCTTCTCTGGACACACTCCAGCCCCTCAATGTCTTCCTTGTCCTGAGGGGCCCAGAACTGGACACAGGACTCAAGGTTTAGCCTCACCAGTGCTGTGTACAAAGGGACAATCACTTCTCTGGTCCTGCTGATCACACTATTTTTGATACAGCTATCACATTGAACCAGGCAGAGGGCATGCCTGCATGCAACTTCTCCAACTGTGCTGGATGTACAGCACCTGAAAGGGTTAAGAGAGAGAGGAGAGCTTTCAGAAATACCTAGAAACAAGGATACCTGCAGGGTGTGCTCAGTTTGTTTTGAAGATACCTTGTTCTAACACTGGTTGAGCAGATTGCTATTTGATATCTTGCTAGACAGCTCTGTGGCTGGAATTGTGTCAGATCAGTTAAGCTTTCTGTCAGGATGTTCATTTCAGCCAGGATCAAACCCTGGGCCTGCACAGGTCAGGCTGAGCAGCTATGGTAGGACTGTACTGAGCACAAGCCCTGCTGCCTTCAGCCTCCCCAGGCTGCCCAGGTGAGGGGACAGCTCCATCCACAGTGCTGGGAGCACGCTGTGGAAATGTGTGGGACACACTCAGCACCTCCACAGAGAGCACAGGGACTCATCAACTACTCATGCACTGCTCGTCTTTATTTCCAGCCTAAGTTACTCCTGCTCCAAACAGCCCATTCCTTTTCCATCCTTTTGCACTTCTGCATCTTTTCATGCTGCCTTCTGTGGAGTTAATTTTTTTTGTTTTTTTTTTTTTTTTTTAAAATCAGATGACAGGAGACAATATGCTCTCCTCAGGACAATATCTAAGTACCCTCCCAGTCTTCTCTCCACCTATTTGGCATATCTCCAAAAAACGGGCAAATTCTCATGGAATGCCTCACAGATCTCCCCCCTCATTACTGAATTCATCCAAATACGCTTCACGATACAAGTGTTGCCTCTTCAGAATGTTTTCAAGACCCATTTTGAACTCTCAGCACTTAAAGCTGAGGTGCTCAGATATTATCTTTGTCCATAATAAAACTGCCTGCTCTTTGCTTCCTGCCTCTTCATCCCAAAGGACTTTCTTTTTTGCACATCCTAAAGTAACTGCATCTTCTTAATGGCCTCCTGTGAAGAACTTTATACAAAGCATTTCAGCACTTAAATAAATCATATCCCCAGTTGTTCCCTGACCACTATTTTACAAACCCTTTCTATGAAGAAGGAAAAACAATCTCATTAGTTAATCTTTGCACAGTACTTTGAAGAAGAAAGTGTTGTCTCTGTTTGAACATTTTTACACCACCTGGTGCATTGTTTTTGGTTCAGTCTTCAAAACAGATCGGGATCCAACAGCAGCCCCCCTAGGAACCATCCCAAAGAGCCCTATGAGCCACCCATGCTTTCTGCCTCGTTGGGCTGCTCCTCAGATGAAGCCACTCTCCACACACACACATCAATATCCAGAAAGAAAATAAAATACCCTTCAAATCCTAACTGCGTAGTTTGGGTAGTTTGCCTGTGTACTACAGGCTTTTTTCTGTAAATAAACACATGCTCAAAACTCTCACTGGTTTGAGGACCGATCATGAACCCTTTAGCCATGTGCTCATTAATACTCCCTTCACCAGGTATTCTGGATGAATGTCTGACTGTTGGGATAAGGCTGTCACAGTGCATGATTCTGAGATTATTGTGGCTCTGCAAAACAGCAAGAGAGTTACCAAAATACAACAGAAATAGCAACAACTTCTGATTAGTGGCCTGGAAGAGACAGCTCGGTGAAGAAGCGAGCCAGAGACAGATCAGCACTCTCTAATTTACAACAAAATATATCAATTAAATAAGTTAATCAAGGGACAATTAATATCTTGTACAGTAGCAGGAAATTCAGGCCCCACTTGTGCAGCACAGGGCCTGGGTTTGAAAGCTGGCTAGACCCCACGTCATGAGGTTTTTATTGCTGAGGAGCTAGTGCTACTTCTCTTTCATCCAACGCCTTGGCTTTTGGTTTTCTGTTTTTAAGTGAGGGCTTGTGGTTGTTTCTAACCCATATGTCTCTAGTTTTGAGCCGCGTAATTTGCCCCCTCTGTCTCTCATCATTGTTTTTGGCCCAGTTTCTTGACAGGAAATGCGAGATTTATTTTGTCTGGGCTGAACTACATTGTTCCTTCCTGACTACTGGTGTTACTTCACTCAAAATAACACGGCTTTGTGCTTATTGCCTGTGCAAGGTCAGAGCCTGAGGGGCACAGGCACATTTAGGAGCAATGGTGAGAGAAGGGGCTAAGGCTACAGAGCAAGAAAAGAGACTAAAAGGCAGAGGGCAGATGGAGAAAAAGGCAAGAAATTAAGACATGATTTAAAAACTTTTTGGTTTGGAGGAGATCCCCTTCAGGCAGCAATAAACTGAACTGCTGCTACAGAGTAACTCGGATATAGATTCAAGCCAAGATACTAATGCATGCTTTATCATATGAAGCAGGATATTGCTAGGTAATTTTTATCACAAATTTAAGGAGAAGAAAAGTTACCAAAATTGATACAAGTCACTTTAAATATTTTAAAAGATTTTCAATGTTTGATCGCTCGGCAGAACAAGCAGCACAGGAGTGTGGAATGAATCTGATCAGAGCAAAGCAAGCTGAATGCAAAAAAACATACAAATACTGAAAACCAAACATCAGTTCTTAAATGAATTATATTTGAGTTCCTCTGGTGCTTGTAGAAGGATTTTTAAGTCTTTGCCTTGTATCACTGAGTACATAGTGAATGAACTTGTAAAAGGTGGGGCAGGAGCTGTGCTAGGTATAGCTGTGCTGCTGAAACCCATGCCACTCGATCCTAAATCAAGAGCAGAACAGCCTTGTACTAAAACCAGTCAGTTTTATTATGGTCAAAAATAATATTTGAGCACCTCCGCCAAAAGTTGCCAAACTGCTTTTTGACTCATCAAACGGCTAAAAAACTCCATCTCGCTCCATTTACCTGATCTGAAACAAATCCAAATCAACAAAACTAATTCTCCAGCCAGCATACCTTGCTAGCATCCCAGCCTGCAATGCATTTACTCTGAGTGGGAAATGCAGATCTAGCCTGCCCACACACTTGCTGTAATCCTTGAAATTGGACTGAAGGAAGTTGTTCATATCTTCAGATAAGCACAAGAGTAATGGGCACTTTTGCCTAGAACACAACCAAACACTAGAATAAGTACCTTTTTCACACAAAATTCTTCATCTTAGGCTGATGTCAAATTTTGTTTTGTAGGATACTTTTAACAAAGTCATCCCCACAATACTGGTACCCATGATGGTTCAGGAGAAACTCAAATGCCTGCTGGAAGCCTGCAGTCACAAATTAGCTACTAATCAGCAAGTCTACAGAGGTTCAAATGTCTTTGGATAACTCTGCAAGTTCTGATGCTTTTGTGACTTTTGTGATATCAGTCAAAACAAATTGTTCAGGATGGGGCCAGGAGCCTGGGGGAAGGGAAGAATGGCTTTTCAAACAAGCTGAACAGGCATTGCCAGCACTGAAAGTCAAAAAGCATTCCAGGACCACTCATGGTAGCCTTTTGCTACCTCAAACACTAAATCACATTACTGGATCAGTACCACATCACTGCACCAGGCATTGGGCAGCTCTGTGTGGTACAGAAAGTCAGTAATCTGTTCTGTGATGTTTTGATCTGCACAGGTAAGATCTTGAGCAATATCCCAGAATTCTGCTCCCCAAGTATCACACCACATTCCCATACATGGTTAGCCAGCTTCTTCTCACCAAAGGGCAAATGGCTTCCTGTACCAGCTTGAGGGGGTGTCTCAGAAGATGGGTCTTGCTCTTCATTCCAGAAACACAAGGCCTGCGTGCACACGGATTTAAACAACTCATTTACTTGGTCAAAGCTAGACAAGGGTCTAAAAATGTGGTACATGAAGAGCGTGGGACCAAGTGGCTCCGAATAGGGAGGAGCAGGGTTTGCCTTTTCTACAGGAGGTTGTTACATTGGTTCATCTGAGTATTGTGTGACAAGTGAGAAGAGCAGAGATTGTCCTTTGGCATTTGGGGTGTAAATTTCTAGCAGGGGCATTGCTTTACTGGAGGGTAACACTAGCAGCAATCCGCATGCTGAAGTTTCTATCTCTTTTATGCCATTACCTCAAATTGCTTATCCTCGTGAATTGTCTCAGTGTACTAGCTTAAAAACACATGGTCAAGCTTTAGGGTCCAGCTCTACTCCTTTTTTTGCTGAGGTCTGAAGACTGAAAAGCTTATCAAATTAAAAATGGCCATTTAGTAAAAAAAAAAATATTTTAAATTGAGTTAAAGTTGGCAAGAGCTTTTCAGTTGGATGGTGAGGCAAATATGCCCAGTGCCAACTTCCTGAAGTTCACCCCCATACTTCTCAAGGGAGAGGCTAAAACCTGTGGGCCACCTTCACCAGTGCTTTGCACCCTTCAGAGTCTACTTATTTCATTGCAATTAGGTCTAAATAGTATTTAGTATTCCATGATTGCCCTACTTTGTAGTCTCTTCATTTTCTTAGCTTAAAAAATAGCGATGTTGCAACACTGTAGTGTTTCTGTTGTGATTGTCATGATGGAAGCAGAGCCAATGCAATTTGCCCATGTTTTACTCACCGCCATCTGGCAGGGATATGGTGACATGCTAATCTTCACAGGACTCTTGTTTTTCAACTATCTGCTGGACAACTAAGGAGATCACCAGGCTGCTGGGATGAGTGCCAGATGGGAGGCAGGTATGTTTATGAGTTTAAGATTCTTATTTTCTTTCAGTGCTTTCACATGCTGTTCATGGAGTGGCAGGAAAAGTGAAAAGGGGGAGGAGGGGATGAGTCAGTGACTAGACTACAACTGTTCAAAATCACATTGAAGTTCTGCTAAAGGTAGTTGTTCTTACCTGCTGTTCACTCACTTGACCTTGAGGTCTGAATGGACTTTTTGGAAGTCCTTCCCAGTGCTTTGCCCAGAGTTCCCAGCCTGACAGGCAAACACGTGTCTGAACACACATACAGTCCTTGATAAAATGGTCACATTTTCCTCTCTATCTCACTTTTGTAGCTCTGGTGAGCTCTGGGGTGATGGAAGGCCCTCACTAGTAATTTCAGGCAGCTGACATGGTGTTAGCACAGCAGCTGAGTCTTGCAGAGAAGTAGAATTATGGCAGCTTTGTACCAAGAACGAGAGAAAAGTCTTTGTTCATCTTCTGGAACTTCAGGGCTGCTTAAATGGCAAATATTGCTGTAAAAAAATGGAGACTGGGTTTTCCTGCTGATGAATGCCAAAGTAACCCAAATGATAATGACAGCATCAAAGCTATATAAATACTTTGAAGCTCATGCTAAAAATCCCCACAAGAAAATCCATCAAGTTCCGAATTGTGAGGGGACAACTGCAGACCGTGGATGAAGCAGTCAGTAGATGACTGCTCCTCAAGTGATCCAGACAATAAGCCAGCTTCATCTGGAACATACCCTGCCTCCTAAGCTTCCCTCCTAGAAGGAAGGAAGCTCCCCTCCACATCTCTCAGTCTCTTCAGGAGGGGTCACATCTCACTGCTGCAAGTCTCAGCAGGGAGGAGGGTGTGCAGCACCTACCCAATTCACTGGGGCTGGAGCCAGTGCTGGCTCCTGTCAGCATGTCAGAAGAAATCAGCAATGTCAGCAAATTTATTTGACAAATGCCTAACCCTGACTCACCTTCTTGCAGTGAGGCCAAAAAATAGAGGCTGGTTTTAGCCACTGTAATGACTAACATTCATAATGACTAACAAAGAATTACAGCTAAAAACACAAGCTGCTTTAGCTCAAACTAAAGAGTCATGGCTCACCAGTTAGGACTGAAAGATTCATGCTCAGCTCAAGTGCAGAGGAGTATCTGTGGCACACTCTTACCAACATGTGACATTAGCAGAGCTACGTGCAATAAATTCCTATTACAGTAGGCTTCTCAGAACAAAGATTTCTGATGAGGGGGCTGATTTGGAAGAACCCTCTGTTGCATCAATTAAGCAAAACAAACAACTCCTCTCAAATTTCCCCCTAAACAAAAAACAGAGCACAAACAAACAAGCAATCCCTCACCTGTCATGCTCAAGTTGGAAATGAACTTGTGGTTACAGCCAAGGGCAAAGCACAGGACATGCACATGTACCTCACCTTTCTTTCCTCACTATAGGTAAGACAATTACTATGAAAATTATCTGCTCCATTATTAATTAAATATCTATAAATTCACACACTCACAGACAGTCTCTCTCTCAATAGGCCTTGGCATAAGGGTGCATACAGAATTTTGGCACTGAGCTGAGAGTGGAATAGGCGGCACAACCTAGACATGCCCAAGCCTTCTTGACACAGGAACAGCTTCTCTTCCCTATGCCAGTGGTTTGCTCAGTGCCAGCTCCGATGCACACCCCCTTCCAGGAATGGCTCTCATCCATGCTGGCAAACAAAATGATAGAGAAGAAAATATGAAATTACTCTTCAAAATGTAAGTGGAAGGATGAGCACGGCGCCAAGTGAGAAGTATCCAAATGTGAGATCCCACACTGCTGCATGTCAGTTGGAAAGATGACACACATACAGAAAGTCAAGCAAACAGGTTCATCCACAAAGGGAAGCTAAAGGAGACCATTTGCATTTTGTACAATAAGATGTTTAAATCAGCGCTGCAAAAATTATATATAAAAACACTCACTGTAGTCACCAAGAACACAAGCACCCTATATGGAAGCTGGCCAGCAAACCCCTTTATTAAATACAGTGTAATGAGAAGGAAATAGGAAAGTGGCTGCTGACCTCTGAAGGCCAGCAGGTAATGCAAGCCAATTGATTATTCAGTTCTAATGAAGGGATCCAATACTTATTTTGGACTGCTCACAGGAGAATAAAGCGAGAGTTCAGGGTGAAGTAAAGTCGACTCTATTTAACAATCTGTGACTGATTATAAGGGAGCAGCAAGTTCCAGATGGGTGGGAGTGCTTATAAAAACCCCTCTATTTTCCTACAACTTACAATCAGTGCTTTTAGTTTCCATGTATTGTAATGTTGCCACTTAACACGACAAGCACAGGAGAACAAAGAAACATGAAACTAACTTTGCACCAAAATTTGGGGACTGAATAGGACATGCTTTCCCACTCAACAAAGGATGTAGTTCAGGCTTCTAATTTAAGCACCTTATTCAAGACAATATCTGATTTAGAATGTTCCTTGGTCGAGTCCTCAGCTCTGACCTAAGCCTAAGAAACTTTAATTCCATTATGTAAAATACGCAGGCTTTTTGAGACAGAAATCATGCCTTATTCTATGCTGTATAAAAATCATCATGCATACAGTCTTTTGAAATAAAATTCACTTTGGTCATTATTTATTTTCAACTATCTGTCTTTAGGAACTACTATAATTTTGAAATGAACAATTGTTTTTCTTTTTAAATTAATCTTATGCATGTCCTCATAGCCACCTAGATTTGTTATTGCTGCTGGGCAAATCACATGGAAGCATGGAAATCCCAACAGTTTGAAAAATAATTAGTCCTTTTTCTGTTACAATTGCAAGTTCAAGAAACTGTTCATTTTTACATTCAGAAAAGGCATACTTTAACATTGTGATTCCTGTTCCGTGCCTTTGCCCACCCCGTACCTAATCCCCGCTGTCTTGGCACAGCAGTGGAAAAGCAGCAGGATCATGAGTAATGGTAAAAGCCTGGGACTTAGCAGCCTTAATTGATTCATATTCTGTGAAAAGCAAAAGAAAAGGTCTATGTTTGTCTCCTTGCAGAGCTCCTAAGTAAACCCTGCTAGACAGAGTAGGTGCATTAGACTCACCATGTGCTCGTGGCTCGGCAGAGCTACGTAAGATAACACAACCCAACTTCCACCCACAAGGATTTCCCTAGGCAGCAGCTGGAAAAGGGTTAATGCCTGATGTTTCCATTAAACCTGACCTACCTGACTGTTTTGCAGCAGAGATTTGATAGAATCCTTGTGTTGCACTTTTTCACAAGGACAAATGGAGTCACTCCATAAAGAGTAACACTCTAACAAAAGGTCAATTAATTGTAAATGGACACACACAGCCTTACTTCTACTTAAAACAAACAAAGCAGGGCAAGGCCTGCCTGCTCTGTGCTGCTATTTGCCAAGAATTAAAAGCACCCCATTCAGGACCTAATGGATGCAGAATATATCTGGAGGCATCCATGTGTACTTTGAACAGAAATCAATACTATCACCTCACAACTCCAGACAGGACAATATTCAGCCTCCCTGAGCTCTCCAATCCAAAACATCTATCATCTCATCTCCAAACTTTCAAGGACCAGTTACAGTCTCCTTCGCTGGAAATTTATGGTTAGGAAAGAACAGCAGCAACAATAAAAAGCCCACAAAACGTTTCTAAAGAAAGTTGTTCCTGTACCTGCTTAACTTTAAGACTCAACTCTGAATTCATTTTCAACACAAAAAGATTGAGGATGGGTGTCTAAGAGGAGCGATTATAGCATTTGCATTCCTCTGGTCATCTGTATGAACATGCTAAAGGCCAAAACAGACCATGTTAATTGGTCAGGATCTGAGGACCACAACACAAATCCACAAAGATGAGAAGTCACCTTGTGAAAATCACGTTTATGCATAACATTAGTTGACCCCAACTCAGACATGGGAAATGAACTTACTCCTAGGAGGTGTTTCACCAGATCAAGTTTGTAGTAGCACTGTTGGGAAGATGTAATGAAAAGATCCCAATGGTGAACAACACATCATCCAATATTCCAGCATATATTTCCTAAATGCTTTACTACAAGAGTTAAATACTTTTATTAGTATCAGAAATACTTTTTATAGAGCTCAAATAAAAACTGCTCAGAAGCTGAAATTACCACAGGCTCCGCATTTCTGAGTTTGGGATGTTCAGGAACAGCCTACTCCTGCTTTCTTTTTGATTGAAAAATAGCCCTCACTATAATCAAACTTTTCTGATTGTGCCAAAATACTCTAAATAAATTAAATATTCTGGGACAAGATCAATGCAATGCAAGTCATTTCAGTATACTTTATTATATTAAGATACATGCAAGCAACTGAAGCAATTTTGCAGCAGTTAGAATAAAACCTATGAAGGGCAGGGGAAGTATGGGTCAAAAAGAACAAAATAGTAACTGGCTTCAAAGAAATTAAAGTTGTGGGAATTACAAACTTCAGCTCACTTTCAGTTCTCAGAAAATCAGAAAAAAATAGGCAAACTTTTTGTAAGCACATAAGTGGTGACAAGGAGAAAAATAATACACACATCAGCGTTGATTTGTCAAGAAAATATCTTGCAAAATGAATCTCTTTCTGCTACTTATAATTCTTTGCAAAGCATCAAGAGTAGCAGTTGCCATACTTGGTTTGTGGTTCAGTTTTTGAAACTCTCTCACACTACCTTCACACAAGTGAACTATAACATCTTCAAGAGAAAAGATCTTGCTGGAACTATCATAACCAGACTTGAAAACAATACACAATTACAAGGAAAACAATCGAAACATTATTAATGGCTAATTATTTAAATGGAAGAATGCATAAAGCAGCATTCCACAAGGATCTGCCCTAAATCAGATGCTGCTCAGTACTTTTACTTACAGCTTAGACAATGGAATAAAGAGTCTTTTTATGAAATCCACAGATAGCAACAAGTTGGGAGAGACAGCAAGTAGAAAGGCAGAATCAGAGTTCTAAATAATCTTGAAAATTGGAGGAACAGCCTTAAAAGGATGCAAGGGGGACAAGGAGATAAAACTACAATTAGGTAGAATAGTTAACTGCATAAATGCAGGATTGGGAGCAACTGATTAAGGGGCATTTCCTTGGGAAAGTATCTGGGTGTTACAGTCAATTGCTAGTCAACAACATGATGATATTGAAAAATATGAAAAGTCCCAACACCACACCAGGATAATTCATGAAGGTACATGAAAAAAATTTCGCACTCTTTCATCACTGGTAAGATCTCTGGAAGGAACCATTTTGGGGCACTTCTCTTGAAAAGAGATGTGAACTACCTGTAGATGGTTTCTAATTTCTACTTGAAATTTAATCATCACTGTATGTATGAACATCTTTTTCCTTATCCCTCAGATTAAAATGTTTTTCCCTTTTTTGGTATATTAATACCGAAATAAATAATCTAATGCCTTTAAACACATAAATGGAGGCGCACAAAACCTTCTATGTGAATTGTACAATGGCTTCCTTTCCTCTTTGCTGGGAATACCAAACCTGACATATCCTGCACCCAATTTGCCTTTTTCATATTTTCACATTTAATATTTCAGAGTAATTCTGTGATCACCTAAGTGTCCAGGTCTTTCCTTCTCACTTTTAAGGAAAGGAGGAGATGACAAGGCATAGCAAGCATCATTATCCCTTAACCAAATGACCTTGTTGTTTGTGCTGTAAAGTTTTAGCTGACTATAAATCCCCTTCAAAGTCATGTATTTTGGCATTACGGCATCGTGAACCTCCCCTAAAATTTGAGTGCCTCTCAAATTTTATGGTTGGTTTCTCTTTAAAACACACTGTAAGAACAATTAATGTTCTTTCTATATTGGTCTTTTTTCGTCTTTTATTTAGGTATATGAATGATGAAAATCTCACTGTGTAAATCACAATTTGTTCTTGTGTGTTTGGTTTGTTGTTTTGTTTTTTTTTTAAAGAGAAGTCAACCAGATGAGGTTCTGGTTCATTAATTCCATAACTGTCATGACCCAAGCATCTATCTGCTGAAAGACTGTTAGGTTGTTTATTCCTTTTAACCCTTGTGATACATTCAGATTGATTGAACATTTTCAAAGCTGACACTGCAAGGGATTAAAAAAAGAAAAGCTTCAAATTGCAGTTCCCAATCAGGCAAAAGGCTTTGCCAAAGGTCAGCTCTATACGAGAATTCCCAGTTTTAAAACATATTATTTTCTCTCTAAATAACATGCAAGATACTATTCATGATCTACTATGCCAATACTTTTCATAGTGCTATAAAACATAGTCTTTTCTACATAATGGACTCCTCAAATATATATTGGAACTGACAGAACGGTTCTAGGTTTGATGATAAAATTATAATGTGAAATTTTATGGCCTGTTGTAAAGAGCAGATCAGGCAGGGAGAATATACAGCCCATGTGATGGCTCTTTCTGACTCTGCACTGATCTCTATAGCTCCTCATATTAGCTGACTAAAACACGGATAAATGCATTATCCCAAAAATGCTGCAATTGATGCAGCAAACAATATTTGAAACACTATTACAGTTATTAAAAATGTTCTGAATGTTTGTCTACTTTAAAATGAATGAGGTATATTGGTATTGACATTACCATTAGTGTAAAATAATATGTGTGTGTGTGTATGTGTGTGAAGGAATAAGGTAAGGAAGGTTGGGGCTGACTTGAGTATTAGAGATGCTTTTTTTCCATAGTCTCGTGATTCTTGCTCTGCCATGGTTTTGTGAAACAAGGATTTCAGATCTGGCTGCTGCAAAAGCCCAATGAGTAGTTCTCATCACAAGTTTCCTAAGGAGTCTCAGCAGACAGATGGAAACGATACACATGCGCAAGAGCCACTCCAGCACAATAGAGCCACTGTATCAGGAATGTGGGAAATCCAGCATCCCTCCATCCCAAGCAGCTTTAATGCACTGGGCTGTAGCAGCCCCAAAGAACTGTTTGTGGTTTATTGAGTCAATCATCTGTACATTAAAAAAATCATAGCTGGCACTACCGTCTCTTTGGCACAACACTTAAAAAGTATCAGTTAAAAAGGAGAAATAAAAGGAACACACCAAAGCCATGCAAAAGTTAGAGTAATTTAGTTACTTGTGACCAGCAAAGCACAGAAAAACTCTTAGCTTGACTCCAGCATGAGTGGAGACAGGGCTTATGTCTTTTGCTGAGTCAGAATCTTAGCACTGAACATTACCTAAAATTGCTGTGCTGCTGAACACACTGGGTGCATTCTTAATCTAAAACTGGTATCATATCTTCCATCCCACTATTGGCAATAATGGAGTAATCTCAGGCTTGCTGAGTGAGTATGAGGCATGTTCACATATTCAAATGACACTTTATGGAGAAAAATCTGTGTAATTTGTTCTACACATGCCCTAAAAGCACTTGTTTCTCACATTTGTGCAAACACAAAGAGTGGCTGAGATCACTTGGTTTGTTCAGCCTGGAGAAGAGGAGACTGAGGGGACTCTCCACAGCAGATCTGGAGCTTCCTCGTGAGGGGAAGTAGAGGGGCAGCTACTGACATGTTCACTCTCCACCAGTGACAGGATTCCAGAAGTGAACCTGATTTGGGGGAAGTTTAGGTTGGATATCAGAAGAAACTTTTTCATCCAGAGGTTGTTTGGGCACTGGAACAGGCTCCCCCAGGGAAGTGGGACAACACCAAGCCTGACAAATTAGAAGAAATGTTTGGGCAATGCTCTCATCATTCCCACTCTCCCTAGAGCAACCAGGGAGGACCTGGAAGCAGAGATTCCCTAGCCAAGCACAAAGAGTTACTGACAACTGCACACACAGCAACCTTTTCCCATCATGTTAAATGTGTTTAAAACACATGTACATCAGTTATTTTTGAGGATGAAAAATTTCTCCTGGGGCTGGTAGGGAGATTTTTTTCTTGCTCACAAGTGTTGCCATGGGATTGAAGGAATGAGTGGGGAGGGGCTTACTGTTTGCAGCCTTAAACACCATGTGTCTGAGAATAAAGAAGAGAAGATCTATGCTGGAGTATAGAAGGATTTGTTCTTCCCATTCATTTGAGAAAAGGACATTGTGGGGCAACAACTCCCCCACCCCAAACAAAATTTAAAAAAAAAGAGAAAAGAAGGAAGGACTGATCTAGATGTCAGAGCAGAGATGGTGCAGACCTCTTTATACTGGTTGTCAGCTTTCCTTATATACAATGGCAAGAGTAATTATAAAAACAAATAATCAGACAAAGTTGGCTTAATCCTTGCTTAAGTACTGTAGACACATAATTCTGAAAGCATGTACAATGTGATTATAAATAAAAGCTTTGGTCTGCCATTAAATTGAGCTATTTCAGAGTTTTTAAAGATGGCAACTAGGGAATTGATGCTGTCACAGCAACATCAGCCACCAAACCTCAAGCAGAGTCTGTGTCATGTTTCAAGATTTTACGTCCACCTATTAAGACTGATTACCTCCTCTTAGTCCCTGAATGGAGAGGGCACTTCAGGACATGTTCAGTGTACCTGTATCTAGGAATGTACTCAAATATGTACTCACACAAATGGGTATTTCTCTCATCTGGAGTCTCAGTTTCCTGGAGCTGATGCTCCTGTAGCCTACTGCAAAATGGTTCCCAGGATAAGCCTGTATGATGTGACTGGTGGTATATGAATAATACAGTTTTAAAAAATTGTCCCCTGGCCAGTTTTTTGATTGCATATTTACAGACACAGAGAAGTGAAGTAAGAGATATTTTGATTTTTTGCATAATTAATGAAAAAAAACCCCTAGTTTGGAAACAATGAGTCAGGTGTTCCCTGGTTTTAAACAAAGTGAGAACTCTATACAAAATCATCTGTGTGCTTTTGTATTGTACCCACAAAGTGCACAGAATCAGCAAAACTCATATAGCCAAAATTTCCTTGGAAAACATTAAGGTTCTTATCTCACTTGAGACACCAAGTCATTACTACTAACCTCTTTCCCCACTGAAAAAACTCCAATAGCTTTGAAAAGGATGATTGATATAAGGGAAAAACAAAGTGCTCAGAGAAAGAAATCCTCCTTGGGAAAATTAGAGCATTCTCTCCTAGCTGGTGATGAATACAGACCAGTGCCATATTCCTGCATCTCTGCAAGTGAGTGGATGCTCTTGAAAACCTTGCTGCTCACCATGGAGGACTCAGACAACAATCTCCAGACAAGCTGCACACATGCCCTCTTTGCCAGAGTTGAAGCCTCAACAACCACATATTATGAGGAAAAGTTTATTTGGAGACAATGCTGCAGATCAGTGTGTAGCTGGGGAAAAGCCATTGGCTTGGGTAGCAAGATTAGAGAGGAGCTGCAGAGGATCCTCATGCAGTAAAGATGGACTGTGCTCCAGATGTGGCATCAAGGTTATTAAAGTCCTCTTTATCAGCTGGTGCAAACACACAGCCACATAGAATTGTTTACAGCTCTGTCAAAGATACCTGAGGCTTAGGATCCTGCAAAACATGGAGCAAGAAAGGGTCTTTATTGACTGAACAAGTGGCGACCTGTTACCGAATGTGTTTGTTAGCACTTCCAACGTGATCATGTGTCCTGAGCCATGATATGAAATAAAGGGCCTTTTCTGCTAAATAAAACCCTCCTCTGTGCAAGAATTTGTAATAACACTTTTTTTTCCATAGTCAGGATTCATTACATTTGGCTGGGTTTTTTCCCTAACCTTTTTGGCTCGCTTCTTTGCAAGGCTACATTCAGGGTACTTCTGTCTCCTAAAGGAGATCAGGTTTTCCTTTATAGTTTGAAAGAGGAATCAATGAAAACTGATTATTTTTTGCAATTTTTAATTACTTCAGCAGAGAGTCCCCATCTTTGCTCTGTTGACTCGCTCTGGGGCTTTTTGGTTTCTCTGGGCCTCAATACTACTGAAGTACAAATTACTGTATGTGCTATTTGCTGACATTAGAAGAGAGATCTGGCACTGAAAACAACTTCACTGAGCTGAGATAGAGGCTGTGACAGATTAGTGCACCAGCAAAAGGAAAAGCTCTTATTTAAGGAATGCAGAAGGCTTTTGTCCATCACATCACGTGCTAATTCAATGACCTGAAACTCTTGATGATTCCTCAACAGTTAGAAGAATTGCATCCTCATGCTTTTACAGTGCAAACTTTTCCTTTCCAATCCCCTTAACCCTTTTTTTCCTTCCTCAGTGCTTTGCAAGATGAAAAGGAGAGAAGCAAAAGTTAACATGCTTTAGCAGTCCCCACAGACTGCTTAAACAAACACTGTGATTGCAATTTAGACAATCTGGAGTCCGTTCAATATTAAATCCCCATCCCAGGCTACAACTACCAAACAAATAAAGGATTCATGGAGTACTTTACACTGTCATTTACTCCCGCAGCCATTGTCACTTGACAATCCAGAGGAGGAGCCTGCAAAGTCTGATACTGCACCAGCTACATCTGTCAACAAGAAGACAGAGAGCTCTGCTAAGCAAACAGGCTTGATCCTGCTTTACACAGTCTCCCTTTGTCTTGCCCCAGCTGATCCCACTCTAATCTTCTCAGGCTATCTTCAGCAGCACAAGCAAGAACTTCTCCTGGAACCAGGCAGACAAAAGATGCCTTTTTTCACCCCTCTGGACTGTTTAAATGTTTATGCCACTTCAGCTCTGTCCCTGCACCTTTATCCCATTTCCCCACCCACTGCACAACTGGAACGAACACTTACTATTTATGACTGCAAATTCTACAAGCACATACTCACATGTCTGTGTGAGGACTCCAGATGAAATGCACTACACATTTTATTCTCCCTCAACTGCAAATTATTTCAGTTACTTATTCAGAAGAGGCACCCAGATCAAACTCCCATTATGCTACTTTGAGTCAGGATGAACTGGTTTGGCTAGAGAGCTCTCGTTTGTCTGCTTTAGAAACCCCCTGGTATTAGAAATATTCACCACTTCCAGAAACTGAATCCACTTGGAAACATTAAGATAAAAATTATCAAGTCATATTACTCTAGAAGTCCAGGCTGGCAAGTACTAGCACTGGAAATCTTGCACTGAATAACTTTTTTTTTTCATAGCTATGCATCTTAAATAAATAGTACACAAGCAATATCACCAGGTAAAACCATCAGATACACTTCATCTCAAGAAACATGAATGAATGTAAGATTTCCAGCTGTTTCAGCATCAGGAACTGCCATATTTATTCTGGAAGGAGCAAACAACAGATGTAGCTGGATAGCAAGAGTTCATCTGGTTTTCAATCACACTCAGAATAAAACTCAATTTGCCATTATCATGTCAAAAGCACTCGATAAATGTCAGGAATCTGGGGGAAATCCTGATGTGTAAACCTCAAATTCCAATTGCTTAGCCAGGTTAGAAGGGGCCTCATAAGACAAAATCCTTTATCAACATCTGTTAAAGCAACTACTAGCAACAAGTGGTTTCCCTGACTTGTAAAATTCACATGAACTGTATTTATGATTTTTTTCCTCTTTCACCCTGTGACAAAACCCCTCAATCCACCACCTTGAAGTGCTCCTGCCAGGGAACATGCCCCTGCACAATGACAGTGGAATGGGTCCCACAGCCTGGAGCTGCCCTGGCAGTGTTTTGTGCTGACTGGTTTTTTTAACACCAGAGACAGATATTTTAGAAAATGAAATAAACGTTTCATTTTCTAAAATATGAACCTTCCCACTGTGCCACATCCAGCTGCATCTCCACTTGCACCAGGGAACAAGCAGTGCCCAGCACTGGCTCAGAGGGCAGCACTTCCTCAGCCCAGCCCACACAGAAAATTCGTGGAGCTACTTGTAAACCAGAGCCTTCAGCTTATTTTGTTGCCTGTGTGCTTTGATGGTGTCAAAAAATACAATGGAAAAGAATCATAAGGGATGCATAACCCAAAGTCACAGCTGGATGACCTACTATACATCTACACCTCACACCTTGGAAAACTGATGTTTTCTCCCCGCATACATTATCATCCATCGTTAGCAATCTGACTGGTGCAATGTATCGGCTCTGACTGACAGAAAGATCTGTAGAGATAAAAACCATGGGAAAAAGGAAAAAAAAAAGAGAAAATAAGGAAAGAATTGTTGGGTGAAATATGATGTAAATGTAGCTATAACCAGGAGTGAATCGAGCTGGTTAAATATCTATTAAAAAATGTGAATATCTCTTTCAATCTCACATTCATCCCTCCACAAAAAGGGAAGAAAGAAATTCCATTATCTCAACAGTATTTGCTGTCAGCAGCTTTATTCTCTACTAGTAGGAGCCACACAGCTCTCTACTCCCTCAGTATGAGGTATATTCCTAACTTTATATCCAATTCTGTTTAGCTGAGTTTGATTACTGTGTCTCTGCCATGCTGGCCACTGCATTTTTTTTTTTTTTTTTTTTCTCCTTATGCTTGTGAATGTGCATTGCTCCAGACAAATGGATTTTATCCATGGTTGTACCCAGGCACTACTTCCTTACAAATAAATCATTCAGAATAAAAATTTACCTCCCTTCCCCTTGTGTTGGCACTCTCACTTTGCAATCCTGTAAGCTGAAGTACATCAGAAAAACCAAATTTTTCAGCCTGAGGTTACAACTCATATACTAAGGCCACAAATTCCACATCCATGCTATGCTTTTTGCCTCCCCTGCACTTTGTTGTCCTGTCCCTCATTTGAGGTATTTGTAAAGGCCCATTTTTAAAGGCCTATGTCATGCATGTGAGTCTTGGCAGGTTACGAGTTACAACCAGCAGCCTGCCTGACCCTTGCACTTCTACCCCCCATCCAATTTCTTTTCTTCTTCTCTCTTCTTTTCTTCTTGCTCTCCAAATGCCATCTTGTCTGCTCCTGCTGAGATACCGCAGAAATGTTCTTCACCAACATACAGTGTCATCTAACACATGGAGCCTGCCAAGTTTTCATGTTGTTATCAGGAAAATATCCCCCAGGGGCAAGAGGAGAGGAAGAGGTCGTTTTTCATCTCTGGAAGAGTGAGTAACCCTTTTCTTTTGGGACTAAAAGGGTCTTAAATTAAGAAACCTTCTTCCCTGTCACACTGCTGTTGCTCACTTGCACACCATGGCAGGCCAGGCAGCACGAGAGCTGGAGAATAAAGAGCACTTGCAGGAAAGTAGCAGCTAAACTTGGCTTGGTGTGCTGGAATTCAAAATAATTAAATGCAGAGTGGGAGAGAAGCCAAAAGCATAGGAGTTTCCAGTGCAGAGGAGTGAAATTTGTCTGGTTTCCAGGTGTGATGAGCAATCCTCAGAAGGCTCTAATCAGTTCAAAGAAGGAAGCTCAAAATGTAGGTTCTTAGGTGAACTTTAATCAAACTGTATAAATCTTTTCAATCTTCAAAAAGATCTAGATCCAGGGATCACTTGAAAATAGGCTTCTTCAGGGATGGAGTAATTTTTTTTTTTACGTTTTTTAAAAAAACAACCAACTTTTGGGCATTTTTCATTGTTGCAAACACTGTTAAGTGTTCTGTGACAAGCTAAAGTCTTTTTTTTCCCCTTGGGGTCATAACAAAAAAAAGGATTCAAGGGCTGAATAAATAATCATTTTGGTTTTGGACATTTGTGTTGGAACCGGTGCTTTCTCCTGAGCTGCTTAGACTCAGGCTCTCCACACCTAAACACATGAGAAGTGAAGCAGCAATATAAAATTACACTCCGGCAGCTTGATGAAGTGGTTGCTGACTTGTTTTTTGTTTTGTTCTTTTTTTTTTACCAGAGGCATCTCTGATGAGTTTTAAGACAGCTCAACTCAGTAGTGCACATGACGTTTTACGTCCTATGCAAACAGGCACGTTTTTCAAATGAAACTGCTGAAAACTCTTACCCTGCCCTCAGAATTACACAAAATTATATTAATGAATACAATATGATCTGGGTTGGAAGGGACCTTAAAAACCATCTGGTTCCAAACCCCAAATCAGAGGTTTACACTAAGATCCCTCAAAATGAACCCCTTACTTGCCTAACAAATGCAGACAAGGTTGACTTTCCAGTACTGCTATAGTTAAAAAAGAAAAAAAAAGCTCACCTCATTAAAGCACTTCCTGAAAGGGCAGGAATTTAATTATTATAGTTAGCCCTGAAAATCAGAAATTAGTCCAAGTAAAAATCCTACTTTTTACAGCTACAAACAGGTTCTGCATTTGCAGCAGTGTTGGCCTCTTATCTAAATCAAACCTCCAGCTTTACACAGATTTGAAATTATCCTCTTAACTAATTTCTGTGACATAGTCTTGTTTGATTTAGAGATACTAGGCAATAATATCCTGTGAATACTTCCCACTAATGATCTGTCTATAATGATGATAAGGCAGAGCATGAAGAACTCTGTAGGCACTATTTTTTGCCTCCCCTTTCATCCAAGCTAGTACCTCAAACAGAGTTACAGAGGAACACTCTTCCTTGTTTTTTCAAGCCCCTCATACAGAAACAGCAGTGTTCCAGCAATTCTAAATGCAACCAAAAATTTTGTACAAAAAGCTATAAAACTTTCAACACCTTTCCCCCCCCCCCCTTCTGATTTTGAACCATCTTTGTAGTCTCAGAGATGACAGAGAGAAAAAGAAACTAAAAATCTGTTTAGAGATGGCTCCTTGTATATCTTTACCCAAACATCACCTTCTTCACCTAAACATCTTCAACCTTTTTCTTTTAAGTTAGAAGTACCTACACTGTGACAATGATTGGTGGTGTGGCTAAAACAGCACGAGAACATGTTTTCCTTCATTTTTTTCTTCATCAAAATCTTCTCTCAGCCTTTTGGCAACTTTTTTAGATTATGCCAGTCAGGAAGGAAATCTATAAAGAAATACTCTAAGCCAGTTATCTGGAGATAATAACAAAGCAATCAGGTTCAAGTTCTATTGCACCTGCAGGCACATTTTCTTGAATTGCGGCTTCCTGAAAATCTTGGCAGGGAAGAGGTCCTTATTTTCCAGCTCAGGATCATCTGCCCCTAAAAGTATTTTGCTGACTCTGTTCAGATTATCATCAAAATATCCAAACCAGGCTCTAGGTAGAGTGATAACCTCTCCTGCTTTCATTCACATTTTGTTTGCCATCATATCTTTGGACAGGTTCTTACTGCTACTCCAAGCTGTTCCTAACATGAGCAGCATAATGAAGAACCTCCTCTTGGTTTTTTTTTTACCACAGATATAAAAGGGGAACAGCAGCCAATATCCCTTTACTCTCACAGACTCAAGTTATTCACAGTGCATTAAAACAAAGAGTGAAGCAGAGGGAGATAGAGCAATGGCACAAATCTTCCAAAGGTCCTACAAGCACAGGGTGGGAAAGTAGCTGTTAATGATCTTCAGCCCTCCTCTCATACTGGAAAGCAGAATTCATCTATATTATTCCCATACTGGATGTGATTAGCAACTACCAAATTATTTAAAAACCAAACAAAGAAACCAAAACATAAACCAAACCCTCACGAAATTTTCTATCACATTCTAATGACAGAGGACCAAAGGATGTTGAGGGATTCTGCTGCCTACGCCTCTGCAGAGGAATGACAGACTTTATGATTTTCCATTCTGTCTGCATCTGCAACCCATGCAGAAAGTGCTCTTCACCAACAGATGCACTTGCTCATTTTGGGGGGAAAATGAAAGTGTATCCTCGCTTTCTTTTACATAAATAAACTCCTTACCTTTGACCTACAGGAAGCAAATCCCTTTGGAAAACAGATACTACTCACTGAGTGTTAAAAGTAAACTATAAAAATTGGAAAAACAGTTCCATATTAGATGTCTTGAGTACTGGTAACAGGAAAGAAATTATCATGTTCTTGGTACACTAAATACAACATGAATGCTTAATTCTCAGAAAGTCCCACCTTTTAAAAATATTTAATAAAACATCAAAGCATCCTATTGCTTCTGAAATCCACACCAGATTCAAGCACAGATATGCAATTAAAAGCAAGAGCTAATTTCTGTAAGGAGGTGCTCTACTTTTAAAAATGTCTTTATGTAAGCAGTAATTTTTTCCTTCTGAATTCAAATTGTAACTCTGTGTTAAGTGAAGAGTAAAATCTCTAGCTTGGCTTCAAAATGGCAATTTTTAGTCTTAATGACCTTCACACAGCACTTTTGAACATCACATTAAAAAGATAAGCCTTTGAAAACTTTAAAATGTGGGTAAGTAGGAAATATTTGAATAAGTAATTATGAAGGCTAAAGAGAAGAATGATGTATATCATCACTAGGCCACATTCAAAGAAATATATTAGGTCTTGGAGAATCAGTTGCTGTTAAAAAGACCCATAGCAGTATGAACGTGTATTGCAGGTAATGAGCATATGCACACACATCATTCCTAAAACTCCTCTAAAGACTCCTCAAAAAACAGGAGTGTTGGCGTCTCTGATTCAGCAAAGCACTTTTGTTTCAGCATAATTAACCAGATGAAGTCATGCTCAAGTCAACTGTCTCACTCAAAGAGTGCTCTCCAAAATAACTACACATATGCCATAAACAGATGTCAGCAGGGTCAAATCCAATATTTAAATCACAACAAGATTTAACATACTTTATGGATTGAGGACCTAGCTAACATGAAGTGCTGTGGGAATTCAAAAAAGAGTTCTTCACTGCTTGAATAAGAAGAGTGGAGTATTTCAGAGCTGCCTGTGGAATTTTATATCAAATGCCCAAGTAGTTTTAAAACAAGGCCAGGGACTTCAAATTCCATAGGCAACTCTGGATATTTCAGCCACAATTCCTAGAAAGTTCAAGTCAACACTGCTGTGGTTTATTTTAAGACACTGGGTGCACTGTGATTTGTTAGACTTGCAAGTTGCAGCCTCCTTTAAAATGAGATGTACGTGTATGCTTGCATGATATCCTCATAAATGGGATTAAAAACCAGTCCCTGCTGAACGCTGCCATTCATAATTTAAGGGTCAAAAGGAAAGCAAAGAGATTCCTTTTTGCTGCATCTCAAAGCAGAAACAAATATTTATTTCAGTCTGCAAGCTGCCGTGCTGCTGTAACAGCACACTAACTAAAAGTATTCTGAAAAATGGTCCACATTTCTCAGTTAAGGGCTCCTATGTATAACTTGGATCATTTGAGGTTTTGGTAACAGTAGAACTTTAACAAGGTTAACCAAATAAGGTTTTAACTGTGACCTCTATGGATATCTAATTGACACTACCTATCAAGGCTTCCTGTATTGTTTTAAATTTTTTTTTAGTATTTCTACAAACTTAAAATTGTTCTGAAAATAATGGCTACATTAAAAAATACAAAGGGAAAAAAAAAAAAAAGGAAAATAAAAAATGCTGTAGTTAAAATTAACCAATACCTTCCAAATGGGAAACAGTGAGTTCCCACAATATTTATGTACTTTAATATACAAAAGCAGCCTAAACTCCTCAAAGAAAGTTAATCCACTATTAGTTCATGCAGTCAAATTTATGTCTAGAAATCATGTAATTTTCTGCACCATGAATGAAAAAAATCGAAGCAGACAGGATTTCTCTAGTAGCCTTAACAAGTTTTGAGTGTCTTTACAGTGTGGGCTAAAATCTCCCATACAAGATCTGGGCTTTAAATAAAGTTTAGTTCGTTTTCGGTGGTAGACGGATAGCTGCTTTGAGAGGGAGGGCTGGAAAAGAAAAATGTTCCACTTAATTTCAAAATGGAATGGATCAAATGTTTTTGATACCACTCAACTGACTTTATTTGGTGAATTGGGACACTGAATTATTTTATTTTCATGTATTTTTAAAATTGTTGCCAAGAGACAGACTCCCTTCCCACAGTGGGAGCTGTACCTATTTACACCAGCTAAAGGAGTCCATCAAGTCATATTTTTGAAGAGACATGAATGAGCTGCACATGAAAAAGAATGTGAAGTAGTGAATATAAATTTTGCATGCGGGTAACTGGCTTGTCAATTTCGAGACGTAACAATAAAACTTCATTCACTAATCCAGTAATTAATAACCACAGCACAGCCTAACTTCCAGCTTACCTATGCCAACACCTGAAATTTAGAAATCCAGAGGGTTTAAGTCCAGACCAAGTCCAGATTTTGGTTAATAATGTTTGGTTAATAATTAGTATATTAATTCATTTCAACATTTACAGCAAACACAGTGGCATTGCTGATAATCTTAATTATAGATATCAGAAAAAATTGCAGCACAATAATTACCCCCCTTTGTCTGAGGCCATTCATTCATGGCTTCTCCTACATAATCTCATGAGTTGCCCAGGCCTCCCCTCAGCCTGCTCTTCTAAATATCTGAGGATCATAGAGGTGAGGTCACTTCATCATTCCTTGGGAGGAAAGAAAAAAAGAAAAGAAAAGGAAAGGAAAAGGAAAGAAAAGAAAAAAAGGGGGCAGAAAAGCAAAGCATCTGCTAAAATCTGACTTCATTTGATTTACTCTCCAAGACTGTTTTTTATTAAATATGTTTGACTGCTATCTCTAATTAAATGTAGAATTAATTTTGGCAAACTAACCACAGATGCAGTTTATGTTCAATTTTATCAGACAGATTTATTTATAAGCTGTCAACTTCTTGAAAGACTTCATTTTGGAGCAGTTTTAAATTGCTAACAGTAGCTGTAAATGGGGCTACTGTTCTCTGGAAGACTAAAGAAGAAGTATGCTATAAATGTCCATTCCATCTGCGAGGAATCATAAAACAATCACATTCCTTTATATTTTTTTTTTCTTCCCCCCTCCTTCTTGGGACTTTTATTAAATTAGTTCAACTCAATTAAAAATAACTTCAAAAACATTTCAGGCCCCTTTGTTTCAGGGAATACTTGGAACTCTCTGCACGGAACGTCACCCTTTTAACTAATCCCTTTTGGGGAGCGGAGGAGAATAGTGGTATTGTGACTTCAGACAGTGCTTTCAAGGGTCTCTACTGTACCGAATTGAGGTCAGCGCCAGACAATGCCCAACACCCAATAGCCATTCAGGCGTTCTTCACAACTCTATCAAACGTGTCTTTCTTTCTTGCGCGCGCTTTCTCTCGTGGCAAAGTCACAGGACAATGGAGAAAGCCTCCAGCACCATTTATGGTCACTATATTTGCACATGACAAAGTCTATTCTTCCTGGTTTGCCAATTCCGCGGTAAAAAAGAATGAACCCTGGATAGATTTTCCCACCATTACAGTTGTTCAAACTTAGCTCAGATTAAAAACAGAAAACTCTAAAAACAACAAAAAACCCGTCTAAGAACAGTAAGTGCTGTTTGAAAGAGTAGCTGCTCCAGTCCTTGCTATTTTGGTATTGAGAGAGAAGCTGCAGAGATGAAGTGGAAGATTAAATATGCTACATTATAGCCTGCATATGCATGGCTGAGGATACATTTTAGAGGAAACAAGGGATAAAGCAGGAGACTATTTTTCATCATATCGTTTGCCCTTAGCCACGTTAGAAAATCACTGTTTGAACAACAGTGCAGGAGCTCGTCTGCACCACTTGGTTTTGCTGGGGAAGGTTTCACTGCTTCAATCACAAACAACAACAGCAGCAAATCAATTACTGCACATTTGTGCTGGCTACTGCTGCTATTTCTGAAGACCTACCTCAGAAGTTTTACTCTTTCAACAGATGAGGATGAGAGAGAGACAGAGTGAGAATGTTGCACTAGGTACGGCAAGCTTGCTGCCAGGATGATTTTTTTTTCTTCTTCTTCCTAAATTTTAAATATGCGCTACAGATCCAGTATTCTTCACAACCTAAAAAGATCTGAATGAAAATGTGCTGCTGTTTAAAAAGACTGTTTATAACCAGTACTGAACTTGACATTTGCACTGCCTCACCCACGCACCTCCAAAACACACATCTCTTTTTTTAGTTAATAAGAAATGGCGAAGCCCCCACCCCGCTGCCTGACAACAGGGAACGCAGCAACCCAACCTGCAGACAGTCAAATGCCATTAAACTCATTGCTAGAGAATCACTGCAGAGTATTCCATCCTAGGATGGGATGACGCTTCTTCTTCATTTCTATTTCTGACCTTTTTGGCAATTTTTTTCCTTCCATTTTGCACCACGCTGTTTTTATGGCATTCAGCTCCTTCCCAAAAAACTGATCCCCAGCCGTCTGATACAAATCCCATTACTGTTAGGAGCTGCTGTCCTGCACAGGAAAGTGCTCTGCTTCCCCCTCTCTGCCCCTTTTAGTGCTGGAGGATGACAGCCAAAGCAAGGCATGTTCTGATGCTGTACCTACCCATTTTCAAAAGTTCCTGTGTGCACACCTTCACTTAATCACACAGGACAGCAAAGAATTACAGAACAAGGGCTTCAAATTGATGGCTGCTTGGTGGTGCTTTGGGATTATTTTTATACTTTTTTTTTTTTTTTTTTTTTTTTAATCTAGCATCCTTAAACTGAATTATGACACTGAGGCTCCCTGGAACGGTTATCTCCAGCAGCCAGTGTCCAGGGACCAAATTCTGCTTTTTGGCTCACAAGGAAATCAACCAAGTACACAAATCCCAACCCAATTTTGGAAATCCCGGAAGTATGGACTTCATTTTAAGAACCTCCCCCAGTTCATCTGCATGTTCATCTGAATCAAAGGCAAAATGTCTAATTCAGGCTGAAACCAACAGTGTATTAAGATCTCAGAGAATCTCAAGATCCATCAAGAATGAGTTACTCGCTTAACTAGTGAACCTACTTGAGATCTCTGGATGAAAAATTCTACAGAATAATAAACCATACTGTTAATATCAAAAAATAACTATAGCATGTTCCACTTAAACAGCAAAATGTATGTGTTGGAGCACCAACTCATGGGTTCCAGACATGTGGAAAAGAAATGCCATTAAGTTGCTTCCAAATTTGCTCTGCACATTTTGATGGTATGCAGACCCAGAAATGAGTCAGTACCATTAGCACATTTTTATTTGATAGAGTAAAACTTAAATATCTGAGTGTAGATGTGAGCATCATCTACAGGCTGATAGCCAAGGGTTTCTGCCTACAAATGGGAGCCTGTGTCAAACTGCAGAAACAAATCAAGAGGCCAGAAAAAGGATTTTCTGAGAGTTTGTTGGTCAATAGCATTTCTCTCTGTGTCCTAAAAAATTAGCAAAAAATGTTAAGGAGGGGCATTTAAAAAATGAAGACTCGGCAACGAAAGAATTCAAGAAACAAAATCTACTTTGACAGCACATGATAATACAGCATTTAACAGGTGTATACTGTTTTGAAACTTCCTTAAAATTGCTCAGCTAGGTAAATAAATGCTAGGTAATTAATTTCCTAACGTGTTTTACTTGAAATTACTCACTTTTCTTAATTTAAAAAAAGAAAAAGAAGATGTTATCTCATTATCAAAAGATGGACCTTCGTAAGTTTCATTTCCAGAGTTATTATATTAGGCCTTTTTTTAAGACATGACAAGGAGTTTTATTAACTACCTAGTGAATAAGTTGATTCTGAAATGTCTCCTGAACCCCTGAAAACATGACAAAACCCTAATTACTTAGCCCTTGGTGATCTATACTTTTACTAAATCTAACATACTTATGGAAAAAGATGTATTCAACTCCAGCAGGTTAATCTGGGTCCTAGAGAAAGCTGATGACGCTAACACTCCCTCTAACAAAAAAACAGAGGGACAAAAAAAGGAAAAGGCAGACATACATGGGACGGAAATCTAAGCCTTCTATAGAAGGTTTCTTTTTTTTTTCAGATGCTGATTGAAAATATTGATCTTAAAATATTTAGCTAAAATATGCAACCAGTCCTTGTTCACCTAGTCCTGGCCCACAGCTCTGTCTATGAAGGGGCAGCTAATACTTATATGCTGCCACCCCAGAGAAGAGTTGCCTATTTTCTTAGCAAATCCTGGTGCTGTGTCTCCTCAGTGCTGAGGATGCCTCTCATCCTCCAGGTGATGGCCTCCAACCTACAGATCCGTCCTGGAAAAAAACACTGCTGGGAGGTCTGAGGAAACATAATTTTCAAAGAAACTACTGAATCCACTGAATCTGATATTATTTATTTTTATAATCAAAAACTAATGTGAACCACATTCAGATTCTAATCACACATTTAAAAAAAAAATGCGACAAATTAAAATGAAATACAATAAAATAAACTAAATAAAATACAGAGCCCCTTATCAAGGCTGTAACTGTTTTTAGAACTCAGATTTCAAATTTCTTGTTTCAGACCCAGCTCCTCTTTCCATTACATGACAGCACTTGACAAGTGGGAGGAGGCAAAAGTAAGAAGTCCAGTTTTGCCTCCTGGTAGGAGCTCCTCAGTTCCTGAGAGAGAAAAGCCTCAACTGATTATGCCTGTGCAGCTCCTGGGGAGAAGCAGCACCCTGACAGAGGAAGGAAATGATGCTCAGACAAGACTCTCAGGTGATGAAAAGAATTTCCTTGTTTCTCAGACTGGATTTTAGACAGATTGCTACAAAGGAAGGAGTCACTGCATTGCTAGGGTAGAAGAAAGACTGAAGGGACAAGTCTAAACCACAGGAACCCATTTGTCAGAAGAAAGCTGATCATAAGCCAGGTTTTCTATATCATTTAATGTAATTATTCTGTTATCTTTTCCTTTTTTCTTTAACACATATTTATTTGTAATACACAGACATTTAAAAAAAAGGGTCTTTGGATGCAGGGTTTGAAAGCTTTTTCTATAATCCATTGTTTTGTTTAAAAACACAGTCAGCAAAATCCAAGACAATATCAAGCACCACCAAGCTAGAAAGATGGGTGGACAAATTGATGGGAAGAGGTTTTCAGGTTTTCAGTGTCTCTATCCACAATGTCAGTATACTATGGAACACTGAGACACCTTTAAAATCATACATGCAAAATAGAGAGTGATAGGTGAAGAAAGTTGAATTCTAAATTTAAAAAAAAAAACCCAAAAACATATTTTCTGAAGTGAAAAGATATTTAGGAGTGTCAAAATGCATACTCAGAAGTGCTTTTAGGTATGAAAGCCCACCAGCTAAGTGAGATCAACATGAATTTCAATCCTCCACAATTAGAAGGTAACAAATCTTAGTTTAAAGTTTACTTTAAACTAAAAAGTTTACTCCTCTGAGTTTCATTATGGAACTTTTCAGATGGGCAACCACATCCACACAGGGATCAACAATAACTTTCACAGGCTCAGCCTGGCAACTTGTTGAGTTAAAGAAAATAATTTGTATCTGAGGACTTAGATATTTGAGTATACAAAAACATATCCACATCCCTGATGTCTTGGTGCCTCTGTGCCTCAGGGAGAGCCAAGTTTTCAACAATGCTTGATAACAATGCTTCTTGGCACTGAAATCATCAGAGCTCCACAAGGGTGGCAGGATCAGCCTCTAATTCATACACACAACTTTATAATTCATTCTTTGAATCCTGAGGTCTTGTTTTACTACTGCTTATTTCTGGTTTGATAGCATCCAAAGAACTCTTGGAGTCACTTCTGGTTTCTGGAAAGCACCTATTGCAGTAGACCTTAAAAATACAAATTAATGTGATCCCCTGTAGAAAAAACACACAAGATCATGAGTTCCCTTAATAACACAAAGGGGAAACCTGAACATAAGTATAAAGATATATTAGTGCTATGTTTTCTTTTTTATGAGAACAATTTAGTTTTTCCCTGTCCTTCCAGCCAGACTTGGCTTGTGTGATATTGAGAGAAGAATCATATACTTCAGAATGGCTGACAGCCTGCTTTAGGCATTATATCTGAAAGCAAATCAGCAGCAGCAAGAAAATTGGCATTTAGAGAGAGAATAAATTACAGGACATTGAAATATCCCTATTAGAGCAGTAAGAAGTAGAAAAATGAAAAAATAATAAAAAGATCACCTGATAGTCATGGGAAGGCCAATGAAGGGAAGAGGAAGATAGAAGGAAGAAGATTTTGTTGTAACTACCGTGTCTAGTCTGAAAAGATGGCATGATATACCCACAAAATGCTACAAAATCTGGTACTCAAAGGTTAGGACATAAAGAATAACAACTGCCTATACAACCTTTGTTTAGACCCATCATGTAGATGAACTGCGATACAATAACTGCACAATCACAAACTACTTTTTTCCATAAGATTTCTGTACCACTGCACAGACCAAATATTTTGAGTTACGAGTCTGGGTTGTCAGCGCTAATGTGGCTTTGGCTTGTTTTCTGCAGATTCTGAAGCTGTGTTCTAAGGGAGGTGAGGGATTAAAGGAAGGAAACAGAAGCTCACATTAGCAGCCAGACAGGTGGGCCCTGCTTGGGTGGGGCTGGATCTTCCTTGCCACAGGGATGTGAGGTCTCCTTTGTAAGTGAACTTTCCCAGGTATCCCTAGCTCTGTCTTCATCATCTTCAGTGTGGGGGACATAAACCTGCTTTGCTGTTCTGCATTGTCACTCACAGGTGCCACGTGAATCAATCAATCCATTACTCTGAGCATAAGAAGTGCTAGATAATATCTGCTAATGAAAAGGAATATATGAACTCAGCTATAAACCCACTAGTATCTTCAAATGTCCTGGATTCAACATGTTAGCAAAATTTCTGCTTCTTAGTTCCCCATACATAAAAATTGGGATACCCTCCTTTCTCAGGTTCACAACACACTCAGTGAAGACAAAGTTTGTGATGTTCTCTTTCACAGTGCTATACAAAAGACTATGGAAAAGCAAGCAATTGTATCTTCAGAGCAAGAATGATGTGTGATTGAATTGTATGGATAGTGCTACACCCTGTACCATAAAGAATAATCAAGAAGGATAAGGAAAGATTGAACAGGTGCTCATTTGTTGACCACCTGCATTCTGTGTGGCCAATGAGGTTCCCTGTAGAACAAAAACTGTAGGTGATCATCCAATTGCAGACTGTATCCTATGTACAGATACAGGAATCCTGAAACAAAATTACACAGCAATGTAATTAGAGTGCTTGACTTTGCAAGCAATGCTATTTCAGCAGAGCTTTTGTGCATGCAATTTCCTGCATTTTTCAAAAAGGCAGAGAAAGCAGCGGTTTCACCATATTTATGGCACTGTCAATATCTTTGTCGCCTGGTTCAGAACCTCCAACTCTACCGCCTGTACCTTGCTCTTCTGCTAATGACAGTAACCAAGGGCAAAAATAAACTTGTATCTATGTAGGTCTTACATGGTGAACCTTCCACCAAAGTTTCAGAGACATGTGATGCCAGTAAAAGGAAATCCATCCCATGTCCCCAACAAAAAGTACTTTTTCTGCCCTTTCCTCTAAATCCTTCCTACTTTATTTTTTCTCCACTTTTATTTCAGTTCAGTCCCACTCTTCTTGTCTACTAGCATTAACTCACAATCTTCACTGTCCAAGACCAAATCTTTCCCTTTACTCCCACACCTCTCCCTCAGGTTATCTCAAAAGCACTTGAAGTAGATAGGTATAGGAGTCAATCAGTTGGGAAATTCTGTCTTTGCCTCATTCTGTGGAATATTAAGTCTATTTGTAAAAAAAAAAAAAGCCCACTAGTTTTGTTTTATTTTTAAATGGATGAAACAATATTTTCTCTCCTATCCTTCAATATAGGAAAAGCAAACAAACAAGAATGAAAGTGTGAGGTCAGACCAAAGGTACACCTTGTCCAGCATCTTCTCTGTCACTGAGTGACCAAAGCAGATGTCTAGGGAACAGTAAGTTTAAATAAATCAACAAGTCTGCCTAAGGCAAATATTTAACACTTTACAGTCTTATAACAGGAAGTACTTGACAATTTCAAAAATATTTTTCTTCTGTAGCACCCAATAAATCTTGGTTATGTTCTTAAAATCCCTCTGGAGAAGCCTTAATTCCTGAGATCAGATAATAACATACAATTGGAGAAAACAAACAAGTTCCTCAAAGAATACAAATAATAATGCTTCTGGTACATCACCCATCCTCCTGGACTGTCTTTGTTCTGTTTTTTTTTTTGCTTATGCAAAACATAATGGTAAGAAGTTACTTTCATCCAAACTTATAATTTCTCTCCCCAAGATACACAAAATTTTACCTCAGCATTCTACTCTACTCCCACAAAATTCATATTAGCCTGGTTTTAAAGCAAAAGCTCTGTTTGTCAGAGGTCTGTTTGGAGTCTTGTGTTATGTATTCATACGAAGATGCAAGCTCATCCAACGCTGGCTACAAATGTTAAAATTGCATACCTGAGCTATTGTTGCTGTTAGAGGGTCCTTAAAGGCCTCAGGTTTTTTAGTTAACTGAGAGTGATTCCTCACTAAATCTGGCCTGCCCAGCAAAGAAACTTATTTTTTGACATTTGCAATGACCTACTGAACATTTTTCAAAATAAATAAAATAAAAGATATAAAGGGGGGTGGCGGGGTAGAGGGGGAGCTGTATATGGAGCAAAAAGGAGTTGAAGAGAGAGAAAAACTGGCTCCTCTGCAGCCACTTGCTTAAAGTGTGAGCTGCACTGTGGCAGCAGCAGGACAGTGTTTGACACCACGCTGGGCTGCTGCACCAGGTGGTTCTGGCTCCTCACACGGGGGGACAAAGGTTAGAAATATTTGGAGGCAGAGAAGGAGAGGCTAAGTGGGGCAAGGAGCAGACTTGGGAGGAAGCAAGTCTTCCACCACCCCTTCCACTGCTGACTCTGTGCTTTAGGAAGACTGTGGAAATCTTTATAAAGAGAAGGTAAAAAACATGCCATGGAAGGGCAGGTTTATTCTTTTTTTCCTAGGTCTGACCCAGGGGACTAGCTAGTATAAAGTCTTGGAGTTTTGCTTTCCAAAGGTTTTGGCCACTCAGGATACAGACACCCTCCCTCTGATGGAAATTCCTCCTCTCTCACACCACAGCTGGACCTTCCAGCCAAGAACTGCTCTGTTCCAGTATCAGCAGATGAAGCTCAGCTTAAAAAGCTGGGTTTTGAATCTACCAGAGGTTCTCAAGTTATTTTCCTTTGGAATAATAGCGTCCCTCATTTCAGGAAGCCAATACCGTCACCAGCTATACACTACTGATTTCCTTATCAAACTGCATCTGTAAACATCTGCCCACGTGAGCAGCTGGGAGTTTCTGTTTGGTAAGGTATTGTCCAAGCAAAGCCTCAAGAGCCACGTGCGTTGAACTTTTTTAAAGCAGGCAAAATGTAAGGCTCTTCTACCAGGGTCTGAATGAAGGTCTCCAGGAATTCCACTGTTCTGAGTCCAGGATCTATGATGCACCTTACAAAAAAACCCCAAACTATGTTGTATTTTCTAAACCTGATGTCAATCACAGTGTCATTATTACTATGCTGTCCAACTACAAACAATTAAACCAAAGTGAATGGATGGGGAGCAAACAGGAGATGAAGCAAGAGTTAAGATCATTTGTTAAAAACAATAACAATGTCCCAGAGGAAACAGTAGAAAAGTCATTAACTGCAGAATCCCCCCTCAATGTCTGAATCTAGGCTAGCAAAATTTATTCTTTCCAGGACCAAACACAGGATCAAAAGGGATAGTCAAAGTTCACAGCCTTAACAGAGAAGGCAGTCAAGCAGGTATTGGAAGGGGACTGAGTAAATTTGTTACTCAGGGGCTCTCTGCTTCTCTCAGGCAAAAAGCAGGGATTTTAAGTCAGCTGGAGTTTATCCCTGACCTTCCCTTTTTGTTTTATTATTTTTGTCTCCCTGCCTCTCTTCTTTGCAAAAATAATTGCTTTTAAAAAGCTGTTCCAAGATGTTTTAAACAGAAACTGCAGTTGGAAATGGAAGAAATAGAGGAACATGTAAACAAGACAGTCACTTGTATAAAAGTGGCAACTGTACCTGTCAATAAAGGATGTACTGAAGGAAAATAAGTGCAGGTCTTTTTGTAAGGCTGTGAAATAGGAAAACTTTGTCTCAGATTTTCCAGAAGTCTCTGCATACTTCTGTAGATTTCTGTGCACAATAACAACAACACTGAACGAATGTAAATCCAGGCCTGACCTTTGTGGTTTTGTCCTATCCTTAAAAGAAAATCCATGCAAGCCTGTACAGAACTTGAACTTTGTGATGTGAAAGGAGGTCCCAGGGTTCAGCCAGGCACCTGAACTGAGTGAGTCAATCTTTTGAGGCTGGCTGTTCTCTTCCTCTCCCACACTTGTGGTTGATATTTCAAATCTACCAGAGTCTGTGAGATACCATCTCTTTAACAGTGGTTGTGGCCACCAACTTTCTTCTGTATAATCTCTCTCCGTTTTTCTTATGTAAGAGTCTTAAATGAAGTTTGTTCCAGACTATTAACCTATGACAGAAGACTGCAGAGATAAGATTTCACTGACATATAGAACAAAGAAAAAGAAAGGGTGTGAAAATTGCAATGACAAGGTTGCCTTCATAGTTCAAGATGTATGAAATGAAATGAACTAAAATATCTGACAAATGTCTGGGTAACACACATTGGGCACTACTTACTTCAGCTGAATCAATCAGAACTGCATTTAACAGACAGCACAAAAGATTTCATTTACAAACACAACTCCTTAACTGGAACATCTAAAATTTATCCAGTATTGTGCTGCTTTAAAGAATAATTGATGTAACCACTACTATCAGGACATGTATTCTCAAACTACAACATTTGTAAACCAGGCAAAAGAAATATTCTATTACACTGAAACCAATTCAGACTCTGTCTATAAGAGGAAAAGCCATGGCATTGGGAAAGATACTACGTCAGTTAAACTGATCAAACAAGCCTCATGGGTTAGACAGGACCAAGCCATCTTTTGACTGCAGGCCAAAAAAAATCTTTCATCTTTGGCAGTGCAAGAAGTGTTCATATATTCTAAAGAAAAGATGGTTTCAAGCTGAAAATGCCACAATTCTGCAGGAAAAGGAAGAGGAATGAAGTTAGAGACAGACTGAAGGGAGTCATTTTCATAGCTGCTGTTGTGGGGCAAGAACAAAACATCAAAAGCAAAAGCAAGGCAAAATGTAAAGCCTTGCGTACAAATATCATCCTCTGTGGAGGGTTTCTGCTGAAGTGCCTGTGGTAATGCCTAGTTTGACACCAACTTGGCAAAAGTCTCAAGTTCTGTTTCCTTCTACACAGCTTAACTTAATACAGCCACACACACAGAGCAAAAACCCAATACAGATAGAGCTTACATTTCCCTGAAATTTGGCCCAGTGAGTGATGCTCTTCCTTTCTACTGCAGTTCAAAATTATCTGTAAGTTAATATCTTTCAGGCCTAGCTGGAAACCCTCCTTCTGGAAACCTCCTCTGAGGATCACCACCAGGAGAAATGGGATTTGTAGTTCCCTCTAATGGGCACCAAGATACCTGGATGCCCCTTGCATCCTCTGAGATCCACTGTACTCCAACTTCTACTCTGCTTCCTCTTTTCCATTCCAGATTGTCATACAGCACATAACCCCATCAAAATAAAAAAACCAAAAAAAACCAAAAAAACACACACATATAAAAGAGAAAACAAGAAAGCAGCAAAGCAGCAGGGTAGGAGAAATACTACATTGTTTGTTTTTGCTAGGGACCAGAACACAGTCTATTGCTTGGAACTTAAAAAAAAAACCAAAAAAACCCCTCAAAAATAAAAACCCAACCAAAAAAAACCCTAAATGAATGGGTCTTTTTTTTTCCATTGTTGTTTATGACCATAATTTAGCAATGCATTTACTAGCCACTGTAATCATCAAACAGGCTCTGACAATTAACAAAAAAGACCATGAAAATGAAAGTAGTGAAATGGAAATGAATCACAGCTTCACCACAGCAGAAAACAACTTTCTGAAGAAAGACAGACTAGAATGAACATTACTCCAAGTAAATTACATATTAATTAAATGAATTAGCAGTGTTGCTATTGTCCCATTTGGCTACTCACAGACATTTTACAAAACAACCCTTGCAGCTTTATGAGTTTCTGTCTTTTCACCACATACTTGTGTAATGCCTGCTTCCTCACTGGGATTCCTATTTCCAGTAGCTACTGGATGACAGAAAATCCCTCTATCTATCCCACATCAAATCAGCCTTACACAAACTCCAGCAGTTATTCTGAACAGTGTCCTTCCATTGTGTCAACCTATACCTCTTGTTGGCAGAGGGTCTGAATAAAACTGCTTCCATACTGATGAGGGACAGGATAATGCTTTATGATAGACAAGGGGAGCATACTCCTCCTGTTCAGCTTTGCAGACTCCCTTTAAGAGCTACATGCTTTCATTAGAAATCCATATTGCATGAGAATAGTGTTATATAAAACCAAATTCGATTTCAAATACTTAAAATGTGTGTTGGGTTCAGAAGAACTTTTGGCCTTATATGTGCAGTCATTCCTGTGTTAACTACAGAGTGGTAAACAACCTTCTGAAATCTGCTGTAAGACCCTTTGCAGCATTGCTAAGGTGCCAGGCAGATTCTTTGTGGTCTTTGGATATGAGAGTGTATTATATTAAAGAACCTGGCTTCAGGACCTTTGCACATAAAAAAAATCAAAAGCTTAATGGGAATGACCTTCAAAAAAAAAAAACATCTAAAAAACCTGGGGTCCTTGTACACGCTGGAGTCCCATGCTTTTGGTTTGTTGTCAACAACTTGTCAACAACAAAGGCAATATCAAACCTGTAGGTAGAGGTAAAGGAAATAAATACAACCAAACATGCAACTTTGGAGACATTTTCAAGCATTGTGTCTTTGCAGTTGACAGTTCTCTAAGGGAAATTTGCCTCCTGATGCTGAGGTAATGGGGGGTCCAATTACTAATCTGCTCAAATAATTTTCGTTCCAAAATATTGTTAAAATCGCTGGATAATAATGGAGCAACCACCTAGTCACAAATAACTTTCAATAAAAGCTCAGAAGCATGCAGATGCTCTCCCTAGAAGAGGTGGGAGAAGCCTTACCTTTTCAGCTACATTTTCTGCAGAAAAGACTTACTTTGGATGAGCTCAAATTAAGACAGAATGTACTGACCTACTGAGCATTTAGTCTTAGCTTAAGCTGGATCTCACATTCTGCAATTTATTACAGCAAACAGCACTCCCCTCTGCAGTCCTGTTCTTGGCACAAATGAACTCACAAACCACCACTGTTTGAGATTATTAAAGGTCTTTCTACATCAGCATTATTATTAGCATTTGGGTTTAAATGAATAGTCTGCCATTTTTAAGCTACAGTCAAATAAACGAGACTCCTAATTCTGCATGGAAAGGCAACCCCACACTGTCTCACTTGAATAGAAGGCCAACATGCATTTTTTGGCTATGCCTGTCAGTTTTCCCTGACTTGATAAAGAAAATTCAAATGCCTACAGACAAATTAAAGTGGGAGCATAATGCATTAAAAGAGTACTTGTGGGATGTTGACATTCAGATATGAACTTCACACCTTCATTTTATCCTCACGATGCAGCAAAATACGGTCCTACATCCTAAAACACAGCAAACTCCAGGGAAGCTCACTAGGGCTGCTACTGTGCGGTTCAGCCCTGCTATGTAATTTTTGCCTATTTCACATGAAGGAAATCTGTGTGTAGAGATGCATTTGTTTTAAATACTTATTGAGGCCATAGGACTGGTGTATTTTAAGAGACTACATCCCTTTGTAGGTAACAGAACAGTGGGTAGGTGGGTTGGGGTAGGGTCAGTCAGTATTTTATTCTTCAACCTCAATTCTTAGTTGAAGTTGGAGATAACTGGGAAAAATAATTTTATCTTTCCTTCCAGGGGCAATAAAATATTTAGCAGCTTTTTATGTGGTTTTGTCCTCCTCTTACACAACAAATACCAAGAACTGCCAGAGAAAGAGAATTTACATGACTGGCAAAGTGATCTGGACTTCATGGACCAACTGAGAAATTCTACAATTCTGTTTTACATTCCAAAAGACAAAATGCTATGGAAAGAAGTCATGTGCTATATACAAAGCAATTCATGAGTCCAAATGTAGATAGCTTGTTTCATCAGATAGCTTGGCTCTACAGCTAAAGTAATTATTTTTTTTTTGAGTGTTGTGGATGTGTTAGAACGATGTGTTTCATATGTATAAATTACCTATTGCCTTGTAAAGTTATCATGAAAATGAGATCTTGCTCCAACTTAAGCAAGCCCAGAGATAAAGGAGACAATAACAACAACAAAGAATATCAGCCCTTCCATCTCCCTGTATAAATAGCCTCCTGCATTTCAAGAGCTCTTGTCACTGATGATCTTTAGGATCTTGTAGCTGAACTCTACACTTCAGCAATGAGGACATCCAGTGGCAATCACAAGTTAACTTACGTGATGCGAGTGCTTTCTGGCAAGTCTGAATTTGGTATCTGACACTATTTTTGCTCTGCTTACATCTGCATGGGATGAATAATATCCCTTTTCTTGTTTGGTGACTATTTTTCTTGAGCTAAATTGCCTATTGACTCTAGCCTGAAGCTAAACAAAAAGGGCAAATAATACAGCAGAAACCATTAAATAATGTATTTTTTTTGGCTATCATTAACATGAATACCATGCGTAATTTCGATCTCTACAGAAAAGCCGTAACAATCTCTGACACTGGTGTAGAGCAATTGCTGACGAAGACTGACTGCTCTAGCAGCAGTTTTTTCTTCATAAAATATTTTATGCATAAAACACCTGGAGAAAGTCCAATTATTTTCTCTAACAGACAAACAGCAATTCTTGTGCTATTTCCTATAAGAGGAAACTAAGGCAGAGAGCTGAGGCTGCGTTGAGTGACAAAGGCTGAAGTGGGATTAGAAGGCAGGAGTCTTCTTCCCAAGTCAAATCCATCCCAGCCCCAACTGCCTTGTCTGTTTAGCAAGGGGGATACTGTACTGACACAGTGCAAGGTGAGGAAGGAAGGATGCATGCCTACGTTTCATAATCATCCACTCTTCAGGATATGCTGAGCAAGTCCCTGCTTGGCCCTTCTTTCTGGAACTGCGTTAGGCAGAGGAAATCCACACATTTCCTATCTCGGGCAGGAGCATTCATTCCTCAGCACCCACCTTGCTAATGGAGAGAAGATATTTTAGTTGCTCTGAAGCAGCCACTACTTGAAACAGTCCCCACGGAGAGACTCTGGGAAAAAGTTATTGCTTCTTTAACCTAAACAGAGGCAAGACCTTGATGGGAACAAAGGACAGAGATGCTACTGCAGAGGGAAGGAAAGAATTGAAAACAATTAGCGTGTTGATGTCAGCTTAAAGAGGGTCACCAAGAGATCAGCTTTCCCTGCATCTGTTCTTTAATTAAAGAGAGAAAGGTGGCAGTGTCCACTGCTCATCACTATGGTAACACTGAAACGCCACGCAGCTGGAACTGGCTCACTAGGAGTGGGATCAGCCACAAGCAGAGCAGGTAGGGATGAGGGAGGGCAAGGGAGGGCCCTTGGCAGCTGCTCTCACACCTTGGAGCCCTTCCCAGGTGGGACAAATGTTGAAATGGGGGCACACTACACTCCTTGCACCGCTTCTGCTGAGGATCAGCAAGAGAAACCTTCCTGGAATGAAAGACCAGGAACGTCATGCCAGGAGAGGGGAGGATGAGGGGTTTTGGCAGGTTTGTGCTGTGGGTGTGTGCCCATCACCCTCTGCCCACTTCTGTCTTTGATCATCACCAGTATACTCATGCTGTGCCTTCTCGTCTTCATTGATGATTTAAGTTGCTACAAAAATATTTGCCAAAACTATTGTTTGAGTTGTCCTAATAATAGTGATTATAACATTCCTTCAATTAATTACAGACAGCTGCAGTCCCAGATTTTTTCCACTTTCTCTTCCAAGTACTTCTTGCATTATCAGCACTGACAAGAGTTTTGTCCACAGAGATATTGGTCCTAGGGTTTGTTCTTTTTTTTTTTTTGCGGGGGGGGGGGGGGGTTTTTTTTGGGGGGGGGTTGCTTCTCCTAGTTTCAGTAATTACTTGTGCAATTGCTTTTCCCTTCTTCAAACTGCAGTTCTAAAATAACAACACAAAAGCGATAACGAGACCAAAATAACATAATATCAGTGCAATTAGAATAAAAAATGTCTAATACATTTTGCAAATTAACTTACAGCCCTGCAGTTGAGATCCCATCATATATCTTAGCATTAATATAATCTGTGTATTTTACTCCTCAAAAACTATTTCTGAACATCATTTCTTCTCTCAGCTTGAGATCTGTCTCAAGAATCAACTGTGCTGCATGTATATATCCAGGAGTCTCTGGAGCCCTCTCCAATTAGAGTCTGGGAACTGAGGAATAGAAAATAAGTTTCATTGTATGCCAACATGGAAAAGATCCTTCCATTCTTGTATTTTCATACACAGTTTCAACATCTTGCCTTTCAAATATGACAATACATTATCAAGATTATGGGAATATATATTATCCTGCATTAGTATGTGAACAAAGCAAAAATGATATTCCCTTCAAAAAAGAACCTGTTAAAAGCACCTATTACACCAGAAGCAGAATCATGAACAATTGAGTTAATGACTAGGTAAAATATAAAAGACATTTTCAGTTAGGTGATGAAAGGTCCTATTAACATAGATGTTTTTAATGAGCTATTTTAACTTGCACCAGGCATTTCTCAGTCTAAATCTCTTTAAGATCTTCTGGTCATTTCTCTCTGGTTCTCTACAAACTCTTGGGTCTAAACCTTGATTAGTTCACATTTCTTGGCTGAGGCTATTATGACACCTTGGACCATCAAAATATTTCATTTAATTTTCAGTTTGCATGTGTCATAATGTTTGAAACCCCTTATCTTCCAAACTATATTATATTATAATATAGTCTTTTTTTTTTTTTTTTTTTTTTTTTTTTTTTTTTTTTTTTTTTTTTCCCGTGCAGTGTTGCACTAGCTATAGACTGTTGGTGCTTTTCTGGCTATACATGAGGTCCATTAATAAAACTAAGCTAAGCAGTCTGATAATTGTAATCCTCTGGCAAGGATTTAGCAAAGACTTTGCATACATACATGCACCCTAAAACTACTGACACCTTACAGGAAATTGTAATGTGAGAGGGACAGTACCAGACCAGGGGCTCTGTATTCTGCCTTATGCAGTGTTACAAGATGGTAAAGAGAGAATAAAAAATTAGTGCCAGCACAGCACAGCATTTCCTCAGTATATCCTCCTACCGTCCAGCAATTCATCAGTGGGTTATGTTTGTGTCCTCCGTGGGTTTTTTAACATCTTTTCTACTGTGGAGACAGGGGCAGGGGAGAGAGCAACCAGAAAGGAACACAGCCTCCTGTACGTGGTGGGATCATGGATACAACACTAATGGACATAATAATTATGTAAATACAGTGGCATAACACTGTTCACTGTTCCTTTCCTAGTAACTCTTAGCATGCTACTTGTTTTATTTATTGGTGCTACACAGTGAACTGACACTCTTGAGTGGAAAACTAGTTTACGGTTCACCACTCTATGCAAAATTAGAATTATTCTTCCCCATATGCATTACTTCACAATTTATACACACAGATTTTTACCTGCCATTAATTTTACCAACCAGTCACTCACTAATGTGAGATTCTTCTCTGCAATCTGTCTTGGTTTCAGCGAGATCCTTCTCTGCAATCTGTTTTGGTTTCAACTCCTTGAATAACCTGTTAGAAGCTGCAACCTTTTTTCAATTTTCCTTTCTCAGATCACTTACAGTATCTGTTAAGCAACAGATACCCCAGCAGCACACGCATCCTGTGAGACTACACCACTGGTTCCTTACACTGTCAAAACTGTCTATTTATTACTGCCCTTTGTTTCTTAGCCTTTAGCCAATTATTTATCCATAGGGACTCTTACTCCTTATCTCATGACAGCTAAGTTTCTCCAGGAGCCTTTGGTGAGAGACCTGTTGAATGCTGTTTCAAATCAAAGTAGATAACACCAGGATCTCTCCCTGACTCCTCTGCAGAGCAGCAGTAATCTGTGAAACGCAACTTCTGTTAACAGAAACCACATTAACTCTTCTGCAACATAACATATTTATCTTTGTGTTTACTAACCCTATTCTTTGCTGTTGTTTCCTCCAAATGGTCTGTTAGGGTGTCTATTTTCCATTTGAATTCCTTTACAAGTCATGGCTGAATACTGTCTGGTCCTGCCAATTTGATGCTCCGCATTTTGTTGATTTATTCTCTCCTTTTCTACTGACACTGCCAGCTCCTGTGACACATTCCCCCACCCCTCATTTTCCCAGTAGAGTCCTGGCAGACAACATCCAGAGTATTTTCTGTCAGCAGTACAAGCAGATTTGTGTTCATAGAACCACCCTATAGAGTCTTATCTGGTGCATCCCACACACTTAGATAAATAGACAAGACCCTCCCCAATACAGACGAAACTAAATCTGGGTGCCCAAAATCTAAGCCAAGCTGTAAAATTCAAGGTGAATATTACTCCTGACTTTTGCACAAGCCAAGCATGCTATACGCAGGATAGTACTGGTGGGAAAAGATTAAAACCATGCAGGTTTTGTCATGCAGACATCAGCTCAGTACTTTGCACCAGCTCTAGTTCACAAAGTTTGTCTGTTTTCAACTGAGCACCTACTGCAAAATAACACTGAGCAGACTGTATATTAAAAAGCCATCCCACGCATATTTATAACTAATTTATTCTTCATTTCTTCTGTGTTGAATAACTAAATTACAACAGTGGCTCAGTAACCCCTTTTAGTTTAGGAAAGGGCAGCAGCTTCATTTGAGTAATATTTTAGCCCAATTAGTCCATTAGTCTCCAGTGGAGACCAGAGGAGAATGGAAACCAGTGAAACAGGAGTCCTGCAGGATTCCTTTTAAGTAACAGACCTCTGACTCATCTGATATCATCTGGAAGCCCTCATGATCCCTTCAAAGATATTTCAAATTTTCCAAGTGTTCCGCAGAGACACTAAGCAGGCATTTGCAAGGAAGAAGCAATGTATTAGCATAGGCTGCCATGGATAAATCAACCTTATAAAGGAGTTTCAAACTCCTCATGCAATGAAGAAGTTTTAAAGTATCTGAGAATTTCTGCTTCTACTCTTTCCCAAACACTACAGAGTATGGGTTAGTCACAAAATATCACCTTCTCTTTGCACAGGGATGTTGTGTGAGTGGACCTGCTGGATGTAGCTGTCCAACTCTGGTTTTATACAGATTTAATGAATAGGTGGCTGAAAGAAGACACACAACTTTCTATCTGAAAAACAAAACTATTTCGAGGCCTGTTTTAGACTCCTCGCCTTAGAATACATATGTGGCAGCTAGAAGGTAGGAAAAATACAAACACACAAGATGAAGAATCTGAAGGACTTTCCTGGTTCTGTCCAACTGACAATATGAAAGTTAGTGAAAAGTTTCAGTGAATCACCCCTTCAATGAATGCAAAGAAAGGATCCAAGTAAACCAGTGTCTAAAGCAGTGAAAACTCTTTGCTTCATGTACATATCTCTGTTCAGGAAAACAAAAAGTTTAAAATACTAGCTTAGCTTAAGCACCTGAAAGAGATTTACTGGACCAATGAGAGATATGATACTTGTGGCAAAAATGACATCTCAGTATCACCCCAGAAGGCCTCTTCATTTCTGTCACCTTACAGTGCCATAAACATGAGACCAAGAATATTTTCTGTCTGTACAAGGAAGAATTCAAAGTCCCTGGAAGCTGAGACAAAGAGAAGTAGCATCCTCAGCAAGACTGCCTTGGTGCATTGTCATCAACTCCAAAAACATCACTGAAAATATTTATGTGAGCCCAAGCCCTCTACTCTTTGAAAGGAGCCTTAAGCCTTGGCATGGGCATGCAAGTGTGCATATGTGGTTTCACCCTCAAACGAGTTTAATACTCCAGGATTGCCCTTTATACATTTAAGAATATTTTTCTATAAAGAAGTCTCCATATGTATAAGACTACAGCCCCACCTACACTGCTACCAGCACTGATATAACAAATTCAAGGCTTGCAGGAAAATGCTACTTCAGCACAGCGACTGAAGAGGTGCCTTAGCATGGGGTTGTTCTTCAGTTCTGTGCTTTGCTTCAAGTTATATTCACGGGGCTTAAATCAGTAATCACTGGCAAAAGACTCCTTTTCATAATAGGAATGAATTTTCAATTGGTCTCATCTTTTATCTTTATCATTCAATACTATGACCGATCTTCTCGCCTGAACAAATGTAAAGTCTTTTGCAAATAAATATAGCACATATACAAGTACTGAAATAAAACTTTCAGCTAGGTTGAGGAAGAACTGTTAGTTTCCCAAATAAAAATCATCTTTAAAATAAAGTATCAGACGGTCTGATGCCAATGCATGAAAGATGGGATACTGATTTTATAACTCTCACACAGAAGAAATTCTAGTTCTAAGCTGCATGATACTGGATTTATCTGTCTCATAGGGCTGAAAGGCTAAGTCTATTCTGATGGGATTTGAGTCTGAGAGTTTTATGGAGAGTTTATTTATAAATCCCAAATAACATTTTCACTGGAGGTTTTTGATTTTTTTTCTTATGTTGCTGTTTGCATTTCAAATAATGAAATAAAGAGAAACTCTACAAATAAAATCATTGTTAAAACTTTTATTTTTTAAGTATTCACAAGCCTGAACTGCATGTGAAGTTTCTTCCCCAGATGCCTGACTTTAGGTGACAGCAGTAGAGGAAGAAAACACTCAGCCTTCATCTCCCATTCATCTAACAGCCACTGAATAAGGGCTTTAAAGAACAAGAACACTAATCTCACTCTAGTCATCAAGCAGCAAGTGCGGGGACTCCACACCTCAAGTTACTCCCCACAACAGGACTGCTGCACATTTTACTGACAGATACATGTGTAGAAAGGACAGCTTCAATTTGAACTTCTCTAAAGAACTTGACCCAAATCTCACTGAAGTTGAAAAAGCTATGCCTGCCTCTGCCACTTGTATCATAATTAAAATGATAAAATTTTATCTTTCTCTGCCACTGCTTATCCTAAAGAAATGCAAAGCATTTACATAATGATGTATAAGTTATCGTGTCACACACATGACGAGAGGATGCTGCTCTTTACCAGAGCACTGCTGTAGATGACAGGAAGAGGCAACATTTTATTGTAGGCAGAACAATTAAGGTATACAGATGACAGTCTGGAAATTAAGATACCATGCTAAAATTAATTTCTGGTACTACAAAAGCTGTAAGGATCACAAATAGAATTACAAAAAGAATCTAGTGTTCAGTTGCATACATCTTACATTAATACTTAGATTACATGACAATAACCCTCTAATTTGCTTAGTGGAATATGCCAATAACCACAGAAAAACTTTTTTTTCAGTATTCTTTGTAGAGCTGAAGAAAGCTATAATAATATCTTAGCCCTTATTACAAAAGAATATTTAATATGCAATTTATTTTTACAATTTTTTTATTCCACAAAGGAGCCTCATCTTTCCTCTCAGGGAAACACAGATGGTTGCCAGCACAACATGAACATTGGGCATGATGCAGTCTCAGCTTACCTGAGAGCTTCTCAAGAGTAAAACTTCAGGACTATTTTGGTGAAATCATTTCACCAAAAAAAAAAGGATTGGGCAGTATTTCAGGGGGAATGGATGTGGTACCCCCAGCTCCTTCTACGGATATCTCCTGATTTATGGCAGTAGGTAACTGGACAAGACAACAGCAGCACTTTGATGGAGTTGCACTTGTATAACTTACACTGTCTCCTCTTGCATACACAGAATATAAGTAAATAAAAGGAACACAGATTGACTGAAAAACGACATTTCTTACAGATATAAGAGCTATTTCACATAAGCTTCTGTATTTCCCTGGAGGAACCTAGTGCACTTGACAGGGACACGGCAATAAACGAGGGGAGATAATGACCCAACCAGCACATGAGGTTGGCATGGGAAGAAAATGCTGGGTGAAAGAGGTGAGCAGGCACAGGCACATTAAGGCACACAAATCTCTGTATCAGTAAGGGGTTTGAAATCAGATTAATCTCTACACAATTAACAAGGCTGTTGAAAGATCTGCTTTACAGCTGCCGCCGCTGCCAGGAGATGATGACAACTGAGGAAATGAAAATCAAAGGAGGAAACAATTACAACAATACTCGCTGAAACTATTTAGAGTTCTCTTAATAAGTCAGCGAAACAAGTAATTGAAAGAATATATTTTATTGCTGATTAAGATAATACTTAATTTAGGTCTTGTTCTTAAAAAGAGCGCAAATTAACAAATCGGGTCTTTCATCTGAGTGCAAGTGAGAGTTCAGTACATTCTCCTCATATCACACAGTCTGGAGATTCAGAGGGTGTGCTCTGGGAGAGAACAAAGATGAGAAAGAGGTCGGAGTCGTTTAGGGAGAGGCCAGCTGGAAAGAGTGAAGTGCCAAAATACAATTATATATAAGATATCAACTTTTATTCATTCTAATCTAGCAGCACAACAGTAACTATACCTTGCTTTTCTACACATTAAGCTACATTAGCATTCTCCCATTCTCCAAGCATCTAAATGGTTGGTAAATGCTAAACTTTAAGCCTGACCTCTAAACTTGTGGAAGAAGGCATAACTTTAATAAAATAAAATGTTTTATAAGCAGAAACATTGCTATCTTCTTCTTTAAACAGCAACAACAAAATCCATATTTTTTTTTTAAGTTCATAGAGCAATTATGTCACACCTCTAGATATTATGATTGAGAGATAAGGAAAAATAAAATAGTTAAAGAAAATAGGTTTGCTGTGACTGTTATTTCTTTGAAACTGAATGGAGTTACTCAGTTAGTTGCCATACTGCAAGAACAACAGGAGCCACTGCAAGTTTTTTCTTGAATTTCAAATTCTACAACAATGTCTTTCCCTTTTTTTCTAAAGGATGAAATAAAATAAAAGCTGTAATGTAAAGAGGAATTTCAGGTTTGATAAAGAAAGGTAGGATTAATAAAAAAAGATGAGTATGGGATTTTAAACACTATGTTATAACCTGATAGTGTTTTGAAAAACTCAGACATATAAAAGTTAATCATAAAAACACTGGAAAACTTGCCTTTGAAGGGGAAGGCAGCAAAAAATTACAGAACATCAGAGCTCGGAGGGAAAGGTAGAAAAAAATTGGAAAAGGGTTAAAATGACTAAGATTAAGAAGGTGCATGACAACCACTCTCAAAGCCCTGATCTGTGCTAACAAAACCATATCCCATGCTTTTGATGAGACACTCACAAATGATTTAGCAAGAGGTGCTTTTGAATTATACCAGTGCTTTTCTGGCAATAAAATGTCTTTTTTTGAGTTTTCATTTGTATCTGCCCTAAGCTGAAAACATCTTTGCTAGAAAATAATAACCAGGTTGAAAGTTTTTTTTTTAAAGCAAAATTTCCCTAAAAGGGAACTTATTGTAAATTTTAGCAAAAGTTGATTAAAATAAAATATTCAGAAATCAATCACATATAATGCACAAGAGGCTCCAGATTTCAAGCTGTTTAAGTCAAGATAGCAAGACCAGGATTTCAAGGAACTATGAAGCTTATGAAGGTAAAAGTTCTACATTTACCTTCTACTAAAACTGACTTCCCTGCTTTTGTGTGTGTGTGTGTGTGTGTGTGTGTATTTTAAAGTAGCTGCTTTAGAATATAAAAAAATACCTGCCTGTTAATTAAAGTTCAGACTGTCTTTGACATATAAGCTTCAGTCAATTTACAGTTAATTGCTCTAAGGTCTGTCCTCTAGTGCCAGCTGAGATACTCCAAAGCCTGAGCTCCCATTGTGCTCTGGGAAATTGCATGATCCACAAAAGTCACTTTGCACCCTACAAAAGCATAAAACTCACCCTTCTCAGGGAGAACAAAGTGATGACTTTGCTGGTTATTGTCATGAAAAATCCCAAAACAGCCCAACTTCTGCATGGTGGGAAGGAAAAGTGGGGAATCATGCGGGATCTTAGACAACCAAACCTGATGGCAGCCCCACAACAACCCTAATTCACATCATCACTGAACATGAATCCATGATTTCCCAGGAAAGCAGCATGCTCTTGCTGTATTTCACATCAACACCACCAAATTCCTAATCCAAAACCCCGTGGCATTAACAGCAAAGCTCCCATTTCTCTATGACATCCTTAATTTGGCACAAAACTATTACTTGGTAGTTACTGTCTTCAAGAAATACCTTTTGCCCTGAAGAAAATACACATCTGAGTAATATCCAGGTCCCACATCTGAAACTAAACATTCACGTACAGCAAAGTGTTTCAGTTTTCCATCTGCCAGGTATCCAAGAAAGAGGCAGGCATGTGATACACTCATTCCTACATCTACCTAGAGAAATGTCTTTTAACTTATTAAAAATATTGCTGCATCCCACTCACTTTCTGGTATCCTGAATCCTTTTCCTGTATTTCAAAAGACTGTTAAGTTTGAAATTCCAATTCAAGTTGAAAACAACTCATATCAAATGAATAGGGACTAGTTCTGACTGAAATCAGAGGAAAGAATTCACTGGACTTAGCAAGGATTTCAGTTAATAGAGGATATAGGATGCTGAAGATGAGTGAAAAGAGACATAAGACAGACAAACATACCTTAACCATAAACCTAAGCCAGTAATCTTTCAAGACATTACCAATTTGGGTAATTTCTGAGAATGAAATCACCCTCAGCACCTCTAAAGGGCAAAGCACCAGCAAGACATGAATAGCACATACGAGGGCAAAAAATGCCTAACTCGAATCAAGCTTCATACAAATAACTGGTGGTTCTCTGCCTTCTCAAGCAGCACCAGTCTGGGACCTCCCCATGCCCCAAGACTGACACAACCCCACGACGTGCAAGGACCTTGAGTCTGAATACACCAGGGGCTACCAGCTGTACCCAAAATGTCCTTTAGCAGGTGCAGGACACAGCTGGAATTGGAGAATACCTGTACAGCTTTATACACACACAACCCAATTTGGATACGTGGCACAGTGAGTGTGCCACATGACAAACTTCTCCATTTCCTCCAGCGTTCTGCTCAGGTTGATCCCAAGACGGGTCTTTATCCACTTCACATAAAACCTGCACTGAGCAATGTCAGAGGGCCCACGGAAATGAGCTGAGTTTGATTTAGGCTTGCTTATTTTAAATTGGTTTTGAGCACTTTGCACAGTTTTCTGCCATCAGTGTGGCCCACCCTGCCACAGAAACAAGCGAGATGCAACCACCAGGCCGAACAAAGAAATCAGGGTAACTCCTGCTCATTACATTGCAAGAAATGTTGCCCCAGGAAAGAAACTGTGAGCCATGGAATGGCTCATTGGCTGTATACCAAAGATGTTGGTATACACCAATGCTTTTGGTGGGTCAACACTATCAAGTAAAATAATTAGCAGCAAGATACTGGATCTCCCATCTCTCAGGGAGCAGCGCAATTCTGCACATTGCTCTCCCCAGAGAGGCTGCAACCATCAGACACAAAGAAATTAGGAGTCAAAGGAAAAGGCAAAAAAGGAAAAAAAAAATGTGGAGGACTTCTTTCAAAAAATTTGTACAGCATAATTGTTTTATTAATTGTGAAACGAGAAGACATATTAAGCACCGTGTGGCCTGGGAGTGAGAAATTCAAGAGTATCTTCTGTATTTAGGGAGATAAAGAGGAGATGACTGCGGTGTGAAATCAGGAGGAATAAGAAACTGGCTTCCCCTTTTAAGAACAGCATCAATTAAACCCAGGGGAGGCGGGTGCAGTTTACTAGTTAATTAGTCCAGGGATGTGGTCCTTTCATGTGTAATTCAGAACAGGAACACCTGGTGTGCGGCACTTCAAAGCACGGGGGAGGAAAAAAGCCAAACAATGCAGGATAGGTCACAAAAGAAAGCAACAGCACAAGAACAAAAACTGTTTATATCTGACCTTCACCCTGCTGTAAATAAAGCAAGACGGTAGGGCCCCCTCCTCCCCGCCCGGGGAGAACAAACAGCTCTGGGCACACAGGGGGAGTCACAAAAAAAGAGAAGGAAAGGGGAAGAGAGAGACATGGTGGTAACTAATTGTTTTACAACCTAATTAAAAGGAAAACAGACAGCGCGATATAGATAGGGATATAATGATTTTAATCACGTTCTGATATGCAGAACCAGAAAAGACAGAGAAGGGAAAACGCAATCCAGGCAGCGGTGGGAGGCTGAAGAAAATGCTACCTATGGGCAGGAAAACACAGGGCATGTTTGGGGCACCAAAATCCTAACTGGGCCTGGATCTCAAGGTTTGTGACTGGTAAGAATTTGGGTCAAGTTAAAAAACTACAGACTAGGAAGGAACCATAATGATTCATGGTCCAGTGCAGATGTACAGACCTGCTTCTCCAAACCCAGACTGAATTTTAGCATGCTCCAAAGTTTCTCCATCCCTTCCCATGGCTGCTGTTGTACAAAGAAGCTTTTCAGTAGCATGCCTGAATCATGTTGTAACTGGAAGCAGATGCACTGTGATAAAACTTTTACAGTGCCTTATCTCATCAACCACAATACTACTCATTAAAGCGAAGTAGGTGTTATTTCTGTCTTACAGAAGGAAAACCAATAGGGAGATTAATTTAGCAGCCAGAAGTGACAGAGCAATCAGTACCAATGATCAGCCATTGAGTTCTCAACTTCTTCAGTGACTTTGCTGCTCAGTCAGCAAAACCCACCAGAAGATGGCCAGATCTTGTAATATGAACAATATTTTACTGAATATTGTTATCACAGGAAAACCTCTGAAGAGGATTACTCAAGAGGAGCACAAGCATGTGCATGGTGATATAAGAATCTCAGACAAGTCTGGCAACTTAAAAAAAATTGAAAAAAAAAATTTAAAAAATTTAAAAGATTAAAAGATCCCAATTTCTGAACGTCTACTTGAACCAGATCCCTTTATTTTATTGGTGATGATTTCATTCACTCATCACTAAGCTTGATCTATCACAGTAAAGAAAGATGCTGCTATTTTCAAACACTGGACTGCAATTTAAGAAACATGATTTAGTCTTTAATCTGCTGCTATCTTTCTTAGAATCCTAGAGTAATTAAGCTGAGTCTCATTTTGCCATCTGTAAGAGAGAAGTGGTGTGAAGAAACTGGGTTTGTGGAAAATGCCCCACAGAAGGGAGGCATTATTACAGATAAAGCTTACTTATGTTTAAATAGCAATTTTTATGTTTCATGAACCAGTTATGAAAACCCCATATCTTGTCCTAAACCACCGTCTGTTCCCCAAATAATTTTTAAAATTTATGAAAAAATGGCATAATCAGGACTGTTTGCAAAACTCCAACTTATGATATACAATTCTGGCCAGCACAACAAATAATACTTGATAACTTTCTGGACATAACACACAGAACAGCACCACGTTAATATCAGCAACAGCATAAACACCCTGTGTGACTGATAATTTGGGAAACTGTGGGAACAAAACCAACACAATCCCCCTTCTTCTCCCTTCTATTTCTTAAGAAATAACACAGAATAGGTTTTTTTTCTTTTTCATAAGTAGAAAATGGGCATATTGAGCAGGATGCATGAAAATACATTCAGAATGATGATAGCTGGGAATAAAAAAAATTAGGCCTGTTTAGTGAGTTCTCTTTTCTTAATTTTCTATCATTTATACTCAGGTTAGAGGTCACAAATGTGGGAGCATTTTCTAGGATGAGCTTTCCAAAACAGCCTGAAGAATTCTCAAAGTACTCCTCTACTCCTCTCCACCTATGTTCAGATGGGAAGGGCAAGCCCCCTTATTAAAAAAAACAACAAGTATGTTATTTAATGAGCAGTGAACTCTCCAGAAGATGCATTTGTCTTACTAAAATGTGGCCATCATTCAAGTTGTCATAAAACAGAAGTTCAGTGCTGAAATATGTGTTGGGGTATTTTGGGGTTGGGCATTTCGTTTTGTGTTGTTTTGGGAAGGGAGGGGGATTGCAACAAAACATCCAGCACAAATCTCATGAGAGTAATGGCAATAAGGTGACATAAATGTCCATTCAACAAGCTTTGATTAGGTGAAGCCATTTAACAAAGAGTAGATCTCTCCAAAATACTTCCATGCATAGCTCATGTGCACTGCAAAATCAAAACCAGCACAAAATGGATTTTCTTGTGTCTTTCACCAGTTCCCAAAATCACTCCCACTCTGCTACACCTAGGACATGACTACCCTCACCTATGTATGCCAGTCAATGGGATGACACAGCAAAGCTCTGTGGGCTCCCAAGATCTCCCAGCAAACAAGGTCTGGATGCATTTCTACACCTAAAAGGGGAATAGGTAAAATAGGTGGGAAGCAGTTGGTCAGGTCCAAGTTAAATGTGGGCAAAAAAATAAAACCAGTTTTGAAATCTCATAGCTCACAGATACCCTTGGCTAATCTGAGTGACCAAGCAAAGTCACTGTTAAGTACTTAAGACTGTAGACCAATATTTCATTCCAAAGAGGAGTAAAAAAGGAAGTAGAAAATAAAAGACAAGGGCAATGAAAACTGAAAGGAATAAATCCCAGGTCACAGGACATAGCTAAGACTCGAGCTCTCACCAGCACAGGACCTCTCTAGGTGATTCTAGGTTAGGTAAGAAGTCAATCAGCTAAAGAAATGGTCACAAACATCATTACATCCAGCTGTTCAGATAGAACTACAGCATTTATTTGGCTTTGGTTGGGGTTTTTTTTATTATTTTCTATTTTTAATTTGTAATTACAAGACTGTTATTTAAGTCTTGCTGAATAAGCCCAGGCTTTGCCTGAACATTAAATTTGCCTTCTGTTGTGGTTCAAAATGGACTGGAAGAAAACTGACAGATCCTTGGTACTCTTGTCTTCCTGAATGCAGTGACTCAATACAGCACAAGACCATGTTCTCAGAAATAGATGTTTGAGCAGTATTTCCTTAAAAGCAGCAAACAGTGTCTAAGAGGGCCTAAGAGGGCCAGATGACAGCAGTTAGGAGAGGTTTCTGCAGAATAGGAATACACTTCAGCCTTTCCTGCAAGGAAATAAAAATGAAGAGCTGAAGGCACACCCCAAGAGTTGCATGAGTTCTTAGCAAGGAGTAATTCTCATACCAGCAAGATTTTTTTTGGAGGTTTATTATTTTGCATGAAAAAGAGAAACTCTCTTTTCATGCAATGCTTGACTCACTGCAATGAAATATAAAACCTCTACTGGTTTGAAAAATTGAAGAAAAATAGAGGTGACAATTTTACAGAGAAACATCAGCTTTTTCCTGTGGTCTATGGTTCCTCAGTAAGGATCCATTTGACTCCCACATTACTGAAACTTCCTGGGGTGTTAAAAGGACTAAGTCATTCTGTGTATGATTCACCTGGGCTGCTTTAGAATCCAATGCTGAACATCCAAACTGCCATTGCTCTCCCCATTGATTAATGGGGAGTCCCAGCAGCCAACTTGAGGTTCACACTGTTGAGTTTGGAGGAAAGGCTCCCTGATTCCAGGTCAGGGGAGGCCATGATGTGCTGCCAAAGCAGTTCTCCCACGATCACAGGCAACCCCAGCAGGGAGATGAGCACTCCCTAGAGATGCAGACCATGCTCTTGCTGTGCCAGCTGGCCACTGTTTTCTCCATTACCATTGCTAACTTTCAAGATCTGTTAATTAAGCCCACTATGCAGCAGGTCTAAATGAAGTGAGTGATGCCCCGAATTTGGGATCTCGGCATGAATCCCAGTGATTTGATTAACACCAGTCCCTGTTACAAGCATATGGCCTTCTACAAGAGCTCCCTGGACACACTCACACACACAGTGCCCAAAGAACCTAAAGGCATTTGTTTGGATGAAACCAGCAGCATTGCCCAGTCTCCTCCAGCTATTTCCAGGTCCCAGCTGAGCTGTGCAGGGCTGCAGTAGCTCTGCATCCTCCTGAAGAGCTGCCAGTGTTTTACCAGGCCAAGGGGTCCAATGGACACAGAGTGACTCCCAAGGCCTTAGAAGCTAAGTGATTATTTGGTAAATGCTTTCAAATCCCAAGAAGTTGTGAACTTGCAGGTTTGTGTACTACCTTCAGAAATAATCCAGACTGCAACTATGGCATAAAGATAGCATGCTACATTTTGGACAAATTTATATTTCTAAACCATGGTATCTTCCTATGCCAAGCACTCACAACAGCAAAACCTCTTCAGTGTCTTCAGGAAGGAGTAGCACCTTCGAAACCATTAGCACTCTTCTAGCTAGCACAACTCCGATAAATCACTGGGAATGAAAGTATGCACAGGTTTTTTTTTTTCATTTGTGGCACTTCTATTTCCTTTAATGTGTGCCTGATAAAATGTTTTCTAAGCATTGCCTTTAGTATGTGTTTATCCCAAAGGGACCATTCCAGGAGGACAAAAAAAAAATGCAGCACCCACTACTGCCAGGTTTGCCTTCAAAGCCATGAATGCACACTTCATTCACTTGAATAAATTTCCTTTTTATCTAATACATCCAGTGATGCTCCAGGCTTGTGCTTCACGGACGTGTCCTACCTTTCAGCAGAAACTCGGAGACAGAAGTTAAGTTAGCCAAGAACAAAGTTTCCCTCATGAAAATATTTGTCTGGAAAGCTCATTTTTCAACAAAAAGAGTGTTTTATTTTGGAATATTCTTGCTGTTAAAGACAACTCAACTTTTTGGGGAGCCAGTCCCTTGAGGTTGAGAGGTGCTAAGTGCCTTCAACTCTCAAGAAAGAAAAGGACACATTTTAACAGGAGAGTTCTGCTTGTGCAGCTGAAACAAACACTTTTCTTCCACCTGTGTCTTCATTAAAGAGGAAAAAATTGTGAGGTCAATGAGTACAAAGAATGTTACCACACTTTCTGCCTTAACCATTTGCAAATTAATGACAGAGCTCCTGCCTCAGCCTCAGACAGAACAAAATCCTTCCTACCCCATCTCCAATCACTTCTACATATGTGTCCCTGGCTAGGCAGCAGATTACCATCCCCACTCCTTTAAAGAGCACCCTGATAATATGCAGGGCTAAAATGTCAGAAGCTATTAGAAACTCTCAGACACACAATATATCTCCATCCCCACGTTTTCCCCTTACACTGTGCAATAACAGACAACAGGCATGCAAACTGCTCAGCTGCAACTGTTCCAAGTCGAATAATTACAACTTGTCAGAAAGAATTAATTTTCCCATTTCTCATAAAGATGTGTAAAAATTACCATGTTATTATACACTGACACTCTCTGGAGGCAGACACAAAATTTAATTTTGAATTCTTTCCGCATATTAAATTAAATCCATAAATAAGAGTTTAGGCATTCACTCGGAAGCATATGTTCATTGGGAGCGAAAGCCAACACGAGCCTGGCTGTAATGGTTGTTGTAATGTTTTAATAGCTCGCTTCTTCTAAGCACCAATAAATTTACATGATCATAACAGTCGTGGGCATACAAGAAGCCCATTACTGTCTGGGCACAGGCAGCAGCGTTAACAGGATGGAAAAATGGAAGGGGGGGGGAGAACCCTTAAATAAAATTAGGCAACTGCACTTGTCAGCTGCTCCATGATTGAATTTTTAATATTGTGGTCAATTGGTCAAAACAAATAATGGGATAAAATATTTTAATGTATTTAAAACCTGCTTCTGTGGTTAACAGAGTTTATCCATCTCTTTCTGTACACAGCTTCAGACTTGTCAGGCTGCATTTCCATCCTGTGAGCACACTGACAGGAGGAAGGCTCGTCCTGGCATCATCTCCCCAGCTCCTGCTGGCCAGCAGGGCTGGGTCTGAGACTGCAAAGGGGCTGGCTACAGCCACACCACTCCCCAGCACCAAACTATGAGGCTCCAAACGCCTTGCAGCTGATGCCAGTGGATTTTGAAGTAAAACTCATGGAGGGGGCAGATGGCAGTTGATCCCACAACTCTTTGGCATGCTGGGCAGAGCAGACCTGAAGATAAGTGAAGAAGCAATCTGCAGATCACCATCTCCTTTCTTCTTACCAAGACAATCCCTGTGTAAACATACCAACATCCCAGACTTCAGTGCAGGCTTTATCCACACAAACCCAACCTACATATGTGCCCCTTCAGCTGAGTCTGGAGTTGCCCTGCTTGCCTGCACTTGTGTATCTTCCTCATGCTCCCTCCTTTTGAATTTCCAATGATTTTGTCATTTAGATGCATTATAAGTGAAGCTGAGTTCTCCAACAGGGAATTTAAATGTGATATAAAGGTTAGCTGTAAAGATGGGCTCCTGAAACTTGTTTTTAAATGTGGGCAATGAAAGATTACAGCTAACCTTATGCTCTGCTTAAATTAAGCCACCACACACTGTCTCTGACTTACTTACACGTACAGTCAGATGTTTATTTGAAAACTTAATTGTTTTTAAGAAAAAAATCCCAGTTATCTCCAAACCTCTGCTCACCACCACCGAAACTGGGAACATATTTATGTACAGTGTGTGTGTACAGTTGTGTGTGTGCACAGCCACACACCACCAGTGAGTGACTCACACTGCAGGGTGAAAGGCAAGCCAGCTCCTCCAAAAACCTGTGTACATTACAAGTCTTTACAACATTTTCTTTCCTGCTGGGACAGACAATACACATAGAAGTCAGCATTATCTCTATAATCACACATTTGTTCGAAGTTCTTTAGTCCCTTACAGGCAGCAAAAAATACAGCCACAGATCGCTAAGAATTTTTCATCTGCAATCATACATTTTGAGAACAGCACTGAAAACCCATCTCCCACTAAAGTCCACAGAAGAGTAGCTGTTGTGGGAGTTGCACAGGTTCCTAAACTCTCACCTATCTGCCCAAGACTTCACTGATTCCCAAACATCCAGTTCAGAATATTCAAGTTTATGCAACTCTCCCGGGGTCACGCGGCCCTGATCTGCAGCACCAGATCTGGCTGCCACAGCAGGGATACAACAGGAGCACCAGCACTGGCATCTGGATCAGACAAGAAGAGGCCAGCAGCCAGAAAAACACAGGCATCCTTCTTCAATAACATCACTCACTTTTAATTCTCTGAGAGAGTGAATCCAGCTGAGGTCAACTACAAGCAAAAAAACCCCCATTGTGCTTTGAAATCTGCTAGGTGATGTACAGCACACAACACAAATTGGGGTTGTTGGTCTAATTTCCAGGAGATACCACCATAAATACTATCCCAGGCACACAGCTACAGGTGATGCTCACCATCAGTGTGCTGCCTGGCTTGCAGCTGCTCCCAGTGCTCAAATTTGCCAGATTTCACTGCCCCGAGTTGAGCCTTTAATAATCGGAGATAATGGGATGGAGAAGAAGAGAGCCCATCAGCAGCAATGCTGTTTTGGAAAGGTCTAAAAAAGTTTACAAGTAAGCAGAGATAGCTTTGTACAGACTCCTCAGAGGTACAGGTGATTCAGAAAATCAGTATGGCAATAAAACTAGAATATAGCTCTTTGAAGCTGAGGAAATGTAGAGTGCTTCAGTGTTGCATTTTTGACATTGTATTTTCAGTGCACTGACCACAAGACTGAATTCTGAAACCAAAACTTGACAGATTTCGAAAAAGTATCTTTCAGTGGTGTGGCAGCACTAGTTACAAAAAAAACCCATGAGGCACCAGCATTTCACTTTTCACTGACAAATCTCCTTCTTACTCGGAGGTGAAGAGACTGAAATCCTTCTCACCTACTGTGTAGCAGCTTCTCTGAAATGAATTTGCAACCTCAGCCTAGATCCTAGTGGGCAAAAAAAAAAAAAAAAAAAAAAAAAAAGCACCCCACAAGCCAAAACCCCCTAAAGCACTTGGTATTAATTGGCCATCCTTGCTGGTGGTCTCAGGACTGAGGCCGTGGGCATGGAAAATGAACAAGCTCCTGACCTTCTTCTGATCCTCTCCACGAGGGCTGAGACAATGACTGGGCTATGCACTGCCATTTCCTATTTAATTAAATGGCTAAATGGAAGATTTCCTCTGTGGCTAAATGGGAGGTTTCTTTTTCCAGTGCTGCTCTCAGTCTTGAAAACTTGCAGTCGTTTAGGTTGACTGTAACATTTAAAGGAAATAATTTCCCCCTTCAGTTTCCCTAGAACAAAGGAAAGAATACTGCACCAGCAGAACTGCAGCTCAGTTTATGGAGAGACAGATTTATATGTGTGTCTTTTGATTTGCATCATTCTTTTCTTTCTAAAGGGACAAGCCATGTCATTATTCTCTTTAAAAAATAAGACTCGTTTATCTCTAATCCCGCTGTAGAGAGAACTTCTTAAATGTGAGAGTGAGTTGCTTCCATGTTAATATGTGCAAACTTCAGCTACCTGACGGTGATGATATATGCACATTATATAATACATATATGTGGAAAACAGCCTTGATGTGACAGCTGAGTCCTGAGGCATCGTAGTAGTCACTGCATTTGAAAGACAGCTTCTCTACCAAACCACTCAAACAGTAAAATGAACACAATATACTCTCCAGCTAGAACTATGCCCTTAAGCTTCAGTTGGAAGAGGAAAAGAAAACTTCTCATTGAAGTCTATTTTAATTAGGGCTGCAGAGAACCAGTTTGAATGAAAGCCTGCCTTCTTTTTTTTTTTTTTTTCCCTTTTTTATTTCCTCTTTTTTTTTTTTTTTTTTTTTTTTTT
>CM031879.1:63353867-63466003 GCA_018697195.1 Certhia americana | reverse complement strand
TTTTTTTTTTTTTTTCTTTTTTTTTTTTCTTTTTTTTTTTTTTTTTTGCTTTTTGAAACCCAAGGTAGAGTTTAAAAAATTCTTGGGTACGGTGAAAACCAAAAGAAAAGCTGAACTAAACTTGCATTTGAACATCCTTTAGCTGAAGAAATTCCTTGTAAAAACTTGGATTTAGGGATGACAAAGAAAGGATGGGTTCTTATATTCAGTCTGCTTCTCCCATATGATCTGCAGACTGGCTCTGTCATAAAAGCTAGAAAACACTAAACAAGTTATACAGCATTTGCTTAACTGACAAAATATTCACTGATTATTACTGCCATTAGCCTGTTCTTTTTGATTTCCCTATGTATTTGTTTCTCAGCTATTTGGATGTTTAGTATCCTGACATGATGTGTCTCCAAAGCTTTGTCAGATGCTATCTTTCTAGATTAAATACATACAGAAGGATATGCTTTCTATTTCCCTGTGACAACTGCCTTGCTTAACCGTGGACTTCCAGGAAGGTCACAGAACCTGCCTCCATCTGTGCAAGCGATAACAGCTCGGTGGTACCTGACTGACTCCACTCCTGCTAGATTTAATAATTATGAGAAGTTTGAATTACAGCACAAATAGCTGAAAGCTTCCTACATGGCATGCATCCATCTGCCAGCACTCGTGGTTGTCTGGAATACCCCTAAAATGTTTCAAGCAAGAGGGCTTTTCCTACTTTCCCGACTGCCTGAGGTATTAACTCACCTCATGGATGTCAGGGTCATGTGCTGTTACTTTAAATACTGGGACCTAGGCTCAAAGATTGCGAGTTCATTTCTGGGCAAGGGGAACACAAAGCCTATTTAAGCAGATGCAAAAATTTTTTTGAAACAACAATGCTGCAGAATTCAGTATGAAGGCGAAACAAGAGAGCTGCAGTACCAATCCAGCACAGGCATAAGGAAACTGTAATCATATCTAATTAGAGTTAAAATAATGTTTCCCTTTGAAATGTTTAATTAGCTCTGTTTTATTACATAAACATTCTTGATGCAGAGCATACTGAGCTAGAAGAGTCTGATGAGTTAAACAGTGCAAAGTGCTCAGGCGCCCAGTGAGGGGCAAAACCTGACAAGGAGTGGCTGTTGTTACCAGATGTCTGGACCATCAGTGGAGCCATGATGCTTGCTGCAAACAGCAGGCTATCATTTCAACCTTTGTTGCCTCTACTGAAGCCTCCCATCGTGCTTTCAATTTAACAGCATCACAAGGAGACAAAGAAATTTCTTACAATATGCCTTTCAGTTCAGAGACAAATCCCATTTAAACTTGTTCAACCTCTCATAACGTATTAGTTATTGTTGCCAGTCTGCATGTTCTCTGGCTACACACTAGTTGTTCTGGATAAGGGAAGCTTTTTTTTTTTTCCCCCCATCCTCCCCCCCCCTTTAATATCTCTCTTTTTTTTTTTTTTTTTTTAATTCTTGCCCTTCAGTTTGATAAAGCAAGACCAGATTTACTGGCAAACTTACAGCATGCTTGTCACAAGCTTGCAGCAAATTTAATTAACCTTATTACAAATATGGTTTTCTTGAAGATTACATCACAATCTGGTTTCACATCGCCTGCTGCTGATTCAACATATTCTGTGCTTTGGAGAATATGTTCATTTTCTGAAAAAGGTCAAAATGTTAAAATAGCTAAAACTTCGCTATTCCTTCTGAGTTCCTGTTCAAATCTTGTGGTGTACCAACACTTTGTCTTACAAGCAGTGTTGTTCTTGTGCCGTGTGCCAGTTGTAGATGAGTTCACTTCACAGTACAGTTTACATCCTTTTAACAACAGGGATAGCCAGATGATGGAAAATTTGTTGCTAGTTTAACCCCTCATTAGCACACTGGAGTGAAATCCCTAAGAATGCATAACTAGAATGAGCTTTGCCCAGCAAGTGAGAAACAAGTAACACTTAGATGCATAATTTGGAATTTCGGCTGCATTAGGACTGAGTTAAGGTATTATTTCTGCTTAGGAACACTGACAGTGAGATTGCATTAATTGGCTAAGATTAGCAAAACAAATTAATAACTTTTTAATTGAGTAGAAATTTTTAAACCCCAAAATATCTTACCAAAGGATTTTTAGGTGTCAGTTTTCAGAAACTGGGACAAGAAATTCCCTGTGACAGAAATCTCATGCCAGCATTCTCTATAAGCGTACTTCAAACTTTAAGGAGCTAGATAAACATATCTTGATTGCTTCCTTGAACTACACCTGAATTTGGAACCTTTACTATTTGCAGAGATTGAGTTAGTCTTCTTGAAAGTGCATGCTCTTGCCTGAAACTCTGTGAGAAAGACGATTTCTTACATGTTTAGTCTTTTCAGTTAGTGTCTAGAAGAGAAATGCCCTTGTCTATATTCATGTAATAACAAAGCAAGACTTCACAGGGTGGTATTCTCTTATGGTGTGGGAGGAAGCAGAGGAAAAATGTCACAACATCTGTACTAAAAATCCTCTTTGATAAAGCATAAAGAGAGAAGGGAGTGTAAAACAAAGACACCTTTGCTAATCACCAACTATGCAATTCTATTTGCACACAGGTGTTATCAAATCAGTGAGCAGTGGATGCAGGAAAGATTATACAGAAAAAAAACCCAAAGCCCAAATCAAACATTAGCACAATAGCAGGGATGTAATACTTTGGCATAGCCCTTATTGTCATGGCTGCCACACACCACACAGATAAGGTGGTTGACCAACACAGTACAGGTGCATCAAAGACATTCCACGGAGAGCAGTATGCTCTGGAGGAGATAATCTGCAACAGCAGAATTAATAACAGAGTGTCTAAACACGTGGTTCTAGTACAGTGGCTTTTGTAGGGTGTCCAAGTGCCAACTCCCCTGTGACTAGGAATACTTTTTTGCTTTTACACCTATGTGTACATCACATATATCTGGTATTGTTTAACTTCCATATGCTTAAACCAAGAGAGATATGCTTAAAACTCCAGTGAGAGCACTTGTCCAAAAAGGACAAAAAGGGTCTGCCTACCAAGGTGACATTTTCCCCCCCTGCAAGAGAAAAATAAAACAAAACAACACAAGCAAAACCCTCCATCCCAATCCAATAACCAAAACCCTCCACACTGTTCTGCTGAACCAAATTCATCTATAGGTTATTTCAACACTGCCACACATGGAGGTTGCACATTATTTTATTGATGCACTTCACAACCACACAATACAAATATTAAATAATTTAAACTGGAAGAAGGTCCTTGATTCTCTCAGGAATGTATTTACCATTAGGGACATACTTTGAAACTTTCTGCAAAATGTCCAAAAAACTAATTAGGAAATGGATAATCCAACTAAGGAAGAAGTTCTGCTGAGCCTGTTACTCGAGAACCATCAAGAAGTGGTGAGGGATGTGAAAGTCAAGGGGAACCTCAGCCACAGTGAATAGGACAGGATGAACATTCAAGATATTAACCTTCTGAGAGGAGCAAGGAAGACATAGCAGAACCACTGCTCGGACCCCAGGAGAGCTGATTTTAGATTGTTCTGGGATTTAGTCAGGATCCCAGGGAGACTTCCCTGGAAGACAAAGGCGTTCAAGAACAGCTGCTTGATTTTCAAGCCATAACCTCCTCAATAGAAAAAGTAGTCTATCCCTATGTGGAGAAGGTCAAGCAAGGTGGCAGAGGGCCAGCATAGCTGACAGCGAACACCTCAGCTAGCTCAAATGCAAAACAAAGTCTATAGATAATGGAAGAAGGTACAAAGAACAAATTGAGATGGTGTCTAAGCACACAGGCAGTTCAAGATGTAAGAGTTGAGCTGGAGATGAAATTAGAAAAGGAAGTGAAAACTACAAGAAGAGCTTCTCTAAGTACCTTAGAGAGAAAAGACAAAGCCAGAACTTTTTCAGAGATATACAGCAATGGAAATGTCAGTTGAGTGTAAGATTCTTTTACCATGATGATGGTCACCTCTGCCAGCATCTGAGCTGGGAGGCTGTGGAGTCACCACCCTTGCAAACATTAAAAAGGTAACTCAACATCCTGCTGGCATCTTGTCAGACAAGCGTCTCCAGGGGTCCATTACAACCTAAACTATGCTGTAATTCTACAATTGCATGAAATGTGAATTAGACTGGTCTTCCACCACCTAAAGTGAACACCACTTAGAGAAATAACCCACAATTAACTGAATTGTTTTTAGTCCTTTGTCCAGTCTGTAATAGTTCCAGCACTGAGCGATTGACTTGGCATACTTTTACTTCTATTTCCAACAAGTGTTAGTCCATCTGATTAACCCACATCCCATGTGCCTTACATTGGTGCTGTACACCAAATACCCCTTTCAAAATGGGGTAATACAAACCTGTGTACCATTCCAGCACTTCAAACTAATTCTCTTTGGCTTGCTTTCATCAATGTGTTGGCCTTGCAGGTTATAAACCAGAAATCTTTCTTTAGGAGTCTGTGCCTTGAAATTGGCAGCTCACCAAAGCTCTCCCTGCCCCCTACTTCTAACAGGCTTCCTTTTCCAAAAGCCCCTCAACATCACAGGAATGGATCCTGCTTTTTGCAACCATTAAATGCTGTTTAGATACATGGATGGTTTTGAGAAGAATATTTGCTGGACTGAGTGATACAGGCTTTTACCTTCTTGGTCCCTGCAAATCCACAAAGCTTTATGCCAATGGGATAGGAAAGTTTCTGGGAACTTGTCAGCACATGGGATTCACTACAGTAGTTTTACTTCGTTTATACCACTTTGAGCTCGTCTTCATCCTCCTCACAACTTTCTGAGCAGTCTGACAGTGGGGAATTGAAGCAACTAGAATAAATTCACTGAAGAAGACAATCACTGCTCATAGATTTTGGGTTCCCCTGATTTTTTGGGAGATGTGTGACCAGTGTGCAGGAAAGGATATGAAGAGGAGCTTCTTCTCTCTTACAATTCTTTGGAGTACTACAGAATGAAAGGTGCCCTATATGTAGGCTTGATATTATTATAAAAACAGTAACATAACCCCAAAATAAAAAATTCAAGATTTAAAACATTTCTGAAGTCTCAACTCTTGGAACAGAACCAGAGAACCTTAGATGATTTGCCTGCTACTACTGTTACCAAAAATCCTAAAAGAGAAGCCCACTACTGACTGCATATAAAACAGCCACCTCTGCAAGTTTATAGCAGCCAGCTCTATTACCTCCATGGACAAAGCATCTGCTTATGCTGTCAACAAATTAAAAAAAGAGACATTTTCTCTTGTTCAGTAGGTCCATGCATTATTACAGTACATGAGAGACCTACACACAATTTTTCTCAAAATTCTCAAATTTAGCTGAGCAGGGAATAGCTTTCTCCTTCTTCAAAAAAAGCCTGTGCAATTACAAACTCCTTTCAAGTTCCAAAATGGGAAAACACCAGCAGTGTTAAAAGTACAACATACACAAGCAACCAGATTAATCAACCACTCTGGCAGCAGCAGTTAGAGAACTCACTTTGAAGGTAACAGAACCTTTAACTTTCTATCATAATTGATTCAGACAAAGGCCTTCACCCATCTCACATGCTGGGAGCATGTGCTGGGTCTCTTGGTCCTTTCTACTACAGCCAGACAGCCAAACAAGTGAGAGGCAAAGTTTTTTTTTATCTGGTATGAAGGAAAATGAAAAGCACTTCTAAAGTTTGAATCAGGTAGGGCAAGAATTTAGGCAGACCAGTAAAGCCACAGTGACTTCTCAGAAGATTAGAATAACTTACAGATTTTTCTCATCTGTTTTTGATGAGAAAATAGAACCTGGAGATAAGAAACTTTTCTTCACAGAAGCTTCATTGGATTTGACGTATTCCTACACAAACGTATGGTTTCACTTGAAAAATTCCAGAGGAAAATAAGTTTTATAAATTAAAAAATCCCAACCTTTGACCACCTCTAAACTTTAACCTTAACTTGTGCTAGATAATGATTATATCTGCACTGATTCACAGAATGAAGTAGAAGTGAGTATTTTTAGGGAGTGTGCAAGTAGGCTTTCCTAACTTCCTAACAGTGAGCTGAAATGAAGACGGAGAAGAGATGAATTGGAATTTTCAGTGAGTATACACAGCAAATTCCAGAAGTATTATTAAAATTCATGATTGTGGACCAGAAACAGGAAACCTAAGATGAAGCACTCTCTCACATTAAATGTCTTGGTTCATATAAAAGGAAGAGAAAAAAAAGTCAGGAGATCACACACAAAGAGGGAATCTTGTGCCAGTGGTCAGGTAGGAAATTTTCTGCCCCAAATTTGATGATCTGAACAAACACACAGACAAAAACTGTTTTGCACCACTCACTGATGTCTCCAAGAATGATGCATCAAATAACAGCTCCTCTATCCTAAGCCAACAGATTGGGAAATGTCCCCACACACCATTAGAGAGATGTTCTAGGTTGAACGTGCTCTAATTCCTTTTGTGTGTAGCATAAACATGCACTGCTCCCACAGTAATCTGAACGGTGCCAATGCTCATAGAATTTCTGGTAATTCAAGCAAAAAGAAAACACAAAAATCTTGTCCACTGCTCTCTCATTTGGTCCCCTCACAAGCCAGGCAGTGCCAGACCCCAGCATTCTTTAAACAAGACACCCTGATAAAAAGTGAGTCAGGTTTGTTACACAGACCATAAAATACTCCAGTATCTACTAAAAGGAGAGCTCAGGAGAAGCACATCACCATCCACTTATTTTCAATAAGTTTTCCAGTTAATGGAAATAAACAGAAGTGATTGGATGGCTGCAAAGAATTGCTTCAGTGAACATATGTTGCACATAAAAACTAAAGGCTGAAAGTGAAGAGAGCAGCAGCAAGTTAATGACGAAGAGTTGCAAAACCAACATCTCAAAAACTAGGAAACACTGTTTTCTGTGCAACTGCATTTTCTAGTGTGTGGAAGGTGCGTATCCAGACCAGGAACAAGTGGAAACTGAAAACAGTTTGAGTAATTGCTGCCTGGGAATGACATGGCTGAAGTTTGGTTAACTCCTCAAACTAAGAGGGAAATGGCTTATGACCCATTGCCCTGGGAGATTGAGGACATAAAATTTTCAATATTGTGCCTCATGTGAGGCTTGAGCAAAATTAGTAAGAGGTTGGTCTGCAAAAATCTGGGAAAATCTAATGAATATTTGAAAATAGGGGTCAAAATAAATTATATGCTCATAGGAAGAGAAGAGGAACAATCCTGACATAAAGTTACATGTCCATTTAAAGACTCACTACTATTACCTTTCAGGTTACTGCTTCAAAAGATAACGATGACAATTATCCAAAGAAACAAAAACTTTTCAAAACTGAGCAGAGACAAATTAGTAATTTTTCTGTACTCCTCCAGGAGGTCTGGGGTGAACTTTTCAAAAATAAAAATTAAAAAAACAAACCCAAAAACCCCGAAAAACCCCAACAACTTTGAATTAGAGAGGAAACAGTTTCGCACAGATTTATAAACTTCCAATCAGGGCTTTGCAATATGAATAGTATAATAATTTTTAAAAATCGGATGAATGGGCACCTTACTGATCTCTGGATAAAAAAAATCCTTTTACCTCTTTCTTCACTTCTATTAGTGATTCCATCAAAAAAAGCTTATCCAAATTTTCTCTAAAAATTTGATAATACTATTTTGACATTTAAACAAGAAAACTATCCCTCTAACAAAGACGTTAATTTTTTAATTTCTTCTCTATTTTCACAAGAGTAGCAAAATGATTCGAAGTAAAACGTTTTACATATGTAAACTGATACTGTTCTCTAAAAGCTGTTTTGTCAGGAAAATTCAATAGCTCCAGGGAAAGGCTCTCATCTTAAGTTTTCTGGCCCAGTTCTTTGGGACCATGAAATTTAAATAGAGTAAATAAGGGTTGAAAATCATAAGAGTACTATCTATTTATAGTAGAGCTCAGTAATCTTCAAGCACTTCACATTAACATGACAGTTACATCATCTTTGATTAATATTTTGGCTATTATTTCTAGCTCCATTTTGCTGAATAAAAATGTAACATCAGTATCACTTTGGATTTATATGACATCTCCCATTGCAAAGTGATTTTAGCATGCTTTAAAAAAGTATCCATTCTATATTCTTATCAGCTCAACTATGAAATGAGCCACCTGTGGTGGGCAGGCAAAGCACAATACAACACATAAATGAAGTGAAGAGAGAATGGAAATTTTGGTTGGCATTAAGGTAGGATCTCAGTGTCACATAATAGGTTAAGGATTTTTTAAAATACCCTGGAGAAGAGAAATCTTGGGGTGGAGGTCTGAGCACAGAGAAAACAAACCAAGTTGAGTCACAATGGTAAAGGTAAACCATGAGGATGACTTGCACTTGCTGGAATCTGGGGTTTGCTGCAAAGGCCTTACATTTTGCTTTATGATGATCAACCATAGTTTGACTCAATGAAATGGAACTCTTTAAAATAAAAAAAGTTAAAAATTCCTAAACACTATAAATAGTCTTAAAAATGCAGGAATGGGAAGGATAATATTGCCTAAATGAGTCCTTGAGGTACAGGTCTTGCTGTAAGAGTGGTGCACACTTTGACTTCTCACTGATTTTAGCAGCTCTCACACTTTAAACCCACAGCTCATAGCCTAGTGTGTTATCCCAGCAGTGGGAAGGGCTTGGATGGAGGGTTTCAACAGTTACTCAACTCCAAGGACAGAATTCAGCCCTTGCCTTGGGAGACACCAGCCCTGTGATCACTGATACTGACAAACTCAACCGTTTATTGCTCAAGAAGGATTTTTTTAAAGGTTTTTGTCTCTAATGTAGTCAAATGAGGTCTGCAAATATTCACTAGAGTCAGGCATGCTGTGAGCATCGTCTTAATGAGACCATAAGGATGCAAGCAGGAAGAGCTATTTCAGCAGGTCTAAAACATAATACCCAACAGTTAGATTTCTTAATTTCACCTAAGTGTGAGCAACTGAAAAGTAGGGGCAGAAAGCATTTAAAATCAGGAACGAAGCAATACCAGTAAGTGGATTTAAAGACAGGCCAGCTTTCAGGAGTTGATTGAATAAAGCGAATGCCCCAAATAATCCCATGGCTATATAGTTCGTTTTCTCTTTTCCAAGCCTTTAGAATAGTTTTCACTGTTTAAAAAACATACTGAACATTCTCTACCAAATTCCACATTTTATATTTATCAACAGGCAGAATACTATTTATACCAGGAATCTTATTTGCTAAGACAGCGCAACAAATAAATGGAAGCCTTGACACCATCCTTGTGTGCCCAGGAAATGTCTCTTAAGCTCCTCCTTTATAATTCCCCAAATTGTGCTTACCTCCAGTTTATCAGAATGACTTACTCTTTTAAAACTAGCTGAAGTTCTCTTTTATGGTAGAATTCAGGATTTAATGAAATTCTCTTCATGATAATTGGTTAATATTTTTGCACAAAACTACCTGAAACCTCATTTACCTTTTGACCAAAAATAAAGTGAGGAGAGATACATACACATAAATAGATAGATAGATAGATAGATAGATAGATAGATAGATAGATAGATAGATAGATAGATAGATAGATAGATAGATAGATAGATAGAAGCTATTATTTGCAAGATGTTCTATCAATAAAATTAGCTACTATGTGGTGCAATTCAAGTGTAGTTCTAGTAGAGATTATTTTCCACCTAAGGGAAGGTGTTTTCCACCAACACATTGTGTATTTTGCGTCAGGAGCATAGAGAGAAGATGGGAGCACAGGTCTGGTGTTAGGTCACACAGCAGGGCTGTGGCCACACCAAGCGCAGGGCAAGGTGATGGTTTGCCAAGACCCAGTTCTGTGACTTAAAGATGGTATTATTACACTTTTCCAGTCATGCTGTTGGTAAGAACTTGTTAGAGAATATTCTATGGAAAAGCAGTATTTTACTCAGCTTGATAACCTCAGATTCTCATCAATATATCCTTACATAAATAGAGAAAGAATGGCATCATTGTGTCTGTACAACCAAGATCGCATTTATGCTGAAATGTATCAGATTACTATAGGGTCACAATGTGCACAATTATCTCAGATAAAAAGAACAGGTGCTCTCTTGGTGAGTTAATAAAAAAAAAAAAACAACCTAGGGAAGGATTTTAAGGTTTGTTTTTTAGAAAATAATTAAGAAAATATCTCAGATTTTTAAAAGAATTATCTGAAAATTATACACATTTTGGCAGAACATCTTCATGGTCAAGTACAGGAAACCAAACATGATACCAAAGGTGTTGGCAGATCATTACAAACCATTTCCGAACAAGTCTATTCCTCTAAGTTAATTAACTTGATTAGGCTGAAACAAAGCCAACACACAAATTATGCCAGATCAGTAATAAAGTTTGATTTTTCAATGAATGACAACTTATCAGCAATTTCTATTTACTCCTTTAACCTATGGACAACTAAATACAAATAAAACTTAAATGGCTGAACCCTGTGACACTGTTTCAGAAACATTCACTAACTCCTCTACTGATGAGGATTATTTTGTTGGCTTTTACTCACATCACTTAAAACAGAAGTTAAAAATGAACATTTTCTTACTCATCTTTTGAAATAACGCATGCCTTAACCTTGGCACAACTATGAACTGTGTAAACAGAAGACTAGAAAACTATTTTCTGAATTTTCACTAACTTCCAAGAAAAAAAGGAATTTATCAAAATCCAGCATTTCAAAATTTTCAGACTTCTGTAAAATAAAAACTCCAATCCCTAAACACTCAAAGTTAATTTAAATTCTATGTCCGGTTGCTCGAGTATGCCCTCTCCTTTTTTTTTTTTTTTTTAAATTTGTTTTTGTTTGGGTTGATTGTCTTTAAAAACAAAAACACTTTCACAGTAACCCAGTGCTATGTCTAAATCTTCTCTTCAAGAACAGGTTTCCCTCGAAGGATACCAGTGACATGGGAACACTCAGCCAATGGCTTTGACAACCTTACAGTAAATAAAACTGCTTGAAAGACACCAGCAAGTCAAACCTGGGCGCAGCCCAATAAACAGTTTTATTCCATCATTTCACAGTCAGTGAGTCCGCACCAAGTTCACTGCATCTCTATGCTGTTACCAGCAACCTTTTACCACTTGTTGCTTCACCTTCTGCTTGAGCTCCTTTTGCAGCACGTGAATAGAAAAATGCATAAGGAGGTTAACTAGGGCTAGACAAAAGGCTGCAGAGCTCAATCACGGCAGGCATGGATCACTGTCCTCTCAATGACATCTCTGTCCCCCCCCGCCCGCTGCTCATCGCCGACACACGCACGCACTCCAGCTCCCAGCCATAAATCTTACCAAGTCACTCAACTGACAGCCTAATAACATGAAAGAAGTATCTGCAAACAAGATGGTTTCTACCCACTGCTGGTGACCCTGAACAAATCAGGGCCCAGTTTCTTTTGCAGCCTGCGTTTCTCCCCTTCAATCACTTAACTGGGCAGATTGATGTGACACGGCAGAATTAAACTGAGTTCCAACACACCCTCTCCCTCCCCGTCTCTCCCGCTTTCTGCTTTTTACTAATGATTGGATCTGTCTGTCCAGACACAGCAAAAGTCCAGTGCTCAGGGTCTTTTGGGTAGCAGAGAAGCAGCTTCTCAACATCAAAAGAAACAACCTCCACCACGCACACAAAAATACTCTCACTGCCTTTTGTGTTTTCATTTATTATTTAAGAATTTCTTTTTTTTAAAAAAGGAGTATAAGAAAGCAAACATCTAAAACAATGCAACCATCTCTCCATGAATGTAACGGTCTAATACCTTGTGAAAACACAATTAGCAAATTTAACCCTTTGGGAAGATACCTGGAATACCAGAGTATTTGGCACGGAGTCAGAGATGGGAGCCCTTGTTTGAATTCCTCTGAAGCACCTCCATTTTCCACTGCTCTTTAAAGTCACAGCAGTACCTGAACTCCTCCTACCCTTTAAAGGGGGTACAAGTAGAAAAGTTTGAAGTGATTTAGCGCACACACAACCCATGGTTGTGAGTAAAGAAGACATCAAATGATTTAATGATGATGCCTTCTCATGGCAGAGAATGACCATCAATCCAGACATCCTAAATCTCAGGGTAATAACATCTTTCAAGTGGGCAAAAAGAAAGTTAAATAGCTGGCATGAAGAGCAGATAAAAAGCCACTAAAACAAACCAACTGCTGAGCCTCTACCTGCTATTCTGTTCTTTCTTCAATATTTCCTCAGGATGCTATTAAAAAAAAAAATTAAAATACCAAAATTATGTATTTATTCACAAAAAATATTTTTATACTTACAAAACTTAAATATTCATATTCTTACAAAGGTAGATATCAAAATCAATGCAACTAGAGAGTACAGCGGTGACAGTTGATGCTCAAATTTTTTCTTTGTTTTCTATCTTATATCTGAAAGCCTGATGTTTAGGCACTGGTGTTACTGGAGAGCATTGGGAAGTTTTCCCTAATGAACAGCTTTCTCCAGCAGGAGGTGACCAAGATGGTGATCATTGCTTCAACAAGGATCATGTCCCTCTAGAAATGCTGATTTAATATCTCCTACTGAAATTTCCCAAGTATAATATTAGTTATAAAGCTCCTATAACATACTAAAATCCCTAAATCTTGCGTCTGAACTGTGTGACATTTCCATTAAAAGATTTACTAAATTTAGAGTTGATGTGATTCCTATGCAACCCTTATGCCTGGAGAGATTTGCACTTCAATATTCTGATGCAAGTTCAGAATATTTATACTGATAAATACTTTAGAATCAGGAATTTTCTCATCTCTCTCCTTCTTTTTGCATGTTAAAGCAGAAGTGTCAACGTATCGATAGTTTTTTCATTATAAGTAGTCAAACTTGCTCTTCTCCTTTGAGTGTGAATTTGACCCACTAATTTACACTCTCGGAGGGTTTTTTCCTTGTACTGCTTCAGCTGGGTCAGGCAGCTTGTTTTATATCATTGGCTGCACTTCAGCAGTCTCCCAGTTAGGGGAGACGCAGAGATCTCTCCCATATTGTCCCAAAGTTGTTTCTGTGTACCCCCAACACATGCACACTCCTAAAATACCCAAATGAATAAAAAGCCCAGGAGAAAGCTCTCAAGAGGGGAAAAAAAAAAAAAAACAAACCTCAACCACAAAACCAAAAGCACCGTAACCAGAGATGTGGACAGAAGAAAGTTCTAGTAGCTTGCTGTACAAAAAAAAAAAAAAAAAAAAATCCACAAAGGAAGAAACTAGAGAGCATATATTGTATATGCAGCCTGCTGAGAAGGCTACTTTTCAAATGTCCTCAGCCCAGAATGGCCTATTTGCTGCTTTGAACTTATTTAATAACATTAAGCAAGAACACTTAACTATCTAAAAGAAGGATCAGTGGCATAAATCAGACATCATTTCACATATTTCAGGATCAAAGCTGCAAGGCAACATGATTTGTGAGGACATTTGAACAGCTCTAATATATCACAGTTCCTTTTGAAGGATACTTAGGCGTATTAGTTGCCCAAATGATGATTTCTTTGCATAGTTGTAGCCAAAAAGAAAAGAAAATTGAAACTTTTCATTCAGGAATTGGTTTCGTCTATAACCTTGATTTATGTACAGCATCAAACAAAGCAGATGAAGAACACCATGAATTTGAATTATCAAAATTAAGACCAGGAGAGTGAATTGATTTTTTTTTTTTTTTTTTTTTCAAATGATCAAGGCTAATCGAAGTGGCCAGCGCAGAAATTGCATAATCAGTAGCCAATATGAGCTAATAGTAGCTATATAACCAATGTCCAAGATTACAATCATATTTCATTCAAACTTTCATGAACCTGTCAGGATGTAGCAAAGCCTACAGAACTGTTTGACTTCAGGATAAGAGTAAGCTGTACTGTTCAATTTTAAAGCATTTTCTTTTTCTTCATGCAGAAATCTGCTTGCCATGGTGGACTGCCCCAAAAATAGCTCATCTTAAACCTCTCTAATGAGAAAGGCTGGATGAGATGATTTTTCAAGGTCCCTTCCAAATTGTGCTGTTTTGTGAGTCTCTAAAAAATGGTAATCATAAAATTGCCCCGCACACTAACATTTAAGATCAGAATCAAACTTTTCAGACTTGTAGCTGCTGAAGATGCAATTATAATTATGGAATTTTAGCTTAGAATAAGTTGAATTTATTCATTTATATCTCCCTCCTCAAGAAAAAGATCACCCCCTTCTTTGAGCAGTCTTTAAAATACGAGTCAAACAGACTAATGTGCATCAGTCTCTGGAGTTAGAACATTTGTTACTGGTTTCCCATAAAAAATCAAATATTATCTAAATTTATTTAGATTATCAAAGATTATCAAAAATTACCCTCATGTTTCTGCAGTGCACTGTCTTCCACATCTCGAAACAACAAAATACCAGGTTTTTGGGATTTGGGAAGACCTGCAGCTGCTAGGGTACCACACTCAGGGTTTACAGTACCGCTGATGATACCAGGCTGCTGCAAATTCATCACCAGTTGGTGCCCTCATCCTGAATCAGTGCACACAGTGAGAATCTACTGCTAATGAGAACAGAGGTAAAAGCCACAGGGAGAGGGGAACAGGACTGGAAAAACCAGGCACTAGAGCAATCTCAGAAATCCCTAACCTCTGGTGTGTGGAGGATGGATTATCAGGCAGTCTAAAATTAAAGCAACAAGAAGGAGGCAAGAAAACCAATGGGAAATTAATATTTTCAGAAAATGTTCACAAGACATAATAGCATTTAATGCTTTATAAAAGTCTGTTTAGCCTGCAAGTTATTTAAATTAGCAAGTCTAGAGTCACAATTCTAATTCCCTGTGAAAAGGAATTCCATTTCTTTGTTAATAAGTAATCCCATATCCTTCTCCCAAGACATGCACATGTACACAATCTTACCATAAATGGTATTATTCAGTAATTACAGCAAAGAGAAAAGTTAAGGAATACCTGTTTTCCTCATGATCTCCATTCTATTAGCATACAAACCCCATTATGTTCAATTAACATCCAAAACATTTTTTGCTAAAGAAAACTAAATACTCTTAGGTTCCACATTCTCAGCAAATTAATCACAAAGTTCTGCAGGAAGCAAACAGTAATCAAAGCTTCTGTAGTATTAGAGTATTCTTATAGTTGCTTGCTGTACTATTTTTTTAATAAATTCTTTGACAGTGAGGCCAGACCTTTAAAACAATTGCTGATAAATTTGAGATTCAACAGGTACTGAAATCTAGAGGAAGACTGTTATGAAGGAGGGATGTTGGACATGGGGCCATCCTCAATCACAGGCTGCATTTCTGTGCTTAGCAGTACTTAATTAAAAGTTCTTGCAGGAACTTCTAATACTTAAAATATCTTGTAACAAATGGTACCACAGTTTAGATCTGCTCACCTAAGAGCTCTGAGTTGCTCTGCAGACAACACAAAGAAGTGGACTTCTAAGGGAAATTATATATGCAGGGAAACCTTATTTACATGTTTAACAAAACAAGAATACACAGGTTTGGTATTTGTTTAAAGAACAGCATTTGTAAAAGCCTCACTTTCATAAATGGTGTAGGTTGAACTCTGCCCTTTGCTGAGCATCATATCTGAAAGGGCTTACTGTAGCACAGATCTCAGCTGAATGTTTAAAATACGCCTGACATATGGGGAAACTTTCCACAGATTAAATGATACTGAAAATAATGACTAAACACTGAGTCAGAAAAAAGAAACAAGAAGATATATGCATCCCCTCCATCGTTCCACTCAGACACCCTAAGTAAGATGATAAGGAAAAGATAAATTGCACTATTCCATAAATTAGAAGAATTACAGAAAGGTCAGATATCTAAAAAGAGAAATTATATGCTGGGAAAGAACTGAAAGAGTGTATAGCTCTAGCACAGCAGTTAATATTTTATTTTACAATAACTCAGAAATGTAGGAACCTTAAATTTTATCTGGAAATACAGCTCTTGGGATTCAAATAAAAGTGAAAACCTCATCAGTATGGTTTTGTTTCTTTTTGAACAGGAGCAGGTTGGAAGACAGTCTCTGACCCTCTCCAGCACATGAACAGTCTGAGTTGGCGAGAATGCTTGGGAAGTACAATCCCTCTCAGAAGAAACATCTCTGTTTGAGAAACAAATTTAGCACATAGGTAATGCTAATTGTTATGAGTCAGGGCTTAGCATAAAAAAAAAATAGCCAAATCAATCCTGAAAGCAGAAGAGCAATATGATGTTCCACGAATGAAATGGTAGCACTACAGAAAGCAATGGTGTCTTTGTATAGCTTCAAAAAGACACATTTTTGGACAGATTTTCGGAGGTTTACATCGTAATGAAAAGGAAAGCAAAAGAAGTTCAGTATCTTAATAAAATAACATCAGCAAATTAATATTTTAGCACTAACAACACAAAACTGGAGAGGGAGTTAGGCAAAAAGATCAGAGAACACCTGAATTTTTTGCAGGTACAGACTCAAAATATCTCAGATGAAGAAAGAGATGTAAATTTGAAGTGCCCACCTTCAGTGGGCAAATGCCCTCCATCCCTGATGCCCAAGGCTGACCAGGATGTACTGGCACAGTACCTAAAGCATTCCTGGAGCTCCAGACATCCATGGGGAGGTAGGCTCAGCCTTGCAGTCAGCACACACTGACTTTACCATGAGGAAGTGAGAAGTCTGCAGAACCAGAAGAGGATTTTTGGTATCTGTATCTAAGGAAGATGAATAATATGAGAAGGTACGTGGGGGCTACTACAGGACAAAGTGAGAATATAAAAACTGGAATCAATAGTTTGGAAGAGCAAGAGTAAGACAAGCAGAAAGTGACAGCAGTATCCACAGAGAAGTGGAGATCAGAACAGAGGGGGGAAAAAAGGCACTAAAGCTCTTGCTTTTAGTTCACCATCAGCATTATAGACAAGCCATGAATTGACTGGTGCAGACGGGTAAACAAGGAAAACCACTCAGAAAGAAAAAAGTCCTCCCTCCTCAACACTCTGACAGTTTTCCCCCTCTCCAAGAAGATGAGAGGGCAGCAACCTCTGGGCAGAGAGGGGCAGGAATGAGTGCAGCTGGATGTGAGACTCACACAAGGACAAAAACACAGAGTCAATCTAATGGACAGGGTGACATTTCTCTTCTTTTCCCCACCAGACATACATAAATACTATCTGGGCTGCAAAGTAAAGAATCAAAGGAGAGAACTGTGGTATTTAAGTGGACTGTGCAATCTTAACTCAGTTGTCTTGCACAGATGTATCATGGTAGGATATAAATATATCATGCCAGTCTTTTTTACGTAAAATGTCACCTGCAGGATAGAGTCTGCTTGCTTAACAAACAGTCATTTCATATTTTGTTTATTTTCAGCATTTGTTGGAAAAGCCTGGCCTTATTTACTCTGTGTTGCTCTGACTCCATATTGATAAAGCAACTCCTTTTTAGCTTTTCTGAAGTCACCCATCAACATAATCTTTATGCTGCATCAAATGAAGCAGTCTACAAACAAGCTTAACCACTAAATTAAGAGGAGTAAATTGAGGTTGGACAAGTTAATTAAATTATGATTTTCCCCCTGCTCCCTCCACCCAGTTTCTCAGTGTTTGGGCTTTCTGTCTTAGCCATGCAATCAGCATTGAATTTTGTGGCTGATACCTGAGTATCACTGCAATGCACTGAAGTCATGGCTTCTTTAGCTACTGTAAATTTTAGATGAAAGTTGCATTAAGATAAGAAACAGAAAGGACAAATAAAATCAGTAATTAGAAATGCAGATTATATCCTTCGAATCTACACATGAATAACATTAGAACAAGTATCATAACTATTCAAGGATATAATAGTCTTTTGAGCACACACTTACAAGGAAATTAAAAAGCAGCCCTATATTTGAGTGTTTAATGGTATAAACAGATCAGACTTGCAAAGAATGGGAGGCAAACAGATAGAGAGGAAACACGAGAAAAATACCACTGCACACTCCAAAATCCACAGAACAGGTCACTGGCAGAACTGGGTGTCTGCAGTCCCTGATCAGCACCACCTGAACATGAATTGTGGGATGGAACAAAATTAATCTGCAGAGCTTCTGTGGAAAGTCAGGAATACAAATCAAATTCTCCTTTATTTTAATGTATTAGTACAAATATTCACTTTCCACTCTAACATACCTGTATTAAACTTATAATTTTATCATTAAGATTATTATTTTCCCTACACATTTGCAATAGCATCTATCATGACAGTATTGGAGAGTTTTCAACATCTCTATTTCAGTTAAATAAATTGCATAAATTCTCCTATTTCTACAGAGGCCAAGAGGCACAGAGGATAAGAGGTTCTTAGCAGGTCTTCTGAAAAGGTAAAGATGCACAGTTCTGTAGAGTTAAAAATGCACAGACTTTGTCTAAATCTGATTCATTATCTTCAGTAATACCAAGCAGCAAGTATTAATGTAAAATCTTTGAAAAAAACAAATTACCAGCAAAGAGAAGTATATAATTTTGACTGTTTCTATGGATTTTAATTGATTTTTCATCTGCTGATGGTAGACTGTAAATAACTACTCAAAGCACACACAAGTGCAAGTTAATGGGAAGTTTTATTAGTTTGCTTTCAGAAAATAATAGCAATGATGGAAGGACTCTCGAGCAGGCAGAGGCCCATGACCTGAATGGTTTCTCTTCTCCTCACAGGCCATTTGAACTCTGCCTCCATAAGGGTCAAATTCAGCCAGAATTTACATCTGACTTCCCCATCACAGAAGCTGAGGATGGCTGCAAAGGATGTGCTAACATTATTTTTTTGGTAGAATAGGGCCCTAATTCATTGACAAGGCAGACAGTAAAAACTCTTGTACACAGCACAACTAGTCTAATAAATCCTTTCATAGTCCCAGAAAAGGTTCTAAAACAATTTTTTTTTTCTTGTAACAAAAGGGAAGGAAAGGATTGTGCATGTAAAAATTTAATTTTTCTACTTGCTTTCATCACTTTAAATGTCCTGCTGATTTTTATTTTTATACAGGAGCACCCTGCAAGTGTTCCCAACACCACATTCACTTGGCGTTCTTCACATCAATTGTCTTGCTGACTTTCAGCCAACACTATTTTTATGCAATGGATATATTCTTCGCAGGTGGCACCCAACCCTTCAGCTCTTGCACATCCCTCTAATTTCATTCTGCTGTTTGAAAAGAGGTCAACAAATAAATCAAGGTTAGAAGAGCTAAGCCAAGAAATTCTTTGCTTTCAGTGAATCCAGGCTATGAAAGAAGAAATGACAGAGCACCCTTCTTCATAACCAGCCTGGTCAACATCTCTGCTTCTGCCCCTTCTCCCCAGCAACGACAAACAGCTCACAGGAACACACCCATGCAACATCCACACTTTAATGTTCTGCAGAGATCCCGAGAACAGTGATCTCATGCCACACTCTTAGGTCTAACAAGCGTGGCACGAGGCACTTGTGACTTGATATTTGTGTGACTCACCCAGACGTAGAAAGTAAGAGAATAGCAGAATTTGCTGTCAGTTCATCAACCACCACAGACACTTCAGAGGTTGCTTCAGCATCCTGCCTATCATTATAACTGACTACAGAAGAAATATTTGCATACTTTGAAAAAATATACAGCCCAACCAAAAAAAAAAAAATATAAGGAAGGTGGCACTCCCATTATCTGCTCACATGAAAAAAATAGAAAAGGAAAGCTCTTCACGCAGAAAAATGGAAGGAAATGGCAAAAGACAGTCATAAAAACTACATGTATATTAAATGCAGGATATTTCTTTGAGGATTTTAGAAATAAGCACAGAAATGACTCACTTCACTGTCCATCCTTTAAACAACTCTACATGATGCATGTGTCCTGTGCATTATCAAATTCATGGATTAACTATGTAGCAGTGCAAAGATGGCTGAAATCCCCCAGTTTTACTTGTACCACTCACATAATCAGTGATAAAGTACCCACTTACATGTCCCTCATTGTGGTGGAAGATGACTCATTTTATCAAGCATTACAAAGGCATAGGGCTCTTTTAGACAAAATAGAGAATCTTACCATCACAGAAAAAGCACAAAATGGGAAACCAGAAGCTATTGAGATATTACCTATTTAACCTTCTTTATCAAGATAAATGTGCTACTTAACAACACAGAAAGACAGCATTTTGGTTTCATGCCTAATTTGAGAAGAAAATGTTTAACATAAGTAATATTTATGAAGATACATCTGGCCCAAACTCCATGAGGTTATCATGAGGGACCTGGCACACTTGTAAGGAGAACTGCAAAGGGAAAAAACAGTGACATCCTCACGTGTTTAGATGATTCGCCCTGGTGTACTTCTTGAGAATGTCTTTTTAGCTGGCCATTGTAAATAGATCTTACACACAAAATTGAGCCCAAAGAAGTCTTTACTTCAGTGATTATCTAAACTCCATGACCAGTGAAATGTTATTTCTGACTTGTGAGTGGTTAGCACATATCCAAGAGAAGAACACCATATACAATGCCAACTGAGAAACTTTCCAGGGAATTACTGATTACACCAAAGCCCTCCACAATTTTAGTGATGGTGGTTGCTGCAGTGATCACCAAACAGCTGCCAAAACCCTCCAAGCCTGCAAGTTCTTTGACTGCACAAAAGAAAAGCAAACACTTGGGACAAAATAACCTCCTGATGACATTCCGCATTATTTGATGGTCTCAGGTTAATTCCTTGGATAGATTCATACACATAAAGACCCCCCAACTAGCCAACTATTCTTCTTGTTTTGACTATAACATAATTGGTTAAATCCACTAGTCACTGGCTCATAAAACAATTTGTTGAAATAACGAACTCAAATATACTAACATAATACAGAGGTTCACCATTAATTGTTTAATCCATAGCTGCATAATACTGTACTGAATTATTTCCCCCTCTTTTACCCTTGCTAGGAACTGACACAAGTACAATAATTAAAATAAATTTCAACACAACCATTTGGAAAATTGCCAACATTTTCAAGAACTTATAATTTTCTTCCTTCCCCCTTTTCCCAAGATATAATACAGTTTTGACATCTTGGTAAAAAAACAGTTGCAAACTGTTACTTACAATTTAGGGAAAAATCACTGTTTTAATCATGACCTTTCATCTGTCCTTGATTTGGAGCGAAAGGGTGGGGGAAATTGGCCACTTACAGAAATAATCCTACTGGGCTTTCGTCTCACTGATTGACAGCCTCATGTGGCTAAACACATTCACAATTATAAATAAAAACTACCCCTCTCAAAATGGCAGAACTTATCCTCCATCAAGCAAGATGTGCTTGGAGCAACTATAGCTTTTAGTGGAGATGGTAAAAATGATCTTTGAAAGATATGATAAACACCAATTCTGCATTGTCCACTTCCAGACCTATTTGACAAAAGAAAACTCCCAATAATTATTGATGTAAATCCTAGAATAGCTAAATAGTGCCTATGTCATTATTGCACAAATGAAAAACACACTGATAAAATCCAGAGTTAATAATATGGTAATAATATATGCCAATAGGGTCTTTTCAATTTCATATTCCATCTGAATATGAGCTATTGGAACAGCACAGCTGCACTATTGGCTGCAGTGTCCTTACAGATATTTTCAAAATGTGACAGATCACATTTGCTGTCTAAGACTCAAAGCCAGTGCCTTGTTGGCATTTGTCTGAGTTGCCAATAAACAGAGTGAGCTAGACCAGCAGAAAATGCTTCACTGTTTCCTAAAGTGAATCTCGCACCCCTCTGCAACAGGCAGAGAGGGGATGCATGGCAGAGCACAGCCTCGAAGCTGTGAAGGTGACTTGTAAACCAAGGAAAGGAGGCGACACGAAATTATTTCAGACTCCTTCCTACCTTTCCCTAGACACTGACTTCCAAAGTCAAAAGCCAAAATCAGAGCAATTTGGCAGAAAATCCTGTGTAATGATCACACACGCCCCAGTCACTTCATGAGGGGAAGACCTGCTCTCTTTCCCCTTTGGTGAACTCTCCTAACTACTTCTTCCTCCTCTGCTTCTCTACCAGAACCACACCCGAGGCACCAGGCTGGAGGGCACCAGGAGCCTCTCATGTGTGCAACTCCTTGCACTGGCACAGGCACTTCCAACCCAATCCCTGCATTAGTAATAACATTCCTACGAACATTTCTCTTCCGACAGCTGGTAGAAGGGATGAGTTTTGTCGTCTTGAAGCAGGCTTAGAAGTCTCACAAGCCTTTGGAGACAAGGGTAGGGGTTTCCCCTCTCCCTCCCACCAGCACACCACCCCCTGAAAGCCGGGAGGCACCCAGCCGAGCAGTTTGGAACAGGAGCCACGGCAGCAGATCAGCCTGGGCAGAAACAACGCTTGTCTGTCTAGGTAAGATCCCTGCCAGCCTTCCTGCTAAAATTAGAAAATGGGCGACAGTACCTTGGCGCCTGTCACTTGCTGGAGACAAATCTTTAGCTCTTTCCTCAGCCAAAGGGTGGCATTTTGATTCCTGCCTGCCAGCTCCAAGTCATGGCAGTACCTTGCTGTCAGCTGGGCTCTTTGGTGGCAAAACCCCTGTCTGCCATCAGCTGCCTCTACTCTTTGCCCCATCACCATCCTTCCCACAAAACAGCAGAAATGCTTCGAGCACAGCTCAAAACAGGAAATCTTTCTGGAGGGGGGACCACAACAAAAACTTTCTGGAGAGTGGACAACAATTTCTACTCAGAGATTAAAACTCCAGCCTGGGTAGGTCAAGAAGTAAATTCAGTGTGTAAACAGGCTCATAATTCACACAATTAGAGCCGTATCACTTTTTAAGCAAAAGATCTCAACCTCCTTCACATAGATCATAAACAGTAAGCGTCACAATATTCCTGGACGGAGCAAGGAATTATTGTGCCCACTCCTGTTAAAAGTATTTAAGTTGATCTATTACCTGTGTAGGCTACAGATCTATCCTACTGCCACAATCTCAAACACATTGATCCTCACAAATCTTCTTTGAGGTAGGGAAATGCTATTTCCCCCATTTTGAGTAATTGGAAACTCTGGTGCAGACCACGGCCAGATGTAAATGATCTAAAAATCCACCTAATCCTGGGGCCTCCACTTTCGATTGGCTAGGCATTTCTGAAGGCCTAGAGACATCCAGTAAATACCCTCTAGGTTAGGGATTAGGGGGAATCTAGGCCTAAATTTGGGTTGAAAATTGGCCTTAATTCACTTGGGTATCTTTCCTGCTTTACCTCCTTGCAGCCAAAACAGGGCATGGGGCTCTTGGCCAGAAACGAGGCTGCAGCCAAGGCACACAGGGGACAACCCCACATGGGCTCAGCTGCTGAGCTCTCAAAGCAGCAGCCTTTCCCTTGTCCATACTGAATCAGAAAACATAAAAATACTCTTGAATAGAAAGAATAATAAAACCTTTCATTGAAACAATATTGCCATCTTTTCAGTTAAATACCTGAAACAGAGATGTTTCTCCTTCAGGAATAAAAAAACCCCTTGTTTTCCTCCCTTATTTGTTTCATCTTCCTCATAATTAACTCTTTTGTGATCATTAGAGATGTTTACACTGTAGAAATAATGCTGAGAGAAAAGAAACACAGAGGCTGAGCTTTTCACATAATTTTTGAAAATGAAAAATCTCTTGGGTAAAAAATTTTACCACTCTTTTTTCTAAGTTATATATGGGTTTAAGCACTTAGTATTTGGCTATGTGTGCATACACACTATAAAGTTGCCACAGTGTTATGGTTTTATTGACAAATCCCTTCAAAAGAATTGTATTTGCTGTCAACTCTGAAATGCAGCATGTTTACCCAAAACAGAAAAAAAGATGCTCTTCACCCTACTGTTTTAAGTCCACATTTTAGGAAACTATCATTAGATTGTTATTTTACTATAAAAGTTGGAAAACAAAATGCTGCTCTCAGAAATTGATATAAAACCCATACTGTTAGATTTTTTTTTTTTTTTTTAATATATATTCAGGTTTCATTTACCCTTATATTTGACATAAATGAAAATAAAACAGCATTTTTTGCTCCTGGAAATGACAATATTGTGTTATCTAGATAAGTAACACAAAGCTATTATTGAAATTCTGATAGCATTTGGTTTACTGGTAAAGGAAAATTACCTGTAATGCATAGTTTAAATAATTACTTTTAAACAAAAGCGTCTTTTCTACAACACTTATTTATCTTCTGAGACTAGCTCAGCAGGGTTATGTATTTTATTAAAATTGCCTTCAGACTGTTAATGGCGGGGTGTGTGCTAGCACAGGAGAAGGGATGGCTGTTTGACTCCTGTTCCTAACACTGGGAGTTGGTCCAGATTCTGAAGAGCCAGAGCTCTGCTGTGCATTTGGATCTGTCAGAAACACTCGGCCTTCCTTGTGATAACTGGCAGCAGCATTTCAGGGCAATGGGTCAGACAAACTGGAAAGCTCCAACTGTGCTTACGACAGCAGCAGCAACAACCACCAAACCTGAAATTCCTTTTACTAGTATTTCACTTGATTTCAAGTCTCCCAGGGTGAAATGATTTTGTTTGCTCTGACTCATCATTTCTCCATCCTCTTTCGTGCTCAGCAGTGGGTGTTCCCTGTATCAGTAACCTGGATAACAATTCTGAGCTGCTCTGTGGTGAGTTTATGTGGCAGATAACCAGCACAAATCACCCAGATCATTCTGATAGATCTTGTTTCCTCTCTGAGGAAGCCAGCATACAATTTGGATCCACAAAGCACAGGCACTAAACCCTGAGGTTCTCCTTCTGGAGCAAACACATACAGGAAACAAGCCCCTGGTACAGGTCATACCTGCCCTGTATGGGGTTCAGCTTGCTTTGGTCTCTCCATTACTACCAAGACTTTCACATGAAAAACAGGCACATCTATCTTCTCACATCCATACAATAACCAAGGTGATTTGCTTCATTAATTCATTCTATTTTTATATATGTTTACTTATGCATATGGCCCCATTCATTTCTTTAACATCTTTGTCTTTAGAGGGATCAAGATTCTAGAAATTCAAAACTATGACTTTTTCACATGAGCAAACACCAAAAATGCTACTTATACTTCAGAACTGAAATTGCTAAATGAAGTGGTCTCTTTCCTTAGTTGAACAAATATCTGACAAGAAGCAGAAAAGGAAGCAAAAACTTCTCAAAGTTATGTCATGATATTAGCCAAGAAGAGACAGCAGGATTTGTCCACTGCATCAAGTCTGAATTTTAGAGAAGCTCAACACTCCACAGAACTGACTTTTGCTGGAATATTAAGTAACTTTTAAAAGATGCTTAAAGAAAACCATGAAAAATATTCACTAGCTGATGTTCACAGGTTCTGAGGTGTCCACACCACCTTCAGAAGGAGACTTTACTCATCACTTCAGAAAAACAGTCCAGATGCACACCATCTCCTGATAGGATGGACCAACACCTCCCAGTGGGAGCGACATCATTAAACAAGCTTAGAAAACAGAGCAGACAAACTCAACTTTTTTTTTTTTTTTCTTAAATAAAAGAGCATTTTCCCATTTCAGAAAAAGTGAACAAGAAGTAAACACCCGCACACAGCCTCAAAGGCAAAGAAAACCAAAGATTTCCAGAATCTGCCCTTTAGCTGTCCCAGACACATCAGGGACAGTCAGATCCTTCAGACCAAGACTGGGAACAGCAAGGGGACTTGTCATAGGGAAGCACAAATTAAATGCTTGAGTTTTTATCTGCTGATTCACTTACTCCCACTATCTAAAGAAAGAAAGAAAACAACGTACCTAAAAAGATGTGTACCATGTGCAGGGCACACATATATATAAACCCCAAACTTGTTCACAGGAGAATGGCAGAGGAATCATGTATTGTCAGGGGCAACTTGGCTTTTTAATTGCAGACATTTTTGTTTGGAAAAAGCATTTCTAAGAAGCAAGAAAAAACATTACCAGAAAAGTGACCATTCTGACCTAAACTAAAGAGGTAAAAAGAATTCAGCCATGCACACAGAATTTGTTCACAGAGGAAGGCAGAAACAAGCTGATAAACCTCTGGGTTATAACTTCAGATCCCAAGCAGGTTGAGGCAAGGCATTTCTAGGTTTACAGCATTTCTCCAAGACTCTAGGGCCACTTCTCATTCCTGGGCTCAGCTGCCTTTTCTTGCTGCTTTTAGGAAGAGGTAACATTTGATCAGTTGGCTATTTCTTGGAGCTACTTGATTTTCATTGCTTGCGATTTTTAGGCAAGATGATGGTCACTCACCCTACCTAATGATACCCAAACCCATGAAGATTATGTTAAAGAATCTAGTCTTGGTTGCATTCAATTTTTTTTTTTTTTTTTTTTGTAAAGGGAGAAACAAACCTATAGTTTCTGTTTGTCAGAACAGGCAGAAAGGGAATTTCACACATATTTCTGCTGCCCTCAGTTTCTTCAGTTATCATTTCCTGTTTCATCTCATTTTCAGGGATATATGAATAATGTTTGTGATTTTAACCTGTGTTGTCTGGGACTATTCATCCACTAATTCTCAGCTACCTGAGCAATTGCTGGGTACAAAATGAAGGCACAAAAAAGAACCTTAAGTATCTTCAGGGCCATTAAAACATTCTAATTCCATCTTAGGCGACAGTCCTTGCAGTTGACATAACAGTTAACAAACTTACATATGAACTCTCCAATAAAACATCACATTATGATTTGGACCTGCTCCTTCAACATAAATATGATACTCTTTAGACCTGGTGGGTCTAATGATCAGTCAGAGATACCCACCCACAAGCCATTCTTGCAAACAAGTCTCAGTGGACTTTTACAAAAACCAGCACAAACCCCCCCAAAACTAAAGCCATCAATGCAAGTAAGAGATTCAGATCTCAAAGTTCAGGATGACACAGAAAAAAAATGATGTGCAAGAACAGGAGCTTCCTCCCTCTCACACCCATACTCAGAACTGCATGCAAATATTGTGAGCTTGCAGATTACCAATTTAGCAGCTGGTTTCATTTTGAGACCTTTTTGGAGGGGAAGTAATACAGTATCAGCAATTCCTCCCAACCCACTTCCCATTGTCACCACACAAACAGACTTAAATTCTCAGGTTGACCAAAACTGTATCTGCAACAGAAAATGAAAATTTGCCCAAGAAAATTTATATTATTTACCAACTGGAAGCAAAATCTGAGGCAAGAATACAACCTCAGACAAACTCCCTTTCCTTATTTCATAGAGCTACTCTCTCCAGCCTACACTGGGTGTACAAGTTGCAGACCACAGAGATCTAAGATGCTTTACCACATTTGTGTGGAGGAGGTTTCTGCAACTCTACTCATACTCAACTCCTTCTCATCAAAATCATATAGAGGGATCAGTCATAAAAATTCCTACTTTATTTGGAAAAAGGTTGAATAATTTACTTTTAATGACTTTAAGACAAGCTATGCATAAAATAATACCAACGTTCCTACTCTTTCAATCTCTGGCTGCTTTTTCTTTTTATCTGCATGACAAGTTCTGCCACATGGTTCAAATTTTTTTATACATTGATCTTTCTATTGTTTTTTGTGGGGTTTTACTATGATGTTAAACTGCAGGAATCAGCAAAGGTATCTCTCTAAGTACATTCGTATATACACGAACATGCTGTATTTGACAGTTGTCTTCTCCACCTTTTCTGTGTCATTTGTTTCCACTCTAACTGCAACAACTTTGTTGTGGAATCCATATTTTTCTATTCTTACCTGCACCTACAGTTCAAATCTGAGCAGAGTTTAGAGTAACATAATGTTTACACGCTAAGGAGCTATAATAAGAAATCACTCACTATTCCTGTTGTGTGGAAAGGCACATCTACAAAAATCAAAAGCAGCATGTGAAGAAACAATTTATAAATAATATTTGAAAGTCGAATGTATCGTGATCAAAGGCACTGGAAACAGAGGCTGAGCCTAAAGAATTATCTGCAGCCTGCCATGCTTTAACTACCAGTTCCTGCAGACAACTAAACTGTTATGAAAAAGCACAGAAACTGAGCTTTAATAGTAAACACATGACCCAGTATGGATAGGGGAGACAGCCTGATGCATTACACTGGTTTGCTTGGATATGACATAATTTCACAGCAAAAAACCAGATGCCAATATATGGGTTTGAAAACTGCAAAAAAAAACCCCAAGAAAGCACTGGCAAATAAAAAACCCAAACCAACCCAAATATCCAAACCGAGAAGATAAATTCTTCCAAGCTAAACATGTCCAGCTTTTCAGAGGTCAATTAGTAACATACACTGAAAGCACAAATACTTTATTCTCAGGAAAAAAATCTTGCCGCTTAATCTATAATACTGGTGAGTCTTCTTATAAGTGCTAGGGACCATATTATTTCAGATTAGAAAATGATTTATTCTCTTATCAGCCACAAACTTCTTTTGATCTGTGAGTTTGAGCTAAGCTTGCTCCATGTGCCTGCAAACTCTCAGTCCTGGGAGTTTGGTATTTTTCCCATGACGTGTTGCTCAAAGCCTCCTCCAAAAAAGCAGTGTAATGGGCTGTGTGGATGAGTAAGGGAGGCATTTACTGTCCCACAGAGCTTATTATCCCAACATCAGACAAAGCATGACAGGTGGACCCAGCAGGGAATTTCAAACAGGGCAACACTTATCTTAGCGCTATTTACATCTTTGGGGCCTCTGAATATTAAAATTTAAATGTACTCTCACAAACTTAGAGGAGGGGGAAGAAAATCCAAGATTCTGACTACAGAGTGCCACAGAGACAAGGAAGAGAAGCAGAAACAAATCAGATCCTCCCTGTTTGGGTAAGCTATGTCTTTTAAGACAGTCACAGTACTGCAGTTGCACATCTTAGGTATCAATAGCTCTGCCTCAGTAAGAGCCCAGGAAAGGCAGCAGGACAATTTATATAATTGACTGGATCAGAAGCCATACCTGTTATTAAGATTACTTGACACAAGTGATTAAACAACTACCTGCAGTTGTTGAAACCCCGTCAGTATTTTGCCATTTCAGCTGATTTATCTCCGATGCATGACTGCCTCAGGCTGTGTGCTTTGGAAATGGGACAACTTCTCCCAAGAACAAGGGTACGCAATATTACACTGAAAATTCTTTAAGCTCCTCCTCTGAAAAACACTTCGGTGCTTCGAGCTTCAGAGGAAGGTTTGAAATCTAACAGGCTGGCTGTGGGTTTTGTTCCCATGAAAAGCCTTTTGTCCCTATATGTGCCTGAAGAAAGCCCTTAGGAACTGTCTTTGCAAACTGCAGTTGTCCAATGAGTAGTACTTGGCTTTCCAGTGTTGTTATTGTACTTTCAGCATGGTTGCTATATGAAAGCAAGTGTTGTATCTTGCTTATACTGTATTTCACCTTCACCCCATTTAAAACCATATAGAACAGGAAATGAGAGTAAAGTAATCAAACGAGGCTTCAAAGATGATAACGCAGTGAAGTTACAGATAGCACACAAGTCCCTTAGCAAAACATTTCTTGAAATAATGCAAACACCAGCCCAGCTGTCCACACAGCACAGCTGTTACCCTCAAACTGGGCAACTTTGTCCAAGTAGCTCACATGCTCTGCTGCCTTTTACACCAGCTCATTACTCCCCAGTCTTTCCAGCATTCCCCCTCAAGCCACTCTCCTGCTGCAGGAAAGCCTTTCTGCCTTTGTTGCAGGTGAGGAACCAGCTAAGCGAAGCCTTTGCTGGTAATGACACAAAAAGGCTGTGAAGGATCAAGGAACACAACTGGACTGTGCAGGCCCTGGACCAGCCATGTCTTCCAGAGTGGAGCCAACACGCTGCCAATTCACATCAGCACTTCCAGAAATGCCTCTCCAGCAAGGAAGAAAACACACCTCTTACCTGCCAAGTCTCCCAGCTTAAATTCTCAACTCCTTTTTATTTTCTTCTGCTTCCAACTGCTGATGGCAGCGAGGGGAAAGAAAAGAAAAAAAATAAAAATCAAAGGACAGGTCACAACTATCTCATTCAAAGGACAGGTCACAACTATCTCATTCAAAACCCTTTTTATATTCACTACAACTGTCCTGAACAAAAATCTCAGGGAAGTGGGGTTTCTCTACTGAGTTTTCTACAGAACTCAGATCAGGCTCATAGCAAAACTCCCACTAAAATACGAAATGCTGAACCTGAGCCCAAGACCTGTGGCAGGAGGAGAAAAGGGAGCTCTCACTAGAGGAAAACTAAACTGAGGGAAGCAATGGGTATTAAGGAAAATATGGGGATTAGGATTCCAGTACAGCAAGGTGCTTATTCACAAAACTGTAGGAATAGATGTAAATTTAATTAATCAGACCACAAACTCATGTAGAACCCTTCAAACCCTTCAGGAGCTGCAGAGGGGGAAAAAGGAGGGAGGGACAAGTGGGAAACTGAACCCCAGTCAGCTGAAATCAATAGTTAGACTGACAGCCATTTCAGTGGACTTTGGCTCATACCCAAAGTGGCAGAAGAAAAAAAAGATGAGGCAAGAACAGAGAAAAATGAGGAAGCAGATTAATAAGTCAAATAAATATTATTAATAGTACAACTTAAGAATAGCTGAGGAATTGCAAAGGAGGGGGACAGACTTTACTCTTCAGGCTCATAAATGATTGCTTCTTCTATCAAAATCAGTGGAGTAGTTTTAGATTTACATCAGTGTAACTAAGAACAAAATCAAATTAAGGAGTACGGAGTAACTGGAGAAAAACCAAGCATTATTGAGCGTTCCAACACTGGGAGGCACTCAGATACTATAGTGCTGAAGGCCATGTTACTACATTGATTAAATGTTTGATCCATCAGTAGGAGATTTATCCAATATGGGGAGAAAACAGAGAGCTCTGACTCAAGACTACTAATCAGCTATTATTTATATTTTCTGCATGCTATAAACATACAAAGGAGATGCTTTATAGAATTTGCAGTAATAATAACTCACAGTTATTCCCACTCCTGAGATTAGTTCTGACAGATTTCTTCAACATTTTAAAGGTGTTTTGTAAAATTATTTTGAAACAAGTTTTCACAACAAAATCCCAGGACTTTCTTTTGTGCTTTCATTTGGATCCTCTCTCTTTTGCTTCCTAAAGGCTGATATCAAACAGAAAACTACAGAAACTTAACCCAGAGCCATTTATACTATTTTTTCTTGCATGCACTATTTTTCTTGGACAAACAAGGGAGAGTTTCTCTACGCTTCATTGCCAGGCTTGTAGGGAGTTTTTATGTGACAGTGTGAAAGTAGCAGTTTCTTCTCAACAGTTTCATGCTGCCACAAACACAGACTAGTTTCTTTCAGACACCTACTTTCACTAATGCACTGCCATTCCTTATGTCATGTCACTCTGTCTCTGTTTTAAAACAAACCTTAATAAAAATTAAATCTCCAACTCAAGTTAATCTTTCTTTTATTTACTTCTAATTTCCCTCTAAAAGCACTGCTTATTGTACCTAAGTTCTTACCACTGGGATTTCAAATTACTTGAACATAATCCTTTTTATTACAAATAAAAAAATTATTCCATCCAGTCTGCCCTTCATTTCCACGCTGAGTCCACAAAATCTACCAGTGTGTAATGATGCCTAGAACAATGCCAGCCACATTTTTGTGACATCTCTGTCACCAACATGAACACACATTTTTTCACTTTTTAGTAGATGGCCTACAGGCACAGAGAAGGGTAACTCCTGATAACCTGGGGAAATCTATTTAATCTCAAATTGTAGAGATTTATGTTTAAATAAGTGAAACAAGGCTCCATCTAGTTTCTGCTCCCACAGGTAGACTTTAATTAGTAATTACTAGTTCAGTCCTTAAATTCCAACTAATAATGAGACCATTTAAAAAAAAAAAAAAAAAAAGACATGTTTAAACTTTTTTCTTTTGAGTCATGTCTTAAAATATAAAAAATAAATTTCAAGCCTCTTTAAGGAAGAACAGTGATTTCCTTCCAGAGAAGATGATGTCCTTGGCTGGATTCTACTCTAGTAGGATCTATCCAGCCTTATTTTAAAATGTACAACAACTTTAACCAGAACAGGAGGGAGTTTTTCTACAAAGTTGGGAAGCTGTAAGTGAAAAGCTACAACTTCCCATATGGAAGGTCAATTTGTCTTTCATATTAGAGTATTTATAACAGGCTTGTGTTGAACAGAGCAGGACACACAAGACACTGTCCAGCTTAGTGTTTTTCCATTAGTTGGTGCATTGCTGATGAGTGAAAAGACTTGGATCCTCTTTCAAGGTCTAATGACAAGTGCTATTATTCTTATCATCATTATTAACCCTACTCTTAAATACAGTTTCAGAAAGAAACAACATTTTCATAGTACTTCCCTATGAGTTACATGTAATTTTGATTCCCAATGCTTGCTTGTAGTGGTGTCAAGAAAGGTATGATCCAAAACACTGTAGAAAGGAATTTCAGAAGGTCCACCTTTATCTGAGTGTCTGCTTAGTGTTACTCAGAGATCAGGCTCTTAACTATGTTACAACAAATTTATTGGTGATTACAGATTAGTAAATAGGCCATCAGTGCATGTAGGATGAAAAATTAGAGCTCAGTGTCTTGGGTGTAGCACCATTTGTACTTGTGATTTATCATCTGCTACATAGAGGAAATGGAGCAGAAAACTTGTCTCTAAGTCACTGTTTCCCTTTCTTCCATCTCCCAAAAATAAAACAACTTAAAGACATTGTGAAAGCTTTACAGTAAGGCCCATGCAAAACTTTTGCCACAAAATGTAAAAATCCCTCATGCTTCATTACAAATCTGAAAAACAAGACACTATCTGCAAACAACTTTCACACAATCATTATGAGTGTTAAAACAGAAACTAAAGAAAAGCTCAAATATTGAAAAAAGAACTATGGTTTTGAGACTAAATTATTCGAAGTAGACTGTTTTCATATGTTGCAGCCAAAAGGCAGGGATAAATTAATATTTTCAGAAACTGAAAACTATTTCAGTGGACAACGACTCTGGCAAACCAGTAAAGTAGTCTACACGTCCTTTTGCATAGTCCCAAATTTATATTTAATAGCAATACATTTTTATCTTCAGGTGCAAACAACTTGCCTCAGCAGTTGAAAACACTCTATAATTCAAGAATATTTCATGGGTTCTGGAAATATTTCAGAATTGGACTATATTGTATTAGACATTAGAAAAGAAACAACACAAAGCAAGTGACCTATATTACCCATATATTGCCTTTCTGGCTCTGTTTTTGTGGTCAGCAATGAAATTAATCCCATCACTTCAGTGATTCTCCTCCCAAACAACTCCGTGATTCTCATTTTCAGGTTTTTGAAGTCTTTTATGGCACCCTCTAAAAGGCAGGGGCTGTTTCCATGCCTCTTGTCTGTGGAGATATGAAAGAAGGACTTGTTGTACCAAACACTGTCTGACTTCCCACTCTGATGTTGCGGGCATGTGGCATTTATTTAGCCTCCTCCCATCTAACCAGAAACCATCCTCAGACTTTAACACTGTTCAACAACCACCCAAACAAGAGAGGGAGGAATTCAAGCGCTTCAACAAACCCTTAAAATAACATTCCACTTAAGCCACCAGCACGAGTGAAGCTTCAGAAGGGTATTTACACCCTTTACTGCCCTCCCATTACAGGGGAGGTATTTGTACAGAAAATTTCTTAAATCAGATGTGGCAGAACCACTAATAATCCATTTGGACTCTGGGTGAGCTTGGCAAACGAATTCAAATGAGAGCAGAAGCAATCCACAGACCACCAGATTTTTAATTTCCTCATATTTTCTAGTAATGCCGTAATTGTATTTAATGTTTTACTTTGTTGTGCATTTTATTGTTGAGACTAAAATCATCTGGGATCCCTTTGGAATATACAGCACTATATAAATGTAAGTTGTTATTATCAAATAACAATCACTGGCCATTTAAATTATACAATAGCTACCTGATTATACTTAACCAAGGTAAAGCTCTAATAAAAGATGATTAGATATAATCTAAATTAAAGATATTTTTTGCCAGTTCAAAGAACCCAAAGTTTTTCACACTGGATATGCAAGTGTCTTGAAACACCTGGAGCTTACTCCTGGAGTACTGAAATCAGTTAGGACTTCTGCTGTTGCTTTCAATGGAGACTGTTGGCAGAGAGTTAAATACCAACAATTTTATTTTTCTGAAGCAGCAAAACTAAGATTTATTTTGTTTCCCACAGTCATTTGAGAGACTATTCACCTTCACCTCTAGTATTGATCCTGCAGTGTCTATAACAGTTACTTTGGCTGTATCACCAGCTATATATACACATTGTAAATCTGAGAAATAAATTCAGTCCAACACAAAGATCTCTGAACTTACACTCAAGCAGTAAACTTGGTGTTTGTCCTGTCAATTTGGCACAGTGTTAAGCACAAAACCTTTCCTCTCTATGGTCAGAAGTTCTGACCTGCTCCTATAATACATCCACAGGGACTCAGCATCCAAAATATTTACCTGTAGTCTTTTGTATGAAATAGTCAAAACAGCCATATGAGATATTTTAGGATGCTGCAGATTCTGAAAGTGCTGTTGCCAGGCATACCTCAAAAATCCCCAAATCCTCCAATCAGCAACAAGGTACAGTGACATTTTATCAAAAAAATTCTTTTTGAAGATTATTTACTTAACTTGGAACTGTTCGAAATCACATATTCAAGCTTCAAATTTACCTGGGGAAGAACTACTTGAGCTGAAAGTCCAACATGACTATGATTGCCAGTTAAGAGAAGAACCTTATTTTTGTTCTCTCCTAATAAATACCATGAGACTGGGGGCATGGGGTATGGGTGGAAACATTTCTTTCCTGGCTGACCTCTGCCTGATGCCATGAGAGGCTACCTAGAACAGAGGGTGGACAGTGTTAAAGGAATAAAATAGGTGTTTGTTAAAGGGCCTCCAAAGGATCCACCTTGGGCAGTACAAGAGCCTGGCTGAGGCTACACCCAAGATGGATGAAGGGTCACGAGTTCTCACACTTGTATAAGTTTTGATCCATTTCCATATTGGGGTTCATTGTCCAATTCCAGCTCCAGTTATGCAGTCCCATCCGCCCAGTTTGCTCTCCTCAATTCACTGTTTGCACTTTTTGGGCCCAAAGCTGTGATTGTGTCCTTGGTTCTGGGGCTGGCAAAGGATTGTTCTGTCTGCCTGAGCTGTGAGGAGAGCTTGCTGACACTCTATATGAAGTTCAGAGTTACACACTAATACTGTACAGAGTCTGGAAATGTGAAAGCTAAACTTAAGGCATCATGCCAAGTCACTTCCCTTGCTTTGGGGATTTCCTCTGTGGAATAAGGACAATGGCACTAACATTGGTATTGATGAAAAGCACTGTAGATGAGGCTCTATTATATTTCAATGATAACAGCTCATCTTTAAGGATAAAAAAAAAAATAATTCCAGAGTCAATGACCTGTGGAGAAGTGATGACTAAAATGACTAACCCAACTTCAACTCAGCTGGGTTAAGAATGCACTCAGCCCAGGATCCCTCCAGCAGAGATGGACAGACTGCCTTAAAGGTTGTAAAAACTTAATGGGGGCTGAAACTCTGTAGCTCTAAAGAGGCAGGCTCAGGTGATAATGTTCAAAATCTAGTGACCTCAGAAAAGTGATTAACATTAGTTAGGATGAAACTGGAGCTGTAACCTTGATTTAAACCAGTTCTGAATTCTTCTGAATGATAAAAAATGAAAAAAAAAATAAAAAAATCTAAGGTTTGGTCTAAATTTCTCTCCTTTTCCTGCTTCTTCCCCAAAATATTTTCTTTTTTAAAAGAAGTCAGTGAGTTGATCTTTAAGTGAAAAATTCACTAAAACCCACGAATTTCAAAACAACTCCATAAATTTCTCCCAACAAGAGTATCAATATTTTGTTTTAAAGTAGATTTAATTTTTTTTAAGTGTTCAATTTTCATGTAAAAATGGTTCATTTTCATTTAAAATGAAAATAACTGAAGTCAGGAAAGACTGCACATGCCTGAGAACTGGGTGTTAATTCTTTAAGATCTGGGCCAAGATCACACTGGCTGAAGATTCCCTCTCTCCAGCAATGCAAATAACAATGACATGCCACAGACCCTTCACACACACTTAATGACCTCAGTGGCATTCTGCCAATTTATACCAGCTGAGAATCTGGGACAGAAGCCCCAGCTGAAACCAGGGCTCCCTTGCAGATCCACATATACAGAAAGCTGCAGACAGCCCTCACAGCACGGTTTGTAATTTAAAAGGACAGCACAACCAAAAGATGAGAAGTAGAAATTATTATTAAAAAGGAGGACAAGCATCTGTTGCAAAGGGACAAACCTGAGGAAAAGCAAGGCACAGATTTCTTGAGTTCTAAGCTCCCAGCTAACTCCCTTTCTTAAGGCTTTTTCTTGAAGTCAGGATGGAAGCAGAAATTTAATAAATTAATATAACTCCAATAGTGTAAAAGCACAGTAATGATACGTCAGCACTCTCTCTATATTAGCTAACTTTGATTTTAAAGTGTTACCCACTGGTCTCTCCTGCTTGCTGGAGCACACAGTCAGGAGTTCTTTGGCTGCACAAGGTGGTGGGTGAGGACACCCATGTCCTGAGCTACCAGGAAAAGCTGCCTTTTGTTTGACACATCTCCTACAGTGCTCCAGCAGAGCACGGGGTGCAATCCATCATTCCAGCCACAACATATCCTGACACTCCAGTTAGGAGGAAGGAGTTGGAGGGCTAAGTCAGGGGTGACATCCTGAGGTGGGAAGTCAGACTTTGGTAGCTGTGGGGAGGAAAGGGGAGCAGGGCGGGGGTGGCACGAGTTCCATATTGTGGTTTCACTGGAAGGACACAGCCTGTCACAAGGAATTACCATTAATTTGCACCAGCAGCACAGTTAGATTGAGACCAGCAAGCAATGATAACAAACAGCACTTGCAAGATCACATAATGAGGGGGCAAGGCTGCTTCACTGGAGCCGCTTCACTCAATTAGTGGACAAGGCTTTTAATGCTGCTATGCACAACCAAAGCAATTTTGATTACTTAGAGCTAAGTCTCCATTTAGAATGAGTCAGAAGCTGAAACGTCTTTTTTTTTTTTTTTTTCTCTCTTTCTTTCTTTTAATATAATTTATCTCCAGAGTATTCGAATGGTAATAAGCTGTCTGAAGGTTGGACACATTAGCCTCTGTTTGTGGCCAAGTGATGTTGAAATATACTTTGTAAAGTTCAAATAGTATCTATTCTACCAAATGAAACTGACAAAAAGACAGCAAGTAATCAATACTATGCCAGAAGTAAGGGACAAATTTTGCTCTTTTTCACTGTAATTTAACTGACTCTTTAAAGGGGATTTTGGTAGAACAGCCACAATTTTATGACACTACACGAAGAGCAGTAGCATTCTTGGCTTGCATCCCCTTGTGCTGGGTCTACAATTGGCTAACAGAGTCAATCACATTGGTAAAAACCAAAACTGGATTATCGCCTGACTAGGAGGTTAAACTTTTTTTTTCCATTTAGCATAGATTTTATTTGATGTTCAGGAAGTGAAATTTAATCCCAAGAAACTCACAAAAACCTGAGCAAAGTCAGCTAATATTAACAATATTTCTGAGGGTTTTTTTGCTACCTTTAATCCAAACCTGAGTTTCCACTGTTGAAAGGAGACTTGTACAAATAACTGTGGATTAAGGAAATTTTGCTGGGCAAAAGAACATGCTGCCAGCAGTTTAAAAGTAGATCCTGTCAACAAGATGCTACTGTCAAACCTTCCTTACCATTCTACCTTAAGGATTCAAATATTCACTGAGATCAGGATCTGAACTTGAATTAAATATGATTTAGAACAAGACCTGGACCTATATAAGACCATACGCTTGTATCTGCCCTAACCAGTGGTACATCAGAATATGCTTATCAATCTTTTCAGTCCAAGTGATGGATAAGCAATTACATATTCCCCAGCACTAGGAGTGGACCCCAGGTAGCTGTTTTCACAGGGAATAGCCTGCTCACACACCTACAGAATTATTCTACTTCTCCTTCCATGAAAATATATGCATGATTGTATGTACAGATGGACTAAGAATGGCATGCAAGATCAAGAAAAATTCCATCCAAGACCTTTCTTTAGTTTAGGAAGGAAGAGGATAAGAACATGAGTACCTGTGAGCAGCCTTTATCACTAGATTGTACAGTTAATGAGTGTTGGAAATCTCAAGAATCAGAATACTTTGTTTCATGTGTATTGAAATGAATCATTTTGATGTTCAGAATTTTATTTTCATCTTTATTTTGGCTGAAGTTACTTATCAGATTTGACCCAAATTCCCGAAGAACTTCCACTGCTTAGAAACTGGATTTTTGGATGAATAAATTTGTTTCTGTGGGAAAAAAACTTAACCAAATACGCAACATTTCAGTACTTCATCAGGATTTCTTACAAGTGGGTGGAGGGGACCGGGGGTGTGTGCTGCAGTTGAGAGAAAGGGATTCCTTATCAAAGAATCAAGAGAGATTATTTATCACCCACACTCTGATCCAGTGCAAAGCTGTATTTTTCCACTGGCCTCCAAAGCACCCGGTAGTGCCCAGTTCTTGTGGCAGGGCACCCAAACCAACAGACCAAATGTCTGATGCATTAAGGACACAGAGTGGATACAGGCTTTGCCTAAAGCATAGAACCAGGAACATTTTAAACTGCTTCATTTCTCAGCTTCACTACAGCTATGTATGTATAATTTATTTAAGATTTGACTCGGCAGGGTAGCTGCATGCAATCAGCATATTGTTTTTGTGAAGGTTCCCCCCTATTGCCCCTTAGACAGATTTTAACTGTCAGTATATTGGCCTTTTGAATTTTTGTTTTCATAATACAATGAGCTATTTGAACATACATTATTATATACTAATCACTGCTTGTCCAGTTTTTGGGGGGTTTTTTTGAGTCTTACAGCGGCGACAGCGGAGAACAAGAAATGCAATTTAGCTGGAACTTCAAAGCAATGTTTCACTATCATCCAAACTGGAGGTCTTTTATGCCTCTCTCACTATTTGGTTTTAAAAGTGAAAGGAAACCAGTTGCTTAAATTTGTTCTTTCAAATTTCCACCCACTTCCCACTCTCAAAGGGGGGCTTTATGATAATAGATAGGCTGATCTTGAGATCAATCACAGATAGAGATATATTTACTGTCCTCACATAGTCATAGTATTGCTTACATACATGAATTAAAGATTTCCTAAATCCTGCCTCTGAACACTTCTAAACTTTAAAAAGATAGAGATTTATATTTGAATTTCATATCTATCGCATATCTCTATAGTAGAATGAACAAAAAACACCCAATTCCATCACACCTGAATTCTATAAAAACTGTATCTTTCAAGATTTCCTATCTTCATGTGGACTTGTGTACATAACAAACTAGCCCTGAAAAGCTAATACAGAACAGCTCTACCCCACACTCATCCTTACTTCTTTTCAGGAGTGTCTCTGTACAGTTGATCTTTGCTCTTGAAGTGGATTAAGGTATACTCCATATGGCATTTTTAGTGGTGAAGCAAAGCACCACAACAGGAACCAGTGCAGAAAAATACTCAATGCATAGCCAAGCCTGTCCATTAATGGCCTAACACAGGGCAAGCCTGAATAATATCCTACAGTAAGATGCTGGATGCTCCATGAAAACATTTTAGTGGAAAATTCAGTGGTTCACAGGTGCAAAAGGTTGTATTCCTGCAGATGCTATGAACAGTTACTTTATAAATTTAAATCCCCAAATTGGCCAGATTCTATATTTTTCAACTTAAATCCCTGTGTTATACATGCAGTGGAAACAGCATCCTAGGACAAGCAGGAAGGGCATGATGGACTTCCATTTTCCTTATAGTGGCTCTCCAGCCATTACTAGCCCCCTCCTTCTCCTTCATCCTCTCATCCCTTCCTCCCTTGTTTTTGACCAAACAGTCCAGTCTGGACACAAGACAGCTCTGGTTAAAATCCATTTAGTTCTGTGAAAAGAAAAAGAATATAAACTCTTCCAAACAAACTTTTAAAAAGGAAATCAACAAAACCTTAAGAGATTCTACTAAGAAACTTTCAATAAAGCAAAACCATTTTAAACTTTCACACAATAGGAAAAGTTCCAGGTGGAACAATTGGTAGTGGAACGGAGAACGAGAAGCTGAAAAGGTTAAGGTTTTCCTGGATGAAAATCGTAACTCAAACATACACTCAGGGGGACAGTTATACATATGTTTTTGAACAAAAACTCTAACCTGGCATGATTAATTTTGGCCTCAGATTTGTCAAAATATTGAAGTCCATATGGCACAAAGCAAATAATTTTACATTTTTATTTTAAACCCCTGTGTTTTTCTTGTCTATTCCCTTCTCTTCCACCACACACACTGGCAGCCGCTACCAATACGCCAAATGCCAAATCAACACTGCAAGCTGGCTGGCACAAGCGCTCTACAATACTGGCACACGCTTCCCTTTGCAGGGGGATTCTCTCTGAAACCCTGTGGCACATCCAAGCATCCCTGCTTAGCAGCTGAGGACCCTGTCTATCCCAGTCACATCAGCAACAGGGTGCCTTAACTGTGAACGTGCTGCCCATTTCATCAAACTGAAATCAAAGCAAACAGCTTCACTTCGCCTCAGTGCACCCATTCCCCCTCCCACCCCAAAGAATCAGTCAGTGCTTAACAATATCTTTGTGCCCAGCAATGGAGAGGTATTGCTGCTGTGAAAACACAGGATGCAAATCACTGCAACGTGAGTAACAATTAAAAAAAGACATCACTCAGGCAGGCTGAGGAGTAGCCTGTAACTACAGTTGGCTCCACAGAACACTGGGGCTTAAGTGGAGCAAAAGGATGACACTCCTCTACCTCTTGTCCATGAAACCTTCAGTGAGCTGGAGAAAAACCAGGACCACTGAAGGCTTTGCTGACCCTATCAGGATTCAAACTAGTATTTGAGGTTCAAGTACTAAATCATCAAAATAAATCGATGACCTTTCTGTTTGTGTTTTCCCTGTTTTTTCCCTATATAGAGCATGTTTCTCTAATATGTGGCATTATATATGTGTGTATTTATATATATATACACATACATATACACATATACATTTTAAAATATTTTAGTTAATGTTTATTTAGAATATAAGAGAGTAGATTCCTTAAATAAGCAGACAATTAATACTCTTTTTAGACAAAGACCAACACTGGGAAATGGACAGTCTAGCACGCTATACTGAACTAAAGGTACACATACATTCTGCATCATTTTATGCACTTGTACACTAAGTTCGTGGCCAGACATGAATCCTGCCTCCCAGTGTGATCAGTGACCTCTGTAACTACAAGAACTGTGTTCAGGATCTTCCAGACAGCCCTGATGGCAAGCTCAAAATAATACTTCTTTTTCACTCACAGCAGAAAACAGTGAATCCTTCATCTGTGAAAGCCTGTTTTGAGGGAGGTCTGGAGCATTTCTGACAAACATTTCTTGGGCTGTGTGGTGTTGCAGCACATAGGCTGGAGAACACTCTGGGGAAATGCTGTGCAGCCACAGTTGCTCAGAGTCCTCACATCAGCCCAACATCTGCCACCTGAGAATAACCCCACATGCTGCTCTTCCCTGGATGTGTACTGAGGAGCCAGAGGACTGGGCGAGGATACCAGCAGTGGCCCATCCCTCTCAGGACACAGCCTGCCAAGCGTGGCACTCACTGGAGATCCCAAAGTGCTTGACTCTCCCCCTCTAGGGTAACCCCACCTTGCTGCAGCCCTGTTGGAAGCTGACCAAGGAACAGGTAAGGAACTGGTCATGATTTGATTACTCCCTGCCACAGCATTATGGTCAGTCGAGATCGCTCGACCGCAACAAAGCGGAAAACTTTCCTCTGTAAAGCCTCATGGAGAGGGGAAGCTTTGGTCTCTTGTAGCCACACCACACAAACACAAGACACTGTCTGTGCCTTTCCACATTACCAAGTTTCTGTTGGAGCAGCAACTCCACCTAACAAATGTAACTTTAACAACAGTAAAACAACCTAATAGCTTTGCATGCCAGGGGGCTAATGTGGTGAGCCATTTAACGCTGCACTAAATAGCCCTGGTTTGGTTCTCATTGCCAAGTGCTGAACTGAGAATTGCAACTGCAGGAGCAGTCCCTAATTCGTTACTTAAAGGGGGTCATTGCTCATAGGGTGGGGAAGAGGAAAGAAGGGGGGAAATATCAGACAACTCTGAACATTCAAAGTCGACAGAAGGTTGTACTCCTGAGAGAGGCAGTATTTAGTTGAAAGCCTGAAAAAGCTCTGCAGCTGGGAGGCCTGTGGTGGTTTTACTCCACACTAAAAAACTTGCCATAAGATACTTGTAACCTGTATAATAGGCTTGGTGGAAATGGGGAAGCTGGGAATGAAAGGAGGTGAAAACATCTTGCTAATAACGCTGCGGTTTCGTTTCAACTGGCCCTCAAAACCATACACCATGCAGGCTGCCAGCACAGCAAAGTAGCAGCAACACGAATAAACTGCTTTCCTATCTACTCTTCCTGAAAAAAACAAAACTCCCTAACAGATCTGATTGCAAGGGACATCCCTTAAAAACTTTAAATGATACAACAAAACAAGCCCAAATTTACAGGGCACCTCTGCAAAGGGAGAGCTTTATTCCTGGATGTTGGAACCCTAAAACAACCGTTTTCTCTAATTTCTGCCATCACTCAGATTGGCCTTGAATTACCTCCTGATAGGCCTCCCATGTGCTTGCAGATGAGAGAGTGTAATGGGGATCTGTTAATTAACTAGAAGCAAAGTTGCACGGTGGGGATCAAACACTGGATGCGTCCTAAAACTCCCACAGAGAAGATGAAATGCAGCGCAAACTTTAAAGACTTCCCGTCATTAGCCAAGACCTTGGCTGCTCCTGGCCCAGACCCCTCCTGTTTCAGAGAACAATGAGGACAATGATGGCAGAAATGAAATAGTGCAGCAAGGAACAAAGGAATTAGCTATTTACCCACAGAGAGAGAAAGGAAAAGAGGGGCAGGGGGGAAGGGGGAAGGGGACTTGCTTTTTTCCTAGGGTTTCTGTCTACTTTTAATTAATTTACGGCTGCCAGGGACTTGCACACAGAGCACGCCCAGGAGCATTGTGTTAGAGCTCAGTGTTAATACATGTACCATCTACTGTTTACTCCCAGGCAGGAAGGAGAAGGAGCTGGGGCAGAGGGGCAGTGGGGAAGGAGGAGAGGAGATCTTCCCTCTTCAGAGCTGCTTGAAAGAGACAGGCAGAGATGAGCAAAAGGTTGTGCTGATCTCTTAACTTCTCTGAACCTGCTTCCATGCAGGCTATTATTCTTTAAAAGAGCTCCAGGTAGGGCAGATTACTGTGGGCAGGACTTTCACTGGGCCCTGAAATGAAAAAGGAAGGCACTAGGACAGGGACATGCAGATGAGGTGACAGCAAGCGCTGTGGAGCCAAAGGGACAGGTTTAATAGGCTTCCTCCAGTGCCCTCAGATCAAGGGAGACCTGGGGGTGGAGGCACACAGCCCAGCAGTGCTCTGAGGAGACACCCAGGCTCACTTCCCTGTGCTTCCAAAGGACTCGGAACACCACAGGGCACCACACAAGCAGCCAGCTTATTCAGCAGTTCCACAGATAAATACTGCCCCCAACTTCAATGAACGGGAAGTCCAGCTATGGCTAAACTGTGCCTGTCCCTCAGACAACAAGGACATGGCACCACACTGAGAGCTTACCATACAGGCACCTGGATGCAAGACTGGATACCCTAAAACACCCAAGCTAGCAGTGTAAGCCTATGTTTGAGTGGCTTACTTGAGCACCAAATGATACTTTCCTTCACCTTAACCTGCATCTAAACCCACCCCCCCCAAAACGCACAAAGAAACAAACAAAACCAAAACAAAACCTCATTAAAAAAACAAAACAAAACAAAACAACCAAACCCAAGCTTTGTCATATGGCTGTTTTCATGAAGCCTGAACCCCAAGATGAAAAGCAGCACTGCATTTCCACTGCAATCCTGGAGAACAAGGCATAGAGAAGTCACTCGGCACAAGGAAACCCTGCATTAAGACTCTAGAGCTTCCCCTACAAAACCATCAGACCTCAGAGAGTGGGGTAATGGATGCATCATGAGAAGCTGAAGGAAACAGCCTAATCCTCCTACTAGGGTCTTTGTAAATGTTTCTATTGGGCTTTTGTCTCTCTTGAAGAAGGAGCAGGAGATGCAAAGGCTCCACTGAAAAATAAGTCTGCAGTTGATCAAATTTATTCTTGGCCTAAACAGTGGCCTTAAGCAGCAATGGTTTCAGTCTGTGTTCTGCACATGACTGCTTTTGATAAGGAATGAGATCAGGAACACGTGCCCCAGGTGAGGATGAAGCATTTAGACTATTTTCTGGTTGCTTAGGAGAATGTTGGTGGAGGTGTCCGTCTTTTTCAGAGGTAAAAGGAAATAATGCTATTACATTTTAAAAATAAGAGGCATAACCATTTGGTTTCCAGACAACCTGCTCAGAAGAATCAGTGTGTGTTTCACAGTTCAGCAAAAGAGACAAGACCTTCTAGGCTTACAGTCACCAAGACCAAAACAGCAGCTAAAAAGCCCACTGCACATAAGGCATGTTTGGCCATGTAGGAGAAAAACACAGAAAACTTCCCTGGTATTCAGTCCAGGGAAGCTCCACTCACCACAGAATGAGGGCAGGGGACAATGAGGAAAATTCCTTTGACACCATAACTCAGCTCATAATGTAACTGTCCTACATGAGCTAACTCCCCAGGAGGGAAATAAAAGGTGAAGGGAAGGTTGGATAGTTTCATATCTTCTTTGGTGCATGATAAAGCCAGCTATATTTTCAAAGAGGGAAGCGATGTACATTTTTCAAAAAGCATCTAATTCCTGTGTCAGATAATGATGTTTTTTCACATAAACAGCATTGCTTACATATCACTTAGTCCCAACTAAACTGAACTACAATATTTAGGAGAACATCTCACTGCTCTTTCGCTCTTCTCTTCCAGCAACTCTTGCTTCTTCCCCCAAAAACTGTTTCCCATTACTTGGAAGACATTGGCATCATGACTTCTGTGTGTGATTACATTTTTCTCTACCAATGAGATCCAGAAAACCACTTGGATATAAAAAGAGGGAATTAAAGGGGACTTTATGGAATTTGTTCAGATCTCAAGCAGAACATACAAGATTGTCACTCCAAAGGGAAAACTGCTCTAACATGGCACAAATACATGAGATTAATCTTTACCAAAAGATCTAAAGCAAAAAGTAACAGAGTCCAGGTTGCAAATTCTTTGCTTTTATGCACGTCTGACAGGGAAATGACTGCTTTAGAATAAGTAATTTTTTAAAAATCTGTTTTATTAATTCATTTGGCTTATAACACAGAGAGAATCATCCCATCACAAAATCTGCCAAAAGGTTCAGTTATTATTAGCCTCTAAGATGCAAACTAATTGCTTTCTGTGTTTTTCACCAAAACCAGCTGAGATCTTGAGGTTCGCAAAAAGGATACTGCACATGCTCAGAAATTTGCCTGTCCTGAAGATTTTTAATTACAAATTTGACATTATTCTTTCCCAGTGTAAAATCTGAGGCTTGCGTTTTACAGAGACTTCTCAAACCTCCAACTCTGCATGTCAGGAGTCTTGCTGAAGCTAGAGACTTCATGTGCATAAACCAACATGTGAACTTGCCAAGCCTTTGCAAAATTAGAGCCATATTATCACCGTAAATACTATAGACTTTGCTACAACTGCCTGAAATTAAATTCCTTTTCAAAGAAATATATTTGACATAATTTTTGTGGAGAAATAGTTGGGTCTTTAAAAAAAAATTAATGAAACAGATATCCAAATGTTGGTTCTGCGCAATCTCTCTAGCTTTATGTATCTTCTCCTTCCTTGAAGTCAGTTAAGGATGAAGGTAGTCCAGAAAAGCCAAGTGGATTGACTTCTACACTCCAGTAACTCCCTGTTGCCACTGCTATTTCTTGAGACAACAGCATCTCCATACAGTGCACTTTGAAACAGGCACTCTCTGCTCCAGTTTATTTGGGGAGAAAGAAAAGGGAGAATGTGCTTGATTCTTGTTCAAGGGCTTGAGTTCAGCAAGTTAATTCAGCTCAGGGCATGGTCAAATAGTCACCAGAGCAGGCTCAAGTGAGAGGCACAGCTCTGGTTGGCACTTAATTTTCTTCTACATCAAGGACAAATGTGAATGGTTTAATCCTGATCAAGCCATTTTACTCCACTAGTTTGTCTCTTAGAAGTAATTGTTGATAGAGTTGAAGTCAGCTACACAAGTAGACAGTACTACAGCACAGAAGAGAACAATGGTTCACCCAGCTTTTCCAGATAGAAAAACAGCACTCCTATTTTTAAGGGTATGATCCTCAGCCTACTGACATCCTCCAACAAGCTGAGGACTCTGCCTCATCTGCCAGCATACGGACCTGCAGAGCCAGGTCTCACATTTGCTCAAGCACCATATTCTGCACACCAGTCATTTCTCTGTAAGTGGAAGCAATCTCACTTCATAAAATCAGCAGTACAGAGGTCTCTTCCATCTCAAAAATGACAAATCACTACAATGATTTGAGTGAAATCCGTGCTGCTCCCCATTTCCAAGTTATTTATTCCAGCCACAGTAGTTCACCAAAACTTTTTGCTGGCTAGTTTAGAAGACAGCTCCTCCTTCTCCTTTGTATCTTGAGCTAAAACAATGCTGACAAGGTACCAGCAACAGGACATTGTGCTTTATTTTTCCATGGCACAGGCAGTGATGAGCCTGAGCGTTCATCTAAAGTTTTCCACAGAATCATGGAATGATTTCAGGTTCAAAGGGACCTCAAAGATCATCTTATTCTACCCCTACTCATTCTGCCCCATGGGCAGGGGCACCTTTCACTAGACCAGGTTGATTAGACCCCCATCCAACCTGGCCTTGAACACTATCAGGAATGGGACAGCCACAGCTTGATGTGACCCCTATCAACCTCTTATATTCCAAAGGGCTAAATGGCAAACTTGCAAGAACTGTCCCTCTTGTAACTAAATAATGTAAATTTCATTAGAGGTGAGAAAACATAATTTTCAAATGAGAAGGGTCCAGATTTCAGGCTGACATGCAATGTCACCTTTTCTCTCCCCAAAAATTCTTTTTTTCAAACAAGGGTGTTGCCATGAAAAATTTTTGTTTTGACAAATACACAAATTTCTCTAAAACAAAAATATGTGTTTTCCAACCACTTGACAGTACTGCTTATAAAACATTGCCATACATTTGCTTCAGCTACATGTGGGCCTAGAACTAAATATAGACTTTAGTTTTCAGAGTTGTCAGTGCCCACCACCTTACCCTCTCTTAAATGCGGAGGTGAACATACACTTCAGCATCGTGAGCCAGTTTATCCATGATGCATGTGCATTTCACGTATGGGGTGTATATATAGAGCACTGCATACCTCCAATGACTTCTTTGGGAGCTTAATCTTCTCCTGAGTCTCATTTTTATAAGGCTGCTGAGGGAAAAAAAAAAAAAAAAACAAAAAAACAACCCAAACAAAAAACAGCACTACAAAAAACAAACCAAAACCACCACTTAGAAGCTTGGGGAGAGACTATTAAAGGCAGAGGTCTCTCATATAAGCACAACATATGATTGGATAATATTGTCTGGATTAGCAGCTTTATAACCTAGCCAAGCCCCAGGGCTACAATTATCTGCTTGCATTAAACTGAAATCACCTGCAAAACCTCACAGTGAATGAACCCTTGGAAGTGTCTAATCTGCTGGTTCGCACTTGCAAGTGAAAACAAAATTCGCCAATGGTGAAGAGATGAACAAACATCACAGTGCGAGATTTTCCAACTAATGTTTCTAATTTTGCTTCAAAAGGAAGGTCTTTCCATTGCTTTTGGCTCTTGCTTGAAATACTTTCCAAATATAGCATTATAATAAGCAAGGAATATGAAGATTAAAGTCACAATAATATCTACTACCAATTTGCCCTTTTATAAACATTTTCATTTCATTAATCTTGATGCAGAAAATTTGCCAGGTCTGTTCTAAGGAGGAACCAGATCAGACAGTATTCCTAAGATTCCTATTGGTCCAAACTCTGTTAATAGTTTGGAGGTTCTAAAACTACATTGCAGTTTTAAAGAGAAACCTTCCAACAATTTCTTCCTTTGTACTTCGATCACCTTCTCCTAATTGACCAGGTGCCACAGAAACAGGAAAAAGCAATATCCATCTACTCCCTGAGGTTTTTGCTCCACAGAAATTCTACAGCCTTGCAGTCTATCAAACAACCAGCCCCCTGAAATGAATGGTCGTTTTGGACTCTCTGACCAGCTCTCACTCCCTTCTGTCTATCCACAGTTCCCTCTGGTTACAGAGATGGACACGAGGAGCTCACACCACCAGCTGTTTGTGATTTACCAGGAGTTTTACTAAAGTAAAATTCTGAGCTGATGGATAGAATTATAATCAGGTTACACAGAGAAGAAGGAAACCATAGGGAAGAAATTCAAACTTGTGTGGTCCTAAAAGTTGTCTAAAAGATTGAGGCTACTCTGTCCTAGAAATGACAGTCACCTGGGGTGTTTAAGCAGAGTCCTGTATTTTGGGGAAGCACATAAACAGTGAGCTACCTCTCACCCTTCTGCATATCTATGAGCAAAAGACACTTCTTGGAAGAAAATTATGTAAAATCACCAATAAACTCGTGAGGATGGACAATTACACTCATGTTGTAAGATGAGTGTAGTTACCTACACTCCTAAGTGAGAGTAGTGTAGGTTTATTACATATCATAGTATGAGAAGCTCTGCTAAAACACCAGTAAAAATTCAATAATTACAAAGAAAGTGACATTTGAAGAACTACTCAGGTACTACTGTGTGGGAATTAATGATACTATTTTTACTGCTGATCTCTGCAAATCTTCCATTTCTCTAGGCTGGAATATGCAAGTGGGAAGAAAACTTCTAACTAAATTAATTTCCATGCAAAGTTTGGAGACAGTCTGGAAGATGTTCTTTAAAACTAACAATGAAATTTGAAATAACTTTAACTGAACTAATTGATTTTGGATTTTCTCCATGTTGAAAGCTATTTTCTGATATAGTGTTGGGGAGAAATGTTTAATGTGGATATGACTGGTAAATGCTACTCTACTTTTATACCAGCATCATACTTTTTTTTTTTCTTGAAAATTAATTTCTTGCCTGAAAAGGATTAAAAATTATTTCCCTTTAAAGAAGGCTTCGCTACATTGCTGCTCTATCTTCACTGCACCATCCAGTTGTGTATTTATGTCATGACTTGCAAAAGCTTTTCAAGGCACTCCTAAATGTGCTTTGAACAGATGGGGAAAGGTAATGCATGGCATTTTGTCAGCACAGACACATGCTGATTCTGACGCAAAAAGTGACATCGTAGTGTATTGATTTCACATACATTTCCATATGCTTAAATTGTTTTAGCCTATATGTTACTCAAGCATTCATTTTAAGATAACAACACTATTTAAACTACATTTTTTCCATGTATCTTCTTGTCATCAGAGTCCATATTTCATTCCAAATATAGCTGCATGGGTATGCAGGAGAAAAAAATACAAATCAACCTTCCCATTGTCCAGTGTATTGACAAAGCAGATAACCCCTAAACCACACAAGGAATGCAGACCATCACAGCTGCTTAGATGATTTTCTGGCTGCTTCAACCCACCTCACATTTTCAGCTGGTGGTGTGCTGAGGCCTCCTTTCCTCAGGTCCACATTTGCACAGACTCCAGCTCTCCCCAAGAGTACACACCTCTTTCCTTGCACCGTCCATTTGCTGCCTCAGCAAAGCAGAGAAAAGAAATCTGTCATTTGTTCTCTCCTGAAAAGTTCAATGCCTGCCCACAGAAGGGGATGTTTCACACAAATAACAGGTGCCCCAGGGAAGAGCCACACTCCTGCTGCTGTGACAAGTTCCATCAGACCTATGGCATGCATGCTCCCAACTTTACCAAAAGTAATAGTGTTGTCCTCTGCCTCTCCCAGCCACTTATTTGATTTTATTTCTCTTTCAGTTCAGTACTACTCTCTTTTGCTCTCTCTCTATTTCTGACCTGAACTTTAGAAGGAAAATAACACATCTAGACTAGAAAGGAACAGTTCAGTTTAGGTCAAGCTTAGCTAGCAAAGCCCTCAGCTCATTCTGTGGCTCAAATGCAGTCTGAGGTTTTACTTCTGCTGGATACAGTTGTACCAACAGCATTATCCTATGTTTTAAAGAGAAAGAGTTGTAGGAGAGATGGATTTAAGTAGTTCTAGCTAGCTTGGCTTTAACCATGACTTCCCAGCCATCATCCCAAAGACAAAGCTAGCAGAGACATGAAGCCAGTGGGTTTCACAATCTAGCAAAAATCTCCACAGGTTAAGTAAACCTGTCTAATTTTATCACTCAATAAAGTTGCTACTGGATACACAATTTAGCATTTCAGAGGCTTGTAACTTGGGAGTTGAGCTTTCCATTGAGACAGTGAGAATATTTTTAATAAAAGCATAACAACTTAGATTTTTTTTTCTCTCAGCTTAGGGACAGCTGAGCCATTTTGGCTGAAAAATTATTTTAATTTTTTTTTTTTAAATGTCTGAGGCAAACACCCGAAATGGAAAATACCAGCCAAAGCTGAAATTGTTTGGCAAAGATATGAACAGCTGAACTGAGAGTTTTAGGATGGAAAGCATCAAGCAATCTTCCACACAGGCATAACTTCCCCATACCTCCTACTGCCTATTTCCCCACGTTCCTGAGGTGGTCAGGAGAGGTGGTCTCCCACCAGCATCAGTTCCAAAGGTACAAAAGTGTTGTGGAGAACATGCCAGCATCCACCTACTGAAGAGCACTGCTGTGGAGCAAGACCCACTATGGGTTTTGTGAATCTTGCTTTGAACCACCCGACCTTCAATGCTGTTGAAGAAAAGGGGTTGCTGAGCTGAACAGACCCCAGACAAATCAGCAAAGACCCCAACACAAACTATCCAGCAACAGCAGCCAAGAACAAACCCTGGACCACAGTTCAGCCTCCTGAGACCTGAGACAAATATATATTTGCAACTCATATATACCTATTACAGGTTTTGTGTAAAAAATATGCTCCATTTTTACCTTGAGCACCCACAGCTTACAGACTGGAAGAAAAACTTTGCTTCACTAGAAGCACAAGGAAGGATAAAGCTAAATTGTTAAAAAGCAAATAGTTTATCTTTTTTTTTTTATTTTCTCTTTTTAACTCAGTGGCATGTATGCTCAAGACCCTTATAAATAATAAGTAAGATTTCACAAGCTGACATGCATGAGTTTTTAACAGGACATTTTGATGTGCAAGCCAAATACTCTGTGTTAAGGTGAAAGGAAATAAAAAAGTTGACCATAACCTGAGGCCTTGGCTCCTGCCAAGTGCCTGTTGTTATGAAAGCAAGGTGCTCCACACAATCTAATCATAGCACTAAACCTTGTTACAAGCCCTTTTACAGCTCCAATATCTGGGTTACATGGAAACACGCTGGAGAGCCTCCTTGTACTATGAAATAAATGTCATTCTGACTGGCATCCTCTTTTCCAGCGAGTAATTTCCCTCTGCTGATAAATCGATACAGCAAAAACAAATGAGAGTGCACAATGGGCACATTGAGGATTACATTTTTATTCATTTCAGAGCCCCTGCAGCAGAGTTTTTTTAAACACAATAGCAGAAAATGATGCACTCGAGCTGGGGGCAAGGGGGGAGGAACGCATACCTTAGAGAGGAAGAGAGAAGGAAAAGAGAAAGAAAGGATGGGAGAGTTAAAAAGGGAGGAAGACAAATAATCTCAGAATTTAGAATACAAGTCTACATTTGCAAGCCTCAAGTTTGGGGTGCATGTGTTCAATGAGTACTTACTTTGGTTTATTTCTAAGCTAAAGCAACAACATTTCCCCTTTTCCTCCTTTTTTTGCCTTTTAAAACTTTAATTTTAACTATTCCATGCTTTGTTCCATGGAACTCTTTTACCCCTTCCATCTCAACTGTTGTACCAATACATACAGGACACCCACATACATCCAGTAGTGCACACATCTGTAGTAACTCACACCAAAAGGTTATCTCAGGAGGCACACTTTTAGTATAGCGGAGATGGAACTGTAGGAAAATGGACCAAACCAGAAACATTTGGGCTTTTCAGCTCAAAGAACTGATCCACCATCCAGTAAGGTCAGGAGAGATATTTTCAGTGACCTGTAGCAGGTTCTGACCCAGCCCGGTCACCTTCAATTTTACACATTTTAGCCCCAAGACTCGAGGTTTCAGTCCTTCATAGATATAAAGCAGAATTGAATAGAGCTAAACTTCTTTTCTCCATGGGGCATTCAGCCAAGGAGGGTACAGCCATGGATTTACTGAGGCGCAAACCCAAAGGCAAGAGCCCAAGGTATTGAGTAACTGGATGGCCAGCACAGACACAAAGAGAAACTCAAGGGCACAACAGGACTGATTTTGACCAGCAGTACTAGTCAAACTCCCAGGATTTTAGCATTTACCCACAGTGCTTGGGAAGCCAGACCCCAATATCTCCAGAGACTGGAGACTACTGCATGTCCACAGAAGACCTTGAATCAAGGCAGCCAAGGGGAAGCTCAGGGAAAGATGTCACACATTTTTGCAGCATAACCCTCACCTGAACATACTGTGGGTAGGAAATCCAGGGAGGACATGGTCCAACAGTCCTTGTCCCTAAGAGGAACTTCAGCAAATGCATGCAGGGCTTCCATTTCATCACTGCATGTACACGAGGAAATGGACTAAAGTGATAAAACATTGTGCATTTACTGCCACATGACTGCTGGTTTGGGGCCACTTTCAGTAGTGTCACAGCCCTAGTTTGAACCAACAACCTCAAGGTGAGAGGCTGTTGAATCGCATTACTAGTTACCCATGCCTCATTAAATTTGCATTTATTTGGTTCTCCCTGCTAGTGGTTCCTACAATGACCAACTAGAAATTACACAGAAATGTGCTTTCTTTTACCCCTTCCTTTTCTTCCCCCCCACTTTTTTTTTTTTTTTTTTTAAAGCCAAAAGGCCGTAACACAACAGCACCATAATGAAAAGTGAAATCCTTTTACAACCCTGGGAAGGCCAAGATGTGTGCCCAATAAATGTAAGCAGACATGATATTCTTTATAATCACAGCAAGATGAAGATGTGAACTGAATAAATGCTTTAAAAACATCATAGATTTTATTAGATGCAAAAGATTGAAGCGTTAGGCACCTTTTAGCTCAACTTTCATTTAATTTACTGCTTGCTGTACTGTAGTCTAAAGGGAGTGAAAAAATCCTCTCTCTAATTTTTTTTTCCTTTTCATGAGCTGACCAAGGAGATGAAATCTGGGTACTTTAATTACCATTCAGAGCCAAAGGCCTGGCCTTTGATATGGAAATCCCACTTCAACTCCAGCTTGCTGCTGCCTTTCCCTGTCCCCTTCTCCTTCCAATCTCACAACATGAATTTTAAGTAGTCTTGTCAACACCTGACCGTGAAAGCTAACAGAAGCCTGTGCTGCTAAGTTGGTGCTGTTGATAATTTTTGTAATTTTTTTTTCGTTTTTTAATTTTACTTTTCCTTAGGAGGGAGAGAGTGGGGTGGGGAGAGTCAGGTTAGAAATTGGACAAATCTAAGGAACTAGATCTTCTCCTTCCTTGTCCACACGTGGCCTGGCCCGGCTCATGCAGCAGCTCACATGAAAGGGTAAAAGAAAGGAGAAGCGGGGGGGCAGGGGGGAACGGATGAAAGCTGTCATGTACAGTTACCCTGTTATTGTCATCTGCCTGCTGCATGACTCCCAGCTTTGCTATAATTATTAATTGCACTTGTCAACTGTCATTAATTCCTCTTTAGCATCCCTGTCTTGGAGTAATTAGACAGAACAGCCTCACTGCACTCATTGTTTTGAGAGGCCCCTGAAAGAGCCCAACGGGCCTGTGGAGACACAACCATCATTAATACAATAGAGCACCTCGGCATTAACCCTTTCCAAGGTGTAGAAATCAGAAGTTGATGGCTCTCCTATGGTTCCAGGCGTGAATGCCCCCTTTTCCTTATGAGGGTTCCTTCCCATCCAATGACTCAGGAGCAGCTGGAGGCTGCAGGTGCAGCAGCCTGGGGTACCCCACTTGAGGGGCTGCAAGGAGGCCTAATTTTCAGCGCTCCCCATCTCTATCAAAACATGGTCTGCCCAACTCTTAGAGGAAGGCACAAAACACCAGACTTCATAAAATTACTGCCTTTACCTCTTCCCACCAGAGTTCGGGGAGGTTGACCAAAAATCAGCTGTGGGATGTCAGTGTCCTTTGCTGCTCCTTTCCCCTCATGGTCTGGGGAACGGAGCCCAGAGCATTTGTTCTGGCTGCTGCTGCTGAGATCTCCATGCCCAGCTTCGCTATCTCTGCCCCCACAAGTGAGACCCTCCACACACAGTAATCTTCCTGTGTCCACATATACGCTCCCAAAATTCCGAATTTTCAGAATCAGGGAATTCAGAATTCCCTAACCCAGTCATCTCTGTGCTGTGATGGCCACAGCCTTCCTTACATTTGCCATTGATTTGGTGGCCACGGATCCGTGGCAGGGAGTGGACTCTACTCTCTCCCAGGGTTGCAGTGCTACAAAGAGTAAAAACTCAGGTCTGTGGGAAAGGTACAGTAGGAAGGCCCAATTAGGAAGCTTATGAGCAAAGGACAAAGCAAACAAATGGGTTGATACTGTATTTGTATCACCAGTCTTGGGAACAAAGCTGCACTTTCCATTGGTAATATTAAGCTGCTTCTGGGCAGCAAATAAAAGGGAGGGGAGGAAAAAGAAGTGTTCCCGCATTTAACTTGAATTTATTCTGGTGCCAGACTATATAAATGGCCACTGAAAAAACCCAAACAAACAAGGAGGAACTAGGGCAACCTGTTGCTGCAACAGGCATAATATCTCTGCAGTTCAGCTCAGAGTTTTCTGCTTAGGTTTACCAAATTCTTTTTCTGCAGCTAATCCACTCTGTCTCTCATCTTTTTAATTGTAATGCTGGAATTCAAGTTTTAATATAAAAAAGAAAAGCCGGCAAGGCAGTAGCCAGACTTAATTCTACTGTCACTTGGGAACACTCCAAGGAGCTCCTGGGCCACTGGAGAGGTGACCTGTCTGGGGCTAGGGAAGGCCATCCTACACAGCTACTCAGTCCCACAGCTGGGAGTAGAGGGAGCACAGATATTTTTTTCCACTAGAAATTTCAGGAGAGACTCCTGTTCAACCTAGGCAAGCAGTTTTGCAAACCTGGTCACACCAAAGAAGGTCTTCAGCAACAGTATTCCTTGAATGATAAATTTTAAGTATGACTACATATTCCTGATTCAAAATCAGAACCTAGTCTACTGAAAATGAAAAGGAACTTTCTTCAGTCTGTTAACTTAAGGGCAACAAGAGACCTTTGTGAAAAGGTGGGTTTTTTCCCCATTAAATTTTGCCTATCTTTTCAATGCTTACCCAACTGAGATCAAAGCCACAAATTAATGAAGAAAATATACTCAAAACCAGCATTTCAAAGTCATAAAATGCTAAAGAACCTTATTCAGAGCTTCAGCTTCTTTGGATCTGGCTTAGTAGCTTGTGACTTACTGAAATAACAAGAGCTTTGTATAAAGCCATGTGGAATGTATTTATAGTACATATAGAACCAGAAAAATATTTCATAAGCATATGCATCAGATTTTTGGCACTATGCACCCTGCATCAGAAATAAGAATTTGGCCACAGATCTAATCAGAAAACACTTATTCACTTTTCTCTATTGTGGCTGCAGTCAACCACTGTAAAAATTAGAGCGATTTTTTCAAAACAGGGCCCAGTTCAGCTGCATGCAAAGTACCATCAGTGGTTATATTCCTTCTGCATTTTTTAAAAATGGATTTCAGTGTCCCACAAAACCGGTTCTGTCTTGTATAACAACAAGATTAGACAGCCAAATCTTATTGTTACCGTAGTAGTAAAGAGAGAAACTCTGCTCAATCACCTTTAAGTTGCACACAAGGCCAAATTTCTCTAAAGGTCAAAATGAATACAGCACAGGCATATTATTACAGATTTCTGAATGGCCAGTGATACTAATTCCTCAAGTAAATAGACCAGTTCTATTTTCCTTTGCTAATACCAGATGTTTATTTCACCTTCTTTCATGAGGATGCTCTTGGGACAGATGTAAACCAATCCTGACTGCTGGCAAGGAAGGCACCCTAGGATAAAGCTGGCTGAACTCACTGATGATTTCAGGTTTTCAGTGTGATCTGCTGAGACATTTCTGTGATTCAGCCAGAAGCTCTGGCATTAGCTCTGGTTAATTCAAGAAGGTGAAAAACAATAGGTGGTTAACAGCCATTTCAGTGTGAATTCATGTGCTTTCTGTGGTGAACTTCTGTCACCAGAGAATTTTGATGCACGGTTGGAAAGTTTTGCCAATTAAAAAGTACAACTCAGCAAGCAGCTCTTTATCAAACAGATTCAGCTGCAAGTCCATGCATTCCTCTAATGCATAATGTCTGACCCCTGCACATTGGATATTCCCAAATCATCCCGAGCCCATGTTTTCTCCTCCCTCCCCTTTACAGGCCACACTAGCTGAAAAAGCAATTAAGAAGAGCACAGAACATCCAACATGCACACAACCCTAAAAACACACCAATATGATTACAGATAATAAATTCTGTTCCACAGTCTCTCCAATGAAGGGTGTTCAAGTGATGATTAACCAACAAGCCAAGTGTTCAGCTGCAATCTCAGCCCATTTTGAACAGCTTTTGCTCAAGGCACACTAAAGCAGAAGATTAAAAAGCCCCTCCCAAATGGATTAAAAACATTTTTAAATGACCATCTTCCAGGTCATTATGGTAATAAGTAATACCTATATATATATATACACATATATATTACATATAGAAAGACAGAAAGAAAAAAAAACCCTCAGACAATCTTGCTCTAGAGGATTACCTCAACACGTTTGACTTCAGAGAGCTTGAAACTGATTCTCCTAAGCAAGTAGCTTTAACCTAAATCAGAAGTCACTTCTTCACCAATCAGAAAGAAGCTTTTTTCAGAAACTTAGACTTCCTAATAGTTATATGGGCCTTAATCCTCTTGGAAACAGTTTTAGGTCATTATTCCAGGAGTTATTAGGTTGGAAAACAGCTTCTAGGCAAATGATGCTATTCACAAACCTTTTACACCAGAAATAATGGTTGGATTATTTCTGCCTCAAAAGTAGTCTTGAGGTCTGATTTCTGATTTTCTTTATATCTGATGCTCCTGAGGACAAAAAAAAAAAAAAAAAAAAAAAAAAAAAAAAAAAAAAAAAAAAAAAAAAAAAAAAAAAAAAAAAAAAAAAAAAAAAACACCCCCCCCAAAAAAAAAAAACCAACAGAAAGAAGAAAAAAAAGGCAACACAGCCACTTGCACATTCCAATAATAATGGAAATTTTAAACATGTAGGAGTAAGGTTATAAGGATTATAATGGTAGCAATGAGAGCAAGTTTGAACTTTAATTGGAAGTAAAAAACAAAGGTTTATTGTCTAGCTTATACAGACTAGCACTTGTCTAGCACTATACAGTGCTCTTGTAATGTTTCCAAGGGCACCCTAAAGTTATGATGTTTCCCCAAAATGCCAGTGCCAAAGGGCTTTCACAGACCTTTCCTTTTTTTCCTCTTTCTTCTAAAGTATTATTCTTTTTCATTATTATCCACTGGTGTCTTCCAGCATGACAGACAAATAATAAATATATTGAATTTCTGCTCTCTTGTGCAGCACTTAAGGGAAGGGTGAGCAGATATCTGTTGGTCTGGGAGTATCCCTGTTTCCAGGACTTTAGAGGGCACTTCTCATTTCCACCCAAACTTATGCTTTGCTTTCAGCTGCCAGTGCTCTGCAGAGTATGCTGACCACAGACTCACCAGGCAGCTGAGCTCACACAACTCACAACAGTACTCAAAATACTCCTGCATTTCAAGACAGAGAATCATCAATTCCATTTCATATTTTTTCTACCCTTGAGCACAGTAAGCACATAGGAAAGGAGGAGTTTAGTACCTCTCACCCCAGACTGTTTCCTTCTTGTCTTAAAAAAATAAATAAAATTACCATTATGTATCATAGGACTTTTCAGTAAAATGAGAATTCAGCCCCAAAGATGTTTTGTTTCCAAAAAGCTCTCCTGAGCAGCTGTCTACTTCTCCATTTTATAATGAAAGTCAGATGTACCAAGGCCAAAAAAACCACCAAAAAACCAGCACTTCCCAAACACACAATGACAAGTCCAAACCAAACCAAATATCAATTTATCTGTGGTCTACTGCAAAATTGGCTTTTTTTCAAGCAGATCAAATACTGAAATTTCAATGGTAATTTTTGAACTTCAGGATTTACCTCATCACTTTTACATATAGCTGTATATGCATGTGAAGTACCCATAATCTTCCTTTTCTCAAAGAAAATAACTGAACTATTAACTTGAACCCCTACCTGTTTTAAACTAGTTAGTAGTAAATTTTCATCCATTACTTTTACCCCAAAGATGAATTTCTATTCTTTGCGAAAAAAGAGGGTCATGGTGGAAGCACATGACAAGCACAAAAAGAGCAGCATCTCTGACTAAATCCTTCTTCTAATTCACTGAATAAGTGATATCAATTGGCCAAAGGATTCTGTGGTGTCACTTTCTGAAGAGTATTAAAAATGCATTAATTTGCCTATATAACCACTTCATCATCATTGCTCAGGAAAAATCCCTAAACCTACAGGAAAGGCCTTCTGAGGTAAGCAAAAGCTAAAGAGACATAAAATAATTATAGAAAAGAAAAAGAATTGTTGCATTTGTTCTCCTTAGTTATATTAAGAATAAAAAACCAAAACTAATGTAATAATGTATCCCAGCAGTTCAAATCTTCTAATTTATGTAGAATGGATTATTACTTAGACAATCTGACCCTGGGCAAAACTTCCTCAGTTGAGAAGATTTACAATCTAATTATGCAGGAAGTTCTGCTGAGACAGTTTGGGTGCAATGGTCTTCTATTACATTAGCTTAGCTAAAATTGCTGCTTCTTCACTTGCTTGGTCTTCCAAGTACTCACATGAAAACAGAAAATCCTTCCTTCGTGTCCTTTATTTCCCTTTAGTCTTTCTCAGCATTACTGTGTGCACGGGCACTTGTTCTCAACTGCAAATAGCAGCAAGGGGCTGAGGTTGTTAAAAGCCAACTACAAGTTGCCTTTCAGGCTTTTGCTTTGGCCCCTGTTTAGTGAAGTGACTTTAAAAAGGACCATCAAAGTGCTTTTCATAATTTTTACAATGATAGTTGCTGGGTTGTTTTTCCCCTCCCTCCATTGCAAATGCCCCTGAAAAAAAGCCTGGAGCTGAAGTCTGTTCTTGTATACTTGCTTCTTCATCCTGAACACACAAAACTCGTTTATTTTTGTAGGGTGGCTCAGAGATGTTTTGCTGCTGTCTCAGACACCTGAATATTTTTAGCAATCTATATCATTAGATTTAAAAAAAAAAAAAATTCCTCAACACATACAAAAATAGCAAGAGCTTTGTAAGTCTGCAGAGGAAATGATAGGAAATTTGAGTCTAACATAATTCAAAGTATCTTTTCTCTCCTGTAGCTACATTACAGTGTACCAATACAGCTGAATATACAGACATGTCCTATATTAACGTAGATGGAGAAATCAGTGCCTGTTTTTTCTTTACAGTAAGTGTTTTGATTTCAAAAGGTCAATGGATCACTTCACAGCCCTTCGTCTGGATAATTACCATGTGTAGTAATGCACATTTTTATCTACAGGTGGCAGACCTTTAAAAATCAGCTTCAAATTCATTAGACTTTTTTCTTGATACCACCACCCACATTAAAAAGTAAGAATCCGCAGCATAACGTTCTAATTAAGGCTGTTCAATTTAGAGGACAGATTTGTCAACAAAGTGGCTCAATTCTCAAAGGCTAGTGACCTTTCTCAGAATTCAGACTTTAAAAATAAAAAATAATTTAAAAAATTTAGTTGCTCAGTACATAGCAAGCTTTTATTATTTAAAAATCATCCAGCAACTCAGCAAAATACTTTTTTTTCTGTAAAATAGAAGTTTCACTTCCTTGATTATTAAGCACTGCCTGGCAAATTAGTGATTTCTTCTTTGATAAGCTTATTTAGAAGAGGAAAAGATGAGAATGTCACAACTGACTTCTGGCATTTAGAAAGATATAAGTGAATCGTACAACTTCTCCATATCTGAATCAATCATGTTAAAATACCATGACTTAGACTGTCATCTCAAATGCGTGTCTAAGGCCTCACCACGAAGCAGAAAACCATCGATTTACACCATAATATTATCAATCATTCACATAATCCTGCATTCAAATTTAATTAGAATTTTTTTTTTTTTTCTGTGAAAGAACAGTAGAACAGCCCTCTGTGGACAAAATCATATTGAAATCACGAAGGCTGTCCCTGAGTTTTATCCTAGTCAGGCCTAAAAATCTCAGTTGAACAGCTCTGGCTCTTGATTGCCTTCCACACCTTCTCCTCATTCCCACTCAAGAAAACTGAATGTGTCACCTATCACCATGGCTGCAATTCTGACCCTGATGTTTCAACAATTGCCACTCATGATACAAGAAACACGAGAGCAACCTGGTCAAAGGCAGGTGACACCCAACCCCAGGACAAACTCATTACACTCAAGAATGTCAGCCTCAACACTAGTTCCTGAAGTCCACAGTAACGAGGATAAAAAACAAGGCTAACCAAAGAGAGTGCTTGTCTTTGAAACCTTAATTTTGCAGACATTTACTCTTCATGGAAATCAGACTAAACACAAAAACTACTACAGGATTGTTGCCTCTTCAGCCCCTAAAATCAAGAGCCAAACAGGGTGAGGTGATAAAATGTGGTTACTGCTTTGATGAAGGGTCCCCCTCCAGGAGCACAACATGCCAAAATACATGCTGAAAATGGTGAAAAATGCACTTGTGACATAGGGCAAGCAGAGTTTTTTATAAGTTTAGCAAACAAGCATAATTGACAAGAATCTTCAATTAGAAAGACAGGTAATGAAGTAATTTCCGCTCTTGGTACAACCCCTTCTGAAGCCCTCCACCTTGCTAGTTACGTCTTACTACATGTCTTGCGAAGGTGTCTTGTCCTTGGTTCCCATAAGAAACAAGATTAGAACAGGCCATCAGGAATTTGTTTTTTTAACAGGATAAGCACAGAAGTTAGGAAACTATATAGCTATATAATAACAAACTAAAGAGCTACAAGTATATGTGAAGAATATATAAAAGCAGAAATCATTTTGGCACCAGGATCAAGAAGACACAATAACTGGTAGGATTATCTGCATCTGAGTCTCCTGCTAACAGCTTTCAACCAGATTCTTCCCCATCCAGTCTCCCTAATGACAAGAAACATCATATTTTTAAAAATTTAGTACTTGGGATATGGATATTTACGCAGCAACACTACCAAAATACTGCACATACATCCACAAAGCCAAAGAAAAAAAAGCCCCTAAAACAAACACAACAACAATCCAAATCCAAAAGTCTACCATAGTTTTCTTATTGAATGTTTTGAATAGATTGAAATACAACTGCAAAGCAGTTTGAATGAGTAACAGAAAGTACAGACAAACTTAAAATATTTATACTGAGAATAGACACACTGGAGAATGCTTATTTACTTGCTGACATGCCCACTCTTCCCCCTCCTCCCCAGTCCAAGAGTGGGTGAGAAAAACTGAGTACACTAATGTCTTTTGTGGTAACCTAGTAACCTTCTCCTTTTTCTCCACAAGCTCTTCCTTCATACCTCACTCTTCCTTATTGCCAGCCCTCCAGAGTAATTGCAGTATGTCTTTATATGGCTTTGTTTTCGTACCCAATGCAGAGGAGTTGGGGTTATTTTCAATCTTCGAAAGCTTGTAAACAGGATCAAACAGGAACCCGGTCATCAGCAAGAGGAAGGCTAGAAAAATAAAAGCAAATGCATATCAACAATTTTATTTTAAAAAGAAAATACATCCAGAACATGAAACAAAAGCCTGAGCTCTGCTAGACATCCCCCTCCCCATTCCTTTTTATTTAGTTCGTGAACTCTTTTCTGCAGAACAGAGACTGGTGTAAATTAATGTGTGACCCAACATATATCACGTGGAAAAGCTGCCATAGAAATATCTAATAGCAAGAAGAAAAAAAAAAAAAAAACAAACCCCAAAAGGTAGACACTATTAGAACTAAAGAAGCACCTCTTATCATGACAAATCAATACAAAGATTGAACTAGGAGGAAGATATGACTACATAGTCCTATTTCTCTAGAGTGTTTAAACAGCTCAACTACACCCAGTGTTTTTGTATCCTCAGCCTAACAAGCTTGCACAGTTCGCAGTGCAAGTACAGCCCTGGGAATAAGAAGTCCCTCTGCATTTGCTCCTGCTTTCAGCTGTCACCCTGTAAGTGGGTTACTCACACATTTACTCCCTGGCTTAGACACTGTCCTGAGATCCTCTGAGCTGCACCTGCTCTTCCTGCACAGGTGACAGAAGGACAACACAGCCCAGAGCTTCTGGGGCTCACATTCATCAGCGAAGTCAGCGTGACTTCCCAAACCCCACCTGGACCACCACAGTTCAGGAGCATGAGGCAAATCACATCTCTCTGGGCATCTACAGCAGTTGTGGTTGCTGCTGTGTTACCCCAAGCCTTCAGCAGAGAGGGGAGAAATGCATCGTGCCACAAGCTGTGCAAGTGCAGGATGTGTAACACAGGAATAAGCATAAGCAAGTCTGAGCCCATTCTTGCAACATGATACCCTGTGCTCACACAGGCCAAAGTTCATCTCATATGTGGAGTGATTGTCCTTCTAGTCAGGTTTGGCATCCCTAAGTTTTATTACAGTGTATTATTATCAATTTAGTCCAACCAAAACAAATAATTTGCAGGGTGAAACATATGTGTGAATATGAATAGGAATTTAATTTGTAGTATGAAATATAGGTATGAATAGGAATAGGAATTTTTTTTATTTTCCAACTACAAAACACACACGCAAACAAATTCTGAAATCAACATCCTTAATATATAAAACCAGGAGCTTTTTTCCTGCTTGTTTAACTTGACAGAATTACTTTCCTAGCCCTACAGCTCAGAGAGATCCAGGAAATGCAGCAGCATATAAGACACTACCAAGAGCAGGCTGGAGCATGAAGGTTCAAAAGACAACCATCCCTGATTCCCTACTGAGCTCTACATACAGGAAAACTATGTGAAGACAAATCTCAATTTCCTATATTATTTTTTGAGCAATCAGATCAACAAACAGAAATGTTTCCTCTATGTATTTTGTATAGAAATTTCCTCAATCATGAATTTGTGCTCTTAGAAAGATAACTATCTCAATGGGCTTTTCAAATCTGTGTTGAAGAAAGGGTGGGAAAGTCATTCCTCAATGAAGATAAGCTACCAAAATTTTCTTGTACAAGGATAGGTCAAGGTTTTTGAGACTTATTAGACTACTTGTTTACCAGCATCACAAAGAACTCAAATATACCACTTGCTTAACACATATTACTTGGTCATCAAAATAACCATTCATTAACTAAATAGCATCATATAAAACTAGTCCTTTCTCTTCCTTTCCTAACCCACACATTATTAACACAGCAGACATGGACCATGAGCTGAGAAAAGAACAAGCCCCACTCAATTCACTCCTAATTAGGATGAAAACCCAGGACAAAAAAGGCAGATGACAGGACAATCAGAACAAGTAATATTTGTTTGCAGAATACTCCCCATTATGTTTTTGCCTTTCCCAGCAACCTGGAACCAAGAGCTATCCCTGACCTCTTCCTATCAGCAGAATACAAAAGTAATACACATTTTTCTCATTCTCTTGTTTGCTGCTATCAATTTTGACCAGTGATACTTGCTCATCCTAGTCTTATCTCTGACCTGTCTCCTCCCTTAACAAATTCTTCACAAAACTTAGGATTTTCCATGATATTTCTAGGTTTCTGAAGAGGCTTGTCTTTCTAATTTCTCTATACTTAGCAGTTATCTTCCACAACCTGGGCAGGCACAGGTGCAAAAAAATAACAGTAACATTAACAACAACCCCCATCACCACCTGAATTTGAATCTCAGTTTCATTTGGGTTAGTTTAAATCACTGTGACCCCCAGTTTATTCCCATACAGACTTAAGCATTTTCTTCTTGGTAATTTATCTACATACAACTTTCTAGCTGGTGTCCAGCAGCTTCAAAAGAGATTTTTTTATGACTGCTAGAAAAGACAAAGCAAAACTCAGGCTAACAACTGCCTACAAGCTTTGATGGGAACAAGAAGATTTTTATTCAGGATACAGATATTTCAGAGCTGGAAATATCTGTATGGAAAAAATCCCTTTGAAAAAAAATCAGACTTACTTGCAGTAAGCAAACTTTAGTTAATTAATTGAAGTAAAAATAAAAATGTGTTCTTAAAGATAAAAAAACACCTAATCAACTGTTTATTGACAATGCAATGACGCAATCACCAAACATTAACAGAGACTTCTGAAATTATGGTTCTTGGCTCAAGTCTTGAGTGTAGAGACAGAACCAGTAAAAAAAGGGCCTTTTGCCAATGTGAAGTAACCTAGATCCTACTCTGCAATTAAATTCACTTTCATATTTACTGCAGTTTCCATAGGACAGACCTAAGAAAAATTCTGTTTTTAAACTATTTCTTTGACTTTCTCTCTATTTCTATAACTATTCCTACAATATTTTTGTTTCTACAGCAACATGGTTGGGAATCATTACTTGGGAGGACTGTGAGTGCACCATTCCAGAAGCAGGGAACAGCTCTATGTACAGAAATTAAACCAACCCTTTCCAAAAAGAACCTAATGAGAGAAAATTTTAGGTATAAAAGTCTCAAACTGTAGCACACACCCTTACAAAGACTTTTACAACATTAAAGAAAGTAATGCATGATACAGTATATGTCCTAGAGCAAGTTTTATGTATTGCATTATATTTGACGGAAGTGTTTTTATTTAAATGTTGTCCAGTTTTAATAGTGGTGAAATCACTGTGACAGCCTTGAGAAGATCAAAGTCCTGCCTCTGACCACAACCTCGCCACAACCATCTCCACACAGCCCTGCCTCAAAAAGCTTCCACTATCTGCAAGTTCCATTGTCCTGTCCAAGCTCTGCCTCTTTACTGAGGCCCCCAGGAAGATGACACCCAGTGACAAACATTGTGATGACTTTTCTGTGATGATGACATTAGCTTGGGATATATTTTTAGGAAGCAAAGACAGCAAAGTCCAAAAATTACCCTAGCAATTATCTGCAAGATATTTCTCAGGGCCAAAAAAAAACAAAAAAAAAAAAAAAAAAAATTAAAAAAAAAAAAAAATCAACCCCCCGGCCCACCACTTATTTTGCACAGAAAATGCAAACTTTTACAGCAACTCCACATTTCACCTGGTGGTTAAAACTCTATGCCTTATAGAGAGTAAGAGAAACAGGAAAATATGAGGTTTTGTTCATGCACTTTCATTTTCACAAGAACTCCTCAAGGCTTACAGCTGTTAGTTTTTAACTCTTCAAGTCTTAAATCTGCCTGTTAAAAGTTGAGCTGAATTAGTCAAGTGTTGTAAAGAAAACTGTGTTGCTGCATCTTCTGCAGGTGAGATCTTCAGTATCTAGAAAATTCTTCTTCATTCTTATAAAAATGGAATGCATGAAAGAAAAAAGCACAAATGTTTTTGAAAACCTGTTGTCTTCAGAGAAGTCCCTACCTCCTAATTTCAAACTCTGAGTCCTCATTTCACAAGCCAAATATCCACATATATCCACATTATGGCCCTTTAGAACACTGATTTTGACATGCTGAAATCATGCTGAAGAATCACAGACTGGCTCTGGATGTTTTTCCCACTCCAAAGCAGTCAAAACTGTCTAAACAGAGTGGGCTTGGAGGTTGTTTTAGGGCAGTGTTTTTCTGTTGTTCTTTTGTTGTTTTTCAAATAATTTTTCTGCTAGAAAAATACCAGGTAAAATGCCAGGCAAGACTACCTCTTCAGTGGCTACCTGTTCATATGGCTGGGCTATAAGAGAAAAGTCAGGAGGGCTAGCAGGTTTTATTGCTTTCTTGGCTTTTTTTTTTCCCCACTTTTTTTTCCTTTTTTTCTCTCTAGGTTTTTTTTTTTTGGTGTGTGTGTTTTTTTGTTTTTTTTTTTTAATCTATTTGCCAACCAGAGTCATTTATCCCCTATTAGATAAAGTATAATAGACTATACCGAAAGGGTCACTGGCCTTCCATTTAATGATATTGCCGGCACCAATCTACATTTTCCCGACAGTGTCCCTCAACACAGAATAAATGGCTGATCTCTTCACAATAACAGCTGATTTCTCTTTATTAAGCTAAAAAGGTCACCATTTTCTACGGCTGGGCCGCCCTGCACTATTGATAATTTTATGCATAAACAAATGGCAAATTTGTGCCACATAAATATGCATTAGCAATTACTTTTTCCTCGGGCAACGCTCGCCGCATGCAAATGTGTCCCTCACAGGGCCTGGTGGCTTTTGTTTTAGCTCTTGAACAGCTAAACAAAAGAGCACAATAAACAGTTTAAAAATTGCCAATCAATAGGAAATGCAAATGCAAAGGTAAATGGCAGGAAACTTGCCTAAACAAATACAAGTAAATAAAAAGGAAAAAAAAAAAAAAGCCAAACAAAAATCATGCAAAGAAATACATAAATAAATGGAAAGGACTCTCTCTTTTCTCCCCACTCTCTGTCTACAACGCTGTTTTATTTCTTTTTGATAGAGACATGGCTAAGGTACTCCTTGCACTGCAATGGTGCAACCCAAATGGAAGCACCTAAAATGTACACATGGGTTGGGTATGTTTTGAGCTGGACCCACATGGGCAGGCAAAGGAGGCAAAAGAAGGACGTCTGTGAAAATTTATACTGGATCCATGGCTTAAATTTTTCTGGCTGCAAATTTCCATTAAAGATTTTTTAAAGAAATGCTACATTTGAAGGAATCCCTGAAAAAGGCTTCAACATCTTCTGTAAATAGTGATTTGGTATTTTATTACTGGGGAAGTGCCCAGAAAATACCAAGCTATCTGTAACTACATACAGACATCTGTAGTAACTGCCTAATACATGTTGTCACTTGAGAAAGTTGAACTACAGATAATTTCCTTTACCCCAGGGACAGAAAGCTTGATTTTCCCTTGTCTTATCCTTGGACTACTCAATTCCGACAGCAAGTCAAAGTTGTACATAAGACACAGGATAAGGGGAAAATATCAAACCCAGACACTAAATTGGTATGACCATAGAAAACCAAAACTGACAATTTTAGGAGAACTGATGATGCCTTTGAATTTTCCCCTTCAACAGAGGAGCTTTAGTGCTGCAGAGGACAGAGTGTGACACATACAGCAGTTATTATTGTTTGTAGGCAGGCTACTACACACAGGCAAAGAACCCAGCTCAGTAAGGTAGGAACAACACACTGTGCCAAAACATATGCTAGGGCCACCTCAAAAACCCAGCCAGGAAACCTGCTTTCTCTCCACACAACTTCTGAGGCAGAGACTTTCTTTTCACAACTGGGATTGGGAAATGGAAAGGCACGAAGGATAGCCTGCAGTGTAAGCTGCACCTCAATCTACAGATGTTTTTGAAGAAGCCAAACTTAAAACATGTAGGCTTACCTTCTGGTCTTAAAAAAAACAAAACAACACAAAACAACACAAAACAACACAAAACAACACAAAACAACACAAAACAAAGCAACAACAAAAAAACCCCAACCAACAAAAAAAAAAAAACAAAAAAAAACCCAGAAAAACAAATAAAAACCCCAAACACCCCAAAACAAACAAACAAACAAACATACCAAAAACCAAGCAACCACACAAACAAAAAAAACCAAACCAAAACCACCAAAATTCCCTAGCAAATCAAACCTAAAATATAATTTAGTTCAACAGAAATCAAAGAGACTAATCATGTGCCTCAAGTGTTTCCCATACAGGGGACATCATACAGCAGGTAACCCACGTACACAAATTTGTATGATGTTACTGTCCAAGGGTTTTATTTTTAGCGAATGGGAATGTTCCTGTCAATGTAAGCATTCAGCAGCAATCCTACGTTTTTCCCACCCAATCAGCTGTCACAGAATGACAATTTCACAGAATTCATTTCCATGAATTATACTAAAAATCAACAAGCTGATAAATATATATATATTTTTTTTTTTTTTTTCCCCAGTTAATTCAGTTAATTTCTTGCCTTTTACTTTCCCTGTTTTTTGGCTTGGATGATTTTGTGACACCACTTTACAGTAGGCCTTTTGGTCCTGATAGAACCTGATAGAAGTGTTAAAGGCTATAGTGGCAGTGGTAATTTTTTTAAACTATTCTCCTTCTAAGAGCACTCTTATACATGGTCCAGTACAGGAGAAGCTGCATCAAGCACAGGACAAGATATATCCTCACAAAGAGAAAGTCCTCATCTTAGGCTTTTAGCCAAGAGCACTCCCACACCAGTAACACATTTCAGCCACAAATCCACACTTGCAATTTCTCTAAAGAGTGATAAGATGATCAATTCAACATTGTACATATGTGAGATATGTAGAAATGCCCTCTTGCCCCCTTGCCATCAACCTTTCTTGGCTCTGCTTTTTCCCTTATCATGCACCAAGGAAAAAAAAACCAAAACAGATATTGATAATAGCACCTTCTGCTTTGGGTAAGTCAAGGCTCACCCAACAACTGCACACCCATTAAAGAGAGCATCCACAGTTAAGACACTCTGCCTTCTCCAACTAGCCTTGGAGCTGCTCCTTAAACACACCAATGCTGTCAGGGGGCATCCACCTGCCAGCAGACTCACTGCAAATCCCAAAGACTTCAGAGATAACATCTTGCAGAAATTTGCATACCATTTTGTTAAGCTGAATGTGATTGAAAGACCCATGGCTATACACAAAGTTCTCCTAAGGTCATCAACGGCGCAAAAAAAGGCATAAGCAGGTATGCTAAAGCTAGATCAAATAAATTGTTTAAATGTCACTGCAAAGGTAGTTCTCACGAATGTCTCTGTGGCCAGTCTACTGCCATTAATGTAGTTAGAAAGTCTGTAATAGGAAGAAAATTATTACTACATAAAATATTCCTACAAAGAGAGACTGCTGCAGAATTGAAATGAAAAGATGTAGCTCAATCTGTTAATGCCCATCCCACATGTGTGAATGTGATGAACAGTGGAGAATGAAATGACTGTTAAATCTCTGTTAACAAGGGTATTTTAAATAGTATACATGGGTCCTTCTGTATTGGTACCATGTCTTAACAAAATTTGATAGGGTTATTCGTGTTAATCCCCAAAACTAGCACTAGCACTATCAAAACAAGACCTCCAAAGAACATACCAAGAGATGGCCATTTTCTACAACAGTGGGTGGAGTTGTTTTTGTGAGAAGGATGCAGCTCAAGAGAGTGAGAGAGGAATAGAGAAGAAACTATTTTTGTCAAATTCAAGCTCTCTAGCTCTCTCCCAACAATTTCAGTTTCTACTCTTGTTTTCTAGCCCCCATTTTCAACAATAGTTATTATCACTAGTGGATAAAAGAAGTTTTTCTTTCAAAAAAAAAAGACAGAAATGAGCACTCACAACTACAGTCTTCATAGAAACATGCTTTTAATATCAGAGATTGCTTTTTTTTGATTTTTTTACAGCTCTCCTGGAAATCTTTAAAGTTAAAGCTTTCTGGCAAGAATGAGTTTCTGCAAGAACTTTAACACTGCACAGAGCTGTCATTGAGAGTGTCTAAATACTTATTGTGTATATTTTTATATGGTTATAAACCTGGAAAAAGAACTAGATGACAATACAGATGCTGACACATCTGTATGATAGGCTTTTAGAATATAGCCATATACCAATTCTTTCCTTGGTGCCATGTTATTAGATCATTAACATATGTACACACACACACACTTGCACATACACCTGAGGATACTCAAACGCAACTAATTTCAAGCATTATAGATTAATCCTACTTCCTCCTCCCTTCCAGACTAAGTACTAGCACTTCAAGATGTATCCTTCTAATGCAGCTACACTCCTCCTCTTTGATTCTTCATTCTTCTCCCTCCAATTCATTGCTTTCAGTCGTTTTGAACTGGGAAACATCAAAAACTGTCAGCAAGAATTTAGCATGAATTAGTATCAGAAAATTAGTGGGGTTTTTTAATTAAAGAAAATGTGATGTTTTTGTTCTCCAGATCTCCTCCTTCCTCTTCTCTCTCCTCCCCAAGAATAATCAAAATGTGCTTCTGCAATCAATCTATCGTCTGAAATGCAAGCTGGATTTCTTCTCTTTCCTTCATATTCACTACCAGTAATAGCTCCATGATTAAGACTCAGCTGACAGTTCTCATGCCACTGAAGTTGAAAAAAATCCAGCTCACTCCTCCAGTAGCTGAATTGGTCCTGTAGGAAGGGGAGGGGGGAAGGAGTATGGGGAGATAAACACATCTGATCAGAAGACATCCACAGCAAGGCAACACTCCCTGCTCAAAGCTACCAAAAGCACCCATCCCAGGCAACTACAGCCTCTCAGCAGATAACAGATTTAAGTATTCCACTCAAAATAGTAAGAAAAAATTCTGAAGGTTTCCATATGAACCCGGCAGAATTGACCAAATGTATCCATCTGTTCGCTTTCATATAAGCAATATGTATGCTGCCAGGATTGGACCTCTTCTAGGGCAGGGCCCTGGGACTTCAATTACATCTGCCACTTCCCCGCTTTACAGCAGCCTCAGCAGCAAAGCAGAAATTTTATTTTTTTTTTTAAAGCCTCAAAATAGCATCCCGAGGAAACACACAAGAAAATGACTATTTCTACATTTCCTCCCTTTTCTACCTGATGACTTTGCCTCAGTACCTAATATTAATATCAAATGGGATGTTCTGAGTTGAGAAACATGGAAGCATTTCAAGAAAGCTTTTTTAGTGTCTCATTTCCATCTCCTTAGCTCAGAAGGGACTATTTCATAAGCAAATTTGAACACCTTGAAGCAACTCATGATGAGAGTATCCCGAATCAAATTAGTTACCTCGCCTCTATTAAACTGGCAAAGCAGCAAATCCTCATCCCTCCCTGCAGTACATAATCACCAATACAACAGGCAGACCAGAATCTCCAAATATGGCTGCACCTTACATACCCCAAACTTGAATTATAGAATACAGATTACTTTGAAAATTTATATTGCTGATAATGTTGCTTATTTCAGCTAAGACAGTTTATTTATTTTTCTGATGCAAGCATGAAAATATGTTTCCTTGAATGCAAAGCAGTATTTCTTACTTTAGCAACTGTGGTACATGCAACAGATCATTACAATAAAGGAAAAGGTAAATTTTGAGTAATTCACTGAATCTTTGGAATAGTGTTTTTCAAAGGATTGAATTCTAAACAACTGTTGTTGTAAGGCCCCTGTTACATTGTTTGCTTTTCTCTCTAAATATCCAGCATATCAGCAGGAATCACACCACCACTGATCAAACCTCTACCACCACTCCCTTGGAAACATCATAATCTTAGTTGTGGTTGGCCTAATATATATAGTATTTACAAGAAAACAAATGCAGCAGCCAATACACAAAACCAGTGTGTATAAAAGTGAATAAATTATCTGCTTGGCTTCATACAATACCATTCATGACCTGAGCCACGCCTTTTTTTTTTTTTTTTTTTTTTTAAATCACTCTCACTGACACAGCTTAAATCATTCCTGGATGACCTTGATATGGAAGAAAGCAACTCTTGGCACTTGCCCTTTGCAATGGAATGTTGTCCATGGCTGAGGAAGAGGGAGTTCTCAGTTTACACAAATGCAGAAAAGACTTGCTGAAAATCAGTGCAACAGGCTGAATGGCCTGGCACGTTGGACATTCTACCCCTATGCCTCCAAATAGAGTCTGTGTGCCTCCCTCATTGTGCCAACCTGCTTCACAAGCCTCTTCCAGCAGCTCTTCTGAGTCATCAGCATGCTCCCAGGTTTCACCCTGGGAAGTGCTACAAAGGCAGTAAAATGTCACACCCTTCAGTTTGCTGCCAAATTGTAAAGGCAGATGAAGCAACGTAACTCCACGTAAAAGACCTAAAGCACAGAAAAGCAGCATGGATTTAAAAAATGGAGTAACAGGGGGTGGTAGGAGCTGAGGAGAAATAAGTATGGGTGAAGATGAGAAAGACAAAACGTAATTTAGAATATGCCAAGACTGCCACAGGCCACTACCCTCACAACTGGGAATAACTGCTAGACTTCTGACTGACTCAACCCATCTGCTGCTGTCCACAGCTGGCAGAAACCACCAGGACTCTGTTCTAAGTATCTGTAAGTGAGAGCCCTCTGATGACCTAAGTGAGAGGGAAAGGGTGGTAGACCTCTACAGCATTTTCAGTTTAATACCGTAAAATTCTCTGGCGAAAAAATATTGAGCCAAAATGAGCATCCAACAAAATACTGTACTTTAAGATTTCACAATCATTCCTTATTTAGTCGTTGGAAGCCCAACCAAAGATTCAGTCTTTGTGCATACACACTGCAATACTCTCTAATTATATGATCAAATTCCAATTTTTTTCTAGGAGAATATCACCCCAGAAGAGCCAGCTCTGGGAACGAACATGAGTTGCATGCTTACAGAGTTGTCTGCTGGACCATGAACTCATTTGTTTTAGGCACTGGAACACAAGACTTGAAGGCAGCAGAGATTCGCAAGCCAAAAGGAGGACAGTTTTGCAGGAATCCAAAAACTTGCAGGAAGCACTTTGTCGTACATGTCCCACTTTCTGACCTGGTGTACCTGAACATATACTTGGGGATGCTATATTTTGTAGTAAACTGATGCTTTATTTTAGAGATAAGAACAGCTATAATAAAGTGAAAACAACATTCTTGAAAAGTCAGATCTGACCCAGTTGCATTTAGAAGCCTATCACAGGAGTTTACCTTCCCTACACATTAAATGGAGGCGGGGGGTACCCCTGGAGACCCGCACGGAGAATTTAATTCCAAGCAAACTCTGCATTTCCTTCTCTCTACTGACTAAACAGAGGCCTAAGCAAGACACCTCCCCTTCAGTTATCATCATGGAGCACTAACAGAAAAGACCAAGGGCCTGTATCTACCTGGGATCAACCACTCCACTGAAAGACCAACCCTTCTCCAAGTCCACCACCCGGCCAGTGTGGAGCCTGGATTGTCACACGGCTTTGACCTTCTTGGTGCATAGCAGCATCACTTTAGAAGAAGGGTAGAAAATACTTTATTTCCTCAGGGTTCCCCTAAAACAGGTGGCAAGGGCACAGCTCTGGGTAGGAGATTTCAGGCACTTCCACGTAATACAGAAACTCCCTAAGGCAGATAAATATTCAGAATTAATCAGGCTTCAGTGAACTGGATTGCTGCCAGGATTTAGGATGACTGTAGCTATATAGGTAGAATTTGACTGAAGTGGGGTGTTTTCTTCCCCTTTGAAACTTCCCTCACCTGTAAAACTGAGCACCACCAAGATAGATGTGGGAATCAATTAACATCTTTATAACATACAGATAATACAATGATAAGTATCACATAGGAGACTATAGCAAGTTAATAATTTTCACATGTATATACCAATAATATTGTGGAATTTCTGCTTTTAAGCTGGGGTTTGAATGTGTAGAGAGTATGCCTGCCACAGGGACACACAAAAAGGATTAAAAAAAATATGGAATATCTTCTCATTCTGTCAGCACTGTCATTTCAGTGGTCTGATATGTGATCATGTAATTAAAGACTGTATCATAATGCATATGCACAAAGGGGCTGAATTAAGGTTGTGCAGGCAAATCTAATTCTGGCATTTCTTATGCTTTGAGAGCCTGACTTCACAATCTTAGTGTTCATTTATCCAACAGTTTCTTTATGTAATACCATACATTAGATACACATAGCAAGAACATCTTCCCCATTGCTGCATATTCTGATTTTGGGAGATATGTTTACACACATATGAGCACACACACATTGCAAAAGCAGGACAATACAGAGCCATGTCCCCTGGCCATCTTTCCTCCTAATTCATGGCATTGCTCACTGCCATTGATTTAACCACAAGAACAATCAAATTCTTTTTTACATATTACTAGCTCAGTTTGGTTTATCCTTGGGAAAATGCACTTTTTCTCCCCTCTTACCATTTCAGTATTTTTTTTCTACTTACTGAGCACAACTTTCATTCCAGCCCTTAAACAACTCACAGAAAGACCTCCATTAAGGCACTGTGCTGCTCTTTCTTGCCCTGACACTGCCTGTTTTGTCTGCCAAGCTCTGGCCAGACACTAATGCTTACTTACCCAGTTCCTGGATTTTCCAGCCTGCCACTGTATGCCCTCCCAGTCCTTGGAGTATTGATTCTAGCTGGGATCCTTCTAACACACAGGTAGTTTTGCCAGCTAAACCCCAGGGAAGGTGCTTCACTCCCAGACGTGCCAACTTAGTCCATGCACACCATTTATTCCCCAATCACTGTCCATTGTTTTAATCTTTGTTACCTACTAATACCTTAAACACACCTTTCAAAACAAACCCCAAAACCTCATGCAATCAGCATTAAATACTAACACATTGCTGCAATATACACACACCAGTCTACAGCTCTGAACCAGGTGTTCTCAATGAGCTGTTCTTACAGCCACACGTGGCAAAATGCACTGCTTGTTCAGGTTTTTGCATGTGTTCTCTGGTGTACAAATACTGCACTGTCAGACCTCGTGAGGCAGGTGAGCATGCCCTCAACTGAGGGGAAAAAATCATCCTGGTTTGCACTAATGATAGCCACAGTGAACTCCAGGACTGAAATAATGGGAATTTCCTCTTGCACAGTTTCATAAAAGCAATGTTGAGCACTCACAGACACTAAAATCACCTTGAATCTGAGCTTCCTGAGAGGCAGTTTGCAGTCTCACACAGTTAACAGTCTAGATCCTTTCCTCCTCCTCACACCAGTTTTCTCTCTCAATTTCATAGAATACAACCTACAGTTGTCCTAGAATTTCAGAAAGTGATAATTTTCTGTAGAGGTAGTTTATCTGACATTGGGCCTATAGCACAGGAGGGCACTTGTAGCTTCTAATCATCCTCTCCATCTGTTCACCATAAGCAATGTTGATCTTCAAATTACACAACCTACACAATCCTGAAAGAGTCTTTTACTTTCCGGTAGGACAATCTGCTCCTTCCCTTTCCCCGTTTATTGCAATCTGCAGGATCCTTGCGCTGCCGCACATACGGAGAATGAGAACATATCAATCCACCCTAAATGACCTCGAAAGGCTGAATCAGTTAACCAAAATAGGCAGAAACTGCAGCTTCCCAGTAGACTCCCCCTTCCTGAAGTTAACTGTAAATCCCATTCTTTGCAATGCAGACCCTGCAGTAAGACTCTGATCATAAGCAAGGTCCCAAACAATGCTGAAATTATGTCAGTGCATTTGTGGGGTCTGAAATACTGTTCCCAGCAGCCTGTCTTGAGCCATTCTGGACGAGGCAGCCTGATCCTTCCTTCAGGCATGCAGCCTTGGAGCTGCCCCAGCCCGGCATCACGCCACCCACACCTCTCCCCACACTTTGAAAGGTGTCTGCAACAGCACGGATGGGCAGGAGGGGCGACAAGCCAGCTGGCAGCACTACACTCCTTTGTCAGCCCAGGAGACAACCATTTCAAAGCAGGAATGCAGGGTGAGGCTTCCAGGAGAGGAAACAGCAACCATGATAGGAAGGAAAGAATTCAGGAATTACGATGCTTGACCACAGGTGCCCCCATGAGCTCAGATCAAATGGCAGGCAGTAAATACAGTTAACACAGAGAAGATGAAGAGAAAATAACAGCTATCTGGCTTTTATATGAAGGATTTGTAGTGATAGAGGATCTTGGGGTGTTTTCTTGTAGTAGAAATACTGTTTATTCTGCTCCACCACTACTTGCTTGTTATCATCAGCCACAATCCACTAAAGGTGGGACTATGTGGCGCATAAAAACTGCAAAACATGATTAAAAAGAATTCCAAACAAAATAAAGCCCCAAAAAGTCACACAAACACCAAAGCAGGTCGATCTGCCCTGTAGCCAAAAGGTGCTCCACAACATGGAGATGAGTCACACAGGGTAAATGAGCCCAATCAGAGACAAACAGAATGTTGGTGACACTTGAGAGCTGACAGGATATGGCTAAGTGGCTGCCATCACTGTGGCAACTTTATCACACACCAGTGGTTGGTAATGCTGTACACACCACAAAACTGATGCTGATTTCCCTAAGCATAAGCTATTGCATGTGCACTTCTCCTAAAGCTCCATCTCCTACACATTGGTAAATGCACAAGAATTCAGCTTTCATTGCATTTTGATTAGGTCTCTATCCCTCCTGCTTCTGGGTGAAGCTGGCAGAAGCACTAGCAACTTAAGTCCTCAAGCAAAACAAAGACATCATGATATTTTTGCTTTAATCATAATGTTTCTAAATCAAATCTTGGAATTTTTTGGCTAGGCACTTAAAAAAAAAAAATCTGGCCTTATGTTACAGAAAATACCTCCAGGTATTTCAAACTTGAGGCAAAAACAACCAAGGATAACAGGTATGAGTACAAAGGGATGACTAGCAATGTCTTACCCCCACATATGCCCCCAATCTGGCAAGCAAACCTAAAAATGTGGCACTACGGCTTTTCCTCTGCTCTCAGTATCATTCGTTAACCATACTACAATGTACTATTTTTAGCTACTGCTGCCTTACAAATGGAGTCTTTATGCATAAATGCCTGCAAGAAACAAAACTTTCAGGACATGCTTTGGTCTTGGGCAATTTTACTCCAGGCATGAGAAGCAGTGTGTCCTTCTGAAGTGGGCGCTGTACCCTACCTACAGCCCCAGTATTCAAAGTCTTTCATTCATTAAATATTGTGATGAGTAAGGACGTGATGTTTTACTTTCCAAATGTTTATTTGTTTGCATTGTTTTTACCTATTAGTTCTACCAACTAATGTATCTGTGGATCCTCACTGGTTAAAACTGAATTTGGTTAACAGGTTTGCAGACAAGAAGCAACATAGAATATACATTTCATTATTCTTGCTTCATAGATGTTCGTACACTCTATTTATATGACCAAAGGCTACTAAACCATTTCAGCAGCTAAACAAAACAATTCCGAATCAAGCAAATAAGTATTAAGGTTTCCAGATTTTAAAAATACCATTTGTTGGGTTTTTTTTGGTTTTTTTTTAGTATCAAAAGGGCTAAAATTCAAAACAGGTCAGCATGGATTTTCTGTTCTGGGGTGTTGATTTTCACAGGTAGCAATGACTGACAGCTCCTATGGCCCTAGCAGGGAGATCTACAGGTCCACCAGGTTTGCAAACATGTCCTAAGCAAGGGTTTGTAACTGCTTGTCAGGCTGCACTGCAGCAACAGAAAAATAATAAAGGGCATCAATGAGCCTTAGCTACAAAGGAACAGGTTCCTACACAGCAAACTTTTCAGTCCTTTGTTTAGGAAGAGCTGACAGTAATTCTAAGAACAACCAGGACATTAATAAAAGCACCTCGGCATGGGAATTATCTCCAAAGGACTAGTTGAAATTTCTGATTTTAAGTTTAAAAGACAAAATGGCTTTCACAGTACCTAGAGGAGGTGACTTAGAGGTAACAGCTGTGATGGGTAACAAGTCTCAACAGTCCTTCACCTCCAGTCCAACAATCTTGCAGTGAACACTATCTATGTGTCCTGTGCTCAGTAGAGCCAAGCAGAGATTTTTCACTGCCTTGCCAGGGACCATGCCTTCAACCTTCTAGCTCCAAACACATCCCACATTAAGAGCAATACATTAAAATGAAAAAAAATTAAAACCCAAGATTCAATACTTTTCTGCTGACTATGTCACAGCACTTGTAAGCATATCCTCTTTCAATATTTTAATTAATATCAATTAATGAATAGAAAGTCCTCCAAGCCTAGTAAAACCGTAACTTAAAAATATTCCAACACTGTTAGGCAGAAACCAAGTTCTACTGCAAATGGTTGTACCTTTTCTGCTTTTAATGGCACAAAGCAGAAATAGAAAGAAGCAACTGGCAAGAACTTCAGCGAGATAAAAATGAGTTTTCCAATAAGTAAGAGCATGGGTGTGGAAAACAGTAGCAAGATAGAATACAAGCTCAGATATAAGTGTAAGAAACTTGAATGTTGTTAGAGAAGCCAGCGGAAACCACTCAGATATCGTTAACGGTGGTGGGATGTCTCTTGTGTGCCAGGGATGCTGGTGGCAATATGATTAATATTCCAGGTACAAAAGCAAAAGGAAGTGGCTTTCAGTGTGGTTTTTAACTCAAGACCCTGGGGGGAAGGTATTAGTTCAAGCCTGGAACAAATCTCTGGAAATTAATGATAAATCAGACAGAGGGGTCAATGTATTATAAGGGACACAGCCATTATTTTATAACAGCTGATGGCAATAGCTGCTCAGGAGGGAAAAAATAAAATGCTGATTTTACAGATATTTGGAGGGGGGGAATTAGCACTCTAGGGAAAAAGGGCAGAAAAGATGGCAGGATACAAAGGTCCACCAAGATTTATTGAAAACCAGAGGGGAAATAAGGGGAAGCCAAGGGGAATGAACATTCAGTGCACACAAAACAGACACTACAAAACACAATAACTAGACAGAATACTAACATAGCCTCTATTAAATAATAATAAAAACAAAATTGTTAAAAAGGCAGCTCACCAACAAGACCAAAAGCATCACTGCAGTCCAGGAGTGAAAGTGCACAGAGCAAGTAGCCTTGTGATTCCAATCAAGTTCAGCCACACTGACTAGACATTCCCCCCTGCCTTTTTCTGAGTACCACTGGCTAGGTAATAGCAAGCTTAATACATCTGGATTTATGATTAAAGAGTACTTAGAAAAGATTGACTTGCCCTGCCCGACAGCAAACATGAATAGCCTGGAAAAAAGAAATAAAGGGTTAGAAATCACACAGACTTCAGAAGACATGAAAAGGGACAAAAGTGGTGGCCTTAGTGGCTTTTATTTGAAAAGAATAACTCCACCCACAACCTTCAGATTACATACCCCTTTGTACCAGAGGCAGGATAATAAAATGCTGTGTAGAATGATATCAACATGAATCTGGCCCAAGAAGAAATTATTGAAAGCACAAACAAACTTTTCCATCCTTCTATGCCTTGCATACTGCACTCTTTAAATACATGCATCAGTGCTAAAAAAACTTAAGTGGAACAGGTTAAAACACATTCATAGGGCACCATACTCTATTATTTATTTGTCAAACATCACATTCATTCAAGAGGGGTTGGCTTTCAGAGAAGTCAGACAATATTGAATGTCAGAATCTAGTTCATAATAAGTGGTATCTAAATGTAAAAAGCCATTACACCACTAAGGATAGAAATCTATTCAGTGCTAATCAAAATACATAAAAGGTGCTAAATCTTGGCACCTGCAAGAGGAATTAATCTGTTTCCTGAATACAGGCTCAAGAGTACTGTCACTGCCGGTATCAGCATCCAAAATTCCTCCACTCCTCCTCACATGATGAGGGCCGTGACAGCCATCCTGGTGGACTGACATACACTGACACATGCTGACCACAAATCAGAGGAAGATGTCAAGTATTCTCTACCAGCCAGCTGTCCACAAAATAAAATGCTGCTGCTCAGTTGATGGAAAGGGAGGGCTCAGCTGGTCGTTTACTGAGTGATCTTCAACTTCGTTTTGAGAGGGAGCCGAGCAACGCTCAGAGCTCTGCAATCCCCTACCTATCACGTGCTGCAACCAGCCAGGACTTCATCCTAAGCAGCTGTCAACTCAACATTTTCAAGAGCAACAAATTCATTAAAATTGTGTAATTATGGCTGAAAGTTTCCATGATACCCAGGACATTTAATCATACGGCTTGGTTTCAAATTAACCAAGTCTCGAATACTTCAACAAGTCTTAAAAATTCCAGACTATATATCTATATATTTGTCAAATGCCACAAATTATTCAGATTATTAAAAAGGTCTTATCCTTAAGTTACTCTTCTACTTTTGAAATGCAGATTCCATAGTAACAAAACTTCAAGAGAAAAGAATTCAGAAGAACAAAATTAAAAAGGATATACACGTGCTATGATACAGATCTTTCAGGAGAGATCAGATGTTAAAAATTAACATTGGGAACCAGTCACCGGTAAATTAAAATCACAAAGGAAAAATCCTGTTAAAACCCATCAACTTTCACAGTAGCAGAAATACTACAGCCCACAATAGGACATGACCTAAGGCACCAATTTTATTGGAGTTGGTCAAAAGCACAGAACAAACACAACTTGGATAGTGGGAAAACACAAAACTAAGTTTATGACCATTTCCTCAAAATTTGCATCCAAATTACAACTGTCCAAATAAACCTCCAGTTCCCCATGTCCTTTTTAATTTGCAACATGAAAATTTCCTGCAGTACAACAACCTGTTTTGCCCAAGCACTGAGCACTAAAATTTCCTATCAGAAAAGCCGATGGCACTTCTCATTATTTATTTCCTCTTAAACACAAGTAGAAATCATTATGTAAAATTTCACATTTCGAAAGGATAAAATATATCAGAGACAAGTTGGGGTAAAATAAACTGGCAGTTACCTGCAGCTGCTCATGGGTGTAGGAAACATTAGGAAAAATACAAGAGATGGGATTTAATACACAAAGTGAAGGCAAGACTGCCAAAGATAAGTGGAAAAAAAAAAAAATATTGCACAGGGTTTGCATTTACTCACATCAACATCACTGTAGGGCATTGGATATATATGAGAAAAATACCTGCAATTCCACAACATAACCAAATTTTACCACTCCCTTCTCATTCCCATTGTCACAATTAACAACATGCAACCCATACAACTGGTATCAGGCTGGTGTATCCCTGTGCTACTTATGTGGGGTTTTCCAGCTGTAGATCTACTTAGTCTCTTTCCCTCCCCTCTTTCCATAGGGAGCCTTCTATCAAATCTTAAATAGAAGCCACCAGTTTTTCCTTGCCATCTGATAATCAATTTGCACCTCAGCAATGGAAGGCTAGAACTCTATTGTTTTGTTAATTGTCAATTTGCATCTTTGAAAGGTGTTGTGCATTTTCTTCTTTTGGCAGGTTAGGACTAATTCTGTATTTTAACATATATGTGGGTGGTTTGGGTAAAAAAAATGTTTTCTTTTAGAATGCAATTTATTTTAAATGTGCTCCTTTATTTATTTTCTTCTGCTAAGTTGCTAAGTTTTCTTGGACAAATCTTTTTCCAAAGCTAGTAGGGACCACTCTGCCTAAGAAAGAGCAAAAAGCTTTTTTTGCTCTTTTTCCAATAGGTTTGTGTTACTTTATTTGTTACCCTCTAAAAAAGGAAAAATCATAAAGGGAATATTTAGTTACACTTTCCACTTAGGACAAACAATCAATGTGCTCCTGTGTCTGCCTGTCTTCAGACTCAGCAACTACAAATATTTTTTTTCATTCATAAAATTCCTTTTACTCCCGCAAAGCCCCTTTCCTGTGTTAAGAATGTATGAAATTGATTGATTCATGACCAGTACAACTGCCAATTAATTTTCAGATGCAGGATGGTTGGAGATAAGAGCTTTTCAAAACTGCAAGCTGCAAATGAAGAGGTGGCCAAAGCCACTCCTGATGAATAACAGGGCAGGCCTCATCTGCATGGAAGAACATTTTAAAATTCTCCAAGCTAAAAAAAGTAGGAAGATCCTGAAAAAAACAGACTTACAAATGGATTCTGAATTATAGATTGGTTTGAGTTGGAAGGGACCATCTAAAGATAATCTAATTACAACCTCCTTATCATGGGCAGGGAGACCTTAGTGTGTTACTCAGAGCCCCATCCAGCCTGGCCTTGAACACTTCCAGGAACGGGGAATAATGCTGAAGGGACAAAGGCAAGTAGAAATTCTTGCTAAAATATCAGCCAGCCACCAAGACAAACACTCTAAGCTGAAACTACAGTCTATCCAAACACAGAAAAATCAGAAAAATGACTACAGGAAGACGTAACAAGATAGAAAGTCTTAGTTTCACAGAAGTCCATCTGTTATTATCACTTTCACCTAAAGCTGGACACAGAATGGGGAGTGAGAGGAGGACTATCAGAAAATGACATAGCGTCTTCGTACACTTGTCAATGTTTCACTTTAGAAATTCTTATGCTAGGATTCACCAATGGAAACTTAATCTGCCAGCAAGTGCTATATTTTCAACTGGGAGCTAATTAAAAAAAAAAGCACACCAACCCATTTTAAAACAAACAACAAAAAAAAGGAACGATCTGAAAATCCTGACAACTGGATCTCCTGCTGAGCCATAGAATCTCACAGAGTGAGATCAAAAGGGGAGACTTCATGAAATTTCTTTTACTAGTCCTAAAGAGATGAATCCAAGCTCCATTGGCAAAAGTATCTCAAGTAATAGACTTCCACAGACTTTAACTCTGTGAACAGTTGCAGGTCCTGACCAGCTCTGTGCACTTAGACCCTGCAGAATCAGGACCCAAATCAGTCGTGTTCTCTCAACTTCTATTTCCAAAGAAATCTGGAAAGCAGGTTAAGAGGAACTGCAATGCTCAATGAGTGCTAAAGCCATATAAAGGAGCAGGAAAGTATTTTATTATCCACATCGGAAAGCATTTTGGTTTTACAGACTTCTCCCAGCAAGCTGAGACTTGTTATAATGCCCACCAGCTGTATGTGTGTGAACATCAAGGGCATTTATGCCCATGATATCAGACGAAATATGTGTGTCCAAAGAACAGGAAGAGAAAGTGCCTCTGGCTTTGAGGAAGCCTGTGCCATCAAATCATCCTGTTTCAAATATAAAAGTAGGCCCAAAAGTTAAAAGACTCTGTTAAGTTTGAGCTTGACTTAACTTTGTAAGTTGGAGGTGTGACTAAAACATTTAACTCAGTTCTGTTCAATCACTGAAGAAAAAAAAAAAAAAATAGAATAATAATCAAAGCCTCATCAGAATTTTAAGTAAGCTATCAAATTTTTAGTAAATAACAATTCCTGTAACTGGGGTTGAAATATTACAAAAATGGACAATCATGGAACTCCTAGAACTTCCTGTTTTCATGTGACAGGAATCACAAAAGGCCCTTCTCTTTTAATCTTTGGAGCAGACCAGATCAGATTTAGATCTAGACTCCACCATAGGGTCAGGATTGGATACTCTTTCCTAGAGTTCCTTTCCAGTTGCCAGTTGGAGAAAACGTAGAAGACAGTGGAAATATTGAAAGCCTTCTGCCAAGGGAAAAAAAAAACCAAAATAAAACCAACCACCAAAACCTGAAAAAAAAATACTTCAGGCCTTTAAGTGATGAATCCAGTCACATGGGCAGATCCATGTAAATCATCTAGACAAAAAGGCCTGTTGACATCCCATTTTGATGCTAAAGATTAGGAAGGATTAAAGAGACTTTTTAATTTGAACTTATTTGCCCATTCTTTCATGATGGCCAGACACAGAATACATAGCAAACAGCGAATTTATACAAGTAACAAGCTTCATTACATAAGGAAAACCTGAGATTTGCTGAAGTTTTGATATCACAGACACAGATTAGGAGACCCAAAAGCAATTTTTTTTGATGTACCCCTTAAAAATAAAACTTTTCTTGTTTGATGGTTGGGTGATCAGACATAGCTTTGTTTGGGTTTGACCTAAATTTCTCTTAGAATCAAATTAAAGAATCAAAACTGATAAGGTAGCACTTTAGCAAGTTGACATGCCCCATCCACACATTAAATTATCTCACCTATTCTCTCTGTTTTATGACCTGAAAAGAAGAGGAAAACCTCCTCAGATGGCACTGAGCATTTCAACTGGTGGCATTCCCTACAGAGACAACACAGCAAAAAGTAAACACTTGCCAAAATTGAGCATGTAAGGATCTTGTGCCAATACAATGGCTGAAGATAGACAATGCTCCAAAACAGATACACAAGAAAACCTCTCAAATACCCCACAGATCAATTCAGCACTTCCAGCAGGTTATTTAAGTATCTGGGAAGACATTTCCTGACTCAATGGTGAAGTAAGAATGAAAGATATTAACTAATCCTGACCTGACAGGAACATTTCCCTTCAAGCAAACAAGTCCAAGAATTTCAAAGACCTCTCTCTCCCCCTTTTTTTTTCTCTTTCTCCTCTTGACTCCTCCAGACTAATAGTTCAAGTGTGTTTGCTATTCTCCATGACTTACCCTCTGCCTCACACCAGAGCAAGGACCCTTCTGTGTTCTCCCTCCCAGAGTAAATGCCAGACCTGTTCTCCCACAGTGTGCAATGCTGCCCAGGAAACAACAGCTGGACAAAACCTCTGGGAATCCAACTCAACTGAGGCAAATGGGAACACCACAGAGATCCCCTATTGGAAGAGACCTGAAAGTCCTCTGAAAGATAGAATTCTGACTTCCTCCTCAAAATCCAAGTAATAAATTTCTAACAATTTGACTATATCACAAATTTCACCAAATCAGGAAACCAGCCGATTTCCATTGTGATCCTTCAGATAAGGATTGACAATAATCCTCCAAGCACCAGAACAAAAGATTAGATGTGGTAAAGCCTGGGAATTTTATGAGAGCTGTTTTAAGAAGTGTATCAGTGCACTGACAGATCAGAGACTTGACTTTGACCTCTGCAGAGCATGAGCTCTCTGGAGCAGCAATTCCCTCTCTCACATGCACAGTTCCTACAATAGCAACAAGCCAATCTCCCTGGCAGTGTAGGAACAGCAGTAAATAGGGAGGCAGGACTGAGCTTTTCTGCTGATGCACTTTTAAGTCTCGTAAGGGCACAAAAGAGTTACAGGATTTATGAAGAGAAATAACTGTGCTACTCTGTCTGCAGCCCCATTAACACGGCACTGGCTTGAAATTGATTCCATTTTTTAAAAAGTCATATTAGTACAACAGCTCTATTTCAGCACTTCTCCTGGCCCAAGCCAGGACAAGAAATTTTCAAGATCTGACAGAAGGTGTCTAGAACACCAGGACAACAAGATGTATTTGTTTCCTATTATTTTTTGTTCTGTGAAAAACTCTTATGTTAAATATGAGTGCTTGTCCATCCTCTTACAAGATTGAGTTTTAACCCCCAAAATCCTGTATTATTCTAGGAGTAGACTACTGAAACATGCACTATTGTAAATAACAACATACATCTGACTGCTTTCTCTACTGTCCTTTTTTCCCATTTTGGGGGCATCTAATCTAATTCCTCAGTTGCTGCTTTGATGGCACCTGCCCATTTCATGCTCATTGTAACTAAGGCCTCAATGACATCCCCTCCCTTTCCCACATCACTGAAGTTCATTCAGAACCCTAAAACACAGATTATTTGAATATTTTCTCTCTTCAATGTCCATATCCCTCCTTCTTAGCTCCCCTTCCTTTCAAACACTTGCCCAGTTATCATATCCCCACTTATGTAACCAGGATCCATATAATTAAGTAAAACAGGAGGAAGAGGAAGGTAAAAGCCCTGGAGATAAACCTCTCCCTGCCCTCCCAAGCACTAATTTCATATCCCCACTTTCTCCACCTGGAGACTTTCTGGGGACATGCACAGAAGAATGTGTTTCCACTGGAGTTCATCTAAGGAACAATCAGCTTAAGCAGTTGTATTCAAATAGTATTAATGTTTTCAAATCGACTTCCTATTTTCCTGCTGGAAACCCTGCCAAACACACTCTTCAACAGACACTAAAATAATTTGGATAGTTGATATGCGGTCCAAATTTTTAGTGGAAAACTGCCAGATTTGACATCTGTGAGAAAGTGGGTAATTTTTATTATCCACAGAGAGCATGCACTTGGTCCGATATTTTCTACCTCTACACATCTCTTTCTACTGGAACTGCTTTATGGTTTTACATGATCAATGGGCTGCCAGAAATTATTTAACCCCTTCAATGCTGCCAGGACCCAAGACCCCACTGCCACCATTTCAACAGTGCTCATCTTATTTTCAGCAGCAGGATGTTCTTATCTGTTACCTCTGATCCCAGATTATCTCTGATTCAGATTTTTTTATTTTTTTTTTTTTTTCTTTTTTTTTTTTTTTTTTTTAGGTAGTATCTTCTGATTTTTTTTTGCCAAGTATGAGAAAGAGCCTGGTCTCTTCTAAGCCAAGAGTTGATTCCCTGCTTCCTCTTGTCCCTTCTCTTGCTGGAGAGAGAGTCTCTGAAAACCTGCTGGGTGAAGCAAGGATGGGAAAATGCCTTTGGGAAAGTAGACCTTCCTGCTGAGGAGCCAGCCCAGCTCCAGCCTGGAAAGGTATTTTTCCTTGCATTTCATTTTGCTTAGGGCACCCTCTAATTTATTAATGGTTATAAATATTTGGTTCTGCCCCCACCCCACCTAACAGGTCAGGTCCTCCAGGACACTGAGGTGCTTGGAATTGTGGTCATTTACCGTATAACCCGTATGACTTCTCACGACTTCTTCCAAGCAGCATCACTTCTGGTTTAGAACGGATTTCACTGTCTTATTTGCAAGCTTAGGAAAAGCAGAATATGGAAAATAAAGAAGAGATGAGATAATATACAGACCTTTTACCATGGCAGGGGTTTTGTTTGTTTGCTTTGGTTGTGGGGGTTTGTTTGTTTTTAATAAAACAAGAAAATGCAAGATTTCTGTTTGAAACTGCCTGCTGAGGTTCCTTTAAATAAATGAAAACAAATAGTCCCCAGCTGTCTGAGATGCACTAAAGCAGCTCATCCTCTGAGTGATTTGTAATGCTGAGATGGTTTACCTCATTCATTACAAAGATTATCAAAGTTCACTTTGTAAGTGCACATGTATATTTTCTTTCTCAAAGATTATCAGTTTTCTTCATATCCCCACCTCGTCCTGCTGGGAACAGGTGGCAAAACTCCTGGCACCAAAGCAATCTCAAAACCTACACTAAACAGGGATAATTTGTTGTTGCTGTCTTAATGATCAAAAAGGAAGATCGTCCTGGCAGCCCTTTTTTTCTTTTTTTCCTTTTTTCTTTTTTATTTAAATGTTGTATTTGAGGCCAAATCCAAAGCTAGTGAGTGAGAACTCCTGTGCTACTCATGCATTTTTACTGGACAAATACCAGTGGCTGGGTCACAGTGCCTCTGGAGCACAGATCCAATCAGTGCTCAGTCATTCCAATAAACCTGAGCACCAGACAGAGCTAATGGAGAGATCTTTTGATCTCTGGCATTTTTTCTGTCTCAGAAAAGAACAGAATGCTGTAAAATTAAGAACAAAGTGGCAAGTGAGAAGCATCCTATTGCTACACTTCTGGAAGGCATAAGACACAAATGCACGTGTTTTATGATTCCTCATCCACATGTAAAAAAACCCAACAACTTCTTGCTGTGTTATGTCTAATACGCGCCTAATGCCTGAAAGAGGGCAAGTTTAGATTAGAATTTAGGAAGAAATTCTTGACTTAGATGGTGGTAAAGTACTGGAGCAGCCTGTCCAGAGAAGCTGTGGATGCACCATCCTTGAAAACGTTCAGGGCCAAGCTGGATGGGGCCCTGAGCAAACAGGTCTGGTGAGTGGTGAACCTGCCCATGGCACCGGGGTTGGAACAAGATGATCTTTAAGGTCCATTCCAACCCAAACAATTCCATGATTCTATGATCCTAATCTAAACTGCTCAAAAAGAGGATCAAGGAGATTTCACTTGCATTTATCTTACTGTCCTAACGCTGTGCAAACAGGAGTAATTTTTCATGTTTCATACCTAGATTCATCTAAGGATCTCACAGGACTCAAATACCAGTGAACTACAGCTCTGGAAGATTCTGCAGATGGAAAGCTCTACTGCAAATCATTGCAACCTTTAATTGCTATGTTGCCAAATGCCTTGAACTGAAAACCAGAACTGATAGATGGGAGTCTCCCACTATCATTAGGTAGAATATGGAACAGGCTGTAAACTTCCAGCAAATTTCAAGATCAATATCACCTTTATCTATTTTGCAGATTGGTAAATCAAGCAGCAAATAAATAAATAATGGTGACAGTACAGCAGAAGTGTCACTAGAAGCACAGGACTTGGTCTCCTGGACTTCTGCTTGACTGAAAGAGCTCTGGAAGCTGCTGCTGAGCTCCTTGTTTCAGAAATGCCACTGAGAGCAGGAAACATCCCCATTAAGTGCTGAGTCCTGTCAGCTCAAGCTTCTTGCACTGGAGATTTCCAGAGAGCTTGGAACATGCAATTTTTAGGCCAAGTAGTAATATATTTGGCATTGGCAGGGCCTGGAGATAATTCATGCCCCAGCAACTACAGCAGTTGACAAAATTAATAAGGAATATGAAGATTGCATTTCAGAAAGGAGAATGAAGAAATAAATTCCAGGATGGAAACTGAGCTCTAATCTGTACGTTGTTCTTTTACTTGGTATTTCAGGAAAAAGGGACTTGAAAGGACCACTGACTTCTTTTTTTTTCTGATAGTTTAGTAGTTTCCTACTGTACCAAATTATCCAGAGATGTATCAATCAGAAATTCTAAAAGGTTTCCATCAACAGTGCCTTTTACTTAAATCCATAAAAGAACATTACAAAAAACAAAGTTATTTTCTTTGCAAACCTTCTATATTAGCAGCTTTAGGATGTGAGCACAGCATCACAACATTTGCCAAGAGCTGCCAGGGTGGAGTGCAGCATTAGACAGCTGACAGCAGGCTTCTGCAGAAAAACCCTCTGAACTTCCCTTACTGCTCCTTCTTCAGGGAAGTCCCATGATAGCTCTGAAGCCTGCCTTTATTTGGAATTAATAGTGCTCAACTGCTGCCAGAAGGGAGATGCCAAAATGCCACACTCTTGTGGACACTCCATAATACTTAGATACAGAATTGATAGGTTTTCTAAAAACATAAGGCTTAAAAATAGTTCTGAATTTCTAAGGAAGAGTTAGTTGTTAGGACTTCTTTTAAATGCTAGAAACCAGCAGAAATGCTGGAAGAAAATATGCAAGCAGCCAGAGTTTGTGACAAATTTGGTGTTTGCATTGACAGTAACTTACATTTAATTATGAACCCCCTCTTTTTAAAGAATCTATATGTAAAACTCGTAAACAATAAGATTAAAGCTAAATTAATTCCAAAATGCTTTTATTGCAGAATTATATCTTTAGTCCTAAAAAAAGCAAATAATTAAGAACAAAAGAACATTAGTCTTGCACAGTTGATATTTCCTTACTTCTGTCTAACACTGTGTAGATATACAGATTACATCTTTCTACTGTAACGAAGTCTTCCACCACATCATCACCTCCTTCTACATATTAAAATAGTATCTCCCCATGAACATCTCCACATGTGGAATCTTATAATCTTATATGTTTGTATTAATATTGTCTTTGTAATAGTCGAGTGTACACAAGCATGAGGGTTTCAATAAATCTCAAATAAACGTATTTGTACATATTTGTGTACACACACACACACACACAGAGTGTTTGGATGAACTTCAGTTGTATGAGCAACAAAATGATACACAATAATTAGTTCTGTACCCACACAGAGCTCCATTACCTTCAAGGGTACTTCACATGATCCGTATTTTTGTACTTAAACAATACTTTTGAAATTACTTTAACAGTTACCATCACACTCGTACTACAGCCATAATGGAAAAGAACAGTAAGCATGATAAATACATCAGCTAATGGGTAGTAGGCTGTACAGCTCTGCAGAAAGATTATTACAGGCACAATGCCACAGCTATATTTATGGCTTAAAGCAGTGCATGTCATAAACATACATAGTTTTAGAAGGTGGAGTCATCTGACCCAATCTGGCAGAGCTTTCACATGGGAATGGCCAGGACTCCGCATTACCCATGAATTAATGCTTTCATTGGCAAAAACTGTCTCCTATGTATATTACTGAACGAGAACAATGTGAAGCAGTTTCCAGGGATTCACGTAAACGCTCTTTCCTTTCGAAAAACTGGCTGAGTAACAAAGTCACTTCTTTTTAGAGTACGGCTTCATTTCTTCAGTCTGTCCAACCATGCGAGCCTGCACATTGGGCTCATTTGGCCACTTTAGCCAAGAGCCTCAAAATTCAGGGCTGAAACACAGCTGTTTACTGTTGAGCTCCTACAACAGCTTAGCAAAGCAAGGTAACTCATGTGTGCATCACCGTCGCATGGAAAATGTAAATACAGAGATACAGTATTGTCTCTGTATCCAGACATTAGTAATGCTGCCACAGGTCTGAGATGCAGCATGTTCTTTTCCAGTGAACCATGAATAAAGGAAGAAGGAAAAGCTCACTGGCAGCTCAGTTCTGCCCAGCACAGCAGTGGCTGCCCCGTTCAGTTCACATATCCCTCAATCAGCAGCCCTGCCTGCCCTGAGTCACTGGAAATCCCTCAGTCAGGTTCTGAGCACATACTCTTCCCTGCTGCATCTCCTGAGACCACAGAGCCTGGGCACACGATTGTACGTGCATCAAGTAGGGTCCAGGGGTCTGATTAAATGTGCATTAAAAAAGTATTACTATATTCTACTGACGTCATGTTTCTGAAGTTTGAGGGTTGGGTTCAGACTTCATCCTTTTAGCTGACCATATGATGACAGGGACAAATAAGTAACACCTCCTTCTAAGGGTGCTAACCCAGACCTCTTCCAAATACCATGAAGATTTCAGCTCAAGTCCCACCATAAAGCCATAATACACATGATGTAAGCACACAACTACCTCAGACTTCATAAAAGCAGTCTTGCCCTATTCTTACCACAGCAGAAGTCATCCTTCTCATCCCTTGCTCTCCTCATTTCCTCCCAACTTAATGCCATTTTACTTTTTTCTTTTCAATTTTGCACAGCCAGGCTGACTCGTCTCTCAAGGCAGCACCACCCTCCAACACCTAATAACTATTTTCAGAAATGAACACTGAGTATTCTTCATAGCTCTCCTCATAACCAAAAACATACTACAAGACTTCAAAAGCCTTCTATACTATCTTTCGAAACTCCTATTAAAAAATTCTCCTCCACTGAAATGACTACAGAAAAACTGACAACTTGGACTATTAGCATGAAAAAAAACTCTCAATCATGCTGAATACTCTTGTACCATTCTTTCCTTATTTTAATAATTTGTTTGACCTAGATAAATTTTTTAAGAAGCATTAGGCAAAATCAACTGAAAGCTACTTGAATCTTGTAAAATAATTAATTAGAAATTTGCATTTTGACAGAACATACAAAACTATTACAACAATGACCTGTCAAAGGAAAAACAATTTTTTACCATGCCCAGTTCAAATTCATACCTTACGATGCTGCATGATATGAGAGAGGCTTCGCATGCAAAGTTGTGGCCTCAAAACTCTACTGACAAGAACAAGCAATGCCTAAAGATTTCCTCTCACTGAAAACCACACATCCTAAGGTTTAATCCCTGTCTCCATATGGGCTCTGTTCTCAGCCTTGATATGCATGGGGAGGAATTTTGTTGCTCAGGTTAAACCATAGCTGAGCCACACGCTCCCCACAGAGGCCAACAAGCTTCAGCTTTGTCATTTATCCAGTTTGGGACAGATCCTGCCTGGGCTCTTCACCTCCCAAAGGCAATTCAACACTCATTTCATCTGGGTATATGAAAGCCAACTCCACCTCCCATGGCAGAACGCTTAAATCGTCTTGCTGCCAATCTCCATGAGTAGCAAGGCAGTGCAAACAAAGTGTCATTTTTGCCTAAAGTACAGGAGTATTTTGTATTATCCTCCTCTGTGGTTACTGAGCCAAACATGCATTAAACAAAAAAAAAAAAAAAAAAGAAATTATTTTTACTCTTGTTCTGTTTCCATGCAATGAAAATAATACATAATATTGGCTTGGCCTTAAAAATATTTCTTTTATGAAATACATTCCATTTGTACTGACTTTGTGGAAGGTGCGTGGGCGTGTCAGAAAGAATTTAGTCCCAAACCCTTACATTTCCCTGTATACTTAACACAGAAACAATTCAAGCCTTGTTTGTTTAAAGGAACAAGCCCAGGTACAGACAGTTTGTAGAGCAACACAAACACCTGAATCCCGAGATCTCAAAATCTGCAAATTCCATCTTGCTCAGTTTGGATGCTGCTACAGCAAAGTACACAACTTAAATATAACACGAAGCCCTGCTGAAGTATCTTTCAGTGCTACCACAGCAAAATTAATACAGTAAAATAAAGTTATCTTGTGCAGCGTGTCGGGACATTCATTATCTCCACACGTTTCCTCTGAAGTCTGGAGCAAAGCAGACATTTGAGCCAGCCTAGGGAGTTTGGATGTTTGTGTCCAGGGGACCATTATGCCTCAGTGCCTTGCTAATCTTTCCCAGTTTTCCTTTCTTCCAGACTCCACAGCACCTTTGTTTCCTTCCATTTATCCTCCTCCTCCCCTCCCTCCCTTCCCCTCACTCTCTCCTGGTGGCCATTAACTACGCTGACAGTTTGACAGGCTGAAATAAGGAAATAAAACACTTAAACATTGTTTCCCGATGTATGCATTCATCTTCTCTGCCAAACATAGATATTGAGGAGATACTTCACTCCTCCTGTCAGCTCACTAAATTATAGCCCAGCTCTCACAGCAACAAAACTCTCAGGTCCGGCACATTTAACTTGATCTCTCTTCCTATCAGAAGGCCACACAAAGGCTATTTCCATGTCTTTACCAGGAGCTTCCTATGTTTATACTCTTTAGTACCACATTTTCATATGCCTAGGGTTGAATTTCTGTTAAAAACAGAATCTCATGCTGCTTCTACTGAAAATGCTCACATTATCATGACAGCTCCACTTCTTGCTTGGATTACAATGAACTTACTTCAGGAATAAAATGAACTATATTGCATTAAACTTTGTGTCATTCTCATAACCCATCACAGCAGCTGAGTAAACCAAAACCCAGCGTTGCTTTGACCAGGTTTATTAGACGTTTTTTATTTAAGCATATTTTTTTTTCTCCTGGTTGACAGCAAACATGCTGCTGGAGACTAGAGGCATCCCACCCTTTATATAAAAGCCACTGCTCCCAGCGTCAGCTTGCAGGAGCCAATGCTGTGCAGCTCCCCAGGGGAAAGTGCAGTGATACTGTCACTGCTCATTACCTCCAGTGGGTGTTGCTGTGAACAAGCCTATGGGAAAAATGCAGGGAGAAAAAAAAAAAAAAAAATCCAAGTATTACAGACACTCACAGACACGTCACATGTCTGGAAAGTTTGGCTGTTCCACACAACCAAGAAAGAAAAGCTTGGTAAAAAAAGAAATAATTGTACTTTGCCATTTACCATTTTCCACTTAGATAAACATAAGCATTTGTATGTCATCTGCTGTGCTGGTGTAAGGCTGCAATGGAGCAAAATCACCTTTTTGTAATTTTGGCAGCTCCTGAGGTCTGTGTAGAGCAGCACAGCACTGTGACTGCATCTTCTAGGGATACCTGAGGGCCAGTATCCATCGCAGAGCAGACCAACTTTCCATCTTACCCTTCCCCTTCACCAAGGAGCTGTGACAAGCAGGGTAGTTGAGATCCCAGACACCCTCATAACTTCACAAGAGGGAATGTCACATTACAAACACAAATACATTGATGGCTCAAAATACATCGCCCCTTTTTTGTTCCTGACTAATGGGAAGGTTAGCTCAGGTTTCAGTTACCAGGTGGGAATGTAGCAGAAGTAGCTAGGCCCTATGAAATAAACAAAAGCCCCTCTTTACCCTACAATGGTATAAATCCCAGCAGAACTTTATTCCCTTCCTCATTTCCTGCTTTCTCATGATTTCAGGGATCTCTAATCATGACCCACAGAAACAGCCTTTGAAGTAACTGTGTGATTCATCAACATATGGATTTAAGAAGAGATAAGATGAGAAAAACCAAAACAACAACATAACAACGTCCATAAAGAAAAATATGTGTAAGTAATGCTGCTGAGATTTCATTCTCTCTCTAAACATTTTTTTTCTGTTTCTAAGAGTTTCTATTAAACAACCAAAAATACTAAAATTCAATCAACCTAAAGAGCAAGGAGAGCCTAAGCAGAAAAGAAAAAAATGTGTTCATCTAGAGACAGTAAAGGCTTAGTTACTGCTTTCTCATATTGACTGTCCAAGAGAGAAGTACTTCAAATTGTTACACCTATTCCTTTTGTTATCCTCCAAAGACTATTAATAAAAGCAGCAGCCTGTTAGGTGCTGTTACTCACTGAGAAGGTTTGAATTTCACAAATGAAAATGAAAGAAAACATCAATAAAGCAAGAGGAAACACAAGTTCCTTACTATTTCCTCTCCACCAGCATATAGAAGAGTCTGTAAACCAAACCACTGTTAACTCTTTACTGATGATCTGCAATGAACTGCCTACAAACATCTAAGATTTACTTAGGTTTCATCAATGGGAATTATAAAGAGCTCTCAGCACACTGTTGGAAAATACCCATCTTTTTCTGCTACCACCATTTCATACCACCAGAGAAAAGTATCACAGGATCACAGAATGGCTTGGGTTGGAAGGGACCTCAAAGATTATCTTGTTCCAGCCCCCATTCCATAGGCAGGGACACCTTCCACTAGACCAGGTTGCTCCTTGGAAATCCCACCCACATGAGACCAATGAAAATACCCTGATATTTGTCAAGGAGATATTTCCACCACAAAGGTAGACCGTGGCTCAGGGCTGTGTCATGGGTGGGTGATACTGGAAAATAAGGGGTTCTTTATAAAGAAAGAAAACATAAGAAACAAAAATTATTGCCCATTCCATCCTCCAAGTAGCACAAAGCCAAATAAAATTCAGCTTGATGACACTTCCATAGTGCCTCAGTAAAACTGTCCCTTGTGTTCCTCATGCTTTCCATTTCCTTTAAGAGTCAAAATGCTTAATACAGACCACACCTTCATGATACATCAAAACTTTAAGTTTGCACTGCTCACAGTTTTTAGAAATCCATTTCATTCTCCCTTCTAGTTGTACTTTTACACCAGAACAAATAAAAGATAATCTTCAAAAGTAATTCAAACCACATTTAAGATTTGATTAGGAGAATTATGAGTAAACTTTTCAGCGACAATTCATTTTGACAAACGTTAAATTCAGAAAGAACCATTCCTTACAGCCTGTAATGCCAAAAACCGTCAGTATTCTCACTCCTGCAAAAATGCTCTGCTTGTACTATCAATGCCAAATGGGTTTTCAAAGTCAAAATGGTAAGTGAAATGAAACAAGGCTTTACAATCCCTGTTGAAATCAACATCACGTTTCGTAACAAATGTCAACAATTTGCAATATTAATTTACAACCACCATCATCCCCAAAAGAACTGGAAGGACAAAATCCATACAGTTGGAGGAGGGTGGGGGCAAAAAAATTAAAAATCTGTGCACAGAGTTAAGATGAGTCTCTGACAAAAAAAAATCTCTGAAACTGCAGGAATTTAATAAGCATATAAATTTCTTCCAGTTATTCCTTAAGACTTCTCTCACTGCTTTAACTTTTTCCCATGGCTTACTCCATGTTTCTCTCCTCCTCTTTTTCTTCCACTTCTTTTCATCACAAGGCTGTTCTGGTTGAGCTTAGAAAAAATAAGGTAGAACCAGTTAGCTTCTTCCTACTCCCTTTACACACTGCAACTTTTGGATGGAGGGAAGAAGCAAAGCTTTTCCCAGGTGAAGCCACTGAGCTCTCTGGGACCCTGGAGGTCACAGCAATGTGTATCCTCTTGCAGGATGGTGTCTTTGGGAACCTGCTCCCTGGGACAGTGCTGGACATCCTGAGCACACCCCAGCTCTGCACACTGTGAAGCTGGAGAGAGCTACACACTTTGGAACTGGTTATAAGATGGACAAAAACCCAGAGAGGCAAAAAAAAGTATAAACAAAATAAAGCCTCTTGCTCAGAAGACTGTTTTATATGTTTACAAGTATTTAAATTAACATCACTGATGGAATAATAAGAGACAGGTAGAAGATGGCACTTCCCTCTGATGCTAGGATAATTAAAAGGGCAAGGCATTAACAAGCTTTGGAAAGAAAAAAGTTATCTTGGTTGTTCTGGGGATTATGGTTCTGTCTTGATCCTACCTTCACTAATCACTGCATTTAGTCATCAGACACTTTGCCCATTCCCTGGAATTCACATCTGCTGATTACTGTTTGCTGATCTACTCTACAGACAGGATTTGAAACACAAGGATAGTGCTAAAATGCCCTTTACAAAGGCCAGATAATGGCATTTCTGGTTTGTACCACAGGAAAGAAATTCTTTCGGAGGTAGTGGTGTCAGCTACATCCTGATCATCTTTCTACTAATCTGCTCCTCATGCACAGTGGAATCCTGCAGATCAAATGTTTTATTCATCAGTCAAGTAAGTATTTACTACTTTTTTTAAATACCTGAAGAAAAAAAAAACCAAAAACAAAAAGCATAACACCATCACCTCCCTCCCCTCCCCAAAATAATTCTGAATTAAACATTACGTGATGGTTACAAATGCTGGCAGAATGGATAGAAAGCACAGGTCACAGAATGATTATTGATGAAGCAAATAATATTAGTATACATCCTCCCAGTTAATACATACCTTATTAGCATACATTTATCTGAGATGAAAAAACATGTAAACATGCTAGATTTTATGCAAATCTCATGCAGATCTCAAAGCTTCTGAAAAATTGTCATTACAGTCTTCGGTACTGCAAAATGTAGGTACTCCCTTTTCATAGTCACTGTATGCAATAATGTTTACAAAAGTAAGCTGTTGGAATAAACAAACTTACAAAAGTGATGTACTTCACTCATAGCACGTGAAAGAAATAGCGTGACAGAACCCTGTTCTATAAATTCATCAGTGGTTATATATTCTATATAACATAGCTTATAGCACAAATATAATTTGTCTTTATTACTCTGCAAACAATCCAATTTATAAAATGCCTATTGTGCTTACACACGAAACTATCACATATTCCAGACACTAAACAACGTCAGCAGAGGAAAGCCAACTTCCCCACAATATTTTGTACGTTGCACTTGGTTTGTTTTTAAAGAAAAGGCAGTCAAAAGAGAAGAGTCCTCTGAATTCAGATGTTTACTCATGTTGGGGACTGATGACACCAGCAAATCTGTAGGAAATTTAATCTTTCGTCACAGTGAAAAGATATTATTGAACTAATCTGGAAGCACCTATCCATAAATGTTGACATTTTTAACATTACCCTTCTTTATTAATTACAGAAGAACTAATAGTGGGGAAAATATCCCATGCTAGGGATATTGTATCCCATTGGATACAACTTCTCACCTGCCTTTTGCTCTTCTGACAGGAAAGGCGGGTTAGTGATAAATATGTACTCATCTTTATCTGTCACCCTGAATTAACAATTTTGAGGAAAAAAATCTCAGGAAGCCAGATGAATGTAAACATGCAGATTTGTCCTGATGCTGCCTGAAGTACCTGAATGCTGTTATGCACAGACAGCTTCTGCTCTCACCAAATTCACCCATCCCAGCTGCCTTTGCTTCCATTTCACAGAGAGGCATCCAGAAGCCACCAAGTCATCCCAGTTTTAGAGTAAAACATGTTTAAATTACAAGTAATTGGAACTCAGCCCACACTGATCTAATCATTGGGACCAGGCCACCACTTGGGCCAGCTTGTCTTCCTGGGGGATTGTTCCAGAGAAGCAGTGGTCTGGTGGCAATATTAGTGGTACAATTGCAAATTTGTACCACTAATTTGTACCACTGGTGGTACAATTACAAATGGTGGAAGGAAATGCTTTGGGCATTCAACAGCAGCATAACCTACCATTACTAGGGGCTGGAGTTACAAAGATATCCATCTCCACAACAGCTGATTCCTGGTCTTTTCCCTTACACAATCTTAGTGCTTCTTAAGGGCCTGGTTCCATTCTTCTGAGCAACTCAGGTCTAATGTGAGTACCAGTGGAAGCAAACTCAAATTCACTGCTGGACACAGATGCTTTCTGTTCCAAGACTTCCTGCAGAAAGCTGCCCATCCATTCCCAGGGCTCACTCAACTATCACATCTCCTTAAAAGAGGAGAGCTTATCAGGACAAGCTCTCTCTCATGAGATTTTAAATATTCTCTCTCTGTTTCCAGAGCAGGAACATTGCAAGACATATTGTTATTGCCTCATGTTGCATGACAGCTGCTCTCTTGGCCAGCACACAGGGGACTGCACCAGGGACCTCAAACTGAGCATGAGCTAACACAGCTTAGAGCAAAGAGCAGAGAATCTTTGCTAACTAAGGCCAGTGAAGATTTCCATGTGAGCTCATCAAACAATATTGTTAATGAGGAAATGAAAAGAAAAATAGAGCTGTAGTCTGCTCACTAGACCAAGTAATGCCTTCAGTACCCTAACAGCAGAGAGAACCCAAGAGCTCAGAAGTGTAAGATATCAGGTATATTGCAGTCTACCCCTAAAAGTACAGTATTCATCAACATAAACCTCATTTTATTAGTGTTTTGCATCTATACATATATCAAAGGGAGCAGGCAGAATAGTCTTCTTTATTATTATAAAAGAAGAAACATGTCAAATGTTCATCTGTACTTTGGTTGATGTGGCAACATCAAATATAATACAGCCCAAGGTGCTCATTGTGTTAGTGATAAAACTGGTACAGGACACATTGATTTTTTCATCTGTATAGAACAGAAAAGGTGCCTTAGTAATGAAATCTCTATTTAAAATATTATTTGTTAAGTAGTTATTACAGCATTACTTTCAGCAGGCTTCCCCTAATCAATATAAAATAAGTTCATTCAGTGATTCTACTCTTTTTCCAGTTGACTGATAAGCAAAGAGTACCTCTCCCCTTTAGCAATGCCTTTACAATTAATTTTTTGTCTTTGAGTGGCACAAAGCTGTCTCACCCCAGTGAACCTAAGGAGGAAAAATTCTGACTCACATATTTTGAGTCCTTCCTTGCTTTTCTCTCCCTGATAAGAAAAACGCTTCCTGCAGTTCTGAGCAAATGCAGTTTACTGTCCACTAATATTGATGGTTCCAAGAGAAATAGAAGATTTGGTTCCACTGTTTCCTCAGAAAAACAGCAGCAATCACTATCAAGGCCACAATTCTGAACCGCAGTCCACTCACACAAGCCATCTGGATGGTTTGCAAGGAAGAAACAGGACCAGAAAAAGCACAATACAACATCCAGATTCTGAATTCCTTTCTCAAGTGACTGAAAAATATTTTCCCAATATGCTTAGCTGTTGCCCTTTGGGTCCCTAACCTGTAATTTGGGGAAGGAAGACTCTGTCATATACCATCCTTAAAATATCACTACTTCCATTAAACCCTAGAGCTGCTTCCTAAATTCTGTGCTATCTGACTCCAAGGATCCTCACTCCGTGCTGTTATTCTTGCACTGATATCACCAGTTGTCTTAACTGAGAAATCCAATTATCATCACACTTCTGAAAATAAAGTTTAATTATAGGCAAGTGTGATGATTCTATAAATTATGATGATTATCAGAGTGAACTATAGCATAACAAATAGCATTAAGAATATAGCTGAAAATTCTCATGGGGAAGGGCCCAGAGCTTTGAAGTTGGTGAAAAGATTCTCATTGATGTTAAAAGTCTTTGGACTTTAATTACACACAATGACTTAAAGTAATGACTGAAATTCAAATAAATATTTTATCATTGTTGTTACAAGTTCTATTAGTAATAATACAATTAGAGTGCATTAAGGAATCTTTGAATAAAGGTACTAAAGGCAAGTAACAAGCATAATAGTCTTAGAAATAACGTAACATGTTAGTCTGGCATCATAATATTCTGTCAGTAATCTTTTGCAACACTAGAAAGTTGTCCCAGTTATTTAAATAATATTTTCCATTCATATTTTTGTATCAGAAAAATTGCAGTAGCAATGAAGTCAATAAAATATTTAAAGTCTAAAGAGTTACCTCTTTGTTTTAAAAACAAGACTGCTGAGCTAGAATAGCAGCTTTATTTTTATTCATTTGCTTATTTTCGCGGTCTGACATTGTGCTCCCATGTTGCTATTGAAAACTTCTCCAGCTAAGGAAATTCAGTGGAGATTTATTTTCACTTAATTTATTCCTTGACACTTAACTGTGATGTTTTCTGGACAAGGAAGAAAACCCAAACACCACCATATCCAAAGGAAGGATCTGTCTTCTTATCCATCCCATTTTAGTTAATGAGAAAATGTAACTGTGACTCTACTGAGAGTAAATAATAAACTGTTGCAGATGGTAGGACTAATAGTGCTTGGTCTCATAGCCATTATTTAGGCTATCTAGTAGGCAGTATATTATCTTTGGGTTTCTTTCTTCTCTTTCTCCAGGGCACAATCATGTAGTTCTGCTCCTCATTATTCTTGGATGCTGTAAATTTAAGTATAAACTCATTGCCTCTGCAGGAGTTGCAGGTGTATAACATGTAATGAGATTTACTCCATTTTTTTTTTCCTACTGAAGTCTGTAGAACTGTATTTTTAAAAGATTCTCCTGTCCCAAAATCATCCTCACTAACTACAATTTGTTTGGACCTGCTCTGTAACCCCTCTTGCTTGGCCAGAAATATTGCTTGCTGCATCCAAGACACCCACATCTGGGTGGTCCCCAAAACGATGGGAGGCCACTACAGGATTTCATAATTTAAGTGAGGGTGCTCCTGGGCAGTGGTGGGACAGCAGCCAGGCAGCTCCAGGCACAGGTTGAATTCATCCCATCCACTTTTATTAGCAGTTGCTTCACAACTGCCTACAGTTCCTCAATTACAGCAAGCAAGGCTGCCTCACCAGCTAATGAGGGAGGCATGTTCTTTTCTGTTTATGGGAGTTGCAAATACCTCAAAAAGAGAAAATTGACCCCTTTATTGATTCAGATGCTAACTCTACCTTAAGCCTGAAGCTTCCAGTTCCACTTCTTTGCTTGGTCTTATTATTCAATAAATTTTTGTGGCCAGCCAGTGGAGACCCACATTAAAATATATAGTATGGAAGTATGACATTTGTACACAAGATGCAAGAACATACAGGGTTTTATCATGTCTGGTGGTTTGGGAAGGACTTACAGTCCCTCATCAGATCTTTTCACATCCAAGTTGCACAGAAGAAGGCTGTGAGGAAGCAAGTTGTGCACTAAGGGCTGCTCATTTCTACGCAGGTTGGCAGAACAGAAAGAGGGAAGAGATCCCAGTGCAACTAAGCAACTATGAAGACAGATGTAAGCTACTAATTAATACAACCAAAAGTGAACCAAAGAGAAAAGGATGCAAGAAACTTCTGTGGCAGACAGAGCTACTGATTTTAAGGAGAGGAGGCCACCTTTGATACCACAAGAGACTTTGGGAAGGAACCAAAACCTCTGATCTGCAACCACTGAAATGAGTAAAACAATCCTGATGAGTCCATTTAGAAACACCCTCATGGTCAATATTACTGTATGAATGCACTGCTCTGGAAAATTAAATTTACAGTAAAAATATTTAAAACAGTAGTACTCTTGTTTGCTTTAAAAAATAATCAGGGCAGCATTAATAGCAATTTTGATATTCATTCAAGTATTAAGACTGCGACTAAACATACTGAATAAATGTTATAAAGGCTGCAAAGCATCAGTGTCAGCCAATTGGCATTAGGAAACACTTGTTAAAATGTAACTGATAGCAAATGACTTACACTGTTATATTGTCGAGCTTTAATAGTCTTCTATATTTAGTCAAGCTGATACAGTATGCCTTGGAGAGCCTTATGTTTTGTAAATATTAGTCCTTCAGTGGATTCACTGGATTACCTGTATTTTATTATTCAGCACAGCCCAGCTGTACTGCATTTGGCTGAAAATTGACATTGCTAGCAAGGCAGAGACATGTAGCAAGGCTGACTTCTTACCTAATATTTCCTTGCTTGGATTCACACAAAGAAGAAAACAGCTGCAGGTCATATCAGCTGGACATATTACTGTGGGCAACCAAGAACTCACTTATATCACAAAAACTCTCAATATAGCTTAGTCTCAAATTAGGTTCTCATAATCAACTGAGTTCACAGTGCTCAGACTTTTCTTAAAAGACTTCCAAATAATTAAATCACATTCTTGCCTGGGCTAAGGTGCTCAAATTTAGGAAATAATTCCAAAGCTAATTTCCAATTTTAACTAAATGTATCATAGCTGTACTTCTTAAACTTTGCATAATACTTTGGTGATCTCATATATAAATCAAATCAATCAATAAGCCATATGAAGGCCTATATATGTATATACAAGTATATGTCTTAAATCTAAATCAGAACTCACTGATATTTCTGATGTACATTTATAATATCAACCTGTTAATCTTTAGACTTTTATTCACAGAATGTTTCAATAAAATTTATTATTGGCCACGTTAATATAACAGCAGTATCTTCTTCTGAGAAGCTTGCCATGAATAAAAACCAAGTTGATTACAAAAAAAATTATGTTTTTTAAACACTGCACTTCACAGCAACAGCTACAAGGACAAATACAATACTTCAGGTTATGCCATAGTCAGACAGGCACTTTAGCAATGCAAGCGATAAGATTTTGAAATGAATCAAGAACTTGATTAACTTGAAGAAGCGTGAGTTGAATCTGATTTTCAGAGTGCTGAGTATCTCTCTGAAACACAATTTCAGTTCATGAGTTTTCTAACCACCATCATCTTAATGTATAGACAAATGGTTTTCCAGACCTGTTTGGACCTTGAAATACAGCAGGACTTACTAGGTCCTCAGCAGAAGAATCATTGATGAACAGGTATCACAGCATTGAAATTACAGCCTTCTTGTCATGACATATCAATAACCTTTCATGCAAGAAACATAGATCAAGTAAAACATTAGCTAAATGAAATAACACATACAACCAGAACACTGGTACTGCAGGAAATAAATTTTACTAGAAAAATAGATTACAAAGCACTTTTTTTTCCCCCAAATCCATTGTTTTCCAACAAGCCTGAGACTCCTAAATTATTCCCAAGTAATTTTTGAAATGGGATTTGGGCTTATAAATCACACTGCATCTTGAAAAATATTCTTGGTTCCTCTGCCAAATAATTCATCATTTGATTGAAGCAAAACCAAACGAAAGCAAAGAAACCCAAAGGACAAGTGACTTGGGAGAATGAGGATCACTATTTGTGAGTACACTACAACCCACAGGTGATTCAGAGTTGTGAATGTTCAAGCTCAAGTATATTTTTATATCTTTGTTAGCTTACAAGACTAGAGCTGCCTTAAGAAAACACATGTATGCACATTAATGTTATCAGGTCAATCAGCTTATAATGACATGCCCAAACAGCCTGCAAAAAAAACCTCAAACCTCAGCCAGAAGCAGCAGTTCTCACATACACACAGTGCAAGAATAGCTTGTCAAAGAAATATGTCTTCTGCTGACAATAAAAGCTTAATGAACACATCAACATATCCCAGCACTACTACAGAATCCCATACTGGAGTAGGAAAAATAATTGACATTTCCTGTATCTCATAGCAACAAAGGAAGTAAGGAAACAAAAAAAAAAACCCCAAAACCAAAGAGCAGACACGCAAGCCCAAGGACACTCCTCCTTACTCCTGCCAACACACTTCAGTAGGAGATGGGGCAAAATTCTCAACCAGGAAAGCCACCACTCCAGGAAATAAACCAGCTGCCACAAGAACTACGTTGGTTTAGCCCCATTCTTGTTGGGGAATGTTCCACTCTCAAGAGCACTTCAGTTCACACGAGCCATGAGGCATTTTGGCATTCCCAGGAATAAGATAATTGGAAACTTATGGTCTGACTCCCTCAGTTCTCATTCTTGCACTTGACACAGTTATAGGACAGACAGTTGACCTGGTCTTGTTCAGCTGAACTTTTTTTTTATTCACAAAGCACCAAACTTCTAAGGACGTCAGTCAAGTAAGTTTTGGTTAACTTCCAGCCATCATTTAAAAAAAAAAAAAAAAAAAAAAGACAGAAAAAGCTATTTCCAACAACCTTTAACACATAATGACAAATTTTAATCACTCCTTTGGATGAAATTTCCCTGTATTGTTCAGCTGCTGATCAAAAGGGATCCTGCTTGGATGGACAGACACAAAATTATTCTTCAGGGGCAGGCAAACTAAATAGCTATGAAGTTCATGTAGACACATTCACTGCTCTGCCTTCATCACTTTGCAGTAAAAAGTTTCCAGCTTCTTTTACAGCCCCTCAGCTCCCAGTGCATCGGCAGGAAAGGACAGCAGCCCTCTCCCTTGGCTCCCCTCTCCCTGCACTCTACCCACACTGACCTACAAAGCACATCTCCATTTAGTGGCAGCACATTTCACCTCCTTTACTCAAAAATAGGCTTCAGAATTGAATACGGGTGAAAAATTTTGGTGGCTTCCTTGTATCTTCAGGGTATTAATTAAAATCCCTCCTTTCTCAAATATCTTGTAACATCTGTGCTTTGTTCTTCCAGGGGAAAACTCGTGCCCAAATCTGACCACATCAAAGACCACAGACTCGCTGCAAAGTTCAAAAGAGCATTGCTCCTGCTAGCAGAAGCAGCTTTCTTTGCACAGCACTTATGGAAAGCTATGAGAAATTGGGATTGCGTACTTCTTACCCCAGCTCCATTTTCAAAATAGCTGTAGGACAGAAAAGGAACAACCTCCATTAAAAATGCCATGGTTTGAGTGCCACAGGACATTTCCAAGAACTGCAGCTGCAAGTACTCAATGTACTTTGGTGTACAGAGGGTAAGGCAGGCCCCTATCTCAGAGGGCATGAGAGGCTTGACATAATGCCTGCAAGTGCTCTGAGAATCCTGGATGAAAAGTGCTCCAGAAGGGCAAATCCTCTCTACTGCAAGTTCAACATCTGAGCGTGCTTCCGAACCCTTTTTAATTGGGAATAATACTTCTTTCCATTATTAGTTTAGGTAATGGTTAAGAAGAAAACCATTATAAAAAATACATATATGGCATAGAGAAAATTTGCAATTCAAATTGATATTTTTAATCTTAAAAGTACTTTGGTGGAATGGAGTGAAAAATAGAAAGAAGAACAAGTCCCATAAATCTGTCACTCGCAGAGCACATCACTCACAGCTTTCCCCAGCCCACTGAGAAGGAGAGCCATACAGCTTTAAAATGACTTCATTCCCATATTTACATATTTTTTAATAGGGCTATGATGAATCTCCTTCCGCTTGACTCCTATTTTGAGCTGTGATATTTTAATCTCCATTCTTGCTGCAACTTAGCAGATGAATGTGCTGTGTGACAGAGCTCAGAGGAAACAGTATAAATAAAGCAAAGTGGAGCTATGACATCTCACATTTTATAGCTTTTTTATTGTAGCCTAAGCATAAACAGAGCACAGCTGTGTTATACATACTGCTGTGAGCACTCCCCCAGCTCCAACCCCCCACTGCTTTTAAAGAGACACGGCCCCCACAGAGAATCCTCTGGCTACAACCACTGCTGTTCAAGGCATAGCTAACAGAAGCAAAAACACCCCCTCCACCCCTCTCACTGCCTCCCTCCCTTTGTTTTTCCCTTTTCCCCCTTCTACTGGTCTGCCCCCTTGCCTTCCTTTCCCCTCGCCCAGGATGTGACCCAGTGGTCCCCAGCGTGTGCACAGGGCCAGTGCTGTGCTGCTACCTACTGAGGGATGCCTTTCTTCCCTCCTTGCTATAATTTGCCCTGTCTAAGTACACAGACACACATGCAGAGCACAGAAACAACCTGCAAAAACAACACTTTGATAAAAGGCTTGTAACTAGCTGGAAGTACTCAAAATATTGCCATCTCTTAACGGTGGTATTTTACTGAAAGAACTCTCCCAATTTCTCATCACTCCTTGATAGGTTTTTTTTTTCTCTTCACACAGGTCAGCCAAAAAGAAAGAAGGAAAACATACTAAATTTACTACTGCCTGTTTAAAAACAAACTATCACAATGAGTTCCTAGACAAAAAAGCCTCTTTTTCCCTCAGTAATTTATGAGATACCACGAAAGTTCTCACCATAATCATCACCACACATTCCACAAAAATGCTGCCATTTGAAGCCTTGGACAAGAAAATCACAATGCACATGGACACTTTCATGACTATAAAAACATAAGGGCAAACCCAGTAGCCAGCAATTTCCCCCCGCAGTCTCCAAGAATGCTGTTTATCCTTGAGGCTTGTTGAAAGGTTTTATGGTTGGACTAGATTTTAAAGACCTTTTTCAACCTAGATGATTCTATGAAAGTGCTTCTCCATCTCTAATTTCAATACCATTAACATAGGCATATTTAACAGAAAATGTGTTCTGCTCTTCTTTTGTTCTTCCTTCCTCTACCCTTTAAAAAAAAAAAAAAAAAAAAAGCAAAAACCAAACCCAACACATCACAGCATTGCAATGGTCCCACTGAGCTTGAGAACTGCATCCAACTTGCCCAAATATAGGGCCAAAGGACATACAGGGAGGCTTTTTGGCTGAGGAAAACCACGTTGCACGTCTCATCTCTCCAACTAGCTGCTCACCCTCTCCAACAGCAAAGGAACTTTCAGCTATCACTAATGCTCACCTATGGGCTACAACCAAATTTTTTTCGTTTCCCTGTCTAGTGTTCCATATATACTGGGCTAAATCATCAAGCAATGCTCATACAAGCAAAAGAAAGTTATTTAAAATAGCAAAATAAAACTATGTTAGATATTCATCAATAATTTTATTTAAAAACTTTTTTAAAAAGAGATACATTAAAAGCCACACAGAAAGCCTGCCGAAATCCTTTACATGTGGGAAGCTGATTAAACTAACAAGTTTTCAAAGCTGGGATCTTGGGATTCTCAAGTCTGCCTGAAGTCATCCCTTGACTCAACTCATGGATTACTAAGCCATCAGCTGCATACAAAGTTCTGGTTAGAAAACTGCAACTTTTTTTTTTTTTTGCGTAGATTAGCAGAATTCCTTTGTTTTGCGAGCAGATTATCACATCTCAAAAAAAACCCCCAAAAAAACCACAAAAAAACCAAACACTAAAAACCCAACAAAAAAACAAAACAGGTGTTATCTCATCAAGATTTACTTGTCTGCTCCCTGAAAACCCTTTGGAGCTGGAAAGGCAGCAGGAGAAATCAACTTCAGACCCAGAAGCTCAATAGGGCCCAGCAAAGCCATCAACAGGAGGTTACCACTGGCTTCCCACCACCACCATCCAGGTAGGAAGCAGATGTGCACTCCATGCTGACACTACAGTCATCATCAAAATCTGCTCCTCTGAATGAGTGAAGACTGAAAGAGGAGGGTCATAAATTACTTTTACTGAGTGAGAAAATAGACAGGAGAAAAGATTTAAGAAGAGAGAAAAAAATGACATAGTCACAAAATAATATATTTTCACCGTGTACCAACATCTACCTCCTGTTGAGGTTTTTAACTGTATTTTTTCAAATTCATATATATCATCTTCCATAATAATACTAGCACCAGCTTCACTTCCCTGAGGATTGTTTCTTGGTACTTTTCAAGATTGCTGAAAAACTCAAATACCTAAAGCATGGTCAATGCCACTAAAAATCAGTACTGGAAGCATTAGCATGAAAATAAATGAAGCCTGGAAACTCCTTACAGCCCTGTGTGGCTCCCTGAGCTCCACCTGGAAAAGATCCTGAAGATACTCACAACCACAATACTAAGCATGTTTTAAATGAGTGTGACAACATCATGGTACAAATTTAATGACAACAGTGGGAGCTGACCCCTTTGGTAGTATATTAAACATCATCTCTGACAGGGACTCTCAACTTTGAAAGCTTAATCCAAATCAAATAATCTGCAGCTCCAAATCAGACCTCCCCCTTCAGAATTGGCCTAATGGGAAATTACAGTCAGTATAAAACCATCTTTGAGCTTCCATTTAATACTTCTGATCCTACATTCCTCTGCATGAACTTCCTGCCCTTTGCAGACCTGTTGGTTTAGATTAGCACAGTCTAAAACATCACAAACTTAAAAAACAACAACAAAAACAACACAAAAACCACACCCCAACCAAAAACCATAAACAAATAGAAAATGAACAAAAATTTAAAAAAAAAAAAAAAAAAAAGAAAGAAGAAACCAAAGCCTCAAAAGTCACGGCACATGCAACACTTACTCGATAAAATCAACACAGGTGTGGCAATGTTGAAGCATCACCAACTTATTCCCGAGCTGGTGCAATATTGTGTATTGATGGTGTTGCTCTCACCTACTGATTCTGAAGGGTAAATATAGCTGTAACTGACCCCAGTTTCTAAAGAAAACTTCTTAGATCATGGAAGGGATTTTCCTTATAGGCCACAGCACCTCTCACCAAGAGCTTTCAGCCAAATCAGGTGGAAGAGGTTCCAGACAGGAGCTGGGGAGTACCTGCTCTGACAAACAAAGAGACAGAGCAACGGGCTTTTTTTTTTTTTTTTCCTCCTTCTTGTTTAGTTTTCAGTCACAACAAATGAATGAAATGAACCAAAGAAAAGAACTAAGCTGAGAAAAAACAAAGTAAAATTAGTAACAGGCTAACAGCATATACCCACTGCCTGGGGCAACATACGGCTGATGGATGATGACAGCCAACAGACAAATCCTCATTCCCCGTCTACTAAACAAATTAGTAATCTCATCAATACTGCCACAACGTCCACCTTCCACAGCAGCTGCTGCTGCAACACAACTGCTGCTAAGCTTTGAGGGGTAAGACTGGCTTTGTCTTGCAGTTTGCCAAGTCCTGTGGGCACTTAGGGTTGCCACCCTTTGAAAAGCACAATTAACCGCCTAACATTTTTTTTGTTGTTTTTACCTTTACTTTTTTTCAAAGTCTGCCTGTGTTTAAAGATGATGGCCACCTGCATGGCACCCTCTGAACTCCTAGGAGTCTGCAGAACTTGAACCTTCAGGCCCTTCCCAGCTGTCAGGGTCTTGCCAATTAAAGTCTGAGTTCAGAGACCTTAAGTTTGATGAGGACAACAGGACATCTCGGTCTGAGATCTGGCTCTAAACTCCCTTTTGCTCATTACTCCAAAATTTTCTGTCTTAAAATTACTACGAGCGATGAGTTTCCAAAATAAACAGTTTTTGGATATCCAATAAATCCTGATTTCCCCCTGTCCCTAAACTTTTCTGAGCCATGTGTAGTATTGGCACTTGCAACACTGCCAAAAAAAAGGACAGCATCATTACCTTCATTTCTGAGACTCATCAGAACAATAATGTGATTCAAACACATTCCAATGGGGAAAGATCAAATTTCAACAACGCTCAACACAAACCAGGGCAAAATGACTGCTTGTAAGAAGTCTGGATTACAAAGCATCCAAGCAAACACACACACCAATAGCTACAGCAAATTTTTGTAAAATTTTGTAAACTTCAATTTCACTTTAGCTGGAATTTGGGGGAAAAATGGGGAGTTTATAGCCTATGAAAGAAGGGGGGACAACTCAGGAGGACTACAAGGATATTGTGAGGTTAAAGGTTTTCTAAGTGTAAAGCTGGCTATGTATTTTATGTCAGCAGTTACATTAACAAACTTATCAATAACTTGCATTATTGAATATTTGCCATTTATTTCAAATTAACACCTTCCACTTGGAAACATGCAATATATGCAACAACTTCTTTCTGAAGCAACCTACTGTATCTATGTACAGATCATAGAATCATCAGAGAATGGCTTGGGCTGGAAAGGAGCCTAAAGTCCATCTAGGTCCAACAAAACCTCATCCTGTCATAGATAGGGATGCCACCCTCTAGAACAGGTTGCCCAAGGTCCAGCATGACCTTCCTTGAATGCTTCCAGGAATCTACAACTTCTCTGGAATCTAAATCTCTCCAACTTTAAAATCATTCCCCCTTGTCCTATCGCTATCAGTCCACATAAAAAGTCACTCACTTTTTTAGAAAGTATGGGAAGGCTGCTTTTTCCATCTCTCCTCCAGGCTGAACAGCCCCAGTTCCTCCAGCCTTTCCTCATAGGAGAGGTGCTCCATCACTCTGATCGTCATGGCATCCTCCTCAGGACCCATCCTAATAGTCCTCCCTGTGCTGGGACCCCTGTGCTGGATGCAGCACTGCAGGTGAGGTCTCAGCAGAGTGGGGCAGAGGGGCAGAAACCCCTTCTCCTGCTGCCCATGGAGCTTTGCATGCAGTCCAGGATGCCATGGGCCTTCTGGGCTGCCAGTGCACAGACTGCTCATGTGGAACTTTTCATCTACCAGAATCCCCAAGTCCTTTCTTCAAGTCTGCTCCCACTGTCTTTTCCTCTGTTCAAGTCTGGGATTGCCCCAGCCCAGGTGCAGGACTTACTGAACTTCATGATGTTCCTGTTGACGCAATTCTTGAGTTTGTCTAAGGTCTCACTGGATGGCATCCCTTCCTTCTGTAGTGTCAGCTGCACTGCCCAGGTCATGTCATCTGCAAACTTGCCAAGGGTATGCTCAATCTCACTATGTCACTGATAAAGATTATGAACAGCCCTGGTCCCAAAGCAGAAACCTGAGAAACCCATTGTTAATGCCTTAATTGTAGGAATTTACCAAATATCCACTAGAAAGCTTCATGGTTGCATCAGAATTTTTTCATTCACAAAAGATCTAAAGGTGTTCACAGCAATGACTGATGATTAATTGCACTGACTCAGCCTGTCTAGTTGTTAACAGTTGAAATTTAAAGTTTATGTCAGGACCAGTGTCTTCTCTTGGGGTCAACTAAACCAATCAACAAAATAAGCATTTCTCCTGTTGGCTTCCATAATTGTCTCCATGAAAAATTCACAGCATTTCTTTGTGCTCTGGTGTAACATGCAACTTTCTTCTGTATCCTGTAACAGTTGGCACAGTGTTGTGATTTGATGCTGGCCCAATGCCAGGCACCCACTAAAACCACTCACTCACCCTCCCCTGCCACAGCTGGACAAAAGAGAGAAAAAAATTTAAATGGAGGGTCCATGAGCTAAGGACCAGGAGAAAACACTCCAAGGGCAAAATAGGCTCAACTTAGAGATACAAAGTGAATTTATTACTAACAAAATCTCAGGAGGATAATGAGAAGTAAAAAATAAGTCCTCAAAAACACCTTTTCTTCCCCCATCCCCTCTCTCCTTCCCACCAACAGCACAGGGGACAGGGCATGGGGGGTTTGGTCAGTTCATTACTGAGGTCAGTTCATTACTCCCTGCTCAGGGAGAGGAGTCCTTCCCCTGTGAGACCATGGGTTTCCTTTCCATGGGAAACAGTTCTCCATGAACTTCTCCAGCGTGGGTCCAATCTCATGAGCAGCAATCCTCCCCAAACTGCTGCAGTGTGGGTCCCTCCCATGGGCAATCAATCCTCCCCAAACTGCTGCAGTGTGGGTCCCTCCCATGGGCAATCAATCCTCCCCAAACTGCTGCAGTGAGGGTCTCTCTTCCCATGGGGTGCAGTCTCCCAAGGCCAGGCTGCTCCAGCCTGGGAGCAGGGCCCTCTCTCCACCCAGTCTCCCACTGGATCACAGCCTTCTCCAGGCATCCACCTGCTCTGGCATGGGCACCTTCCCCAGGGGCTGTGGGTGGATCTCTGCATCCCCTGTGGATCCCCAGGGGCTGTGGGTGGATCTCTGCATCCCCCGTGGATC
>CM031879.1:63096965-63353857 GCA_018697195.1 Certhia americana | reverse complement strand
GTGGATCCCCAGGGGCTGTGGGTGGATCTCTGCATCCCCTGTGGATCCCCAGGGGCTGCAGGGGCTCAGCTGCTTCCCCATGGTCTCCCCATGACCTGCAGAGCAATCTCAGCTCCAGCACCTGGAGCACTCCTGCCCCTCTTTCTGCACTGCCCTTGTTGTCTCCGTGTTTCCCTCACATCTTCTCACCTCCTCCTCTTCTCTGACTAGAAAAAACTGTGCCCCCTTTGGTTTGATTTTCTCCCTAACTCTGTTATCACAGAGGTGTTACCAGCTTCTCTAACTGGCCCATCCTTGGCCAGCAGCATGTCCATCTTCAGAGCCATCAGGGATTGGCTCTGCTGGACATGGGGGATGCTGCCAGCAGCTTTTACAGAAACCAAACCTCTGTGGCCTCCCTGCTACCAAAAACCAGGCAGTGCAAAAACAACACACAGACACACGTTCCTGGAACTCCTTGAGTCACAATAAATATTGGACTTATGTTTTAGTTCACTAATTCATGTGCCTGGTAGAGACTTCAAGAATTAAACTTAAATACTGAAAGATATTCACCTACCAGACTGAAATATTTCACATTTTAAACTGCAAATTTTCATTTACTTATTTTCTAACATTAAATATCTTGCTGTCTAAGTAGGCAGTTACTGCTTCTTCTACATAATATTAAAGAAATGAAACAATACTTTCAAAAATGTATCAGGTAACAACAGAAATAAAAATTTCACTATGACATGTGATTTTCTCATTATCCCTCACCCTTTCTTTATGGTTTTCTTTTTCTGCTGTTCTGTCACGTGTGTCATTATCATGTCCCACCCCCAATTATTTAACCATATCATAGGCATATTCCCTTTAGCACTTAATCATACACAAAAATGTTCTATTACTTCATAAACTCCATCACAATGAACATAATCCTTTAGTTAAGTGCCAATTAATTATTAAAAACATTCATTGAGGATTAACAATCATGAAATAGATACAGTACTATTATGTAGTTGTTAATCCTCAATAAATCTACTTGTAATAGACAGCATTTTAGTAAGAGAGCTAGTCTGCTTAATCGAATGCCTTATATTTAATTAGATAATTATTGCATGTTAAAAAATACATTCATTAGTTTTATAACGATGTAATAAGCATATTTCTAATAGAGAGATTAGCAATCCTCAGAAAGGAGATTTTTTTTAGTAATCACTTGCATTAGCATCCAAGAGCTACTTTGCAACATAAAGGCCACCATGCTGCATCTTTCCTGCTTACACAAACACAGGCCAAGAAGGGGTTAATGCTCCCTAATCCACACTTTTTTTTCCCCAGGATGAGGACAGGGGAGTCTGAAGTTCACCTACCAACAAATCCTGTATTACCTTGAAGCACCTGAGCTCACACCTCTCCGGAAAGGAGTCCCACCATTCCTAACATCAGTACATGACATGGCCAAACAGAAGTCTTGGTTTTGAGACAGAGGGCTTGTTCTGAAATGGATAAAGTGGATCCAACGTGATAAATCTCTCTGACAACAAAGAGCTCACTAGGACTTCCAGTTCCTTGGAATAAGGCTAAATGTGTATCCAGCTGTAAAGAGATGCATTTCTTACCATTTTATTTCACATACTTCTTCTAGTTTTTCCACCTTCTTTAAAAAAAAAAAAAAAAAAAAAAAAAAAAAAAGAGAAAAAAAGACAGTGAAGCATATCCTGTTGTTCTTCTGGTACCAAACTCCAGTTAGGCACAATGCCTGTTTTTTGGAACTGAAGCTTTGGGATTGATCTATGGCATAAACAGCACTGAGTGGCCCTTTTAGGAAGTAAACTTAAGGTCCCTACCTGAACCGAAAACATACTATGGTTCAATGATAAGGTGATCAGTAGCCCCTCAGGTGAAGCTGTGAGGACTACATCATGAAACAGTAAAAATATAAACACATATCCTGTAGCTCTGGAAATCTGTTCTCCCAGCTCAGTACTGTTACCTGACAAAGGTTCCTTGTGGGATGGAGTTTCAGATGACCCTGATACACCCCTATAGTCACATTTGTATTGCCTTTTTTCCCTTGTACTTCAGTGATGAGCTGATTTTAGTGAGTGCTCTCTTTGAAGAGGTGTTAGTTCTTGAACCAGAGCCAGTGCATTGCAGCTCAGCAATAGTAGACCTTGTTTTCTTATGGTGCAGGGAATACATCTGTAATTCTGTAAATCTGTGACTGCTTACACTCCCTTTTGGAACCAAAAGTGGAGAAAAAGGAAGACAGTAGTCAGACAGCATCAAAAAGCACAGATTTTGGCTACTATTTTAAGATTTGCATTGACACTGTAAGTGATCTATGTTCCTTCTTTAAAGTGATGCTACAGCAGCTCAAAGTTAACTTCAGTATGTTTTTTTAAATGTCACAAAAGTCCACTTAACTTGGCAAAAGTAATTAATCTTTAATATGAAGATGGAACTGCTCTGGATTTCAGCTAGAGGGCTATAGTCACTGGACTGCTCATTTTGATGCAAATACTCATTTTATACATTTCATAAATGTCCTAATTTTAAAAGCAACATTCAGTAATGAAAGATAGAAAACATTACCAGCATGTTCTGAATTTTTGGAATGCTCCAACAAGATTAGTAAGAATTTTTACAGGATCAGTAGTTTTTTTCTAAATTATGCTGTTAGACCAATGACGGGAAATAAACTTTTTCTTCTTCAGAGGACAATCCTTCCCCATTTCTCAGGCACTCCCTATTTTTGCAGGGTCTGATTAAGACCTAGGTACTCTATTGTCCTGCTCAGCTCAACTCCCCAATTATCCCACACTTCCTTTACTGTTTATCTTACTGTTTTCTAAGATAAACTTTTAATTCGAGGATGGCAAAAATAGGGGAAAAAAATCCTATAAAGTAACTAGCAAGTAATATCTGCTTGAAAAACTGTCTGCTCAACACAACTGCCAAGGAAAAGTGAATTTCCCAATACGACCCAAAGGGGAATTGAACCTCAGCCTGTTAGTCCTGTGCTGTTGCACAGTGCTCTGCCTGCTCAGCTGCACGAGTGACTCCACACGAACAGCAAGCATGTGGGAAGGAGGGAAGGAATAAGGAAAGGGGGGAGTAACAGGGCTGCCTGAACATAAGCAGTGCTCACACCTGCTGCCTGGACAGCCCCATCACATGGGATATGGAAAAAGAAATTATCCCTTGGGACAAGGTCAGAGCTGCACAGCACTCATACCAGCCAGGGAAGAAGCTGCATTAGTCTCCCCTGGCTTACAGTACCACAAATCCTCTCTCACTCTCCCTTCCCTCCCAATAATTTATCTAGAGTTTTCCCAACAAGGAGTCCTTCACCTTTTAAAAGTATGACAAGACAGAGAGGAGAATAAATACTTAAACCCCATGGCACTGGGGAAAAAAAAAAAAAAAAAAAAAAAAAAAAAAAGAGAGAAAAAAAAAGAAAGATTGCAGGCCTGGAATACACAAAGTGACCTTATGGCTCCAGCAGAGTGAGAGAAGGGAGAAGCCAACCTTCCACACACCCCTACTCTGGGCACAGCTTCCCCATGGAGCATGGACCATAGGCATTTATTCCTGCAGAGAGCCATTCCCCAGAGCCCAAGGGACAGCCAGCTGTGGACACTCCTGCCTGTGCCTCACAGAGCAGCCAGAGCACCGTTTGCTCTTCAGCAGCAGCAGAGCACCTCGGAGCTGCAGCCACAGCCTCTGCACAGAGCATTTTGCAAAGGTCTGCTGGCACAAGGGCTGAGGCCACAGGGATGCTGGGCAGGGCGCTGCCTCTGCCCAACAGCATCCCCACTCTCACACCAAAACCAAGGACCTGCTTTGAGATGAGAGCACAAGGACAGGGGACATTTATCAGTTACAGCTGTTTGAGTGACTGGTAATTGCATCTGAGTCCCCGTCATCTCACGTCACACAGAGCAGGAAAATGGGTCAGATGTAACGGGATTGGTTAATGTATCTAAACAGAAAAGGTACTATTTTCTTTTAAATTATATAGTCTTTACTGGCAGTAAGGTTACTGGTGCAAGGCTTTCTAGCTTTAAAGCATAACAGGGACATGCCCTCTGAGGGTCAGGCTTTCATTTGCCGATGTTAATTCTCAGCTGCCTGTTATTCGTCCTTCATTGTAGCCTCTGTCTTAGCTGGGCACGCTCCTGATTCCCTGCTATATCCAGACGGTCCATGTAAATAGTGTTTATGTTAAGGAAGTCATGTTCTGTGTGACTGGAGCACATAGAAACTGATGTTGTTGTCACTTTAGATTAAGCTCTCATTTTAGCAAAGGAGGCAATTGGAGCAGGCAGCTGAGTGGCCGAATGAAATATTCAGCTCATTTCGTTTAAAGCTGCCCCTGTCTCCATTGTTCAGGCTGGCAGGGCTGATTAACCCTTGCTGGTGCTGTCACAACACTGCTCACTCTGTCTCGAGACCCAAACAGGCAGGTTTCAAAGGTCAGCAAGGTGATATTTGTCAGGGCTTTTTCCTCACAATTAATGAACTTTAAGGAAAAGCAAATAAACCCTTCAGGCTTCCAACCACTTTGTAGAGAAGAGAAATAAAACAGTACCTAGCAGTGGTCAAGGATGTTCTCCACGCTCAAGGCAAGTAGGAACACTGCTCCCCTTAATCACAGATTGGCACCTGATACCTGTGAACATCCTACTAACCTTGAGCTAATCCCAAGCACTTAATGAGCTCTTCCTCATGCAGAATTACATATGTGTTTGGGGGGATTTTTTTGCAGAAATTGCTTACAGTAAATAATATGCCAAAATAAAACTAATATCTAGGCAAGAGAAAGTCCTGGCTGCTGCTGCTGTGAGTGTTCAGCTGTGGCCCACGTGTGCAGACGGTCTGCCTGTCTAGAGCACAGCAGCCCAAGGCTTCCAGCATTGCTGCCATGGGGCTGCTTGCCTACAGCCATCCCAAAACCTCCTTGGAAAGTGCCTCAGCCACAGCATTGCCACTGCAATGAAATGAGCACAGCCTTTCCTCTCAGGGAACAATCTTAAGGAGTTTTGCTAGGATGAAATGGTTGCCACAGGAGAAGCAGTGAATGCTCAAATATGCGACGCCTGATGACGCAAATCCAGAAAAGAGAATTATTAAATGGTCAAGCCTTCAGCTTGACTTGTTGCAAACATTCTGTTTATGGAATGGCCTAATGCTGTTTCATGACAGGCACCTTCAAACCCAGTTCTGCTTGTGCCAGCACCAAGTGCTCTGTCACTTACTGCCTTATGCTTCAGAGAGCTCAACAGTACCTGCTCACAGCACAGGGCCAGGGCTTCTTAGCTCAAGGCAGAATTAGAAACAAGACACAGAATATTCCTGGCAAAACTGTTATTAACAGCCCCAAATATTGTAAATATAAGGCCATCATAAACTGCAATATCAAGGGTAATAGCATTTTATTTTATTGTGAGGTCTAGTATTTTAAGACAACAGCTCAAATACAGGAGACAAATCTTCTTATAATCACACTGACAACTACTGCACCAATTTTTCCATTTCATCTGTATTTTTTCCCCCCAAAAAAGTGTATCTATGGAAAAAATATCAGTGGTTATACAAACTACAGTCACACTGACAGCAGATAGCCACAAAAGTAACTCTTTTGTGGAGCAGCTGACATCACAACTCCCCACCCCTCCAGGACACTGAACTGTACATATATACTTGTCTCTCTCTACAGCTAAGGCATATCTCTGGGATACAACAGAATTGAGAATCACTAATAAATGGATAAACCTCATAAAATAATACTTATGCTACCTAAATTACTAATTTCCAATAGCCTTGCAGCTACATTTTACTGTGAATTTTACATCATAGTTCATATGAGAATATCCTGTAAGAGCATTCACACTAATACTGCCTTCCTGTGTATACAGTAGAATATTCCAGCTTTGCTGCAATGATTTCTACAGAGTCAAAATCTCATCAATTGCATGTTTGCTTTACTGGTTATCTAGAAAAATATGCAGTTGTCTATGAATGACTTGTGAATGTAGACAACAGTAAGTTAACAGGAGACTATAAACATTAAACATGATATCTTAGGTGTAATTATTGCACACACAGTTTAACTACTAGCACTTCTTTTTCCATTTGGTACATTGGAGAGTTTATTACCTGATTCCAATACTCTATCTATATCTCCTTAAAATTTAGGGTGCAACTCAATAAGATCCTTCAATGCTGTTTAAATACATAATTATCCTAATACCTCCAAATAAAATATACATCTGTCATAGTGAAACAAAGAAGTGCTGCATGTTATAATGAGACCTATTGCTTCAAAGACTAACCTCTTAAACCTCACAAGCAATGAATGAAAATGCCTTTTAGTAATCCCTTTTGATACTTTCCTGAACAAGAAGTCGTGCAAGAAGTACACAGACGTAGCTAAGCTCCTATAATCAGTCTAAATATGAGTGGTTGTAAAACTAAGTTTATGTTATGCATGAACATATTTTAGACCTATGTACTAGGAACAGTGAAGTGCTTGACATCTGGAGTTAGACAGTGGTGAATTGTAGCATGCACACATCACTCTCATCTGCATAAATATCTATTTTCAGAATTACCAAGGCTCAAACACCCCCAGCTTTCCACTAATTTAAAAGCATCATTCATTTGAAATGTTAGGAAAAAGCCAAAAAGGTAGCTTACCCACAAAAACTCAGCTTCAACAGTATTGTGGTTTCATATTTCCCCACCCTCACTACATTTTAATAAAAAACCCCAAAGAAACAACCCATACACAAGCAAAGCCTACACATAAAAACATACCCTGCTGCCCTGACACCTGACCACCTGCATCTCCAAAAGACCCCTATCTCAGGAGCACAAGGATGGAGACGGATGGCCTCCACAGAGGGGAGGAAATAAAATGCAAAACATCAGAAGTCCTGCAGAAAACATGACTAATTCCAGAGGTAGAGCTGTCCCCTGCACGAGTCAGTCAGCATTCCAGCATGGTGCTGTGGGAGAGGTGTTGTTTTGGCAGGAGAATCTCAGGGGTCCTGAGGGCCGCGGTCATTAAAACCGCGGCACCTTTTGAAGGAATCGAGTTATTAACCTCCGTGACCCCTGACAAATTTAAACCCGACTAACTGCAGAGTTCTCTGAGGAATCAAGGCACGTGTTTGTAAATTGCTTGGATATTCTGCATGATGAAAGATGTTACATAAATGACAGTTATTAATATAATAGTGGCAAATGGGTCAGGAGGAAGATTTCAGTACTGATTTATGCTGCTGGTTCTAGCCAACATCAAATATTGCTCAAGTTTGGATACTGATGTCTTAAAAGGATAAATATGATAGTCACCTCTTTAAAACTGCAAATGCATTTGAAATTACAAATCGTTTCTCTACTTTGAAGAAAAACTTGGAATAAACTCTTCAAAGAAAAAGTTCAAACCGAAATGGTAACAATTCCTTTTATTTGGTACAGTCTAGGATTAAAGATTTGAGTTTGGACTGTAATATTGTCACCTACTGATAACTGCCAAAGAAATCCCCCAGCAACATTCGTAGAGCCAAATTTCCCAAAGCAAAGAGAAAAGGCATGTACCCCCATTGCCCAGGAAGATGTTGTGATGATATAAATTAAACTAACATTTTTCTGAAATAAAAAAAAAAATACATAAAAGCAACCTGAAACATGCACCACAAACAAAGTTTCCCATTCCAAGACAACTAGAGATCTTGTGTCTAGAAACAGAGCATTCAATTGGCATGCATGGAGGTGCAGAAGGGCAAGTTCAACATCCAAATTCACCAAAGATCCTATCCCTGGTGTTATTAGCTTCATTAGGACTGATGCCTGGCCAAGTTCAACAACCATATGTAAATAAAAGCATGTGAACATATCCATCCATAGCCAACCAACTTCCCTGCAATTCCAAGCACCCAATAATCATTTACAGATCATGGACAGGCAGCACTTTCCCAACCCTGTTCCGAAATAGATTGTAACCATCAAGCAATGGCACCACTTCACAAAAAGAAATGAAGTGGATTTGCTCCCAGATTTGAAGTTAAAAAGATAGCAAAAGTAAAGAGCATGTAATTACCCAAATGGAATTTTGCCAAAGCAGAAACAGCCTGAGCCATTGCCTTCCAATTCAGAGCCTTGACAACTGGGGTCAGAAGCCTATATAACCAAAATTATATCAGAGAAGTTGGGCTCAAAGACCAAAATGTGACTCCTGGGCTTGTCAATACGGAAAAACTCTGTTCCAAGGTAAAGGTCTGGCTATGGTGGATACAGGGAGCTTCACTTAGTTTGTGAGAAATAAGGCAGTAAGTGGTTATACACAGAGAGAGAGCGCATCTTTGTTCAGCATTTCTCTGGAATGGTTACCCAAAAATACCAGCAGCCTGGTTACAACTAACCTTTTCGGTGAAAAATGGGGTAAGGAAGAAGATTTCAGAAGTCAAAGACTTCTCATCAAATTACAAACATTAACTCCAGAAGATAATAGTATTTTCAATGTAAAAATGAACTCGCAGGAGATCACGTTACTGTTAATGCTATTAACCCCTTCACAAGAGGTTGTCTGCAAGGTGAAAAAGAAGAAAAAAGATCTCACATACCTATTCTCAAAACTGAGGTGATTCATAGGGACATTTGAGAAGAACCTGCACTATCACAGGAACATGGTGAGGGGTGTTTTCTGCTAATTGTATTTCTACCAAACCATGCAAGAAAGAAAGAGGCACTTCAGCAAGGTTGTTCAGGCCAACTTCATCAATTTTCTACGTCAGCTGGAAAAAAACTGAGCCCCCAAAAGTCATCCAAGATACTAAGGAGCAGTTCCATAATTTTGACTACACTTCATCCTCAAAGCTGTATAGCAGGATATATGGAAGGCCAAGGAATTCAGATTTACAGAACAGTTAGTAAGGCTTTGGAAACTTTTTGGTGTAACTAGGCCTGTGACAGAGCGAGCCTGTTCAATTTATGGGTTTTGGTGGAAACTATGCAAAACGTGGTGGTGGTTTCAGCTGAGTTTCATTCTAGGGTTTGGGTTTTATTCAAAGCCTGAACTCTAAGGGAAACTAAAGGGACACGAAACCACGCAATATGAAACTGAAATAAGGTTTGCATGAACACTGAAAAGACAATTTTACAAAGTGGGGAAAAGGGCAAAAGCCCCAACAAACTGGCCTGGGGCTTCAAATTCACCATACATATAGTCCTAATTCCAGTCTTCACTATTCTTGTCTCTGAGACGTCGTTCCTCATACTTCACACCCAACTGAGAAATTCAAGGTGAAGAGTACATACTTGCATTCATGAAAGTTTCCAGATTTTTGGCTGAGAGGACATAGCTCCATATCACCCATTTTCCATCAAGAGTTAAGATTACAATTACAGCATTTTATTTATTCAGGTTTAAACTTACAAACATTTATACTTCACATCCATCTTTCTTTTTAAGATATATCCAGTATCACCATCCTTGACTACAAGTGAAAACAATGCATCATGAATCTATAATAACCTCTTCATTTGGTTTGCAACATGGATTTTTGTCTGGTTAAATGTCTCAATTACTCCCACTTATAGGTTATCCACATATGGACTGAGAGCTGAACCCATTTGAGAATTAGCTTTTAACAGCTGACCTGGTGCCTCAGCAAGTGTTTTGCAGAGTCTCCTGGGAAAAAGCACATTCATGAGCAAGCCTGGAATCACAAACCTTATCCCAGGAAAGGCAAAGCATGTTACTACTTATCACACAGAGAATTCAACTACCCTACTGCTACAATGCTGCTCAGTGGCCAAGTGACAGAACAGCATTAAATATTATTTGCAGAGAGAGCCATCTGCCTGCCATCACACAGGAGGGTGAAATCGCCTACCAGCAAGCGAGAATGGAAAAAGATGACAGTTTCATATGAGAAATATAAATGGAAAGATGAAAGCCAGCAAAACCAGCAAAAAGTAAACCAAAAATTAATTATTTAGAGCTTAGCATCTGAGCTTGCTATTGGATCTATTAACATCATATCCCAAATAATTATAGGGTTTCCCACTACCCTCACACTAACTGCTACTGCATTTTTATAAATTGCTATGTTACATAAAACACTGTGTATTTTTAATGTCCCTCTAGTATCTGAGCAATTATATGCATTATAGTTCTGTATTTTCACATCATTGAGGAATGATGGCTTCAATTCACCACCTCTGTGCTGATGACTCCCACGTCTCACTCCCAACCAATGTTGTTCTATCTAAACACATATTTCAGACAGTTTTCCTTCAACTTACAACTGTTAAAATCTTTTTCTCTGTCTGCTACTGAAGGCTCAACAGCAGTGAGTTCAGACATGGTGATGGGACAGAATTTTTTTTTTTAATACTTGCCTTTAAAAAGGAAAAACTATAAAATATCTAATGAATACCTACAGTTAAAGTCAAAAGCATTAGAGAAGATCAGAGTGCTTCTATGATTGGTATGTAAGCTACTCAACAAAAGCTTTTTTTAAAAAATCATCATTGGGGGTTGCAACAGATAAAAACAATGACCCACCACTCCTTCCATCTGGCTGATAAAACTATGTGCCAACAAGTTCAGCTCATTAGAGACCATGACCACATTTACACCTCCAACCTAGCAATGGCTATCAAAGCCTCTGTAACAGCTTTAAGAGACCAAGAGTAAAATAAACCCAGAGAAACAGCAATAAATTTAAGTACCTACACAGGTCCTGCTGCCGTCCATACTCCCCTCCGTGCCCTCAATGCCCCATGAAAAGAGTTCACCTGCTCCAGAGCGAGATTTTAGTGCTCCCTTCAGCTCAGCTGTCAGCCTTTAGCTAAATTAGCAATTAGTAACTGCAGCCCTTGCTGCTCTGATTTGCCCCAGACTTGAGAGGCAGCCACACAGAGAAGGGTGGTGTTTTAGCAAAGGACCCATGGAAGAGATGGAATTTAAAGAGGTGAAGGTACAGCCAGCTGTTGAAGCATATGAAGCTTGAGGAACCTGGAAATCAAAACGGGTGGGTTTCATTTCTCCTATTGCTCTGATCTGCCCCCCAGCATGGAAAATCATGCCCTTGTCACTCAATAAAGAGGAAATGCAACCCTGGTGTAGCAATTCATATCTCATCAATGAATTAATGCCACTGTGGGATTCCCATCATTCTATCAGGTGTGCTGATGCTCCAAGGATGCATCATACAGGCCATAGCAGACAGATATTCTTGCCTAGCTAGTAATCCCATAGGTTTTCCACACCATGGGATGTAGGCAGCAGTACTAACCAAAACAGGGTAAGTAGCTGCTCAGATTTCAGTTCCTACCTAAGGAATGCTTATGTTGTTCCCTCATCAATTCTACCAGGCACAGCTTGCTAAGGAGTTCACCCTGTTCTCAACCTGGAACTGTGAGGGAAGAACAGACTCAATAAAGGCTCAGAGGTTTTGTTCAAATGGGTGTAGAGAGAGAATTTAAGTTTCACACATCCTATCTAAGCAGTCCAAAAAGAGAGAAAGAAATCTAAAACTCTGGACTTGCACACAATTTTTCCAGCTCTCCCGTCTGTTACACAGACTAGACATTTTGCAGATTTCTTGGAGAACTTCCTGGCAACCACAAGCAATCACCAGGGCAGGATGCATATGTGTTAAACTGAAATCTTAAACACAATCATCTTTTTGAGCTTCAAATGTTGCTTGCTTTTTTTTTTTTTTTTTTTTTTTTTTTTTTTAAACTGTGAGTTCTGGAAAACGGCTTATTATTATTTTACTTCACTGCAGCTAGTTCAGCCATTCCCTCCCACCAGAGAAACAAGAGGGCTGCAAAGGCTTAGGGGCCACCAGTAATGTTTTACATGGCCCTTTCCAGGAAGAAATTGCACTGGTCTTTTTTTTTGGGACTTTTTTTTTTTTCTTTTATGGTGGTTTTTCTTTGATTCTATACTGTTGTGGTTCAGATCCAAATTAAGATTACAACTCGTTTTTTCAGGCACACCCACCCTTCCTGATTATTAAATCAAACAACCTGGGGTCCACAAGGTCAATGGCTCAGTTTGTTCCAGAGCTGTTAATCAAGCAAGAATTAATACACTAAGCATAGGGGAAATTGCCAGTTACGAGTCAATAAGAGGACTTCACCTCTTTGTAAATCCCTAATAGGTTAACAGCTTTCTCTTGGATAGACAGTAGGTGCCACAAAACAAAGTGTGACCCCACATCACTGGTAATGTGTAGTTTGTTGTTTTTGTGTTCAAGGACATTGTGGAAGTTCACAGCTTTCACCAAGCTTTCTCCTTAACAAATAATACGGCACCAACCACTTCCACGGAGCGATGCGGACGTAAGGAATGGATTGGGAATAACTTGTATATAATAAATATAAATGCCCTCCCCTGTCACAGACAGCACCTCACAACTGCTGCCACAAGAAATACAAAATAATTCACAGTGTTGAAAAATCTGGGGCATTATCAAAGTACATTTTGCAAAATTACTCAGCATCATTAATAAACTTGTTATTAATCTATGAAACAAATCATCTTAAAAGCCCTGATGAATGTATGGGTTTTAAGCAATAACTGTCTTCCTAGTAGGCTGTTATTCAGCCCATTATATAAGTAGGTAAACAGTGAGAGAATATCCTTTCCTTTAACTAGACACAGGGTTGGTGAATTTGATATAATTACATCCCACTTGCACTGAAGAAAATGAGTAGAGATTAAGCTGCTTGCAGAAAGTAACACAGAGAAAGCTGCTGCCTGTGATGGGATAAGACCTCATGTAATAATTCTGTGCCCACTCTGGCTCTCTATAGTTCTCCACCTGTCTTGGGAGCTGTGCATTTAAAAACAATAAAAGGGACAAAAATGATCTGAAAGTGATACAACCAAGTGTAATCAGAACCAGCCTTCAATACAGAGTGGGAGAGCAGTCAAACAAAAAGGGAGAAAGTGAGATTCACCTTGTAATCACTAATTAAAAAAAAAAAAAAAAGACCAAAGGAGGAGCATCTTTTGTCCCACAAACAAAATTTCTACAAAAAACATGTTACAAAGTACTCACCCTGAAATGAGGAAATTCCCATTGGCAACCCAGTCTTAAATATTACCTCTAAAAATCAAGGACAGAGCAAAATGCCAGCAGGCCTCTGTTGGATCCCACAAAAGTAACCAAGGTCTCAAACAAAGAAAAAAATGCAAATGCTGACCTCTCCTCAATTCCTCTTCAAGGCCAGTAACTGGCCAGCAAATAAACTTGAATAACTAATGTAAATCAGGAAATCTGTAATAAGTTGCTCAACAATTCTTTGCTAAAGGGAAAGAAGAAATAAAATAATTTCTGCGTATTCTCTGTGATCCCACTGTAAAAATCTCAGACAAAATACACAAATCATTATTCTATTTAAAAGAAAGAGGGAACAAAAAGGTAATAATCATAGTTATTTGATCTAATTATTCCTAAAGGAATCCATAAGAGACTAGAAAATGTTTAAAAACCACCAGTCCTGATCTGCCATCTGGGGAGAATGAAAAACATCCTAGAAGGAAACACAGGTGAAAAAAATAATGAAATTAGCATCTCCAAATTGTTTAAAAAAGGATCTTCAGCCTAAAGAGAATCGACAGCATAGCTTTAAGGACAGATAAATGGCTGCCTCAAGGATCTGTCTTACCTCCTCCTTTTTTTTAAGTAATACCTTAATTTGCATAGTAATAACCCAATTATTGTAAGATTAAGTGACAGAAATCTCATTATTACCGTTCCTACAAAACAGTCGATATTCCATTCAGTACCTTTTAATGTTACACACCTTAAAACATAATTATTCCAATATATGCTCATTCATCTTTAATGCAATTTCTTTAATAATAATAAAAAAGACTCTTCTGTAATTGTTAGGGTTTTTTTGGTTGAATATATTATTGTTAAAACATGATTTTCCTCCTTCAGGCTGCTATAGAAACAAGCAAAGCCAACCAACTGCTTAGGGGCACGCTCCCTCCCCTCTTCCCAAGAGGGAGTCCACCAAGAGGCCTAAAGCACATATGTTAAAATATGTTGCAACAACTCTCTCTCTCCATCTCCCCACTCCCTGCTTCTTCCCACGCTGAGAGCTGGTCATAAGACAAGATTGCAAACAAAATCAAATATATAGCTGCACCAGGCTTCTGAGAGTTATTTGTGTTCAGGGATTGCTGCTCCGGGGAGAGGGGGAAGGGTTGTGGGTCTAGGGCTGTGGGAGGAGGAATCGGAGGCATGGGGCTCACCTGCTACAGGCATTCTCCATTCCAATTACAAAGATAATAAATGGGATAAGTGGTCAGTTACCAGATTAACAACAGAAAGGAAATGGGGGAGGGAGATAGGGCTGGCTCCATCAGAAGGACACAGCCCCACACATGTTCTGCTTCAAAATTATGTCATGAGCAGTTAGAAGAGGAGAAACAGCAGCCACCACCTCACCAGTCCCATCTGGCTCAAGGTAAGGCTGGGGAGCCTTTCACAGGCAAATCTTCCACACACCTCTTCTTCAAATCCTAGTCAGACTGGAAACAACTGAGGGTTAGTAGCATGCGGTGTCTGTCAGGAGCCTGTACAAATTCACTCACAGCTCCAAGTCCAGTGCCTTCCACACTCACTTACAGGGGCTGCGAAGTAAAGGACTGTAAACAGCCACTCTTATAGACAATCCCAGAGCAGTTCTCCAGGAAAAGTTGGTGGGAGACATCCTTCATAAAAAACACACAAATTCAGCTGGCTTGGCGCTCACTCGATCGCTTATCCCACCATCACTAAAAGCAGTAAATACAAGATGCAATTTCACAGGAGTTATTTACTGTTTAATTTTTGTGAAAGCCTTCTGTCAAAATGGCACGAAGGAGAAGTAATTTGGCTAAGTTCCGATTCTCAAAGTCCTCTACAATCACCGAGACACTGCAGGTCCGATTAAAAAGGGAAAGTGTGCATTGCTGGAAACCATCCCTGGGTGGAAGAATTCCAGGGTTTTTCAGTGTTGGGAACACAGCTTGCTGATCTTGGAGGTGAGGCAGCCCACCTCCCGCCTCCAATCCCTGTGGGGCTCCACACGATTAAGAACTGCAGGGCTGCCTCTTGATGCTGCCCTGGATTTCACAGAAGGGGCAAACACCACATGCCAGCGCCAAGCCGGCAGGGAAACGACCATCCCTGGCACTGCCCACGGCCCTGCGTGGGGGACAAGCTCCAAGGCAGAAAGTTGGACTTCTGCTCTGAAGATTTTGACCACTTCCCTAATGGTTCCAGTTATGAAAAGTTTCCAATTATACCATATTCCACAGAAAGCAAATTAAAATGACTGTCTTTACTTGAAAATAAAATAAAGCAGTGAATATGCTAATGATTTTTTCTTACATTCTTATCTCATTTCATGCCTTTAAACAGAAAACCTTGTGAATCTTACTATGAAAATTATCAACAAAGACTAAACAGCCTTCCGTCTTACACCAAAACTTGGAGGGCTCAGTTTATACCATCCTGACCCAATCTGACTGAAATTGAAAACTTTTCCTCTTCCATTAATAGCTTTTCCAATTCAGCAGTTCAAAGCCGCAATCCCTCACAGCCTATGCAAGGATTTGGGATCATTTTATAAATCTGTGTGGCAAATGAACATGAAAGAGAAACTCTCCTTATGGCTGGGAACTATCCTTTGGGGGGAAAAATGTTATTAGCTTTTTAGAGAGCATTTGCAAGGGTAATTTGCACTACAGCATTTCTTTTTATTGGCCTTGCAAGCAAGTGTTGAAACAATTTGTCTTATCATATATATTCACTTTGAATAGGGACCTCATGTGAAATGCTCCTCTTGAAACAAGGAACAATGGGTTCGAAAACCAACACTAAGAATGGCTGAGTGTGGCAATAATATATTTCATCAAAAATTTTCAAAGGGAAAGAAGAAAGCAAGAAGGAAAGGATAAATGAATGAGGGAAGGAAAAGCTTCTGATTTTAGTCTGTCATAACTTAAGGCAGCTATGCCAAAGCTCCCAGTTTGGTCCAGCAATTTCACAGGTATTATAATAGGAGGGTAAATCGCTACTCCTGGACATCATTTGTATTTTATTACTTCTTAAGAGTCCTCAACCAAAACCAGGGCCTCAGCATGTGAGATTCTGCACAGACAAACAGTACAGAAGCACCTTTACTACCCACAGCCCATTCCCAACAGACAGCTGTAAGTCAGAATTTTCATGAGCTCCTATGGACAGCAGCTGAGGATGCAGCATTTGATACACGGAGTACAGAAGTCACTGAAAATTATTCCCTCTTTTTCAGCCTGCTTTGACGCATGGAAGAAGCAAAGCAGCAGATTGCTCCTGAAAAAGTAAAACTGAAACCTCTGAGTCACCTCACCCTGCTCTGTGGGACAGTTCTTCAGTGCAGAACACTGAGAGCGAAGAGAATTGATCTTTTTTATGCTCTGGTACAACAAAATGCTGACTGCAGATCTCCAGGTCTGAAAGTGGCATTTCATTCCACCAGGGCAAACAACTTCCATGGTAAGGAAGGAAAAAACTATTCATGACAAGGAAACAATACCACATTTGCAGTGAAGTTATGCATCGTTTGAATTGCAAGTACTTTATTCTGCATAAAATCAGTACAAAAAAGACCAGTGGAAATACAGTAAGAAATAATAAAATCAAAGGTCGCTAGTTACATATGTTTCTAGTGCTGATTCACCCCTACAGCAAGAATTCAATTTGCAGATGACAGGCCCAAAAGGCAGTTTGCTAGTGCAGCTCCCTTCCCCTTCTTCTGGAGCTCAAGGGATTCCCAAGGGTTGGTAAGAGTCTGTTGCTCACAGGCTAAAACAATTTGCTCGTTCTGTTGCTGCAACTCTTCTATCTCCCATCTCAGTGGTGTACTGGGTACAGTAACCAAAATTTAGTAGCAATACTACTTACTCTGAATTTTTCAATTAAATGTATTTTAATTGAAAAAGAAAAAATAAATGCAATCTTGCTAGTTTCAATAGCAAAGTTGTCAAGCCCAAAATGACTGAGTTAAAAAAAAATAAAATAAAAAAACAGAAAACCCCCAAAACCCAAAACATGCCCAAGGATGGATGCTCACCCAAGCTGTGAGTTCAAACCCCTGCTTCAGATGAGATACCACAATTCCACATGTCTTGTGGGAGAATGTTAACCCCTGGGCTATGAACTGCTCCAAAGTGGTGTCTTTCTCTCAAGGTTAGATTTGACTTCTGGGAGGATGACCTTTTGGGTTTTTTTTTTTTAAAGTAAAGATTCCTGAAAGCTTTCTTTACATTCTGATTCAGATAAAGACAAGAACAGAGGGGATTTTTAGAGGTTTTTGAAAAGTACAACAGGCCAGTAATTTTTAATTTCACAAATAAAACCAGCAGCATTTAAATCAGTATAACCCCCTTGACTTAACTAATTTTCAGCTTAACCCAACAGAAACAGAAATTATTTAGGCTTATGTTCAATGAAAACTGAGAAGTGAAGCTGACCAGCAAAACAGAGCAATTAATTTTTCAAAAATTCTCCTGAGATAAGAAGAAGACAAAATACCCCCAAAGGCCCCACATTCAATTCTTTCAAACATTTGTCCATGTAAACGTATTGACTCAAGTCCCATGTTCTTAGCTGAATTTTCACAGGCTCCTGAGAGATGTCTGTGATAGCTTTTCCCCACCTTCAAGGATGTTGCACTGCATTATCACTGCACACATAGAAAAGGCCAAACTCTGCTTCACTTGCTCATGACAGAATTGCCACTTCTTTACTTAGTAATAAGTAAAGAAAGGCCACCTGGTCTGGTTATCAGCTTGGAAGGAAAACATTGCCATCCTCATCGATATTAACTTCAGAGACAGAAACTGTCTCTCATACTGACCCACTTAGGAATGTATGAAATAAAGTAAAATGCACACAGCTAAGAGTATGGGGAAAGACAGACAGACTTAGTAAAACAAATTAATAAACCCTCAAAACATTGTACACATTTTTTTAATTGATGCTTTGGTAAGCAACAAACTGAAAAATATCCAACAAAAAGGAATTCCTAGGAGCTTTGAACAGCTATTTAAGTCCAAGGTTTACTTAAAATTCTTGTAAAAAGTCAAACTGAAGCATCAAAGCACATCACTACACTTTTACCCGAGCCTGGGATACACTGTTCTAACTGCATGAACTGTTTTCTTCCACTTATCACAGCCACCATCAGTATTTAGCTGCTCTGCTCTGTGTGTCCAGATGAAGATGTAGAGATGATATAGATGTAGCAACCATACACCAGTCCATCTGCTTGCTGCCAGCATACTTGTTAAATATTGCATTAGTATTTAGCTGCGACATAAATAGGCCCCTATTCAGCAAGTTTCAGGTTTTAAAAATTTGAATGAATGCTTGTTGAAGTCCTTAAAGTTAGCCAGGTATTTAAATACTCTGCTAAATCAGGGCCAAAGTCAAAGTGTTGACATGGTTTGATGTAAAAGCTTAATATCAAAGGAATAATGATACTGGCACAAAGAACATCCAGCTGCATTTCACCATCATTAAGCTACACACATATATATATAATTTCTGGAGACATCTGATCTAAAGGAACCCTAAGGTCAAGCAGACTGTTCCCATCTATTTCCATGTGAAAAAAACATTGCTGCTTTGTGACTACTGAAGTTCTATCAAGAATAAAATTGTTTGAGACAGACTTGTCCACACATACAAGGACTTAAATGTTTATCTAAAACCAGAAAAAAATTTACCTATGACCCTGACAGATACATAATAAGAAATATGGAAGAATTAATAAAATCCTACATGACACTTCATTTAAATCTGCAAATGACTTGATAAAAATCTATCTTTCTGTATGTCCCTTCTCCGATGATTTCATTACAAAAAGTAAGACAAAATCCCTCATCATTAAATGTCTCAAAGCAAACTGAAGAGCTGATAGAGAAAGCTGAGCTCTGACTGTTCTGAGTATCCATGGTATTTGTACAACGTGTTGTAACATTAACACTCTTTAACTACTCACATGTGGCTGAAACAGTTAGGTTTGAATCATACAAAGAACAAGTTTTCATTATATATATATATATATATATATATATATATATATATATATATATATATATATATATATAGTCTCACTAGTGTGTGCCTTCCATTATGATCTGGGGAGTTTGGTATCACACAATGTGGCACTTCCTATGAAATAAAATCTGGGAACTATTGAAGCCATTGTCATTTCATATGACAAAAATATCAATGTAAAATGTGCCTTTAAAACATTTATCAGTCACGTGTGTCAAGAAGCAAGGGATGAGAAATATTTCATGTGAGTAAAATGCAGCTAAGTTAACTTGACAAGAACATGTATTCACTTAAGAACGGGTTATGTCCCTCTTGGCATGGACATCATACTGTGCAGAGTCTCCAAGAATTTAATTAGAGCTGTAATATAGTAATTAACTACTGTATATTGAAACCTTTTGTAATTTTTTTAAATCTTTTTTTTTTTTTTTTCAATTGTGGGTGAAGAAAAAGAAATTATCTTGATGAAAATGACCAAACCAACAGCACAGGAAAATAGAAGCTGTAGTAAATCCACAGGTATTAAAAGGTGTGTGGTGGGCTTTGCCATCTCTTTGTTTCATCACTGCACCCAACTACTTGTGACACCTTCTCTGAGCTACTAAAATGATGCAATAAAGTCTAATTTATTTTTGATAGTTCTCCATAAATAATTTCACTTTTCTAAAAGAAATACCCCTGTTTCCCAAAATTCCCAAAATCAGTGGGGTAAATTCTCCCAGAATTTATATATATATATGTATATGTGTGTGTGTATATATATATGTATATGTGTGTGTGTGTATATATATATATATATATATATATATATATATATATATATATGTCTGTGTGTGTATATATATATCTATATATAAAAAAGTGTATATAAGTATATATAGGTATATATACCTATAAAGGTATATTCCACAACTTCTCAAACTAAATCGTAAGTATTGATGGATTTATACAGATAATAAAAATAATGCCAAACCTGGGTCCAAACACAAAAACCAGGGATTTAAAAGCACCAACAACACTTTCCTTTACAAGGTACCTATCTCTCAGGCCTTTGTTTGGCTTCCACAAACACCATGTGGAGATTCTCTAAATAAACTAGACAAAGTGATGCAGTGGGAGTGAGCCTAACCTGAGCCAAACCTGAACTCCCTTTTCTCCTCTTCATGCCAAAAGCATGAGAAAGGCAGAAAGTGTTCAATCACAAATTGCATATGCTCCATGAATCTGCAAGTTTGCCTTGACTTCAGGGGTCTCTATACTCTGATTCCCCAAACAACCAGTAATCCTGGACTTAGTCCTCTCCTCAGAACTCTTCAAAATGTCATGCTTATAAAAACACTATCAGGATTCAATAGATAGTATAATGGATCCAGAGGAAGAACAAGAGACATGTATTATTCCAACTCGATCCTTGTTTGGGCGGGTGATCTTAAGCACTTGTAATTTCTCCACCCACAAAAGAGGAATAATAGTAACTTATCTATTTGATAAAGTACTTTTGGTGTGTAAAAAAGCACCATGAAGGTGCTGAATTCCATTACTAAGTCCTATTATAGTCTGTGGCATTTGGCAAAATTAAAAAGAATATAAAAGCATCCATGCTCTCATTTATTGTAACTTAGCTCCTAGGGGTATTCCTTTGGGCTGTCTTTGCCATCTTCACCCAGCAGTACAAAGCACAAACACAACATTGCAGAGAATGAATGCTAATATGTCCAGATAAATGCACCTGTGAAACATTTGTAGACGTGATGGTGACACACACCACAGAGGAATTAACCACGGGTTACCACGTGTCAGCTGAGCTGCGTGGATGACTCTGTGTGGATGTTCTCAGCCTGCTGGAACTGCCTCTGAAAATCTTTTAAACTGTGATCACTCAATTGCTGAAAAAGTAGCTCCTGCATAAAGTTGTCAAAGCCAGAATCCTCACTGATGGTGGAGTCCTAATTCAAAACATTTCTTCTGGGATGGATGTGCTCCAGCCCTTATCTGGAATGCCAAACAACAGACTCTAGTGTTGGTTGGTGAAGCAAGGGCAGAGTTAGAAACAAAAATCCCTATACAATTTCCCCATGATGATTCCCATTACTCTTTTTATGTTTCCTTGAGATCAGATTTCCCAGGACAAGAAAAGTGAGTGACCATCAACAGAGGGAAGGACATTCGCTGCCATCATTCAGGGAATTCGAGGCTTGCTCAAGGGACTCCGCAACCAGCAGAGGAGCCCTAAGGGGGATGGACAAAACCCCACAGGAACAGACTTCCTGAAGGATGATGAGGAGACATTTTCAGTGTGCAGGGACACCTGAACTGCCTCTGGGCCCTTATGGGGTAAAGGCTGTTTGGCCTGGGCCCAAACTGTGTCACCATGCCTTGTTCCAACAAGGTGAAGGCACAGACAGCAGCCTGGGATCATGCAAAGGGGGTCACCCCTACGACCCATGCTTCCTGAATTCCCACTGCTCATTCCTTCAATGCGCCTCTCCATCTTCTGCGTCCCCCTAATCCAACCATTTTCCACCTTGAAAAACCAATCCAAACAAAAACTCCCACCTCTCATACACAAAACAGGATGTACAGGAAAGTAAAGCATTTCTGATTTCCTTCTCAGGGGATCAGGACCAGGGCTGTTCCCTCGACTTTACATCAAAAGCTAATCCTCCCACCTCCTCCTCATAGACAGGCGAGTTCTCCAGACTCTTCCTCATTACATAAGGCACACGCATAATCCTTCTCCTCCCACAGACCATCTCAAGAAACACAATCCTCCGCCTCCCCCTCAATCACACCGAGTCTAATCCCAACACTTCTGACATTCCCAGCTAAATAGCCATCAGTACAGTGATGGAATGAAGTACAAACTCTGCACATGGTTTAAACCACAGCCTCACAACTGATTCTCTCAGTTCTCTATTCAGCCTTCACGTTCTGCTTCATACTTGCAGTTGAAAATTATTTTTCTATATAAATTCTGTCTTGTCTTTTACTTTTTCTCTGTAGTTTCTTTTGTGAGGGATGAGAGGAAGACAGGGTGGTTTTTATTAGTGAATAGCAGATTTTGTTTTGTTGGTGGCATTTTATGGCCATGTTTTAGAAACAAGTTCACGGTAAGTTCAGAGGAAAGGAATTTTCAAAGAAAATCTAGCACAAAGCATTGTGGGGAACGATATGGAAAGTTGACAAAATTATGATAAACAATGAAAAAAACAATTAAGTGTGGGGAAACACTGCATCAGTATTTATCACATTAACTTTTCTTATGGAAAATGCTTTATTGTCTGCAGTTTCTGAAAGAGATCTTAACCCAGGCTATGGAAGCAGAATGCTGCATATATAATGGGTTTGAAATGTATTTTTTATATATATGGAAAAAAAAAAGAAAATGGCAAATATGTCTGTATGAGATAAGGCTTTCAGAACAAAATATAATACATGGAAATCCTTTCTTGAAGTGCTTTGTGGTCTTAAGGAGGTAGGAAACTTGAAACAGTTACAGTAAACACAAGTCTAAACAAGGTGTGAAAAATTGGGGCAGAGGCAGAAACAAAACCTGAAGTAAGCAGTTAAGTAAGAGAAGTTATGTCTTACATGGTCATGGCTAATCTATTTACAGTTACTTCAAAATCCATTTGAGAACTCAGTTGCAAATAAATAGAGAATGTCTACGCCCAGCATTTAGCCAAAGTAGTTAGAAAAGGAAGAATAAGTGGAGAGACAGGCACTCAGAACTTCTAGCTCTAATTGCAGGCTCCCTGTATTGAATTGGCTAAGCTGTACCACCTCTTAGACCAGTTCCTTCCCTGAATAATGGGGTGATAGCATTTTTCTCTTGAGCATGCTATCAAAATGAATTAACTAAATTATATTAACTAAGGCTCCCTCACCGTCCTCCTGCAAATCTTTGTCAAGGCTCCTTACTTGCCTTGATGTCTGCAGAGGCTATCTCGACTGCTGGGCAGCTGGAGTATTAAGAGACAGACTATTATATCTGTATCTACATTAGAGAACAATTTGGTGCCACAGAGGCAGAGCACAAGATCACTGCAGTTGTTACCAGGGCACTTTCATCTATATTATCTGGGCTCAGGTTGACTATTGACTAGACTCAGCCTTGTGTGCTGAACTGAACCTTGTGTGTAGTTGATTTTTGTTTTGAGGGACCAGCCACTGGTTTCAATCCTTGTATTTCTCTCAGTGCTCAGAGTATCTGTGGTGTGTTTCAGCACAAGTAGTTCTGCTTTCTTTTCATCCAGAAGAATCTAGTTCAAAACAAACCAAAATCATTCTTCAAACCAAGACATATGCTAAGTAGAAAAGACCAGGGAGATTTTCTTCAAAACCACAGGAGTGGTCCCAACCAAAATGCTATAACATAAATGCTAGTAATGGATGCTGACTACTATAATTTTTCTTTATGCATTCCCTCTATCTCCTTGTCCATATCCTGCTTGTTTTCTATCTCAGTCTTCAAGATACATTAAGGTTTTACACCATGCAGAGTTTTGGTGGTGAAGACACTCTATGAAAATTGCTCCTGGCTGCAGTTTTACAAGGACTCACAAGCAGCTGCAATGGCACAGGGTAAAGTGCAAATAATTGATGTGCAAAGGCAGAAGGAAACCTGTGTTTTTAAACTAGTGTCCCCACTGCACTGTGAAGGGGTTTAAAACAGTAAACTTTTAAAGATGCAGTCATGTACTGTGTTGAAGAATTATTTGGTTTATTATCTGTGCTATAAAATTAAGTTTCTAAATAATAATGAATTAAAATATTAGTGTTAATTATATGTCTTCTTTTTTTGCTGCTATGTTTTATCTTCCAACTTATTTTCTTTCTGAAAGGGAATTTTACTTATGGATACAAACCCTGTTGCAGGGTTTTTCCCATCTGTTGAGAGAACAGATAACAAATATAACTGTTAAGAGTATTGTTAGCTATATTCTATTTCATATATGAAACAATTACTTGGAGAGTGACTGTATAAAAGACATTTGACAATGAAGGGGTAGAGAGTATTTGGAAAGTACAGTAAAAGGACAACTCCTTGATACAAGCCAATCAATATTTTAAGGAGCAGGACTTCCATTTTTGGTTACTGTGCTTTTAATTGCAAGAGGTGTCGACTTCTATTCTTGTGGAGAAATCAGTCAGGAATCGACAATAATGAGGAGTATATTCAAAAAGGTTACTTCAAGCACCAGGAAGCTAATCTTCTTTGGTTATTCATAACTACTAAAGAGATAAAAGCTTATTCACAGAATAATTCAGAGCACCTAAGCTAAACACTGTCTCTGAACCACCTTCCACCCACAATCTTCCCCACTGAGAGAGGAACAGATGAAAGCCAGCCTTAAGTTAGTCTTTTGGAATAACCCCTGTTTGTGAACAGCATTTCCATACACTCCATCTCTTTAATCAGAGGGTTTAAAATACATTGTTTTATTTTGAACTGCAAGTGCTTCAGTTTTGTCAGTCACATCCCACTGAAATATTCTCAAACTTTAACACTTCATTTGGCCTTGCCATTAAAAGTGCTCCAATAACTGTAAAGTAGTATTTCTACTTTAAGATGTATTAATTTGTATCAATTTGCAGAATAATATGATTTACTTCACCTATATTCTTGTAGACTCCTGCTACTGATACTCAGCTAAGGTGCTCATATATACTGTTTCAGCTTCAGGTAAATCAGAATTGACCTGATTACAATCAGATTTCAGAGATACTTTGCTGTTATTACCTTCTGGTCATTCCCTGTGGATTGGCATTCATATAAGTTTATGGTTAAATAGTGTCTTAGTACCTTAAAAATTTTCTAATGCCCTAGACAATACTGTTCTAATATGTTATACTTTAAAGGTAGATGCAAGGACAGTAAAATCTTGGAGATGCTTCTGGTGGGAGCACTGTGCAAAAGATGAGTGGCTCTGTGCTAACAGGCATCACCCAGCAAACTCAGTGATAAGCAGTCAGCAATACTGGATCTTCAAGTCTTGGAAATACTATTTTTTAGTTGGTTTTGATTCTTGGATCAAATTATTTTTGTAAATAAGAATAAATTATCGTATTTAAAATAGGTATTAAATTAACCATTTTTATCTCCTAAGGACCTAAGAAACCTTAAAAACCAGAGAAATCATAAACAGTATTTTACTTCCATGTTTTTAATAATTATTGTTTTTCTTGCTTCTAAAATCAATCCAGTTTGTCCCATCATTTCTTGAGAATTCAGAACAAATATTTGCAGGCCAAAATCCTTGTGTGACCCAGAAACATCAGTACTTTCCAAAAATATAATGACATGCTAACCTATTAATGCAAACCTGATGCTTTACCTACTTTTCCCGAAATCACACCAAAACCATTGTGGCAATCTTCCTTTATTAGAGACCTTCACAAGAACAAAACTTTCAATTAATGAAGTATTAACTAATGATATCACTGCCTAATCAGATTGTTTGCACTGCTTAAAATAGTTATTGGATATGCAAGACATGGGGTTTTTTTTCCTATTTATTTTCCTATTTATTATTATTATTGTTATTCTTATTGTTATTATTACTTTATATTTTCCAGAGATAATACTGGGTCCAGTTGACTTCCATGTCTTCTGAGAGACTCAGTACAATACTGGTTTGGTAAATGTGAGGATTGAAAATCTGGCCCCAAGTGTCCATCTCTGTACCTCTCCCACAATGTATCAAGCTTTCCTTCCTTTGAATTAATGTCAGAGCTGAGCTTTTAATGCATGGCCTTGGCTTGATTTATGAGTACATTGAAGGAATGTGAGGTCACCCAAGCTAGGAAACCAGCTGGCCTCCATGCAGCAGAGTACAACAAAAACTTCGGGAAAAAAGTCTCCCTGGACTTACTTCAAATAATGTACAAAACAAATCTTATAAATTTCACTTTAAAACGCATAAATAAAAGTACATTGTCATGTTTGAAAAATGCAGACCTATTTTAAATGGTAGCCACAGATGCAACAGAGAAAATGGGATTTTTTTCCTGTTTTGTCCTCGCACAGCAGTATCCACAGTCATGGGTACTTTATTACCTCTGAAAAGTATCTAAGGGAAAGTGACTCCCTTTAAACTAAACATGACTAAAACTTTGCCAGTTCTGTGTTATAAAATCATTTGGAATGGAGGACAAAATGCCTTTCCAATACAAGTTGTTTATACCAAGTTGTTAATGCTGCTGTCTGCAAGGCTTTAGTCAGGTGAATATTGTATGGACACCAAAGAGTAATGCCACCAGCTCCAATAAATCATTTCACTTGCAGTTTGTGAAAAATCAGGGTTAATCTATAAAGACCACAGGGCAGGCTAGAGGATGTCAGTATTTATGGGCTCCTCTGTACTCAGTGAAGAAAAAGAGAGATGGTATGAAGTTTTCTTCAGTTTTCTACCTTCTTCAATTTACAGATTTACTTGAAGTATTCCAGTGAAGTGAAGAAACCTTACAGTAAATTTGCCTTAGTTTTTGCAACACCCTCCTAAGACAACAGTCAGAGTCTGCCAGTTTCCTGATAAATCAGCCATACGTGGTCAGCCACTCTGGAGCTATACATTGCCATTCAGGGAGACAGTAGAGGAGATCTAGACAACCCTGCTTCTCCAGGGACAAAGCACTGCAAAGAACATACATATTTACACAGACCTAGTGTTGTCAAATATTGTGATTTTGCCATGAGATTCATAGCAGGCATTTCTCTTACAGTTCTGCTCTGCTTATTGGAGAATATCAGCTCCAATTTAACAAAGAAATGGAGCTACAAGCTGTGATGCTTAAAAAAACCCACCCTTGAAAGTGTGAACCCTGACAACTCCAATGCTAGAAAAATATAGAAGGGGATTGGGTTTTTTTTTTTAATCTTACGATTTCCAAATGATTTTGCGGCCTGCTTCAACTGGTAATATTCACACAGATGGGTTAAATGTCATTTTGCACTGTGAATTAACTTCCCTAAAATCTGTTCTCCAAGCCTTGTCACTCACCTGAGTAATCCTCCTGGTTTTAAATGGGCCTCCATAAGTGACCAGACTAGTTTACTTCTGCACGCTGATGAGCGTTACGTAGGAGGTGCCGATACTCCCACATCCCTTTAAAAAGAAGATTAGGCACTAAGATAAGTGAAAACTTCTGTTCAAATTGGCTCAAATCCTTCTCCTATTTAAATTGGTGGCAGAACTCCCACTTACTTCAAAGGTCCAGGACAGGCACACTGTATTAATTAGGACAGTGCAAAAACTCTCATTACAAAACTGAAGCATGTGACGCTCACCTGATTTAAAACAAAACAAAACAAAAAATACCAGCCTTGGATTTGCATCTCCCAGAACATTGGGCACTAAGACTTGGGTACAGAAGTTCCAGACATTTTGGATTTTGAATTAAAATTATGTAAGAATGTTTATTCATTACTCATTTGTTACAAGCTTGAAAGTAAGGCCCTTTTACAGCAGGTCAAAATTTGTTGGAATTCATGAAAATGAGAACAAAACTTGACCAAACAGTAGCACAGCTCTACTTGCACTGAAGAGGGATGAAGGTTTTTATTTTTAAAGGAACTTAGGCCTTTGCACCACTCTCTGGAAAAGGAAAGAGCCCCCTTAGCAGGACGTGAGCTGAAATTCCAGTGTTGCCATATCAGGCTCCTCTGACAGTGAATCCCCAGTGCGGGGCAAGTACAAAATTCATTAAATTTGTCCTCCTGGCTCATTCCCACTCCTAGAAGATGGCGACATCAGGCTAGCCTATCTGAAAATATCTTCTCTGCCACATCAATTAAACCTGAGAACAGCACTTGGCAGGGCAGCAGCAATGCTTGCTCAGTCCTCACAGTGCAGAGGCTGAGCCCGAACTGCTGCTCCCCAGACCAAGTGGTGACACATCCAATTCAGCCTTTTTTGAAGAGATCGGGGAGCAAGCAGGCTAATGTCAGGCTGAATATTTTTAATATTTATAATGAATAAAATTATATGCTTGGAATGCAACATTCAGCATAACAGCATTAAAAGCTAAATTTTTATTTGGATTATATTCATGGTAATAATAAGGGATGTAGGGGTTTTTTTGTGACATAGGTTAAAGAGTCTGTAACCTCTAATTTGAAAGGAACTCTATTATCACTCTCTGGAAAATTAGACAAGATAGAATATTAAGACATCCAAAAACTGACACAAATAGAAAACTAGGTCTCTCACTTGCTCCTCTTTCTTTAAACAAGGAAGATGATTATATGCTGTTTGACATTCCATTTTCAGGGCAACTAAAGAGATGCCGGGAGTCACACTTCATTTATTCTTCCAAATGCCACCACTGAAAAAAAAATGTGTTGGTATTTCAAGGCACCATACTCCCACAAACAGCGGCCAGAATTAACCTTGTCTTCCTGATGGATTCATTTGTGAAGTCCCTCCGTTTAGTTTCTCAAGATGAAATTAAAAATACCCTCATGGCTGAGTGTAAGCACTTAAAGCACACACACTGCATGGTGGGCCAAAACTCCCCAGGGTGTAGCCTCGCTGAACTCATTGTATTAGACAAGTCAAGGGGAAATATGTTCTTGTAGAGATTTCCAGCCTCAAGATATTTGGATTTGCTTAAGGTTAGCATCTGAACTTTTACATAACTATTCTGACTGAACCTCACAAAATTTTGAGGTTCACAATCAGCTCTGAAACTAAGAGCAAAAAAAAAAAAAAAAAAATCACTTTTACAACTCTTTCATAATTCCCAGTAAGATGTTTTGCTTTACAGTGAGAATAAAACAATGTTGTTTTATATCTTGTCATTCCAGTGAACAAAGGCATAATGTTGCACACATTTCTGTAAACAAACAAACACCCCCCCCCCCCATGTTTTTGTTGGAATTTTATCAATCCAAAATAGGCAAAAATAAAATTCAATTTTTGAAAATCTACTCAAAGCTGACACAAAAAGTCAGAATCATTAGTGAGTTTTTTAGTCTGTTCTTACTCAGGCAAAAGTCCCATTGAAATGAAGCCAATATTACTTCAAAATCTGAATACTGTTTCATTCAGCTTTTCAGCACCAAGATGAAGCTTTAGTTACAACCATCTGTCATGGGTATAATCTCATAGCACTGATACCCATTTCTCTTAAATATAACCTTTCTTCATAAACTCTTTATCTACCTCTGGGGCATATACAAAGCTCAAAAAATACAAATGAAAAATCACTGTTTTCACTATTATTGTACATGAACAATAATAGTACCTTGCAGTGTAATAAAAATGCATCCCAGATAGCTTATCTCAGCTGAAACACACACTACAATACAGTATCTTGAAGACAGAGATTAAGACTTGATTTGGCACATCTTGAAAGAACGTATGAACCAGAGGGATGGTGGAGAAGAAGACAATGTTGTATTTTTAGAGTTCAACACATTGTGAGGCTTCTCAAATGGCAGTTCCTCCATTGCCATTAAAAATCCACTATGTATGCATAATTGACTATTAATAAGATGAAGTTTAAAATGTACTTTCAATGGGAAAAATCCCAGAGACATGGAAAAACATTGTTAGAATTGTCTCCAATAATGAAGCATAATCATCCTTGAGAGCTTGCATTCCTCGACATCCAAGTATTTCACAGTGTTCTTGCTAATGTGTAACAAAAAAGCTCAAAACTCTGGACAAAATAGAGAAATAGGGATTGATGGTGACTGAAATGAGGAAACAGTACAGGCACTGAACTGGGTGTCATCCATCCCAGCTGGGGCTGCTTTTCTAACTGGGCTACTGAGACACTTCTTTCTCTCAGACCAAGCAGTGGGTACTGCCAAACTCAACTATCTGAATGCCTGTGCAGTTCAAGGTGTGGACAGAGACATGCATTTGCCCTCTGACCCATCTGGCTGGAACCCATCCTGGTCCATACAGCCACATTAGCAGGATGCTCCCTCCACCTGAAGTGCTGGGACACAGGAATTTAGCTTGTTACTTCCAGACTAGTATGAGCATGCCCTTCCCTGCAGATATGCCACTTACTGAAAAATGACCTGTCAACGTCAAAAGAGAAATTTCAAGTAGTGTTCTATTAAGTGCTATATTGATTGGTTGTTTTTATTTTCACACATAAAATCCTAAATAATGTATTATCTTTCAGCATACCAAAATCTAAAAGGTACCACCAACCGCCCAGAATAAAAAGCAGGACAGAGTTTTTCAGGGGAAAGAAGACTCTTGATTTTTGCCATGTCTGAAATTTTTGACTCAAAACACATTTTTTTACATCAGTCATGATTTTTGGAGATATGGAACTATACTGTTAATGATAACTTTTTGAACCTGAAGGCCTGGTTTTCATCTTCAGTGACAACACAATACTAAGAAGTTGGTTTGGGATTTTTTGCAAGGAACATTATTTAGAAACAGATCCTTCCAACTCCTCAAGATAAGCAGCTGCAAAAACACAATGCTTTAATTTTAGAAGTCAGTATCAGACTGATTATACACTTCCCGAGGATTCTGGGAAGTGTAGTCTCCTAGCTTAGTTTTCTCCTAAAATAAATTTAAGACAAACCATCCAGGTATTTCTGTTGGTAAACATGAGGCAAATATTGCCCCCTCATCTTTAAAACTGATGGGAAGAAAATTTACTCTGGTGTAAACAGATTATCCCCTTATTAAAAGTGATGAAGTTGTCTCTCCCTTTTGCTCAAATACATAAAACAATATATCTTATGTGTTTGCCAGGATACTGGGTAATATCTCCAGGGCTGGCCATCAGCTGGTTTAATTGTAAGTCAGTTTTACATTAGGCATAGGGAGAGGGGGAATTTGGTAAGCACTGAGAAGAGGGCAGGAGGAGAAAATAGGTCAGATAGCTTACAAACATGCCAGAAACAGAGACTAATAGTTCTACTTTTTATTCCATAATAAAATTAATATTGCCCCAGCAGCATGCTATTTGGTACATCCATCTAATCTATTAAACAAACAAGAAGACAAAGGATTAGCTGAAGATAGTACTCCGGTGTATTTGTGAACTAATTTCTCGTGATTAGCAAAATTGATTATAAATATAATTTTTTTTTTACTTTCTCTTCATTTTCACAAACAAACATGCAATATTATATATCAACTAGAATAAAATCTGCTAAACTGATTATGAAACTACAGATCTATGATTTATTTATATGTTTAGTTACAGCATTTTCCTTTTTGCTGGTTCCTTCACGTACTAAAAAAAAAAAGGGCAAAACAGGAGGAGATATGCACAATTTCACCCACCAGAATTTCACATTAATACCTACAATGTGCACACAGAAAAGCAAACAGTGCAAAAAACATGAAAGGGGAGAAAATACTGGACAACTCTGAACAAAAGCAATCTCAAGTACAAAGACCTGAGGTCTTTTTAACATCTTTGCAAGCAGAGAGGAAATAAGTGCTTCAAAATGGGGGCAAAGTGAAGAGGGTTCTTTATAAACACTGACTCGAAGCCTTCAGACATTGAAGACTCCCATTTTAGATCAATGCTATAAATTCCCCCCAAACATCATCTCTCTAAATGCTTCAATTAATTTTTCTCTTGTCATTGGAAATGAAGTTTACTTGGTCAATCCAAACTGTCTGATTCTCTGCAAGAATTTTCAGCCTTCACTATAGTTTGTAAGCAGCTCTGCAGAACGGGCCCTTTGAAATTATAAAGGAAGACAGGGGTAAATGGCACTACAGCAGCAGGGAGAGTCCTGCAGAGAGGAAATCCAACAAAAGATGCATTATGCTATTAACAATAAGAAAACAGCTCTATGATTTCCTCTCATTTCTAATATTTATATTGGCTTGGTGCCCCAAAAAACCCAGTAAGTCCTCCTGCTTCTCAAAATCTGAATGGAGTTGATAGACAAAATTTAAAGACCATAGGTAAAATATTTTTTCTCCAAAGATAATATTGCTGGCATTTGAAAACTTCTCTTTTCCCTGCTTTGCCTCACAGGCACAATGGACAAGAGTGTTCAGTTTAAGATTCCCAAATTTATCATATCTGCTGCAATGACAGCATACTCACATGATGACAGTAGCCAAGATATCAGTGCTGATTCATATCTGCATGAAACTCACTCTTCGGTTCATAAAATTCTTCTTATCTTTTTGTTAAGTTTGAGGTCTGCTGGAATCTAAAAGCTCAAAGTGAAAAACAGCCTGTGTCTATTCTGGGGCTGAGCTGGAAGAAAAAACTGAGTTCCACAGCTTTCCCCCCAAACAGTAACACGTTCAGTTTTATTTATAACTCTCACCTATTTTGGAAATTTTTGTGAACCTGGCCTGACATTCAAATTGGTAATTCAGCTTAAAACTAGGGAAGGCTCCTCTCCTTTTATGCCTCCATACAATTGCTTTGAGAAGGTTTATAAACAACAAAGATATTAATAGCATACCATGACATGACCTGTGAATATCACAACATGATTATTACATTCTAAATACCAGAGATAAATAGATCAAATCTATTATGAACTGCTCCTGTTGAGCAGCAAGCAGAAGGAGGAAAAGATAGTGTCTATATGTTGGAGATTACAAAAGGTTCTGAAAACTGCAGTGTGACTTTGGCATGGGTGACACAGAGTTGCAAATGTTTTCACGGAGGTCCCACCAGACCTTGGAGCTAACGATCCTCTTTCAAATCTGTCTGCTTCTTCCTTTTAATCTTCCTTTTCTGTTGTTTTTGCTTGAGAGAAAACAACAAGGCATGATGCTGTGGGAGAGATGCCAATACTCAGCTCCTGCTGAGAAGTGGGGAAAAAAAAAAAAAAAAAAGATGTGTCTGAGCTGGAGCTGCAGAATCCTGCTCACTTTGTGCAGAGGAATTAAACAGCGTCTCCCTTCACTGCCTAAATAGGGCAAATTCGGTTTACCTGGGTGAGAGAATGTCTTTTACTGAGGGTGGGAAGTAAAATGACGTGAGTTTGAGGTAGAAAGGGATGTGTCAATTTAACTCTTGCTGCCTTAAGCAGCATCCAAGGGAGATGGGAATTGCTCTGCTCTAGATGGTGTGTCCCTCCACACCTGCCTCGATAAGGGGGTGCAGCAGCTTCTCCACGGTGGAACATCTCAAGTGCTCAGACCATGAGCCACAGACACACTCCTGGTGACAGAAGGAGCAACTGAATATGGACAAAAATATAAACCAAACCAAACCAAAGAAAAAAATCCATTTCGTCTCATTTTTGAGCAAAGACTCAAGATTACTGTATAAAATGGAATTTTCAGAATTCAGTTTTTAACTTTCTCCACCTGCTTTAGTTTTTTAATAGAGCATTTTTAACTGAGAGGATGACACAGGACGCAGGAGAGGTCTGAACAAAACTATTTGCTGTTCTTCCCTCACAGGGTGTGGCTGGGAGTTCGGAAAACTGGAATATCGACCACATGGCACAACTGCCACGAAGAACAAGCACCACATTCAGTACTTAGTCTTAAACACTGTTTTTCTAAAAAAAAACCCTCTTCATAAATTACAACAAAAATTAGCAATACTGGCATCAATCATGTACTCTGAACGCCTCAGATTGTTTTTATATAGGAAACGAAACACCACGATCCATATAAAAACACCTAGAGTGCACAGAGAAGTCAAGTATTTTTGCCTAATCTGATATTTTTTCCATGGTTCCACAGTTTTTTCATCTCCAAATACAGAGTATAAGCAATTATGAATTTGGGAGTTTCTGAAACATTAGTGCAGAAGAACTCATCTTCCATGGAAGTCCACAGCATCTGCATTTACATTCTGAGAATATTATCATTATTCTGCTCCAAAGGAGAACTGATCACTGTGCCCTAAAAGTGGGTCCTTTCCAAGCAGTGAAAAGCAGAAAAAGTGATTGTGATGCCTAGTCAGAAACAGACACACACACAGAGACAGAGCTCAGAACATTTTCTTTTACAAATCCAGGCTAAGACAATAGAGTACATCCAAAGCCATGAGCAGCATCCTAATTTTTGGGCACCTCCACGGGCCAGTGTCCAGGCTCAAGCAATGCCAAACTCCTCCTCCCCCTCCACAGGCATGGTGACAATTTGCATGGATAAGCAAAAGTATTCAGCAGCTGCTGGATTTCACATCCAACTTTTCCACTTCCCCCCCCCCCAGTCCCAAGGCAAGGCCACAGCAGAAAAGCAAGCAAGTCAGACAGCACCATCCCACAGGCCACCAGCTGGTCTGCTCAGTTATTCCAGCTTTAAGAGAGGTTTTTCATCTTACAGTTTATGTAGGAAGTTACATACTTCTCTCTTTCCTTTCCTGCTTTGTCCTGCCACTTATTCATTTAACTTTTTGGAAGCAAACAGAAAAAGGAGCCAGTGCTTGCAGGAAGGGCACCTACCATGGAGATTCTGTCCTCCCTCTGACACTCACCCCAGCAGCAGCAGCAGCAGCGTAAAGCTCAGATAACAGAGCCACAGCTGACAGCCAGGCTCTCTCACCTGGATTGCCAGTGAGCTCTGAGCTTCAGGGCTGACAGTTAAAGTCACACCCCTCCTGTGTGACACACAGGGATACAGGAGAAAGGATTTTCCCTCTGAAGACCTTTCCCCAATTCAAGCCCTCTCTGCTGTGGGCCAGGCAGTGGGAGCAAAGCTGTCTATCCCCAGGGATTTGCACCCTTCCACGCCTGGCCCTGACTATCCACGATGGGATGATGTCTCTGTGAGAGGGTGGCCCTGATACCAGATGCTACATGTCATAGAGATCACTGTGCAGAGAAGAAATCAGGAAAAAGAAGTTCAAATACATTCCCTCTTTCTCATACATGTACAAGTTAATTTCTCCATTCTGCAGCCAATATACAGAACTGCCGTTTTCCTCATGCTAGTTCAGCCCTCCTTTCCAAAAAGAGAGAGGCTTAATTTGAAGCTCAGTTCAGTCAGGGAAGAAAAACGGTCCTGCAAAGCTGCAAAGATTTTCAAGCCATATGTAGTACTTTGGGGTTTGAGTTTTTCCTTGCATCTTTTACCCTGTGCCTGGTCAAACACTTTTTCTCCCTTTACTTTTCCAGGCCTCTTCCTCACCAGCCCACCAGTTTGCACTCACATGCCTGTTTTAATGAGCCCTCCCTTCAGACCAAGCTGTTTTAATATTTCCGGTTTATTCATTTCTTTTGAAATTCTAAGCAACTAAACAAACTTAAAACGCAATTATTTGCAGGACTAGTAAGAAGAAATAAAGTTTCTCAAGGTTGTCAAAATGAGCATCTGATCTATTTAATGAAAAACAAAACACATAACTGTGAGACTTACCTTAAGTTTTGACCAAGCTCTGCAGGAGAAATCTTAACTTCAGTTATCATGCAATATGCAAATTTCAAGATGATATTCTAGCTGATGTTTAGTTGAAGCATGTGGCAGAAAACCTGGCTCACAGCAAAAAGCCAGCTTGCCAGGAATGCTTCTGTGCCTGCTAATACAGAGATGCAGACAAAAGAGGTATTCAAGGTTCTGCAAAACCTAAATGAACAAACCTAATTTATCTAAGTCCTTGGCAAACCACACAGTAGAAAGCAGAGGTCTTAGGGCAGCAAGAGGGGGAAGTCTTAATAAATACAGCACAATTTTTTGCACCTTTGTATTCTGCAGATTGAGGCCATATTGCTTACAAAGGTTGAACGCTTTTGACTAGGAATGAAGAATACCACAGCAGTGATTTTAGTTTGTTTGCCATTAATAATACTGCTTCAAGCAATACTTGATTTTGCCTGATTCTCCTTTGGAGCCTCCCATCCCAACACGCTGCCATTCTCTCTTTTACACCTGTTGCATAATCTGGAAATACCAAACTAACTAGAAAGAACCTGGGCAAAAGGATACTCTACACAGAGTTCCCAGTGATTCCCTGTCTCATGGAAGCTGGTAGGCACTTATACACCCTAGGGACAACAGAGATTTTGAAAAAAGAAGTGGCTGTCCTCCTTCCAAGATGGTTGCTAGTGTTGGAAGGTACATTCAATTTATTTATCTGGGGAGTGAGCATATGTCAGGAAGAAAAAGAGAAATGAATTCCTATATTTTAAAGTGCTGCAGAATTGTCTGAGGAAGCTGTAGGTTAGCACCACTTCAAACTGTTGCTGCATTAGTTTTGCTTTTACTGTGGAACACCATGGGGTAAAATCTTAGTCTTCCTCTGAAAAAAACCAAAAACAAAAACAAACCTATACTGGTATCAGAAAAGGGTGGGGGGAGAAAAATGACAGCCACTGGCCTGCCCTTTAACCTTTCTAACAGAGCTGGTGGCCGCAATGAAGCTTAATCAATGCAATGGAAGTGACATTTCACAGTCAAATCAAATTAAATGGAAATGAAAGGAAAATCTGAGGTCCAACCTAAAGGCTGTTCCCTCTTGCACCGAGGTCATTGCCATGGCAACTAAATGCTACAAATGTGTAGAGTAAATCCTTAACAAATCTGTAGAAAGCATGTCCAATTGAATATGATAGTTTCTGTCACTGTACTTTGTACCTTTCAAAAGAAAGGGAGACAATAAAACAAAGCACATCTTAGAGCCCATGTAGCAGAAAAGAAGTTCTGCCAGCAAGTACAGGGCGCAGCAGTGCACTTAATCTTCCTCTTACGCTTGGACATGGAGAAACCAAGCAGCTTTACTGTAAGACAGCAAGTGGGGAGCTATGGACAGAGACCATATTAAGTGGATTAGGGCACGGTGTGTTACATTTTTCAGTCTTGCTTCAACTGGAGAGCTGATGACTGCAAAAACTTCCTTGTATCATTGCAAACGCATTTAACCGTGGTTGAGAGCAATTCCCACTGCAGACTGCCCACGGCTTCCATCATCCCACCCAGCTTCAGCTTGTACCTCCCTCACCCTTCTGCCCCTGCCTGACGTGAGAAGGCTGCTTTCTCAGAGGGCTTGGGATGTTGAAGGGCTGATGAGAAAAAATCAGCAGCTGCTAGAAAAAAATCAGGGATGCTCCCATCTTTTTGCTTGCAGCCCTTTCTCTGTCCAGCCCCAAGGCAATGGGGCCAGAGCAGCTGCCCCCTGACATGCCCATGGCACTCTCTGGGCACAAAGGCTGCTGGAAAAGGGGATGTGAACCCAGTTCACCCCCTACACACTCCAGCACCACGGGCAGCCCTCACCCCTACTCTCCCTGCGTCAGCTCTGACTGACACATGGGCAAACTCCACACCTCTCCATGCCCCTGTGGAGAATTAAAGGTAATTACCAATTCCTACTGCCACTCAAGGCGTATATTTCACTCCTCAGCCTAACAGATTCTGACAATGAAGGGCAATTTAAGAACCACATCAAAATACAACAGTCACATGCTCACACTCACTCTGCTATTTAATTTCAACATTTCCACCTGTGTAAGCAAAGAGCTGAGGAGCGGGAAAGGCTCTACACAGGATATGGGATTTTTCTTTTTCTTGCAAGATGTGGAAGACTTTTCACTGCGAGCTGTGACCTTCCCCAAACTTGTCATTTATCTGAGCTGCATAAGGTGGCAACCATTATCATCTTCTTGAACACAGTGAAGTTTTGATTTCGCTGTAGTGATGCAGTCACTGTGCATTACGGGAGATCTCGAGAGATTCCATGCCCTGGGCCAGCACGGGCTGGGAGTATTGCAAATCTGATCCGAGGTGACATTTTCTACTCAAATACAGACAGCCCCGGGACATCACACACCTTCCTGCATGAATAGCAATACACACTAATGAACTAATTTCTGGGGGGAAATTGTTACTTCCTGAGTGAGTGGGGGAGGAGACTTCCCTGACACTTCAACCAGAAAAGGATTCTGGTTTACTTGTGATCTTCTGCTGTTTTTTTCAGCTTTCACAAACAGTGCTACTTCACGTGGCTATACATAGTATCTTCAGCCCAGGTCACGGACTGAGGATCTCTGTGTGATGCATCCCACACTGCGTACATGGAATCACACACACTCCTCTGCAAAGGAACAACACAGAGTATCCACATGCCCCACCACGCTCACAGGAGATTCTCAATTATACATAAGGAAATAAATTCACTCTGAATTCATTCTGCTATTATATTCCCTCAGTATTGCTGGATATTCTAATTTTTTATCACTCATAACAGTGAGGTTTCCAGATGATTTCACTTTTTTTTTTTTATCCTTTAAGTGCTGCTGGATGCTTGTGGTCATTTTTTTGTGCTCACAAGTTGTAAATGCACTCAAAAAATCTGGCTGGCAAACCAGGCAAGATGGTTATGCTGGAAGAGTAGAAGTGACAATTTGCTGTAAAATATACGTAAGCTCTGACTCAGAGACACAGAAGACCAAGGAAAATTGCCTTTATATTACAACTACTGTGTTTTTTCTTGAGCTTTCATAGAAAAATAAACCAAAAAAGCACTTCTGAGGACCAGGCAGATCAGGAAAGCAGTAAATGAATGTGTGGAGAGGGGAGATACACGTATAAAGCTGCAGGCATAAGCACTTGGTGCTGAGACCAGTGTCTTTTACCCACACAAGTGGTTTCTTAAACTTGTCAACAGAAATTGTTAATACCAACACTAAATTTTAGAGGGTTTATAATCTAGAATCCTACTTACTCTCCTAGAAAGTCTCTGTGAAATGCAGCTGGACTGGCAGTCAGGTGAGCACCGTCACTCAGGTCCCATCAGAACATTTTACCAGAGTAAAATACAACGTTTAACCCTTAGGTCCTTAATTTGTTCTTTGGGTTAAAAGAAATTGAGAGGGTTTGACACAGAATGGAACATTACAGAACAGACCCAGGGAAAAAAGAGCAAGGAAAAGTGAAAGACACTGAACACATGAAGAGATGAAATGCTGGGAAGAGATCCCTGTTCCTATCATACCAACACTCCTTGCACCCAGTTGCTCTTACTAAGAAAGAAGCAAAAGCCTGCAGGAACTAACAGCTAGTGAATGATTTACGCTGAGCTTCAGAATTATATTAAAGCAAACTCTTTAATAAAATCTCACCTTTGTTACAGGATTCAGTTTAATAACAGGATTAATCCAGTTTAATTCAGGATTAATAACAAATACAGCCTTTTTTAAAATTCCTGAATTTTTACATAAGTATCTGTGGGATCTTCCTTAAGAAGCCTTGGTCTTGCCCTCTTAAAAGAAAGGACTGTCACAAAAAGCAGAATCTGCAATGTGATGGACAATGACAAGCAAATAAGGATTCTGAAACAATTTTAATGCATTTTTTCAGTACTGTTTGATACATATTTCCTCATGTTATTTCTTTTATATTATTTTTGAGATCTAAAAACTGCTTTTAATAAGCAACTGTTATTGCAAACATATAATTATACTAGGCCACAATCCAACAAAGCACTTAAAAGCACAGATTAAAGACACTGAAAACAATGGGATTATTTATGTGCTTAAGGTTAAGCATCTGCTGAAGGACTCGGATGGATCAAAGCCCCATTTCTATTACATCTACAGACAAAATATTATATATGTTAATTAAACGTAAAATATATGTAAATTAACCAGCACATGAAAAACAGCACTTGCATAAATGTTTTTAACTCTATATAATTTGTAATCATAGAATATTTCAGTTAGTCAAGATGAAAAATAACTGCTAATATCAACCATTTTATCACAGAGTGACAAATTCCTGGAACTGAACAACTACAAAATAACTTGCCATGAGAGACTTCTCCTCATAAACCATCTCCTGAGTAAGTACTTCACGTTCTGAGGCAAAAAGGAGAAAATAAAGAGGCAGCAAGCACATCTCATTTACCTTCAAACTTCAGAAATTCATGTAAGAGCTTGATTTGTTAATTTTTTTATAACCAGAATAGTTTTATTAGGAAGATCTGCAAGTTATTTGCAGGTAGTGCCTAATAATTCTATTTTTTCAAAATATCTTCCTTGATTTTTTCATTGAACAATTCCTTCTTCTTGAATCAAGAATGAGATGGACCACAGTGCTTAACTTGCATTCTCTCCAGAATTATTTATTTTGTTTAACTGTATACCCTTTCTTAGTCTTTTGTTCACTAAGAAAAACCCATCTCAACTAAAAAAACTTGCAAATAATTATTTCCACTGTAAATCACTGTCTTTTATATTGACCATTTTAAATAAATAAAGCAATTTTTATGGTATTTCAATTTGAAAAACCTAGAAAAGGTCTCTTGATAAAGTTGAAAATTTTTCCATTTTAAACATTAGCCTTAAAAAGCACTATTTGATATACAAAGACAAATTACCATCTGAAAATTACTTTCACCTGATGTTTCTTTTTAATTTTATGGTATTAAAATAGAAAAGGCCTTTATTTTATTTCAGTACAACGTTGTGACATATGAAAGAAAAAAAAAGAAATTCTAAAAATGGTTCTCCATTTCCAAACTGGAAATCCCAAACGTATTTAGTTTCTCTTTAATTTGGAAATTACAAGTTAAACAGTTAAAAAAATGTGATTCAATCAGAGTAACACTAAAACTTGCAGTACTTCCAATTTGTTTTCCTATTCACTTTATCTGGTTTGTTCTGGTTTGATTTTTTTTTCCCCTTGGAGCAAATATAATATAATTACTACCGTAATCTTCCATAATAGCAAGTAACATTTCATTCAATATTTTAATATGAAATTGTGTGTGGCTTAATACTGAAATATAACCACAGAAAAAAGTATCAATTGTCTTATGTCTTTAAATTAAACATGTATTTGGAGAATTATAGACAAGAATTACACTAAATGTAAAGTTTTAAATGACAGTAAAACCCATAAAATGGCCTGATCACACCTTCTTTTAATCAAATTTATGCCAGCTCACTGACTTCGCTTATGACTTGACTTCAATTTTGATTTTCTCTATGCAAATAAGGATTTCGCTTGAATCCTTCAATAATGACCAACAGATAAAAAAGCAGAGAAATAATGACATACCTGAATAATCAGCTGCTCCTGGAAATATTGGGTCAATTAGGCCTTATATCAGCATACAGAAGAATTTAACATAAAAATGGCTAAGGATGCACGGAAACTTCAATGATGGAGATACATTCCTAGGAAAGTAAATTCTGGAAACTACACTGCAGTTCCCAGCTCCCCAGTGGTGACAAGAATAGAGGATCTTCTGATTAATTCCAACTCCACATTTTCTACATCCTAGTTCCAGCAGCTGTTTCAATAGCCATCAGAAGTTGCCAAACCAAATAAAAAACCCCAGACCTTTCCGACTTTCTGAAATGAGCACCCTCCCTGCAAAAAGGAATAGCCACAGTAATAAAAAAGAAAGCACACAGGATTTTCACTTATTAGTTGAAATGTCTTTTGGTTTTTAACATGTTTTTTCTTTTAGAAGGACACACTGTCATTCACTTAAGATGACAAGTCTACAGATGGGAATCATGCTATCACAGTTTTATCACTAATATTCTTAACTTTTTTCTCCAAAACAAAGCAAGGCAACACCAGTGGACTGTTGGGGGCATCTTTTTCCCAGACATTATGATAAATACTAGGCAGTGATGGAGGCAAGGAAAAAAACTGAGAAACTGCCCTTCCTTTACTCTGAAGGGATGACAGAATACCTAGTGCTCTCACAGCACTATGGAGTTAGTGCTGAAACATCTGAATGCAACTAGAGAAGTGCATCTCAAATGTTTTGTGTACCACAGATGTACTGTTTAATTAAGCCATCAAAAAAAAATTTGAAGGAAAATGGAAACAAGGGGATACAAAAGCGAGGGAAACTTCGTCAGCAAGTTAAAGCACTCTTAATAAGTAACAACATGACATTAGTCATTAAGAAACAAGAACTCTAAATAATGCATTCCGAACCTATAGATCTAAACCAGAAGATAACAAAGCCTCATAAATCTGTTTGTTCATTAACTTAAAAAAAGGCAGACTTTGTGTTGCTATCATGTCAGCTGGCACCAAACTGTACGCAATTTAGTGCAACTACAAAGTGAAGCCCATAGTCTACAATGGCAGGGTTTTTGATCACGCTAATTAACAGCCATTTTGTTTAAAATAAACAGATACGACTCTAATTGCCTTTTTTACATAAGAAAGGGAAGATCTTAAAAGTGAAAGCATGCAAAAGGAAAGATCAGACAGTCGCCTTTCAGACTGATAAGCAAACTCTGTGTGAAATGAGCGTAAATGAAGTTTGAGACACTCTGGATTGACAGCAGGGAGACAGCAAAGCAAGAGGAGGAATGGCTCCCAAAGCTGGAAATGCATGGCCACAGTGCCTTCCACAAGGAAATGCTCTGTTTCAGATCCTTGTTTTCTCTAGTTTTGTTGTCATCTGAGCACCTGCCAGCAGGTCCTCCTTTGCAGGGCTGGGTCTGCACCAGCGGTACCCAATCTCGTGAAATCACCAGGTGACACAAAAAGCCCGGTTAGGATGTCTGTACAGGCTCTGACAGGACAGGAAAACGTAGTAAAGGAAGGAAGAAACATGGAAAAGGCACACCAATCTCTGTGCCTGCACCTAACCCTGGCACCAGAAGAGGGGATAGCACTGTATTGCTCCATGTGCCAGCTTCAGGAATACACGGAAAGATCAATCAGGTCCCTGAAAAGTCCTGGTAAGTAACGTACAGGGCAAGGGCTGGGATAAAATCCAGGGTTCTAGCTAACTTCAGTGAGCCTGCACTGCACCTGGAGTGGGAGTGAAGATTTCAGTTTTTCCTTTTCTGCCTCAACACTGGTTACCTCTACTAGATTTATACTTACTGCCTTTCAAACCTAAATTCAAAGTTGGTTTTTAAGTGTGTTGCAACATTGCAGTGTAAGGCAACGAAGCAAAAACATTAAAAACTATTTACGTAAAAAAGTTCCCTCACCTTTCTCCCCACTAATGAAATTCACACTCCCCCTACCAAAACACCCCACTCTGGTAGGTTTTAGGATGCAAGCAAAGAACAACACTATCCAAAAATGTCTCCCTGTAATTTCAGAGTGTGACATCTCCACACTCACCTTAATAACAAACCCTCTGTTACAGCAACCTGCAGCATCCTTCCTCAGCAGCATATTCCTGCTTGAAAGAGCACATTCTGACTCTTTTCCACAGTATTTCAGAGAGCAAGGTCCTTATTTTGAGGACACCACGTGGACTGCGTGTTTTCAGCATATTCAAAATATCACCGAAAGTTCCAAAATCACAGTAAATTGCCCTGCTTAGGCACAGCAGGCTTTTATGCCATTGTGTTAATGGTACAGCAGGAGACTGAGCTTTTGTAGGACCTGGTCAAAGACATGGCAGCAGCTCTCCCTGGAATAAGGGTCTGGGAAAAAACATCATCACTTCCCATTGCATCTGATGGATGAACTTCCACTTGCTTTTCCTAATGTCTCACACCACAATTTGTACATTTAAAACAACAAAAGAAGCCCGGATTTCAAGGAATTCAAGGATTTGCATGCAACAGAAATTTTTCCCTCAGATGAAACAGAGAGCAGACTGTCACACGTTAGCCACATTAATGAACATGTTGCTGTAAGGAATTAAAATATAACAATGAGAATCTGACAGCACAGATTTTTGTTTGTCTCCTCAAATACTGTTAGTCCCTCTTTCTGCTGGGACTCCAGGAGTAAGTGATTCTGGGATGCACAGAAGAGCCAAGGCACTGAACACACAGATCTGCAGGGTGCAGCTGACCTCAAATTCCCATGAGGCACCATTCATGTACAAAGATTTTTCTGCTTTTAGCTGAAACTAAAGTAAAAATTATCCTACATACATTTCTCAGAACTCAGCTTTCCAAACCCAGTTTTAAACCAAACACTTCCAGCCAGCTTTAATGATAACTACATCAGAGAAGAATTTCATCACAAGAGCAATCTCCCTGGCCTTCAAATACTTTGTTAATATAACTCTGAACATCAGACATATTCCCTATCAAAAACAAGCATCAGAATATACTGTAGGGGAATTTCATTACTACTGAAACAGTACAATGTATTGTACTGCTGGCTGGGAATCTCAGACTAAATGACTTCAGCTTTCAGATCAGCAGCCAGAACTGACTACAGCTGGGCTAATTTGATTTAGACTAGGCAATGTTGTTGCTATTCAAACATTAAAACCCCACAGAGTCATAAAAGAGAAATGGTGGTGTTGCCTGAGAGAGGGCAGGCAGAAAGACGTACCAGCTTTCCAAGCTCAAACCAAGGTTGCCAAAATATTCCTTCAAGAAATACACTGTGGGAAATAAGACATTGATGGGAAGTAAGTTAGAAAACAAGGTGGATTTTGGCACTAACCTACCACTAGCATCAGGTCACAAATCATATTGAAGAGCCATGAGCGACCTACACATGCAGCTGGTTTATCATCTCACTATGGCCAAAATGATAATTTCAAATGCAGGCCATGTCTATGCATCAGCAGGTTATACACCAAATGTTAAAGGCAGGAATTACTACAGTACCATTATTGAAAAAATCTGCCATAATTTTTTGTACCAAAGGATTATCCTCACAAGGAAAAAATAATTTGGCTAAAATTACAGCTACAGCTCCTCTATGATCCTTGCGGGTCTCTTCCACCTTATGGTATTCTATGATTCTTCATTTTCAAAGTATCTATTTGACTTTTGAATCTAGAACCTACTAACATTTGAATTTGACTTCAGTTCCTCCTAAGTCACATGATGTGAAAAAAATAATTACTTACCTAAAAGGGCAATTTTAGCAAACAGAACTGAAGTCCATAAAATAAATACAGAATAAGCACACAACTTTTCACATTCTCTCCTCTATGACTGTATCTGTGTCCACTCTTCTCTCTTCTAGGATATATTTTGAGGGACAATTATGCTTTAAAATCAGATGTTAAACTCTAACTAACCAATAGTATCAGCTGCACTTGTAAGAAGGCTTTCAGCAGCAATTTTACACAGCACAACCAAAGACATAAACAATTTGCCACCAAAGATCTGACTGCCCTTCTTAAATATCATACTTCTTTGAAGTAAAACATAAAAATAACCCATCATAACAAGCAAATTCCTAAAAATTAAGTTCTGGGGAAGAAAAGTGTGGCAAATGTGGGCATTAAAAAATTTGAAATAAAAACTTTATTCAAAGAATTTAGAATTGAAGTCTCAAGTAAGTAGTACACATTATTGCAATTCTGTGTTATGTCTTCCTGTAAAAATCAAATGCATCATTTACCTTCACAAGAAGTATGGCAACAATTGGGAATATAACACAAATAGGATAAAACAAACTTCAGGCAATCAATAAACAATAATGTATACTGTAATGCAGGATTTTTTTGTAGATAAAAGCTTTTCAAAGAATTCTTCCCATCGCAGGAGAAACACTTAATAGTTATTTTTTTAAAAAAGACATATGTTTGAAACTTTGCAAAAATTCTGTGTTCTAGAATTTGAAAGTTATACACAGTATGACTGAATTTTTCCTATTTAATGTTTTCCATTGGAAAAACCTTTGGGTTTAGTGTTTACTTAAACCCCAAAAGCAGTAAATCATGTTTTAATTCCAATACCTAAATAAATAAGAGGATTTTATTGAATGCAGAAGATTAAATGCAATTTTATGAAGTTACATCCACTACAGTGTCATCTCTGTCGGATTTTACATCAACACCGGAGAGACTGCTCCTATTTCTGTAATGGCCATTTTCATACTGTGCTTGAATAAATCCATCTGGGTGACACACCAATCATGGTACAGTCTCAGAAAGTGGAATAAAACTAAGTTAGTGCAGTTATTTCTGTCATGAGAAAACCCTATTTTCATCTCAATTTCTGTCATGAGAAAACACTATTTTCATCTCAGCACCACGGCTGGATACTTACTGAGCCATGACCATCGATAATATGTAAATTGTTGGTGTGGAGAGACAAGTGAAGGAAGGACATCTCCCACCTATCCAGCTCATATATCCTGTGTTCTGAACTCAGTAAGAATAAGAAAATACCTATGGCACCAAGCCAAGCCACGCACTAGCACTAGCTAGGGCTTCACAGAAGAGTTTAACATTGCCCAGATTTTTTAAAAAGGCCAGGCCATCACTGCTGGACTGTGTAAGTCCCACAATGTTCTATCACACATGCATCCAGTCAAAGGGGATCTTTCCACAGTTCTTATTATCTCCTTAATATACATACTGCAGCACTGCATTGCCACTTGTGTTAAGGGAAGTTTACATTATCCTACTGGTGATATTTGCTGTCATAAACATGTTTTCTTCAGTTACACCATTCAGGCTGTATTTTCCACAGAACATGAGTTTTTGGCATAGGACAAAAGGAAAGCAGCAGCGAGCTTCAAGTGCATATACCAAACTCGCTCATGACAACAGTGGCAGGATCAGCAACAGAAGCAGCAGGTTTCATTTGCAAACCAAGACAGTCAGATAAGCAAGTCAAGGCAAAAGGAATTTCAGTGTAAAATCGTTTACTGGCATTATATTTCAATTCAAACCTATTGCTTAGTGAGCAGTTTGGGTTTTCGGTTTTTTTTTTTTTTGGAAGGAGTATTTCGGAAGCGAGTCTTTGAAGATGAAGATGCTGTCTTACACTGGGGAGCAGTGTCCTACCAAAACCTCACAAAAGCTTTCATATACTATGAATGGAAAAGGGAAAACACAGGCCATTCCTGATAGCTGGATTCAGAAAGAGTATAGCTGAATCAAACCCAAACTCCACAGCTAAAAATAAGTTTAATCAAAAGGAATTCACCTTTAGTGTTCATAATCTCTAGTAGGACACCAACCAGATTCCCCTCCAGTAGTTCCTCTCTATTGAGATTGCTGTAAAAGGCAGCACTGCAGCCACTTTTCTCACAGTGTCCTTTCCACTTTACAGTTTTCTCCAGCAGTCTGAATTATTCAAACACACACTCTAATTGGCCTCCTGCTTTTCTGGAGATACAGCTCCTAGTAAGTCAAATCCAGTATGAAATTTTTGCTCTCATCACTCTGCCAAGTGAAAAAAACATAATCTGAAAACAGAATTTCTCCTGTAAGCAATTCTTTTCTGAAGGAAAACAGGCAGGGGAAAAGAAAAAACAAAAGGAAAAAAAAAAAGATTAAAAACACAACACAAAACAAAAATAATCAAACAAATAGTCAAGGAAATGCTTTTTGTCAGAAATATATCTTTGGAGTCCCTTCTAGGTGGTTGGGCATGCGTCACAGGTGGCTTCAGCAGATACTTTGGAAGCAAAACTATTTATTGTGAAGTATAACAGATTTAATTCTGAGGTTTTTTTTCTTCTTTAATCTTTTCTTAAATGAAAAATGCTTATCCCTCTTACTCATATCATTTGGATTAGAATGCCTAAACATTTTGGCACTTCAGATATTTTTCATATGGTTTAAAACAACTTAAACACGAACATGTGAGAAGATTCATCGCCTTAGACCACACCTTCATGCAGCAAAATTAGCTTCAATAGAGTTGCAGAATCTCTGCCTCTCACAGAATAACATCAGAAATATGGCAAATACCAAAATAATATATGTCTCTATCACTTTGTGTATATATATATATACACACAAATATATATATATATACACACAAATATTTATATGCACTCACATACTCACATGTACATACTGTATACACACAGGTTTCTTGCACATTTTTCGATGAGATGCTCACAGACCCCAGAAACTGATTTTCATTTTAAAGCTTTATTAAAATAGGCTTAATCACAGTGATCCAGAGCTCACCTAAACAGCACTTAAATAGGCAAACTGAAAAGTCATTTTTAAAGCACTTCAGCAGCACCTCAAAGGCCTCAGAAAATATTCTTCTACAGATCTCAAACTCTCAAAAGAACCTGGGCATGTAATACAGGTGGACTTTGCAGCATGTAAAGTGGAATATTAGTGAGAATGTTAATTTTGTTCCATACTTTCAGTGTAATAAAAAAGTGGAAAACTTTTAATGACATGCTGCAGCATAAGCATAAGCATTGTCTCTTTAATGCAATTCTGGTTACATAGAAACATTTCTCACAGAGAACAGTGAGATTTTACATACTCCTCTTTCTCCTGATCTCATCTTAAGGTTCTTAGGTTTGAAAGATTTAAGATTTAGCCAAATGAAAATATAGATTAAAATTACATATTCATTTTCCAGGTTGTACAAATTTGATAGTATCTCTTCCCTGAAAATACAGCCACATCTAGAGAGGAATATGGGATCAACAGCACACAATACAGTTGCAGCACAGTTCACAGCAAGAAATTAACATGTTAGATGCAATTTAAAAATCCCATCTCTGAAAAACACACGGTCCTTTAAAAAGTTAGGATCCTGAGGAAAATAAAACTTGGCCTACTTTACCACACATGGCTCTATGCCAACAACTCTACGTGACCTCTGTTTAGCCTCCAAGAGCATTTACATGAACCTAAAAATCCTGGTCCATGTTCTATCCTTGAATGTCTACACGCAGCTCCGCCAAAGCCAACGGCAGCTGAGTCTGTACAGCTGAGGGCAGAATTCAACCAACATTGAGAGATAAAAGTCAGCTCTTATGGAAAGGCAACGAGGCTTGAATCCACTCAAGAAAGCGTTCCTCCCCAGAAAGAGGCTCCCCAACAAAAAGCACGACACTCACGTTTTAGTCATTTTAGTGGTGCTTCTGCAAGAGAGAGAAAATGCAGAGGGAAGGTGCTATGCTTAGATGGTTCACACTCAGCAAGGATCGTATGCAGTGCTGTGCCTTATGAATGAATACATCGATATGTATGCATGGGTGTATTTTTTCGGAGTGGGAGAGGCTGTGTTACAGATGTAGCCAAAGTTCCAACTCTGGAATTACTGACAAGAGCTCCCTCAGACCCTGTTCGCTTTCATGCACCAGTCTTCGTCAGCAACATTAAAATGCGTCCTTTGCAAAAAGAGCAGCCATTTCCTTTTCCCATTCAAAATACTAAGTAAGACCTACAGATCTTCTTTATGACTTCTCTTTCTCACTGTATTTGCTTATCCTTTATTTATTTATTTATTTGGATAGAGGTTGGGTTTCTTTCTTATAGGATTTTTTCCCAGAAGTTGCTAGGAAACTAATTACTAGATACTTATGGGTTCTTATGGGTACTTAAGACAAAAGTAGCTGAAGTCAGGAGAGGAGTGTGGCATCTGGCTACATCTTTCTCTCAGGGAGTTTTCCATTGGAGGGACACTGACACCGGGAGAATATGAGGCAGGTGAAGGACAGGGGCTGGCCCAGTGGCTCTGTCGTTTTTTGGCATTGAAGGGGATGGCCAGGCTGTCACTGACTGTGGGAGGATTCACCAGCACTGCTGGGTCCAGAGGGACCTGCCTCATGCGTGCCCTGGGAATCCAGAACCTCACCTCTCCCTGCCCTGTTGGGAGCCACACCACCACTGCCCTGCCCCTGCTGTTCCTTTGCTCCTGGTTTGGGTTTTTCCCCAAGCCATGTCCCACACCCCCTGCATCACCAGGAGGTTTTCCACAGCTCCAACTACCGCTGCAGAACTTCTGATCCATCTCATCCAGCACCCTGGGACTGCTGCTCACCCCGGCTGACTGTGATGGCAACTGCACCAAAGGGGGAAGTGCCTGCAGGTGAGAAAACTGTGACTGGGTCCCTGGTTCTGTTTGTGGTTAATGCCATGGTTATTGCTGTTCTGTCTGCCTTATTAAACACACTAGTAAAGAACAGTTATTCCTATCCTCACATCTTTGCCTGAGAGCCCTTTAATTCCAAAATGATAACAATACGGAGTGTTATAAATCCATACTTTAGTACTGGCTTTTTGCATGTATTAAGATAAATGTTATATGTATAATGGCTTTTGGCTGTAGTTTTAGAATTTAGGTGTAGTGTGACTGAATAGATAACTTCCAAGAGGGGCCCAAGTTTTTGCCACCTGTGAAAGAAGAGACCAAAGCCCAAATCAAAAGATCATGAAAAGGAATTAAAACTGAAGAACGCATGCTCTAGAAAGGCAGACCCAAGGAGTGGCCATGTAAAACAGTTCCTAGAAACATGGAAATAAGTTCTTTGCAAAGTTAGAATATGCATGTAGATCTGTGAATATGTAACAGACTGGTGTATTTAAGGGGGTGTCTCCAAAACAGCAGGTGTGCTCTTGGCAAAGCACCAAGGCACCCGGCCGTAAGAAACCTTTGCTTTATTGTCTGTCTCTTATTGTCTTTTATTAAATGCTTTAAATTTTACCAGGAAAGCGAACCTCCGAATTTTTCACAGGAGGGAGGGGTTTTACATTCTCCATTCCAAGGAGGCTCCTGCATTCCCTAGCAGACTTTCAAACCAAGACAGTAGCTTAATATCACTCATGCAAGGACAAACAAAAACTGCAAGGCATATCAGGTACAGAAAACAGATGTGATACCCTCCTGTGAGGGTATTTTAGCCCACAGAAGACAGGAATGTTAAGCTTTATGTGGTGAAGAGAGGATGTGGCTCTGGTTCTGTTCTTATGCTCCCTGATCACTAGTTCAAAGACACAGTCTCTCCCTCTCCAAGAAGCCACATGCAGCTCTGCCTGTGAAACTGGGAGAGAAGAACCAGGCAGGAGGGCACAGCACTGCCCTGCAACCAGGAATGGGTCCCCCAGCAAAGCCTCACCTGTGCTCACACAGACCTCCACAGCTCCGTGCACATCCCTCGGCTCAGCCTTGGGCATGCAGGAATGGAACGTACGGCATGGCCCTGCCCTGTGACCCAATGTGACACCTGCTCCCCTTGCAAAGCCACCTTTCTCCTGTGTGGAGCAGTGCTGCTGCAGGGAGACACTTTGGGATTCTTGCCAGTACCATTATTTGGAGAGTACAGCACCAGATGGCCACAGGTACTACTAAATACTGCTGTGGCTTGTAGATGCTGTCAGTCTGGAATCACCACATCACATCTCTTCAAACACAAACCATAGATCACCATAACACATATGATGTGAAGCTACAGAATGGTACAGGAACTTTGTTCAGATCTCTGGAATTAATATGATTTACGCTGGATATGGGTTTAGCTTTTTTTAATTTCAATCATTAGAAAACGACGTTGGAGTTGTCAGCAGGATGATAACTAATGCTAACACACCCTGTTTCTTAGAACTCAGTGGTGGCCTGTTGTCTGGATATTAACATGACAACATAGAAATAACACCCTTTTGGGGTTTTGAATGCATTTGAAGGGTTTTCCACCTACACAAGTAATCAGCATATTTATATCTGTCCGCAGCTTCTTAGAAGGGCCCCATGTTAAATGGAGAACTTTTAGGCAGCCTGTTGCTGAACTCCAGCATCAGTAATGCATTTCTCTGAGGTGTAATCCTCACTAAAAACTTCTATTAGCTCAACAACCAAGTTTAGGAAACTGCAAAACCTGACACTGGGCTTAGGGCTTTTAGTACTCAACACCCGTATTTGTACCTGGACTATTCCAGTGCCTTCCCCTCTAGTTCCTGTTTGAGAAGAGGCAATGTCTCTTCTCTTCCTTAATGACATCTATTTCTGGATTTTAGACAGCAGTCTTCTCCTGCTCTGCTCCTCAAGTTATTTCTCAAAACAAGGACACATGTTTCCAGTAAGGGTGGATGGAGCAAGAGGCACGTGTGAGCCCAGCATTTCAGGCCAGACTCTGCACAGCTGTTCTGGGGCTGCTGGAGCCACACAGCAGAAAAGTATCAAACATTCAGGGGAATCCCCTTCAGTCCCTTTTATTATTATCACAAAAAAAAGTAGTGATGATGTGTCTGCTTAGACACAGTCCTGGGCAGAGGGTGTTCTTTATTTTAAGTAAAGGCAGGAAATGAGTAATAGATTTCCTCTGCAGTCAGACTGGGGCTAGAGACTGATTGGTTGAGTGAGCTTTAGCATCTCAATATTTGAACTTTGTGCTAAATAAGGAAAATAGTTACAATGCTAACTACTTCTATCATTTTTTGATATTTTAAGTTCAAAAATACTAACTACCTGTAAGCCTCATCCTGTTACTCTGTAAGGAATATTCTGATCTCCTCAGCTGGGAAATTGAGGTAAAGCGTGGTCTACAGAAACGCATGGAGAGTTTGGGAAGTCACTGTTTCCTCACACAGCACTAATGCATTTTCCATAAAATTCAAAGGACTTCTGTTCCCCCAGTGGTAGTAGTGATGGGATTGCTGCTTTATAGATAGATAGATAGATAGATAGATAGATAGATAGATAGATAGATAGATAGATAGATAGATAGATAGATAGATAGATAGATAGATGCAATCCCATTATATATACATATATATGATGATCTTTTATATATATAAATTTTGTTCAGAACAGGTCCAGATGCCCTTGCAACAAAGTCTCCACACACAGCCACCTGTGCCTTGTTTATTTACACTTGGCCTCCTCCTACCATAACTCCCACTGATGAAGCTACACAACTGTTAATAAAGTTTGAGAGGGGGAAGATGTTTTTGCATGCAAAGCAGCTGTTAGCTCACAGCACCAGCTCATGTTTAAGACTCTTTTTTTACCTGGATGAGAGCAGCCCCATTGCTCTGTGTGTGTTCAAACTTCCAGCAATATTGACAGTGATGGCTTTTTGCCTCACAGCACTGAAGAGCCACACCAGACAACTCCTCCATGTAGGAAATCAAGCAAAAGGAAAGAATAAAAGCTTAAGAAGACATCAATGAAAAGAGACTGCACAACTTAATAATTAACCTGCTAAAGACAACCAGATGAACAGGAGAATGAATTTGCAAAGAAATCTGGAAAAAAAATGGAAGTTGTTTCCATTTCAGAGGGATTTGAAACGTTTCCTGAACTAGTACATTAATTCTGTTTGGGCAACGACTGCTTAAACCCAAAATGTAGTAAGATTCTACAGCAGAGTAATAGTTAATTTTGACAGTATGGATTTTCCACTGTGTCTCTACTTAAATTGATGCACACTCCCTGTGATGACACTCTCCTACACTGACTGAAAGGTCACCTGGAAGGCTGTGCAGTTCCTGCCATCCACTTCTCTCTTTCTGGAGTCCTCACTGCTTACCATGTCAGTGTTAACTGGTTTGACACCAGGCTTACACTTCAGACAGTGACACATAAGTCATTCCCAAGTATTTACTATCATCACATTACTTATTTACAATTTTGTCACTTATTAAAAAAAAAAACCAAACAAACAGAAAAAAATACAAACAAGTTTTCTCCTGAAGTTATGCAAAATACAGAATTTGGGAAACATATTAGGCTGATTAATACTTTGATTGCCTTCCTCTCAGAAGAGCAGTCTCACCTTCAAGGTGGCAGCCCCATTTTCTACCCTCATTCTGTTTCAGTCCTCTCTACTTGCAAAGCCAAACTGGGTCTGTGGGGACTGGCTTTGTCCCATTTTCCTCAGAAGGTCACTGCATGTTGGAGAACAAAGCTTCAGCTTCTGCTGAGCATTTGCACTGGATATTCTTTCCTGTCATTGACACCACTTTCCACAAACACAAAATTTTAACACATTTCCAGTATTTCTACAAAACAAGTATGACCAGCTTTCAGCTTCTTCCCTTGACCAAGCAGACATCTTTTCATCTTTTTTTTCCCCTAAATTTTTGTCTATGAATAAAATTTATAAATATTTCTATCATACTTGCACCCAAGGTTTCTTAATTTCTTATTCCTGAAGGAAAATTATTTTTAATATGCAAACTTAAACCCCACTTAAAACTTCCACAAAATTTTCATAAACCAAAAGTAATACTGTTTTTACTTCACTTATCATAATTACCATCTAACACTGATGTCCAAAAATAACTCAGTAATGATCTATAAGAAAAGCAGGAATTTTGGACTTTTTATTTAAAATACCAGGGATGAAAAGCTGAGCTTAAATTAAGATATCCAAACGCATAAATAATATGTGCAGTATAAAATACCCAATTCCTAAGAACAAGAACTCATGACATAAAGACCACGAACAGGTTAACAACCATTTATGTATTTTGTGCTGTCCAAGCAAGGACAGAACCACAGAACAACCTGTGAAATACCTGATACAATGCCCAATTTTGTTAAGTAACAAAATGCCCCCTGAGTCACCAACATGGCATAAGGATTGTGACACAATATGTCACTAAAAAACAACACCCCAACATAGCAGCAGTGACCTAATGCGGGGTTAGTAAGAGCACCACAATGGAATTTCAGTGTGGCTTCCTCTAGCTTAGGTATACTTGGACCATTATTGATCAATAACTGCTTCCTTCTCTGTATACACCAGAGTGAGGGAAAACAACTGTGGAGGGAATTGAGAGTAAGAATAATTTTGATTTTCTCTCATAGTATTTCTTGTTAAAAAAAAAAAAAAAAAAAAACACATAGCCTTGTGTCTACTTCAAAGAGCTCATTTGAAAATCCACATCTAAAACCCCTTTAAAAAGAAAGTTAGAAATCACCAGCGAAGCAGAAATCCTCAGTCTCACCACCATGCTGGTGTCATTTCCCCGTTTGTACTGCTGACCCAGGTCTTTTTTTTTTTTTTCTCTCCTTCCCCCTTCTCACACCATGAGTGCTTCAGTGAGGCTGCTAGTCAAACGTATCCTCAAAGCTCCCAGTGTTGTTCTATAAAAGGATGACTAATCGAAAGAGATCAGCAAAACCTGCCTCAGGGGTTCTGGGAGGGCCAGAAAGAGGAGTATGTCATTTTAACTGATTAGTTTTGAGTAAAAAAATTTTTAAAAGTGAAATTGAGGTATTGACAGAAGGAATTTTTCAGTTTCCAGTAATCTTTTCTGCTACAAAAATGCAAACCAGGCTCTCTAAGCTAGGAACCAGGCACAGACAGTTGCAATGTCTGAAGAAAAATCCCTCCAAAAAACCTTATGAGGGTGAATTCTCTCCTGGGACTAAAGACCAGCATGAAAAAGACCACCCAACCTTTGCAATTTCTTATCACAATTCTAGCAAGACTGAGTCTTTTTCTCAAGTCCATGGGTTCTGAAGCCACCTGATTGCATAGGAATATCAGTTTATATTAAAAGAAAAAAAAAAACCAAACCTGCCAATGACGTGTGTTTGCTGGATTATGCCCATAACATTCACATTAAATTTAAGGAATATGGGTGTTATGCAGTCCTTTTAGAACTACATGACCTGAAAGTTTAGATATTACTAAGTTTCTGTTTTTCAAAAGTACTTTCTTAAGCTCCTTTAATTTTTATTTTTTTGTATTTTCCTTTTTCCTCTGGGTAACTACAAAATCATAAGCAGTCAGGAACATCAGTAATTCCTAAAAATAGCCATCCTATCCTCCTTTCCAAATTTAGAAAGATAAGGCATTTCTCATGAAAATGGAGAAATAAAGCATTCAGTAAAGGTAGAGTGTCCTATTTTTGGCTTTTTAGTAAGCTGCTTTTTTTTTTCCCCTCTCAACTCCCCTTTTCATTTTCCTATCCCTAATCCTTATTTCCTTGCTCCTGTTTTTACTCTGGGGAGTTACTATCACCATTACTCACACTGTCCATCTCTTTCCCATTTTCCCCTCATTTTCAGTTCATTCTCCCTTGCTTCCTTCCACTTCAAGCTCCTTCTTCCTCAGCTCAGCTTTCCCCTAGTAAAGCTGCCTTGGAGCAGCACACTTCTCCAGCTTTATATAAGTCCCCCTTCAATGATCAAAAAAGGGCATAAACATATATCCGTGAAAAAAAAAAATGCTCTTACAGCTCATTAGAAAGAAATCAGATGATGAATTTATGTATAAAATAAGGTCAGACTCAGTTGTTAGTCTGAAGAAAAATAAGAAACAGACATTTCTGGAGATGTAGAAGGGCTATTTAAACTTAAAGTATTTAAATTTTTCATTTCCAGAGGATTTGCTTAAATATTCTTTATAAGCATGCTGTCAGTGAGGTTCCAAAGTATTTATGATCCTAAACTCAAAAGACAGCTTATATTTTTGGTTCTGTAAAATATTTTCTGTTCAGCTGAAACAAAAGATCATCCCCACATCAAAACATAAAAAACACCTTCTCCAAAATGTTTTTATTTGATGTGAAATAACTGTAATCCTCAAACCAATCAGCAAATTGAAAAATCTACTTTTGTGTAAAGTGTTCTGGATCCCTTTGGGATGAAGAGCACTGTATCAGCCCTAGAAATAATTAACGAACATTTATGGAATGTCAAACCAGCCTCTGCATTATGCACTACATCTCCCTACCTTCCAAACACTATTAACGTTAAGGAAAGTCCATCTGTGGCACCAATGGATGACAAATCACTTTCCTTTTTCTAAATATTTTCTTGTTGCCGTGCCATCTCTTGATTTACTTTCTTTCCATCAACCAACGCCCTCTCCCTTCTTCCAGGCACTTATTCCTCATGTGACAGTGACATCTTTCTGTCATCCCCTTGACAAAAGTTTACCCAGATCCCTGGAAGCATCTCAATGTCCACCTTCTTTCTCCACTGTTTCAGGAATAGACAGCATTGTGTAGGAGAGAGCTGGTGCTTCCCCACTCCTCATTTTCCTCCTCTCCTCCCCCAGGTGACCCACAGCAGCACACTGCAGACTTCCCTTTCTTCCATCACATTGTCTGAGCACAGGGCTGAGATCAGCAGCTGGCCAAGCCATCATTTGAGCATGCCCAGCAGAAATGCTGGTGTTTTCACACTCACACAACCAGGGATGCACTTTCAGGTCCTCCTCCAAAGAGTTTTTGGCAGCCAGCTACATAACAAAGCCTGGAAACCTTCACTGAAATAAAAATAAAGATGAGCACGGAGAAGAGTGACAGCCCTTCATTTCCCCAAACAGAAGTCAACATGCCGACGTCCACACCTCCTGTCTTCACTGATGTAAACTGAAATAATTTCACCTGTAATTTTCAGTCTCATTTCTGTCTTCACATGCTAAAAAAGCTCTGTCAAACAAAAAATATACTCACCAGCATTGTCTCTGAACTGTTTGTCCCTTTGACTCCCTTTCCTCTGCCCTTGCAGCAGACGTGGCTGGTGATGCTTGTTAACTATCCCCTCCTTCCCTCACAGATACCCTCCATCCAGACCATTTGGAGTAGATGAGCACAAAATGCTGTCCCTGAACAGAAGGAAATTTACTGTATAGCCAGTAATTCTCAATGAATATTACCAGTCCCACAGAGGACGAGGAAATCTCTGTTACAAATCAAAGTATGAAAGTGCAGCCTTTGTGTAAAAGGGAGAGGGAAAAGTAACATTTCTAATTGAAAATTAAAGAAAGAAGCACGATACTAGCAAAGTACATTTATTGTGTTAACGTACCATTTGTCTTCTGGGCAAGTTACTAAAGGTCATTTGTTCTTCATAGCAAGTGTTGAAAATAGTTTATGTTGTGGGTCTAACTTAAAGGAACAATGTCAAAACCCTCAGGCCCAAAATGACCTTTTTATGCCAACACAGAGATCTAAATCTCTTACTGAGGATAGCGGTGATGTTTGCATTTCACTCTCTCCCCCTCCCTTCTCTGTCTAACCTCCCCCTGCTTTCACATGAGATACCTCAGCACAGAAGACAGCACAGACTGCAAAGTTAACATGCCCACTCCACACTTCGTGCTGCTCATCCCTTGTTCTGCCCATCCTGCCAGACACCCAAGACAAGCTGCTTGCTGATGTGCCTGGTTCCCAACCTGCCCTCCAACCAAGTGAGAGAGGGAAAGGGGAGGGGAAGGGACCAGACCTACCCTTGCCTGCTGGAAGAAAAGGAGTACACGCTGCCATGTGCTCCAGTAGGTAGAATATGGTGACACGGGCAGTTCTTCTTGCAAAACCCCATGACACTGCTGTCTTCCTGCCTAAACAGAGCCTCTGGCTGCTTATCTCAGAGGGGCCTGGCTGATGGTGAAGTAATAACATACGTGTGTGTAGGACATACACACAGAGAAGCAGACACCTATACAGAGGGATTTGAATATAAAGACTCTGAATGGTTGCAGACTGACAAAACACCTGGGGCTTCATGTGGTTCATTTAAAAACAGCCCATCTTTACTACTGCACAGATGCTCTCCCTCGAGTGTTAGTGTAAGATCAACGTGGTGGCCTTGTCCTCCTGCTCAGTGTAGTCACGTTATCCTCAGCTCTAATCTGAGCATATTGTGAGCACCTGCAGATGTGGGGCACAAAGAGACACTAAGCAGCACTTTAGAAGAAGGAGCTATCATAAAATGCATCATGGAACTGTAAACACCTTTCCACTTCCAAGGAGAAGTGCACTGGGTAGGCTGCACCCCTGCTTCCTGCACTGCTGCCACTCTCTTCTGCGGGTGAAGAGAGAATTTCTGTCTCCACAGCCATCATTCCCACGCTTCTGAGCCACACCTGGGACTTCTGCCGCATGATACATCACATACATGAGACATATGAGAGTACAGGCAACATGTCATGTTCTCCCACCCCACGCAGATCCCACAGGGCTCCATCTAGGAGACACGTCTTTTCCAGGCTGAATCCCGCAAGGTGAACACCTCCCGTGAACTAACGCTGAGCAGGCTTAGCATAACCTTTCAGAAGGCACTCAGCACTTTGCAGGATTTAAATGCAAAAGCCTCAAAAAGGCAAAGCTCATTTTCCTGAATTCCCAGCTCTGGCTGCCATTTGTGACAGACTTCACACATTTATGTGCTGCCCTGTCACATTTGGGTGGCAAAAAAATGGCAAAGTATAGATGCCGTGACAAGTAGATGAGACATGTTTTTCCTCTTTAGTGTTCTTAGGCTCAGATTTCCCTTCAACACATAGAGGAAGAGAAAAAACCCTTGGGGCAGACAGAAACAGTTTAAGAGTTTAGTTACTCGGTTATTGTGAAAAGGATTTTTAAAAAATTAAAAATTCAAACATTATGAAATATAGAGCAGCGTTGGACTTTCTGAAATTCTGAGTAGATACTTTTGTATGTGTAGATTAATGCAATAAATAAAAATATGCACAGGCATATTTATACACTAATACATATTTTTACAGAGAAATATTATGAGTGAATTTCTATATTAGATGCATGAACTAGTTTACGAATTCCCTCTTTTTTTTCAGTTAGTTGGAAAGACATCTAGAGAAAAAAACAGGAACAATTCAGACAACACTGTCATTTCTTTTTACAGTCCCCACCAAATCCAATATTTATTTTCATTAATTTGAGGATCCAAGACCAAACCACTTACCTGGCTACCTAATTGGTTCTCTTTGAAGTATATTTACTTGGAAGCATATTTAATATTATATTATATTTATTTGAGGTATATTTAATACCAGGCATACACTTAAAATATATATTTATAAAAGGTGCAATTTTAAGTGTGGGAAACATAAGCAGGATATAATATCTGCATATCTAGTTCCTGAATAGACAAGATTCTTGTTTTGATTTTGCACTTGATTTTGGCCATTAATATTACAAGAGAAATGCTCAGCTCACAGATGGAAAATCTCCCCGCAAGGGCTCTACGAGAACAGTCACCATCAGACTTCTCAGGGTTCATTGGCTGGCTCACAAGAGTATGAAATATTGCCCCATAAAACACATATAAATAAATAAACCTACAGTTAGATTTAACCACACTGTTTGTGTCCTTTTTGCACCAAGTATATGTACATTTATTAGTCAAAAGTGAGTACTGACACACATCAAGATTCCAAGTCAGAGTTACCACTTGGATGATATCCCCTTGACTCAGACATGTCACAGGATTTCCTTTAATGGGCAAATTACAAACTTGAGTAAATTCTCTCCTCCACAGCCACAGTGAACACCAATTGCCCAGTGGTCGTAACTCTGACCTTAACCAAGCTTCAATATGGAAATTTTATTTCACCTTAATCTCCCATGCCTGTTGTAAAGCAAAATGTCCAAGTCAAATCCAAGGACTAGAAATAGGTGATTTTTAATTGTGAGATATTAAATATTCTAGCTCAAATTCTGGCTCCTTTGAATACCACAGCAAATATCGCATTCACTTCAATACTGCCAAGATTTTTACCATGGAGAATGGCCTGGAATTCAGTTTCTAAAGGTGAAGCAATAGTCTGAATCAAGTCTCACTGAAGCCCATGGACAGACTCCTATTCATAGCAGTGGAGTGGATCAGACTCTGTCTTGGCACAGTTAGGAGCTGTACCCTCAGAGATAGTAAAAGAATTGTTGTAAATGCCAGACATAATTAGGAAGTACAAGAACACCCAGTACTTTATACAGCACTTTACAATGAGTTCAAAGCTCTAAACTGGACATAAAGTTAAACAAATTGCAATTAGATTAAGAACCAGTCATTTCAATGTATGAAAAATCCAAGGTAAATTTTCTTGTAATACTTGAAGTAGGCAATGCAGAATAATAATTTAATTAAATGTAAAAGTAAACCTGTAAGAGAGAGAGACAAATACAGAAAACAGAATAATCTCGGGGAGGGGTGGGGAATAAAACCATAAATTAAAGCAATAAAACTCTAGCCTTCAGTGATGGCTCTACAATTTTAACTATGCTTTCGGCTTCTATGTCCATTGTAGTGAATCACGCTGAATTGAAAGGTGAAAAATACTCATGTCTGGATTAAGAGAAAAAGATTTCTAATTGATACTGCCATGAAGAATGTTCCTAACATAGAACCGAGTTTCCAACCTTGGTCTATTTATTTAATCTAAAAGATAGAAACAGCTATCAAGAATATTTCACAATGAGTAGCTTTGCTTGCAAGGCCTTCCCTGTGGCAAAGCAGACTCTGCTGCTGTGCAATTTTGTGCTTCATGATATTGGTAGGACCGCACTGAAACCTGCCCAAGCAAGTGGCCATATGCTTGAAATTTGTTTAATCCTCTTTACCCTACTCTCCATAACAAGTTTATTGCTTTGAAACAATGCATTATGGACAGCAATGGCTACAGTATGCAGCTGACACACGACAGCAAGGAAAAGAAAGGAAAAAAGATGTGGAAAGAGGATGGGTTGAAGAAGGGCAGAGGGGCAAAATACTGTGAGCGCCAAGCTTATCATTTGTATCTTTCTAGGAAATAACATGATCCCTATGAAGATCTAACGTCTATATGCAAAGAAGACTTCTTCTGGAACACTCTGTAAACAGCAAGTAAACTCTTCCAGCTGGGATCAGTGTGCCAGTTAAAGACCACAGAGGGACCATAAACTCAAAGCAGCCTGCAGGATGGAAAAAGCAGAGATCCCACTCAACTGTGTCTGCATGGAACAGCAGATGATCCACACAGAGCACTCTGCAGGAGCAGTGAGAGGTGATCCCATATGATGTGGAGGCAGAGCAAAGATGTAGTACATCTTTGATGCAGATGTAGAAAAAAGGGAATTTTTTAGGGCTATGGTATAGGTGAGCATTAGTCTGTCATTCTTCACACCAGCTTGGGAACTATTCTTAGGATCTCAACACCTGAAGCTGGAAGAGACCCAGAAGGATTGCTGAGTCCAGCTCCCTGCTCCTTGCAGGGCTACCTTACACTAAACCATGGACTGAAAGCATCATACAGACAGTCCCTGGACTCTGACACACTTAGTACCATAGCCACCTCTTTGGGGAGCCTGTTCCACAGACTGACCACCCTCAAAGTGAAGAACCTTTTCCCAATGTCCAACCTGAACTTCCCCTGGCACATTGCAATGGAAGAGGAGGCAGTGAAAACAATCACAAAATCATAGAAACATAGAAAGCCCTGGCTTGGAAGGCACCCTAAAGACCTTCTCATTCCAACCCCTCCTCAAAGGGCAGAGACCTCTTCCACTACCCCAGGGTGCTCAGAGCTCCATCCAGCCTAGCCTAGGGCACCTCCAGGGATGGGGCAGCCACTGCTTCTCTGGGCAGCCTGTTTCCAGTGCCTCTCAGGGAAGAATTTCTTCCCAGTACCCCAGCTAAACCTACTCTTTGTCTGTTTGAAACCATTCTGCCTTGTCCTGCTACTTCAGGCACTATTTATGATGGTAAATACTCTCTGTCCATCTTTTCTGTAGGCTCCCTTCAGGTAGTGGAAGGTCACAAAAAATCAAGAGGTTTATTTTATTCTTCCTCCCTTTCTCTGGCAGCCTGGTTTCCAGTTTCATAATCAGGAACACTCTCCATTGCTCTATTAGACTAAAAGGAGATGTTCTTCCTGTTAAGCTCATTTAGTGTTTCAAGTGTTGGATTTAGACACCTTCACCCTCCTTAAATGTATGATGTGCATACAGATGCAACAGTGCATACCAAACTCTTGGAAGCCTGAAGTGCAGAGCAAGTGCAGAATCCCAGGTACACAGTCCAACACCCCTTCAGCTGAGAAATTCAAACAAATGCCCAGCACTATCATGGACCACAATACATTAAAAGTCTCCTCTGGCCTGCTTGCAGGAGAGCCCTGGTTGTGGCAAGGGACAACTCCATACCTTGATCCTTCACGCTGACTCCCTAAGGGAAGAACACAAGCCCAGTTTCCCATGACAGAAATGACAGCACACACTGGTACCCAGAGTGAAGCAGATGTCGGCAGCCAAGAATCCCATCTGAATAATCCACTGATGGATAAAAACTGAAAAATGTACAACTCCATAAAAGGAATGTACCACGCTAACAAAGTCAACCAGAAAGGGCATAGGGGAAATTGAGACAGCTAAGAAGGAATCTGAAATGTACATGTTTGGAGAGGTTAAAAAAGGAAAGAAAAAGGATAAGCCAGTGTTCAATTAGATATAAATATTGAAAACATTTCCTTTCCCCAGTGGCAAAACAATTTTCAAGAAACATGTTTTTCTAATAATTTCAAATTAAAAAAGAAGGCAAGAGGAAAAAGGTAAACTTAATTCCAAATGTAAACAAAACTTTCAATTACGATTATTTTAAATTCCAACCTCTGGACCTGAAAGAGGGTCCAAATGCCTTTTGTGTCCCTTTTGCAGAACACTGATATCCAGCGAAGGCAAGGGAGGGTACTCTCTCATCTACTAAGTGCACTTGGCAAAAACAAATGAAGACACATAAAAGACAACAGAAAACCCCTCCATGTGCATAATGGACCAGGAAATGGTAAAGGAATAAGCTGTTTATTTGGGAACCTGCATCTTTAGAGCAGCTGTTGTACTCACTGCTTACATTTGAGACTAACCCCTGCCATGGCAGTGGTGAATTGCATATGGGGCTCATCACTGGACTTCTGGGCTGGGGATTTCCAGGCATTCAGCAAAGTTCATCCTCCCCCGAGGTAAATGGGAGCTTTAGCATTTCATGCCGTAACAGCAGAGAGAGAGTGTGAGTGCTTTTAAATCACCAGCCTCTGCTACGAAACAAGACCAGAAACAGCCTCTGATAACTGCTCTAAAAAAACTTCAGGAAAAAAAAACGTCTGGATAAAACCACCCGGGGGACTGGTCCAGGGTTCTGACAATTTGTTTGCTGAAATGGATGCCTAATCTGTCTTTAACAGCTCTGGGAGGGCAGTTCTGCAGACCTTACAGACTTCCAGCACTATCTACAGTGGGATCTTGTCAGCCATGGCTGGGAAAGATGAAAATGACCAAAAAAAAAAAAAAAAAAAAAAAAAAATCCAATAGAAAGGAAATAAACTTGAACTGAGCAGGCTCTCCCCACATGTAGCCACTACATATTATTTAGATTTGAAATAGGTGACATTACTGGCTACATATGGGCTGAGCAGCTGCTGAGCAACCAATGATAATCCTGGAAAGAAGATTTATCTGAAGGATGCTGATTTTAAATTGTATTGGTCAACTTTGCTGCTTTTACATATATGGGAGGGAAAAAGGGAAGAGGAGAAAAGTGCTTTACATCAGCAACCCTTCATACAAAATTGTATTCTTAGGTCAAAACCGAAAGGAAATGAGGATGGATTTCAGCATTGATACCCAGTATGAATCTATAATTTTTTTTATCGGTCCTATTTCCAAAACACGCTTTCTCCATAACTGATAGGGCTGAATGTCTTTCACTTAATTAGGGGAAAGAAAGCAAATTCTAGGATGATTTATCGAGAACAGTCACAGCCAATTTAGCTTTGCTGGCATGGCGGTCAATGGGGATTTCAACACTGACTGCAGACACAGGGAAGTCAAGTACTGCCAAGGAGTTTGGAATGGTACATGAAATACTTTTAAGAGCACCCACCCTCCTCCATAAGCAGCCCTGCAGGGCTAACAGCAAAGTATGGTGCTACTCCATCTGTATTTCTGTAGCGCGGCCCGGCTCTGAGTAAATAATACTAAACAATAATTCTTGGTTAAGAATTCATTATACAGAAGGTTCCAAATAAAAAAAAAGGAAAGATAAATAAGTCTCTCAAACCTAGCCATTTACAGTTGTGCAGCATTAAAATCACACCTAGTAAAGCTGCATGCATTAAGGCAAATAATAATAATAATCTGAATTAAACTAAATAAAACTTTTCAGAATGGAAAGAAAACAAATCCAAAGGCTTGACATCAACATAAAACCAGAATTCTGCCCATTCCCTTTATAATGGCTTTTCTATTGCGTTTTGTTCTGACCTTTCATTACTTTCTCAACACTGAAGAATATTGCTTTTCAAAACTCTTCATGTCTTTGCTACCCCTGCCATTATTTCCACTCCTATTGTTGAGAGCTGTTAGTCACTTTTGTTCCAAGGTGCACAGCAGCCACTGTACCTTAAAAAAGACGCAAGAATATATGTACTTTCTGAGGGGAAAAAAACCCAAGTGTTTTCCACTCTTTCTTCTAAAGACCAAAGCCAAATTTTGTTATAAAATTAAATAATAAAGTAACTAGATGAATAAATAATAGTTTAATAAATATACTGGGAGACTGAAAAGCATGAAATCAATTTCCTGCTGGTATAGGAGGGAAAAAAGACACTTTTATATGACTTGACTGAACTTAAATAGACATTGTCCTGATCCTGTGATTGTTCCATGCTCAGAACATCTATTGAATTCAGTGTGAGCTCCAAAACCAGATCAATTAGAGGATCAGAGTTGTTTGGGAAAGGCCTGCCCATCACTTTGAGAAAACAAACCAGACAGACATTGAAAAAGAATGTAAGCCCATAACTAGCCTACAAGTTTAAACAAACGGGGCTGTGCAAATCCCACAGCCCATAAAGCAGCACACACCATCCTAATGAAGCCACTTAAAACCAGGTCCTGCTTACAGATGAGAAGGGCTTTGTCACTAACTTCTGTGTATGAACTAAAATGAGTAAGACCAGGCTTCAGGAGAAAAAGTTGAAGTGTTGACGCTGAGTTAGAGACACTAACTTAATTTACACTACACGTTTAAAACCTGCTTGAAGAGCACACAGCCCAGCAGCTTTCTGCACCACCAGAAGGTCTGACAGGACAATTCTGTCCTTAAGCAGCGGCAAAACTCTGGCTCCAGTCCAGAGCAACTGAGACTAGCACACAAACAAAGTCTGCTTCCAGGCTTGCAGCTGGATCCTAGGGGACAAACCCCTGTGCTGCTCTGGAGCCCTGCTGATTTTAGCCCTGCAAAATCAGAGACGTAACTGCAAAATCTAAACCGTTAACTCCTAGGAAACAGTGTAAGAGCTCACTTAAAATGAAGAACATAAAGTTAAATTAAGAAAAAAAAAATTTAATCTAGCTTTTTTTTTTTCTCCTGTTGTTTACAAGCGGCAACTAACTGCACAATCATTAATCCCTTATCAGTATTTCCCTGCTGCACAGTGAGTTTTGTGGATCAGTTTTACAGAGACAGAGAATCTTAAAAAGTCTCACCTTGGTTTTATTAAGGTCTCAGAGGAACAGTACTCATACCTGAGCACACTTGAGTACAACAGCAAGCATCCTGATGCAGGATATCCAGTCTTTTGTCCATTTTAATGGACTCTGACTCAAGCATTCAAGTTCTCAGTTTGCTTTATAATGACAGCATTATGGTTCTGCAACCATAAATCTAATAATAAAAGATAACAATGGCATTTAATATACTGGGTTCTTTCTTTTAAATGGCAGCACACGTCATCAAGTAGTTCAAAGCTGTTTCAACTTCAAGTAGGAAATTCTCACCAGGAAGAATATCAGCAGTTCAGCTACACTCAGTTCTCACAACCATATAAAGCAGATTTCAGAAGAACTTCAAGGGGTTGTACAGAAAGTCATACACAGCCAGAAAAAGGCCCATGAATTCCCTTCTCTGGCATAACTGGGAACATATAACCAGGGAAAGACAATGGAAGAGGGTCAGAGTGATTCTTCCTTGGGTGTATCTTCCCTGCAACCTATAGTTCACAGACTTCTGAAGTATGCTAAGACAGGTTTTGTCTACATCTTTGTATTCAACATCCCAGATGGACTTTCCATACATCCACTCATCCATTTGCTTTCTAACAGTTATTCTTTTCACCATCCATAACCCCTCATGACAAAGTTTCACAGTGTATAAAGAATACCAGTCTGACCTGGCCCCAAAGTGGCTCCAACTATAACTGTACATTTGAGACAGGGTAAAGCCCCACAATGAGGTTCCCCTAAAGTCTTTTCTCATGTATCAATGCAAAGCAGGGATTCACAGCTCCTGCTAGGCAGCTCTAGACACCACCACTAGCTGTGGACTTGGTATATTCCCTGTATTCCACCAAGTTGCAACAAGGGCAGAGAAGCAGCACTCTTGAAGTCAGTTCATTATGCAGGATGGCTTTTTTCTCTGAGAAGGAAATTCTATAAGCAGAATCCATGTTTTTCATTCATCTGACTGCTAAATTCCGTCCCTCCTCCAGCTACTTTAAATATTATAGCTGGAAAAAACACCCACCAAAAAAACCAAACAAAAAAACCCAGACATAAACCCCAAACTGAGATAGGTTTTTTAAATGATGCTGCAGTTCTCCATAGGGTCACAGATAAACAGGTTCTGAGGTTCTGAGCCACCTCAGCTGATGCTTATGTGACAGGATGTGTCATTAAAGAACTCCCTAAACATTCGTTTGCAGCCAGATCAGTCCCTTGCTCTGACTCCTCACACAGCTGCCAAGCCCTAGGAAGGATGTGTGACAGCTCTGCACTGTGACATCCTATCCTGGTACCTCTTTGAAGTGGTTACACAGGTACAGTTTCCATCTTTCACTTTCAGGCCATTGATTCTGAAACAGATTGGTAGTTAGCAAAATATGTTATTACCTTTGTTGCTTTGTAGATATCTTAAAACTTCCCAGTAAAATCTCAGCCCCCGGGTAAATTCAAGCCAATTCAGAACCCCTTGTTTTTCCCAGCTACTATTCACAGGCACTTTGAAAGAGTCCACAATTCTTCCCCATTTGTTAAAAGGTACCACGATTGTACCTCGCTGAAATAAAAGAATTGGCAGGACTTCCCATCAAATCCTCTTTGGACTGAGCCCCCAGTTTTAAAAACAATGTTTGCCAGTGGTGCTAATTCTGATTATTCTATCTTACATTGGACAAATTGGAAAGAAACTTCTTTCTCTCATTTCCATACTTGGCAGCGTGGGTAAGTTTACATGACATCCTGAAAAAAAATGCAGTTCACAGAGGGCATTAATGCAAAATTGCAGAGATCATTTGCTCGTATTTACTCCTCTTCTTAACACCAGACACACAGTTAAATGTCATACAATGCATTTAAAATTAAAACACTTTTTCAGGAACTATAAAAAAGACCCAGAAACTCTGTAACATGTAATTAAATTGAGAAAGTAGCTCAAAGAGCTTGGCAGGGTTCAGAGAGATTAATGAATGTGTGGATGAAAATAATCCATATCTGCATTCAAAATAGAGTAATTTAGACCACCCATTTCAGCTGTGGACACCACAAAGACACTAGAGACAAGCCCAGTGCTCCCCACCAGCCACAGAGCACTGTGAGAATAGATGCAGGAAGCCCTTTGATACTTGAGCCTTCGCATCCCTTACAGGGATGTTAAAGCAGGATAATAGAGGATTGACTGAAATGTTTGGGATTCACCACTGTATTTACACCAAAACACTTATTTCCAAATAGGAGGTATAATCTTAGGAAATGTTCACAGGTATTTATAGATATCTTACACATAACACAGGAAGGACAGTAACAGATCACCTGAGCCAGCTTTGTAACTCTTAAAAGCAAGCAACATTCACTGAAGAGTAAAATCCAAATACTCTTATTATTTAAATGTGCATTTCCAGTACAAAAAGAGAAAAGAAAATGTCCATCAAAAAACACATTTGGGGTTTCATTTCTCTGAGTTTGTATCCACCTTGATGAGTGGATTACAAACCCAAACAAGCTGAGCCTAAGGTTAATCAAAATGCAGTGGAACTGCAATATGCCAACCATCACTGGCATTCCTCTCGTTTCTTTTATTCAGCACCAAAGACAGGATTAAGTGCAGATGAGAAAAGAGGAAAAAACCCAAACCCCTGACTATTTAAAGTATTAATTTTCAACACAGCAACTTCCAGAGTATATGTACTCCTAAGGATGATTTGTATCCCCACCAGCAAGAGGGAGGATAAAAAAAAAGAGAGAAGAAACAAATGGAAGCAGAGTATCAGATGTAAAAATCAGACACGCAATTGGGTCACCTCTATTGGTAATCAAGTACTCTAGAATTTGAAATAATTAATATTTATTGCTTATATTCCTGAAGGGGGAAAAACCCATAAAAATAGTACAAATCATTTCTCGCAGTATTAGCTCAGGTCAATAGTTGCAGACTAGCAGGCTAGACTGCAGCTGAAAGATGAGAATGAGGAAAACTTAAGGTGTATGAGGCACAAAAAGGGGATACCACAAGAGAGGTGTGGACTGGTGAGGTGAGGAGGCTGATAAAACCGAATAGATAGAAATTCTTACACAATGTCAGCAGTGGTCCAGGGAAGCTCCTCCAGCCCTGACCGAAGTAACACTCAAGTTTCTCAAAAACTCTGATCCTTCATTCCTTTCTTTGGAGAGAAAGCCTTCAAAATTTAAATTATCTGTCACCACCTCTAAGTAAACAAGGTAGGATACCTAGAAAATTCACCTGATCTCAGGCTGTTTTTACAGCTGCAAGTGCCTTCCTTTAATTTGCCACAGAAATTGGGCCCTTGATCTGAGACTCATATTGAGCTCACCTGAACATAGTGGTGTCCCCTGTCAAACAAGGGGTGGGTTTGGAACAGCAGAAGTACAGTCTGGCTAAAAACCTGAGCACCCCTCTATCAAGCCAAGGAACAGTTCTTTTTAGTGCAGGTTAGATTACTGTTCCCCAGCAAAGAAACACAAGAACTTGGGGGCAGGTTTCCACCCCTCAAACCTTTGGGCCATTTTGGATCCAGCTCAAGCCCACCAACAGGACCACATGCCAAACACAACATTTTCCTGGATGAACAAAAGGAGTATGGGCCTTTGAAAGCAGTCATTAGATTATTAGATTTCAGAAAAAAAAAAAAAAAAAAAAAAAAAAAAGGGAAATGCATTGCTTTTCTCCACTCATGATTTACTCAAAAATAATTTTAGGTCCTTCACATCCTTCCAAAGTACTGTATCACAAAATTTTCTGCATGATGCAAAGAAAGGGTAAACAAGGTTCAGAAAGATATGTGAGTCCATAACCCCACGAGCTGTCCCATGGTTTCAAAGATGACTCTGTACATACTGAAAATTGGGTGTCTGTTTTCAGTGTGAAAAAGCCAGTGAAACCTGGTATATGGAAACCTACCCTGCCCTGTACTGAATCCATATGTGGTCAAGAATCATTTGGAATTGCTAAATTCCAGTCAAATACAATATGCACTCATAGTATTTAATCCTCTTTCAAAAATAAATTCTTTTTTGCTCTCCCTTGTTTAGTAACAATCACTGCTTATGCCAGATATGTCAGACCAGAAAAACAGACTATTCGCCAAATATGACATTGAATGGTAAACTTACTGACTTGAAAATTCAAAAAAAGCCTGAGCTGCCTCATTTTTGCTTTGGTTTTTCTGGTACCTTTCAAGTCATAAACTCTTCCCTTTTTTTTAATAAGGCTCATTAAATCATTATGAAATATAATTACATAGTACCAAAAAAGCTCTTTACCTGCCATAAGGTATCTGCAGTGGTGTTGAATTTTTAACCTTATTGTCAGCTTACTATAAAAAAATATTAACCTTTAGCTGATCTATGCTCACATTTGATTGCTGTCCACTGTGGTCCATCACAAGGGGCCAGGGTTTCACTGTGCACTGCTTTACTTTCCAAGCAAGGTGCTTCTGACTCCACCTCAGCTCCTCTGCTGTTTCCAGTGAAATGGATGTGTGAAACTCTTCTAATAGTCTCTGAAGTCAACAGCCAACACAGAGGAATGTGAGGCTCATCTCTTTAAGGCTTTAATGCCAAAATGTTTAGTGTCTTTTTTTTTTTTTTTTTTTTCCTGTTCTAATTGGGCGTTTTGGTTTAAATCCTACTTTCTGACTGATGAATTTTTCGATTAATGCAACTCATTTTCAGCTTGGTATTTTGCCTAGTTCCCTTCAAATTGAAGCAATTATAGAAAAAATTAAGTGCTCCAATAATTTTAAACCTCTCCACACTCTGCAATATTATCAGTGTACTTCACTTTTTTTTTAAAGGTGCAAGCTCTTCAGGAGTGCTTACTATTCAAGCACACACAGTCTATGAACTGATTAAATATTATCAGATAATTTAAAATCTTTACAAGAGTTTTGGCTTTCCAACATTGAAAGCAAATGCTAAACTTGGAAGATGCTAGGATATGGTATGCTCCATACACAAGAAATACCAAAATTCTTTTCGAACAAAGACAATCTCAGGCTTTATAAATGCAACAGCAGGAAAAAACAGCCTCCTCTTGAATGAGAGGTGAACTCTCTTTTCAGATCAGGAGCCAGAGGAGTTGGGTGAAGTCCTGCCAGACTTCAGGACTGGCAGATGGCTGCATGCAAAGCCTCCTCGACTTCCATGCTGCTGTAGAATTATCCCTAAAAAGGTTTTCCTCTCACAAAACAACTTGCACAACAGGGCATTTAACATACACGTCTCACTTTGAAGAAAAACCCCCCACAGGTAGACAGAAGCACTCACCTGAGGGGCTGCTGAGGGTTGAATGACTGCTGTCTTTGCAGTACAGCAGACACTCTTCTTGTGTCAGGAGTTCATGGGTATAATTTTGAATGAGCTCTGGAGCAGGAAGTTATCTCATCTTGCACACTTAAATGCTGTCTTAAAGAGTCTGCTTTTACAAATCTACAGCACTTCATCATAATTTTAGTGCTCTTTTCATGTAAGGTTTTCAGAGTAGATATAAAGATGATACACCTACACACAGAAACCTTAGTATTATTTCTTTATACTAAAAAACAACACTGAGGCAAAGAGAGAGGGGTTCTTTTCTTGGCTAGTATTGTTAAAAGACTGTAACACAAAAAAAATATACAAAACCCAGATACATGAAATCAATGTTTTCAGCGCAAGACATGGCTTCTTCCTACATGTTACATTGCATTTCTAAGTTGAAAATATACTGTATTATATATGATGGTACATCACTACTGAAAAACAGGCTTAGTGCATCCTCTAACTTAGCAACACTAAGACTATACCTCACACAATTTTTAAATCACTCAATTAAAACCCGTAACGTAACTACAGCATGACACACTCCTGCCAGAGTCAAATATCAATTATTCATTCCTTAAAGAGAGGAAAAAAAAGTGAAAGCAACACAGGTGAACTCTTTTTTATTTTTTTTATACTTTTTTTTCATTCTTGTTAAATACCAAAAGAGCAGTCTGTAGGATCAAGGGTAACTTGGGCTGCTTAACAAATGCCATTGCATTCCACACAGATTTCTCCTGATTGCCCTAAAAAGCAATCCCCCTAGAGATGCAGCAAAGGCTGATCAGACTAATCATTTTTTTGTCCCATGTACTCTGAGAACACCACTGTATTGCAGCAAATGAAAATGTGTGCTGTAAGGGAGGAACTCCTGACTTCACCCCCAAACACTTGGTGAATACAAATTCTCCACATTTAAATCTACCACCTAATCCAAAATCAGCAATTCAACTGTTAAACAAATTCTTTTCTATCATATATTTCAATAAATACTTAATGAATAACCTGCGACAGTGAAAGAAAAAGGGATGGCAAGAGAAGAAGGGAGAGATAACCAATCAGCATTTACAGCAGCAGATTTTGTCTGTTTTACCTGTATCCATTTTCAAACCTGTCTTCCCTTTCTTTGCTCTTTGGAGGCATTTTTCAACCTTGACCTTAGCAGAGTGAAGAGATCAGCTTCAGTGCTATGATGAGCAAGCCTTGGGTCTGAACAGCCCCTCTACACACACATATATCGGCCATCCATGTTAGAGGATGTCAGACACGGATCAAGGGAGAGTAGACATCACACTGTAAAGATCTCACCATGGATCAGCCTGTCAGGTTGCTGCAATATGTATTCTCTCTACATCCTGAGCCAAATGCATGACCATAGGAGTGGTGTCAGACTTCAGCTGGGCAACACAAACTGGAATCCAAAGGGCTGAACTCTTCTCACTTCCAGCAAATCATGAACTCATCTGGAGAACTGCTCTGGATTCTCTTGTTTGAGACAGGGAGGTCTCTATTGATGATGTCTTCTGGGAATTTAAGGTGCTCAAAGTAATAGTGTGACACTGAAAACTACTCAAACCCGTAACATTAAGTAACAGCACTCAGGAGCCCCACAGCTGCCCCACACACAGCCTCTCTCACAGTTTCGGGGTTTCACAATCACAACCTGTCTGTCTTAACTACTGTTTTCTCCTTCTTGATAACCCACAAAAATATCAGGAAAAACAATGAAAATGACTGCACACTAGGGACAAGGTTATAAAAAAAGCATTTAACATCAGCCTCATTCTGCTCCCATTGACGTCAGTTATAAAATTCCCCTTGCCTTCCAGGAAGCCAAGAGATGCCACTGCAGATCACTTCTGAAAACAGCAATCCAAGAGCAGTCAAATGCAAAAAGATAGTGGACTGATGGATTTTTCTTTTCCCTCCTGTTGCTTCTAATTATAGCTTTATTTAACTGTACCCCATCATCTACATTCTGCTTCAGGAAGGGGGTCCCCAGGACCAAATGGAGAGGTCAAGACCCTTTGCAAGGCTGCTAAAATTGATGCTGTCTCTCCATCCCAGCTTTCTGGTTTCTCATGGAAGAGTGAATGTGTGCTCACGATTTGTTTAGCTCATTTCATATTTTGCCCCTGTACTGAGGTGCCCTGATTGTCCACACTGAAACAAAACTGTCTGGCTTTCTCCCTGTTCTTTTCTGAAACAAACTGTGAGAACACTCCAAGCAGAAGCAGTCTGACAGGAGATTTATCCCAGCATTCATGCTGCATAAAGAATATGTCTACATGGAATGCCAAATTTGGCTCGTTCAACCTTTCTGTCGGACCTCATACTCTTAACACCCACAAAACAACAACTCAGGACATGAAACACACAACTTCATGGCATTTTTTAGAAAAATCACCCCCCTCCACACCACCCTGCCATGCTATCTGCCCAGTAGCTCAGGCTTTTTGAATTGCCAGAATTCAAAATATGTCACAAAACCATCACAGCAATACCACAAGAACCAAGAAAAGTACAGACCCAGGCTTTGCAATATGGATGTGGCCCAAAGCACAATGGACTTAGGCCAAGCCAGGAAGTCAGAGAGCTTTACAGATGAAGCTGTTTCATAGTATTTTTACCAGCCACCACATCCTCTTCATGAGTCCTCAGCTACATCAAAAAAATGGCAGCTCTAAGACACCAACAGTGTGAAAACATAATGGCATACATACTCTTAACCTATGGAATAGCATTTCAAAAAGGACGGAATTGGTGGGTGAGAGGGAAGTTAGATTTTAAAATGCCACACTCGTGCCCTGACAGTATCCAATTATGAAGAGCAGATATAGGTGACAAAGAAGCAAGTGCAAGAACTTCAAACAGGAATGGAGTAGAGGAAAATAAGCCTGAAGTCTGGATCTCCACAATCCCAGAGCTCTGCAGCACTTGAGTCCAGCCAGGACCACAGAAGTGCTCAGTAATGAAAGACAGAAATAAGATTGCATGTGCCAGTGTCAATGGATGCCTTCTTAAATAAACAAGTCAAATCTCAGGGGTCAGGGAATCCATAGGTAATACTGACATGAATTTACTTGCATTGCTTAAACCACACACCTCCTTTTGCAAGATGAAGATGCTTCTTTCCCTCCAGTAACATCAGCATGCCTGATTTTGGAAGCTTTTTGAGTAAAATTAACAGCAGACATTAAGAACTAAGTCAGCTCTTAATGAGGACTTTTTAATTTACTCTCACAAAGCTCACTCAGAATGAAGGTTTCTTCCTTAGTTCATATGTATGCACCAACAGGAAAGGGCACAGACAAAGAATTCTCCACGATGTGGAGAGATCCTGCTGAAGCTGACAGCAATGTGAAATGACACAGCAGGACTGCCACTATGGTCATGGTCATGTTCTCATCTCTGTAATTAGCCAGCTGATCAGAGCATCCCTCACACTGCCTTACAGTTTGTCTGGGCTTCTCTCTCATGCCTACCATAAAAATATGGGTAAGAAAATGCAGGACTAACTTTGACCCAGACCAAATCTTTATCCATTTTGACAGTCAAACTTGTTTTACTCCTCACTAGAACATAGAGCTCCAAAACAAACCAAGGGCTGAAAAAAATCTCAGTAGTAAGTACTTTTGGAATAGACTTCCCTTCTTCTCTTTCTCACTCTTTCTTTCCCTTAAAAACAGGTAGAAGAATGCTTGCAGAAATCACACATTATTTACATGCAGTATTATTTTATGGAGTTTTTCAAGGTGTTAATTGAAAGTTTTAATGAATGTTAATCATCTGTCATTTTCATTGGCAATCTCCTCTCTGCCATATGCTTAACTTTTACACCTGTACAGCTTTTGCAACCAGTTCTTTTAAATTGTTTTACTTTTTCAGTGTAGTATTAGTATTAATATTTAGGAAACAAGCCAGCTGCAACCAAGACTGCCATTGTCTGCAGTTTATTTACTACATGTAATGCCCAGTCCTAAGTGGAACAGAGTAATGCATTGTACTGTAGTGGCACTAGCTTTGAAATATTTGTATTAATCTTATTTGGATTAATCTGTACTTAAAGGACTGACACCTACGAAGACCAAAGTACTACAAGGCAGGGTAAGTACAGCACTCCCCTCTGCTTAAGCCTCCCTATGTATTGTCCCTATTTTTGTCCCTTGCCTTTCACCCCACTCTCACCCCACATCAACAGGCAATTGATGCAAACTCCGACAGTCATGTCTCAGTTCTGCTCTTTTTAAGTAACATGGAGATTTGTTTCTGAAGAGATTGGGCTGAGGAAGCACAAGCATGCAAGCTATGAGTTCTATTTTTGACTGACTGCAAATATTCTGTGTGAACCAAGTCACCCTCTGCACACATGGCACAATTTGAAATGGACGTACCTACCAGGCTCTTCAGCTTTTACCCTTTTCAACAGGGCTGTCAGTCTCCCCTCTCCTCAGTAAAGAAGTCTGATCTTCAAAACAGGACTTTTCTCTTGTACATTTTAATCAGCAGTAATATAACAATAATATTTATCCTTGGGATTTAGCATTAAAATAACAAAGAGATGAACGAGTGTAGCTTTAAACTCGTCTTTGCTTTTTCATCCATCACTTCAAAATGGTCTAAGAGCTGAAACAAATCAGTAAGATCAGAGCAATGCCACTGCTGCAAAACTGGCTAAAGTGAGAAGATGGTGAACAGCAAGTTTAGGTTTTTAAACTCAAGAATAAATAACAGGCAGGCTACTGTGTATCTGGCAAGTTGTCTGAGAATGAGATGCAAGAGAGGTGAAGGAACAGCCAGGCAAGCCCTCACATGACTTTAAGCTTCACTAGCAAACATCAGAAAAGGAGTAGAGGAATTTTGGTGCAAGTCCTAGGAGAAATTTGAAAGCAAACAGGAAGCATCACAGAAAAACAGCAGAGAAAACTGTTTCAGAATAGACTCACATCAGACACCAGAGCAGATTTGAAGCAATAAAACCCAGAATATTGACAATGCCTTGTCCACTGGAAGGTGAAGTGTCCTGCTGGCTGAGCATGGCTGATTTCTGCAGCTCTTGTGAGGAAGGAAACAGGGAAGCAGGAGAGAAGATTCTCTGCCCTGCCCTCCTGATGATACAAGCAAAGACCAGTGGAAGGAGCAGATTTAGAGAGGAATACTCTCAACAAAGGCACAGCTCTTCTGAGTCTGTCAAAGTCTCTGAGAGATTCACATTACAGAAATACGTAAAAATTTCTACCTCTTCTTCAATTAAATTTCGGGGAATTCAAATAAAATGTTGAGAAAATTATTCTTCGGATAAAAGTCATTTAAGCAAAATGAACAGAAGTGTTACCTTCATTAAATTCAGCTCATCATTCCCAAATCTACTGTATGGAGAACAGGGATATGAGAGACAGTCTCATTTTTTTTTCCTTTAGATATCATGCACCCCGTGAAGCACCAAAATGTGAAAGGTCTTCTTTGTGGGAGGAACACATAACCTGAGAGTCTTTGTGTGTTCCTTTTAACTGTGTGTTCCAGGAAGTTCCAGGGTTGCAAACACCCATGAACTTTCTCTATCGTCTTGGAACACCTTAAAGCCTAAATGCTTGTGATCATATGAAAATCTGTTTCTTTTTTTAAAGTGCTGAATTTTACTGTTGAGAGTTAAAGAGCCTGAACTATAAAGACTGAGAACTAGGGCTAATAAAAAGGAAATCAGAACCTATTACTTTTAAAATCCCACGATGCATAACAGTTCTGACTTTCTAACACTAGGGATGGACAGAAACACTATGCAGATGATTTTGGACAAAAGACAGAAAGAACACCAAGAGAACAAAGTATACAACAATCTCAGCTAACTGAGATTTCCTGTGATGAACTGAATCAGAAGTAAAATCCTATAACCTTTCCAAGTGTAAAATGGAGTAACAATACAGTAGGTAAGCTAGTGAAACATTTTAAAATCTATCCATTCAAACCACTGCTTCTATAGTATAATTATCCAGTACCCAAGAAGCCTTGAATTGAAACCTGGTGTAGAGGTGCTCTTTAAGGCCAGATACTACTACAGAGGTACAGAAATTAGTTCTCTTTCCATCCATTGAGTTCAGCTAATGTACAGCACTCATTTTCTATGTAACCTAGTGCCTATTTATACAGCTGTTAATTGAAGAAAAACTGTTTAAAATGATTTAGAAAGTGATGAAATACTTGAAATTCAAGTATTTCAAGTATTAAATAAAACTGCTAGGAACTTTCTAGAAAATTTGCTAAACAGTAGGAAGCAAGTTCTTTATTTTCCACATCATAAGCCTAATAGCACTAAAAAAACTCCTGCTCTTTGCACTACTGCAAATTTTACAATATGAATTTAGATTGCTGAAAAGAAAAACAGATGGAGCAGAACTGCTGAATGCTCTGGAAATCCCAGGGTTGTACATGCAGCACTGGGGCCTGATCTGGGATGGACTAAAGGGCACACTTTACTCACTTCCCAGAAGCAGCTTCCAGAGCATCAAAAGTGGAAATGAATTTGCATTTGCTCAAATGTAAATGATATTCATGAGAATAAAAGGAAATCTCAGAAGTTAGGCTTATATATAGCATATTCATGAATCTGAAAGGGGTATTTAGATGTCTTGATTTTTTGAGCTTTGTTTATATTCCTAATCTGTTGATTTGTTAAGGCAAAAAATATGTTTTCACTGGTCCCAAATGTTGATGTCCAACCAGTGAGATGGACCAACAATGCATCATAACCATGTGGCAGAGACCAAGCTAACAATCTCTGATGCACAGATTAATTTGGAGTTTATGCTGGAACTTTTAGGGTGCAGCAAAGGAGGAAAGAGTACAGCAGAGAAGGAACAAGAGCTGGGGAGGAGAGGGGATACGGGAGGGCAAGGAAGGAAAGCTCAAGATTCAAGGAAACCTGGATCTCAGCCTCATATCTTCTGTCTTTCTTTTCCTGTCCCCTGTCCCATGTATGCAGCAGCCAAGATGGAAAGGTTGCTTTGCTCCGCAGGACATAAAATCACCTGGCAATGCATCCAGTAACATTTGTTCTCAGAGATTATATTCCCTCTACAATGATTACTCTTACTACACATTATTACACTCAACACACACTATTTCTACACTACACAGAGAAGAGTACTCCATCACATCTTACCTAAAAGAAATAATACATTTTTTATTTCTATGCATCAGACTTCAAAATCATGAACTGTTAATCTTAATTTGTAAGCAAAAGAAACAAGTAACAGCAATGGCATGCTGCAAAATACATGTATTTACAAATTTACAATTCTCCATTCACTTATTAAAAAATCCCCGTGAAAAACCGGTCAACTCTTTTGAACAGAAGGGCAGTAAAATGTTTGTATTTTAGGTGTTACTCTACTGAGAGCTCAAGAGACAGTTCTGGAACCAAAAGATAGCACGTTTCCACTTTGCCTGGGCCACAGCAAAATCCTTGCTAACTCTCTACTGTGTCCTCAGGGCATGTTGTATGCCTGCTGCCTAAAGGTAGCTTTGAAGACCTAGTGGAAATGAAGTAAATATAAATAATCCTTAGGATTTTAAATTCATTTTACACCAACTATTTTTCTCCTGAACTGTACTTTGCCTGAACGTTCTCCTGTGTTAAGTCTATGATGGGAAAAAAACCATTTCAATCTTATGCGATATCAAGACTTTTTTGAAGTGTTTTGATAAACACTGGCTTTTAACCAAGTATTACAACATTTGCAAAGAACTTGACGTAGTAAGTCACTTATATCCCTTGTGTATACAGTGTATATTTAGTCTCAAGGCACCACTCCTGCCCAGTGTGAGCCAGGCTCCTGACACAAGGACATCACCATCCCAACAGTTTTACTGTAACCTGTACAACCTCGTAGCACTTCCCTGAAAAACAAAATGGATGAAAGCCTGACATTACCCATGCCCCAACACACACAGGGGCAGTTCCCCAAGTGAAATGGATCTGCACAGGATGCCACAGGACCCTGGATTTTGCCCATCTGGTGTTTTCATGTGCAAGCTCCAGCATCTAGAAATATTATCATGGTCCCCAAAATGGAAGACACTTCGCAAAAGCCATCCCTTAACCAATTCTGCACAAGGAAGATAATCCTCACACTTCCCTGTCTTCCCTCTACTCCAATTTGGCCCCAAAAGAAATCCCATTTTCTTGCAAGAGCAGCACTTCCAACAGGAATATTCTCTCCTGGCAGTGGCAGGGTGCTGAAGGAATAAATCTAGATAGACAGCTCCTACAGAGGAATTTAGGGAAAATCATTTCCCAGGGGGAAACTAAGGCAGAGGTGTATAAGGAACATGTCTGGGCCACTCTGTGGATCAGTGCAAAGCCGAGATCAGACCCATCACCAAGATGTACTGGCAGCTGAGAAAAAGAAAATAGAGGAGCTTCAACGCTTTAGATGACAGGAAGAGAATTAATTTTCTGACGTGGTGTTTTGTTGATTCTTTCGTCTTGTCATGTACAGCAGAAATAATGTTCATAGGATTAGAGTAAACTCACAGCAAAAGACTCTTATGATTATTAAGCATCTCAGCTTCAATTTGATGTTCTATCACCTGCCAACCTTGCACATCAAAAATGATTTTTTGTGTGTTTTGAAACACAAAATTTACAAAATATCAGCCCAGAATTTAAAACACTCTTAAACATGTTAGAAAAGTAAGTTTAAAATGTCACTTAAGCTACAAAGAGGAAAAAGCTGTCCATTTCTCTTATGCAATAATTAATTTTCATCAGGATCCTTATTGTGCGTTAGTTTTTATAGAGCAACAAAACATAACTGCATGCTATTGTTTAAACATTTGCTGCATATGCCAGAACAGTAAAGGCTGGAAATAAGTGTAAAGGATAATACACAAAATGTAGCTAAATGTACTCTATATTATGGATCCATAATACAGAATGCAAATGATTCTGACTAAGCATTCACAGGAGACAGTCTTTAGGGTGCATGCTGTGAATGTATATTATGAATAATGCATAAAACTTGGCTAAATCTTAATGAGTCCATTGACATCCTATGGGGTCCACAGGAGCCTTAGATCCCAAAGCATGTCAGTGGCATATTACTCTCCTCCCCCACTTCATTTAAAAAATACTTTCTTAAAACAAAGGAAATTAAAACACAAAAGAAGAAGCCCTTAGCTCTGATTTAACTCCAATATGATGGCAAATGCGGAGTCACAAACTCTGATTTCCTTCACTCTGTTGTGCCTTGATGGTTCCACATTAAACCAGGGCACTGTATGGACTTTCTGTAGGGCTGCATCAGGTGGGGGACAGAAGTTACTCCTAATTCCCAAATTAATACACTCAAGGGCTTCTCCACACACAAAGGAAAGAGGATAAAAAGTGATAAGCACCCCTATTATATTTTTCTCCTTCCCTAATTCCCAGATGCTTTAAGACAAATCATTAATGCAGAAGGAGATGGCAGGAAATATGGGGAGAAAAGACATCCCGTTTACTAGTTAGAGCTACCCCAAAGAAGCAAGTTCACATGCTGAAGGACATTGGCAATGGGTGCAGTGATGAGGACAAAGACCTTGACCAAAGAAGCGCCTGCTATTTACAGTTTCTAAGTACAAAAACACAGTGAGAAAAAAATTTCCACCTCCTGAGTGAAACCGTAAGGTTGTACCATTCGATCTGAGTGTACGAGTATACCATATTCTCTAGGGAAAAAAAAAGCCTTGGCATCAAGCCCCAGTTCCACTCAGAAGTGTGAAGATAGTTTTTGTGTGTCATGAGCTTGGAAATAAACGAGTGGATTTTTCCTGTAGCATAAATACGAAGAAAAATAACTGATTAAGTCCTTGTTTATTTAGGGTTACGAGTCCTCAAGTTGGTCGAAATGGTAATTAATTAATTCTTGCAAAACCCTGAGCAATGGTTAAGTTTGTACGTCCTTAAACACAAGAAAACCGAGGAACAAAAGGTCAAGAGACTTCCCCAGCACGGCAGGGCATGGCAGAGGCAGAGTGGGACTCTGCTCGTGCTCTCCATGCCCTGCCCCACTCTCACCCCAGAACTTGGGTGGGCCAACGCTGCTCTCCTCAAGGACCACTCGGGTGCTCAGCCAGGCAACTCGGGCAAGGCCAGTGCAGCAATACCTGTGCAGGGCTCCAACCAATGGAACAGATCCCACCCAGCCTGCCCTGCCTCTGCCCTCTCTACTCCCGCAGCACCAAAGCCAGCACACACACTCGTGCACCCCCAAATCCTCACTGCACATCCAGCCTGGACAGCCTGGACATCCAGCTGAGGAATGGCCATGGCAGACCTGCTCCCGGGACTGGGCAGGATTCTTGTTCTCTCCCTCCTGCCCAGTTAGACCCCAAGTGTCCACACTCACGGGGGCTGGCAGATCAGGTGAGCCCTTTTCATCCCATCCAAATTTCAGCACCTGAACCTATCAGACTAGAGCAACAAGAACCCTGGGAATCCCTTCTTTCCAGAGACTGAGATAGCTTCTGCTACAGGAATTGCCCTCCCACCCAAAGCAGGGATCAGGGAGAGAAGGAGGCATCGCTTGAGAGAAAATTGACATCACCAAATTTTGCAAAAAAAGAGAAGGAAAAATAGCAACTGCCAGGAAATTCAGAAACACTAGTGTTTTGTAGGTTTTGTTAAAACCTTCCTTCTCCTCCCACATGTGCTTTCAATGGAAAATCAATACCAAGGAGAGAGAAACTATCTTGGTGTTCAGCAAGCATTTTTTACCTCAAAAAAAAAAAGTTTAGTCCAGCTTTTGTTTTCCTTTTTCCAACTTCCTACAACAACAACAATAAAATATCCAAACGCGATTTTGTTTTGTGAAAACATTCAAGAGAAAGATCCTTGAGGAAAGTAAGTGATGGAAACAGTTCCACTGGATCTACAACAGCCTACGGGATTAAACATGCACAGAGAGCAGGGACACATGTGTGCTGATCTTTCAGTATAGCTGCCTGCGTATTTAAGCATGAACACACAATCTTATTTTACACCAAAAATACCCTTTTGATGACAGGTGAATTTTTGTGCAGTTATAAAATATACCCAACTTTCTTCTTGTCAAGATGTAAATTTGGCCCCAGTATGAAAATACATCTATTTACACACAAACACACACATATATTCTAACCAAAAGGAAGGGCCAGACTTTCACAGGAACAATACTGTGGAAGTATTTTACCTTTGCAACCCATCCTGCTACTATTTACACTTACTGCTACAGATATCAGCAATTGTTTCCTTGCTTCCTCACCCCTCCTGGACACCATGGGAATAACAGAGAAGGGAGTCTCTTGGTAGCACTTTCATTCCCAGCAGGAAGCTCAAGCGTTTGTGATATCCATTTTGATACAAAACCTAAATTAGGCCTCTGGAAATAGGTAATGCATAAAAAGAAGAATTTTTGTGCCACAAGATTATTATTATAGGTTACTGTTAACCCTTGGGAGATGGAGGTGAGTCCTGCAGCTCCCCACTGGGTTGAATATTTGCTGAGAAATCACAAGCACTACCTAAGCAGATATTTCAGGTGCGCTTCATGCTGAAGAGAACGATCCTGTTGACCCATCATATTCTGATAGCCAGTTTGAGAGCAAAGCATTGTGAGTTAAACAAAAAGGATCAGCACAGCATGCACATCCTGCAACTCTCCTGTGCTAAGAGAAGATTTAAAAGGGGCTGGATACAAGGACAACTGTGGAATTGCAAATGCAGAGTTCAAACAAACAAAAAAATACTGTATTTGGGAGCTACCCAAAACACATTTTGCCTCTTGGCTCCCTAAAATTCTTCCTTATGGCAAAGTTTCCACTGGGTCACAATCTAGTGAAAAGAAACACATCATTCAAAAAGGAAAATATAAATCTGAACCTTTAAATATTTTGTAGTTTTCAAGTTTCAAATCACTGCAGATTAAAGTTTCAGGGCTGGAAGTCTGTGTGATTTATCCCACCTTCACAATTGCAAATCATAAAGCTACACAAATCATAAATTAACTTTTTTTCTTCCGAACCACCATCATCCCTGAAGTTTGGAGAACTGGTCAATAATTCAGATTATTATAACCAGACTATTTTGCACTAAAGCTGCACCACCTCCAGTTGTGATACAAGTTGGCCTAGCATTACTCATTGCTTGACTTATTCCCTTAGCAAAATGAGCCACACAGGAAATTCAATCTGTATCTGCCTACACGATTAATTCAAGTTCAGCTTATCCTAAGCATTTCTCTTTCCTTCAGACATGCAGACTTCAAAGGGCTATAAACTGTGATCTTAAACACAAAACCAACTGCGTGTCAGTAAGTTTTCGCTAAATATAAATAAATATTTTAGTAAACTATGGTTGCTACTTGTTAAGCCTGGGAAAAACGGAGCCTTGCTGTAACCTGGAAGACAAATTGGATCTCAGAGCCTCACACATCCTCCCATTTAAATTCCCGTGCCTTGTATACCTGCAGGAATAACACAGGAGAAGCATTCCAATAACTTCATGCAGTAGCAAGGCAGGCTGCGATTCTCCTAATAAATTTAAGCTTTATAGCTCCTTCACTCCAAAAGCCACATTCTCAGTGATTCCTACACACAGAAGGGGAAGTCCTGTGGAAGCAGTGTTATTTCACAGACCGTTCTGACTATTGCACTAGTGACCAGAGCACACAAATCTCTGCACCCCTATGTGGGTAAACATTCATAAAAATACCCTCCTATCAACAGAACAGTTCGCACGAGCTACAACTCACAACGAAGAACAGCAAGCTTTCTGTTTGGCCTAGAGATTTTCCTACAGCCATAAAAAGGCACAGGGAGGAAGCCAGAAGTCCTAGCTGCTCCTTTTCCACTCCACCATCAGGTTTGGCATAGCTTTTCCTAGACAGCCCTCTTTGCTCTAGCAGCTCTGACATGTGCGCGTTGCGTTTGCCCTGTTGTGCAAGCAGGACTATTTCCTCAGAGATAAACAGAGATCACCAAGCCCACAATGCCTGACACAAACAGAGTTCAGATCCAAGCTGCCTTGGGTAGCCTAGACCCATCCTCTTCACTTGCAAATGTAAAGCAAACTTGGGAAGACCCAAAGAGGAGAAGAAGGAAATTATCTTAATAAAGAAATGGGAACGAAAAAATCTCCCTCCCTCTCGCAAGCCACACTTTTTTGAACAGCTATTTGAATCATCCCTGCTTGTAGGCAGTCCCACTTCTTCAGCAATGGAAAAGCAATACAATCGTCCTGTCATTTGATCCCCCCAAACATTCTGTAATTTGAGTTGAGCAGGCTCCTCACTGGGCTCTCAGACAGAAGTTTGCCCACATGCCTCTTAAAGTACGTACCTGATTTTGCCTTTGTCTGCTACGCTCCTTTTGCAGCTGCATTCCCAGGAAAATGTTTCTATACCCACTTTCCCCTGCCGTCTCTACAGCCTGCTCACAGATGGATTCATTGCTGGGTTTCAGCAGTTACACTTCTTCCTCAATTGATGCTTCCTTTCATTTATTCTGAAGTTTCCAATGTAAAGCAAACAGGAATACCACCTTTCTAAAATTACTACTATCCCACTGTCCTCCAATGCAACATTAACAAGAGGCAATATTCTCCAAAGCTATGAAGCATATACTGCCCTAAATTACATTGCAGTTGCTGCCCTGAGCTTACACATTTTTGAATAGGAAGGCTCCCTGGGATCTCTCTCTCTGTTCTGACTGCATTTACTGCTTTAAAATATTTTTAACCCAGACACTGAAGTGCCAGCCTAGCAGCCCTTCATGCTAATCCTAGCCTGGGTGGCTGTTCTTAAGGGAAAGCATTCAAAAATTGTAGCAGTGCATCAACTTTGACCCTTTTCACTTAAAACATGAGACTTTTTTTTTTTTTTTTTTTTTTTTTTTTTTTTTTTTTAAGGAAAAAAAAATTAGATTCCAGAGGGAATCACTGAACTCTGACCTGCTTAAAATTAGTTTTGTTTTAGTGCCTGTGTGGTGACTCAACAGGCCAATTTTCCAGACACTTAAGACTTCTCTGCTCCTGAAGATTCCAGTTCAAGTCCTGGACTCACTGCCTGGGGTCGGATCAGAACACTTTGTTCCAAGGCTTCAAGCAGTGAATTCCCAGATCGCCGTACCCTTGCCAGATGCTGGCATGCTTGGTAATAAGTAGGGCTGCAACCAAGCTAATTATATTTTTTTATAAAATCTGCGAAGAGTTTTGCTTGCAATACATATGTTAGACCAAAAGAATTTCCTTCAAAATTCAGCAGTCAAGAAATGTTTATATGGCTCTGATAAACATTTCATGATAAGCTGGATTCTTTCGGGGGGGAGGGAGAAGATGTGTACTCTGGTCTTAACAGTGCAGCAAATAATTCTCAAATAGGGTCTGGCTGAGTGTATCCATCTCTCTGGGAATAACTGATTTCATTTTTTTTAATCTGTCACAGGCATTACAAACACTAAATGAGTCACCATAGACTCCTATGCTGCAAGAAATAGCATTACAACACTTCATTTGCCCTTCAACAGGACTTCAAGTGTAGTGCCTGGTATCAAAAAGCCTTGTCAGTTAACAAATCTTAAAAAAAAAATCCCTGGAAATGACACCCCAACACCATCTCTGAAAAAAATTACTTCCTGCAGAAGTTTACCACCACCCAGCAAAGCAAAGCTCATCTAGGAGCAGTAATTTTCCTCAATTTCAAGAGAAATTTTTCAATTTGTTCTTATCATTAATGCTCTAGAGCACACTTTCCGTCTTTCACCAAAGGATCCCAAATGATTTACCAAACAGCCTCAGAAATCTCCTGTAAGGTGAGTGAGCACTATTGTCTACATTTACAAGTACTGAGGAATTAAAGCAAAAAAGATGCTAAGAAACTCTGGCCATGAGGCAAAGAAGAGCCAGACCCAGAGACAGAACCTAGGTGCTGGTCCATATTAAATGGCATCTGTTACATTTCCATCCCTGTTTCACAGCGATTATGGGAAGGAAAGCTATGCCAATGCCTGTAATCACTTATTTGACAGCTGCTAACCCAACGAACACGAAGGCAATTTATACACCATGCCCTAATCTGCCTGCATTTGATCATGCATGAACGCAGCACTAGTACTTGCTCCAATGTAATTCTGTGGTTTTCCAAGTAAGAACGTAGCTCTCTTCCTTTTTCGGAAAGAAAGCGAGGCACTAAAAGACAGTGTTTTAACACGCAGTCATCAATATGCTCTTCTTACAAATACAAATGTAAAACAGTAATAACACAAACAATGATGCACACTGCACTGTATCAACAGCATGACTGTCTTCTGCCCAGAAAGCCCTCCTTCAAACTTAGACAAGACACTTCCCAGGACAGACAGGGCTGGCCTTACAGCCCAGGAGACGCTGTCAGGACAGCCAAAGGGAAGGGAAATTCTGTGACAACTGACAGGGACTCTGGTTTGTGAGCATCCTCCACATATCTAACCACAAGATCTGCCTGCCCTGGTGAGCACAGTTGGTGATCACAGGACCTTGAAAATACACCCAATGAGGGTCGAAGTTCTGAACCTGCTCCACTAGAAGCCAAGCTGCTGAGCTATGGCAAACAGCAGTGTCAAATGTGAAGAAGTGACTCGTGCACAGTGTTCCCTGTCAGATGGCCAAGTCGTGGTTTCTCTGCCTGAGAGGACCTCCCAAAGATCCACCACAGTGTCCCCACCAGCCTAGTCTCACAAATTCCCACGGTGCCTTCTCCAAAGAGAACTGTCACTGGATTGAATCAGTGAGAGCTAACTAGGTTATTCATCACCTGCACAAAATGATGCTGCTCAGAGCTTTTTGGATACAATGGTGAAGTGAAGAAGGCTTTCTTCACCGCCTACGCAGCCTGGGCTCAACTCTGCAAAACAAATTTGAGCCGCAGTCAGACTCAATGTCAGACTTTTGCCAGCTGAGCTCCCTCTCACTTCCTCAGTTTCAGGTCATCTGAATACCTTGACAACCTGTGAGGATAAATCAAGCACAGAAGGTGTTTAGGAACTAAACACACATGTCAGGTGTTTCTACAAAACCTACACAAAGTTATATCGAAGCATCCCAAATTCCAAATCTTTAACAAATATATCACACGTTTTGCAAGCGGTGGGCAGGGACTTGAAACACAGCCTCACTGGTTATAAAAAATGAAAGGAGATGGAGTAAAGCTGAGAGGAAGGCAGGAGAGAATGCACATTTTTTGCTCTGGACGACAGATCAGTTGCATGAAGCTTATCTTCACTGGGGTAGACTCTTTGAGCGGCTCTAATCTTAAAGCCTATTAAACAATACATTAATACAGGCAATCACTGATCAGTGAGAAGGACTGATCTGCCAGAAAAGGACTGCTGAGACTCACTGGTCAGGCCTCCTGCCTGATGAAAGGACGTCACCCAGCAATTCCTTCTAACCATCAAAATCCAGGGTCCAGGCACAGACCCTGCTGGTCCTCATCTCACATCGAGAGCGTTAGAAAGTAAATATTCCCACTTCCCGTCTGTCCATCTTCCCTCAGTCACACCAGCTGGGGACCAGCATGCCCACAGACCAGTGAAGAGACCCATGGCCATAAACCATTCCCACAGCCAACATCTGGTTGTGTCACCAGATCCATCCCACTGCACGCTACGTGAAAACTGTTCACTTCATGGATGGGTTTTAAGAAATTATTTACTCGGGCTCTTTGATATTCCTCAGCACCAGTAAAACTAAAGTTCCCCTTCAGCAAGGGGCTTGAAGCATTTGCCAGATTTTAAGCACCCAATGAGACCTGCTGGCTACAGTGGGACTAAAGTGCTTTAAAGCCAGGCACATTCGGAACCACGTCAGGGCCAAAATCCCTGCACAGCCATTCAAAATGCATCCAAGGCTTGCGCTTTGCTTCTGGAAACTTTATTCTCACTTTACATATAGTCAAAACCTGACAAGAGCTCACTGTCGGATTATGCAGGAAATCTGCAAGTTTCACCAAGGTGTGATCTTATGCTTTTTCACACATTATTGTATCATGCTGCGCCAGAACACTAACGTATGCACAGTTCTAAAATAACTTGCATTATTACAGCCCAGCACGGCAAATGGCAATGAGAAGCCAACATGCAGACCTCCAGAGACTTGCTCCTCAGTGACCTGCAAACTGATAAGGGGTCATAATTCCTTTCTTATGGGGGGGGGATGAGGTGGTGGTATTTAAAAAAAAGAAAAAAAAAAAGAGAAAAATCCAAACCAAATTCAGCATTTCAAAACCTTTTCCCCACTTCTCTCTCTTTCAAATGAAACTGTCAAATTTCAGATTTGTCTTTGGTCATGTCAGGGTGGGAAAATGGGATTTAATAACATTTAACTGACTTGCTATCAAGAAGGAAACATATTTTTCTTCTTTCAAATTTGAAACCGACACTTTCTCTTTTTTTTTTTTCTGTTGGCCTACTTTCTTTTAAGTTGCTTTTCAATTATTTATGAAAATGCAATAATGCATTACTTTGCTGTGCAAATGTTTAGAAGAAGGAGATAGTGTCTTTCAAGTGAAAAAAAACCCATACATGGCCAAACAGAGGTTTATTTAGAAGCGCATTGCAGGTGACACTTTATAAAAAACAATATGCTTTCATTTGCCTCCCAACACACATCCCCATTTTCTTTACACTCTGTGTTTGAATCAATACAAAGTAGTCCACAGAAACACCCCACTCGTTGCTCCCCTGAGCTGGAGCTGTAACAAACAAAAGCTCTACATGGGAAACTGTACGAGAGGCTGAACCAAAGCCTACTAGAACACTGAAAAGACTCCACACTTTCTGAACAGCCTAAGAGATGGCAAAACCTTGTGCTGCTAAATTAAAGAAACCAATAGCAAAACACTCAAACGGTTCAGTCAGACTTTTTTAAAGTTTTTTGCTACTTTTTTACTTGAAACAGCTGGCTTTGGAAACAGCTGTGTTCCAAGCCCACAAAACATCACTGAACACTGACTGCTGAACTTGTTTCTGCACTTTTCAAAATCCCATGTGCACACCCAAGTAGCTAACCACAGGCTCACCACCTCAAGGTTTTAGCATCCATACACTAAAACAAATAGTGAATTCTGCCTTGACAGCAGCAGGTACAAAACCAGGCCCAAAATGCTCCCCTCCCATCTCTCAGGCTCTGCTCTCACATGCACAGTTTTGGCCTCATAAGGTGACTTGTCCCTGTCACTGTGAATGAGATGAAAGTTCTTTCTCTGCAACACGGGAAGCTCCTCTTCATTAACAGAGGGAGCCATGAAGGATCAGCTTCACACAGATTTTACTGATCTAGTTTACCAAACCAGGAAAAAAAGATCAGAAAGCATTATAAAATGAAGATGGATGTTCTTAACAAACTGAAATATAATTGGAGAATTACAATTTACCAAAACAACCTTAATGAACCTGGAAACAACCCTAAATAACTCTAATAAACGTCCACCCTGAAAGTTTTCAAGCCTCAACTATACAAAACCATGACTGTCCCAATCTGCTGCTGGCACTGACCTTGTACCTGACCAACATCCCCAGTGATACAAAAGAAAACTGTAGAAGGACTTAGAGAACCCAATCTCTGCTGCTATTATTAAAAATTTACTATGTCCTCAGCATCACTCCTTAAAACTGGAATCCATGTAAATCCTGCAGCTACTGGAGGTCCTGGAAGACACCTCTCACACTCATTTGTCACAGTCCCTGCAGGTTTTCAGAACAATGTTTAACAACATGGGTAACTTGGGAAATGAACTTTTTTCTTTTCCCCTTTGTTAGAATGACTTAGGCACCTGAATCACCCTGAAGGTCAGTGGGGCACTGTCTGCATGGTCTTCAAAGAACGGGACTTAGCTGCATTGAAATCTCATTGATCCAACTCATACTGCACTTGTGTAAACTCATATTTTGCTTAATTTAGAGGAACTACACCACATTTATAAAGCTAAGCCTATATTTAAATATTGTTCTTAAACAGGGCCATAAAGCACACCTCTACAACTTACACTCAGGTGTTGAGATAAAAATAATTACAGAAAACTGTACAGTTATACAAGTACATATTTTCCTTTTTCTTGTATGTAAAACCACAGAATTTAAAACTAAGCAAAGCCAGATGAAAAAACTTGCATTCTTAAAACATTTTGCTATTGTGCAACAGCATTCTTCTTCCATCTTGTCTCTTACAGCTACTTCTTTATGCTGTGTTTGCATGCATGGCAGAGGTGCTTGGGTATGCAACCACTGCTGCTATTCACACCATGGGACCCACGCCTTTACCTCCAATACACTTTAAGGATTAGAATCTGTTGGTTTCTCCATTTTCTACCCCATTTCAGCTTGTTACTTCTCACTAGGAGCCACTTTCTGTGCCAGCACAATGCATGAGTTATTAAAAGAACAGCAGGACAGCTGTAGAAGGTGCAAGAAGGTGCTTCCCTCCCTTCCACTGCTCCTCATAAAAACACACACCCTGCTCTCATCCAAAGACCATGTCTTGTACAGAGATATTGCTCTAATGGCATCTTGTCACTGGGGTAGGAGGCAAGCACCCACAGGAAGCACCCAAGCACAAGTTTTAAATGTGTTGGGCATTTACTGCACGTGTGCTTGTAGAGAATCCCCTCCACAGGTTTTCCTGAGAGAGCCTCAGGTGTGTGCAGACCTGTCCCCCATCCTCATCCCTTCTTTCAGGGGCTGCCCACAGAACACGTCCCGGGGGATCCCTGCTGCTTTCCTCCACGGCACTTTGCTGGCAAAGAGAGGCCTTCAGCTTCCAGAACTGTCATTTGCCTTTCAGAAGCACTAAACTCACACGTACACATTTGTACATATTCATCAGCACTTACTCATTTGTAGCCTCTCATGAGAATTAATATTATTCCACCACAGTGGCAGAACTTCCATCATCCTGTGCAAACTGCTACTTACCTACAGCAGCCCTGTTTATGGGAATGCCTCATTATATATAATTTCAGGTTTCAATTGGAAATTGTTTTACAGAAGTGACAAGCACTTCACTATTTCTATCCCAGCTCTGTCATTTCTGTCTACAGGAGGCTCAAAGCGGATCTCAGCAACAAGTTCCATCAAGAACTCAATGCTCACCCTACTTGTTCACACACTGACTGAGTAATCTGTGTGTGACTCCCAAACCTGAACTAATTAATTGTCCCATATTTGTAAATCTCAACCACAGCGTGCTTAATGCACCATGGTGCCACTAAACAAACCCGCGTTCCCAGGAATTGGAACAAATCGCTCGGTTTCCTCAGAATCATTCCGTCCTGCTCCTGGCAGCTGCCTGCCTACAATTACAGATACAAAATCAATCTGAAGCACAGAAAAGAGCACAGTATCTCCTACTGAACACACTCTGCTTCCAGATCTGAATTTGTAAAGCAGAATACTGCATTAACACATTCCCTTTTCTGGGGCTTAATACACTTTTTATGTATTTCGCAAAGCTTTCTGGCAGGTGTGTTCAATTTGTTATTAAACAGAAGGGTAATTGACACATACACTGCAATTCTTGATATTATTTATGCATTTGCCTATATATCAACACAAGTAGCATTATCTTTAATGCCATAGCATAAGGAGCAAGATGGTCTCAGTGAAAAGACAGTTGTACATTCCTGGATGCCACATAGGGACAGTACACAGAGTGCCACAACAGCTGCCTTTCCCTGGGTACCTCAACGTCCCCAGGCTCCTTCCAGAGTCAGTAGAGGAGACCCCACCAGTGTGTGATTTGGTGGAATAATCACTGTTACAGAGTAGGCACTTTCTCTGTTTCAGCAAAAAAATTCTTTAATACAGAAGTCAGTATCTGGCTTTAATTCAATCTGCTCTGAAATCACTCGAAAACCATTCATTTTCTATCATTTTCTAATTCTCTTCTCTAATGGTTTCTGAATCTTTTTCAGTATAAACCTGGTCTATTAGGGCTAATCTCCTGCTAGAAGGTGGGTTGTGACATTAAAATGGTGTTCCCAGCTAAGAGAAGCAACTCTTCTATTCACTGACTAAAGGCACTGACTTAGCCATATAATAGGTACTTTGCTGTCATTTTTTAAAAATGGACTGTAAAAATAACTTCTAGATCCTTATTAAGTAAATATTTAATTGGTTAGCTGAGGATCACAAGTGTGTCCCCCAGCCTTTTTCATTACACTGAAAGCTTACTCATACACAAGGATTTTACAGCAGTGTAAAAGGTAGGCTCCACAGTCCTAGTTTAGAAATTGAACCAGTTTAATTAAATAGACTGACAGCTACAAACCCCAACATGGCACTCAGTTTAATTTAAACCTGTTTTGCTCACTTACTCCCTGTACAAACTGAAGATACTGCAAGCCATATTTACATCTGTTTCAAAGCTTCTGAGCAGAGCAAGCTTAACTGAATTTTGTCCCCTCTCCTCCAAAACATGGGCAAAGCAACCAAAAGGAGGAGGAGTCCAGCTACGAGCTGGCAATTTCACCCTACCCTATCAGCTCTTTGCTGTCCTAGCCATCCTTCTAACTGGCTCAACCCAAAAGCCAGTGCTGAGGATCTGGGTTTAAATTAAATTAAACTAAATTAAATACAACAACATCACTGCCACTAAGCGCAGTAGTAAGACCTTAAGTACAATTTTAGTAATAGTCCAGTTATACCTGACATATCCCACTAGGCTTGGACTAGTTAAGCCAAGTTCTGTGTACATAGAGCAAATCTAAGCCTGATGAATTAGACAGGAGCATTCCTAAAACCTTTCAGACTTATTCCCAGTAAAACCTGGATTACCTTTCTACCAGGAAAGGCACCAGGAGGCAATAGAAATCACTCCTATACAAGATGTGATCTTATTTGGCTCCTCTTCTGTAAAACTCTGCTCCTTGCAGAAACTACAAAATGTCCTCAAATTGCACTGGCCCATTGAGCCTGCTCAGTTTCTCTCAGGACATACTCACAAACCAAAATAAATTGTTCTAAGTGTTCAGTGTCCTTTCTCAGACTAGTGCAGCATTAAAACAGTACTGACTTTCCCATGTATTTTAACTAGAATCATTCAAAGGATCAAATGCTAGTACAAAATATATAATTTAAATAGCGTGAGGATTTTTCCTTGAGATTTTGCAGTAGTGAAGAATACTATCCTAGTAAAATAACTCTGACCTGCACTTTTCAGGCAATTAATTTCCTTGAAATATAGACAAACACTTTATTCTTCAAACAATAATGACAGAATACACTTTAGCTTTGTCACCAGGATTTCTTTTTATTTAAAAGAACAACAGGAAATGGGGATGGGGGGGAGGGAAGAGTTCTATTAAAGAACAATTCACTGAAAGGTCTTTTAGCTGGCAATTGTCAGCACAGCTCAGGGCCAATGGATCAAATTTAACTCTCAAAAGTGCTGATGGTTGTATGAGTCTTCACAGTAGGGGCTGGCGCTCTGGGCCACTCAAGTTCAATTTTTGGTGTTACCATGGGATGCAGGAACCGGGATCTTGGTGAGCAAAGATTTGCTCCGTATTTGATGCACTGGGTAAAGTGGTATTCTTAAAATCACTAGCCTCCCAAGCAGCTAGTAAGCCAGCAGGAGGTTAGTAGGAAGAGAAAGTAATTGTCCTTTGTGCCTCCGAAAATAGCCAATATTAAAGGATCCTCTTATGTATTACCTGTGTTTCAATCTACGCTTGCAGCTCAAAGGAAAAGAAATGGGCTGGAGGAGACAGAAAATAAAGCTGTCAGAAATATTATAGGAGACCCTCCTCAGGCTGTCATGAAGTGTATGGTCTCCTCACCCAGAAACCTGTGCAGCCAGAAAGGATGAGTGCTCTGTAAGCCATAAAAACTTGTTCAGACAATGCCCTTTCCATACACAGAGTGTACCGTGCATGTCCCTGTGTGTGAATATGTGCCTGAAGAGGCCGGAGACTTGGGGGAAGGCACTGCAAGAGTGATCCTCAGACACTTATCCAGGATGTGCACAGTGCAGCCAGCACCATGCGGACTTCATTGTATGTAAATTCTTGGAAATCCACTTTACACGCAGCCTCCGCTCTCCACAGTGCCCAAAGAAGGTGGAAGGGCAGCACAACCAGCAGCAGAATGCAAACCTTACACTCTGATCCTGACCTGATCTGTTAGCAAATTTCCCAAAATGAAACAGATCTGGGCGCCGATTTCCCTAGTCCTACTGTTTGGTCACAAAACTGAAAGGAAATTTACTTTGGGTTTGGGCACAAAGTGAAAAAGAAAGAAAACTCTTCAAAGCCCCCAGTGCTTTAGTGCTGCTGGAAAGGAACTCACCCTTGTTTCAAGCCTCAATTCAAATGCTGTCTTAAACCAAATTTGGGTCTGAACTTGACTACATAATATATCCGAAGTGACTAACTGGACTACATCTAATGTCTTGAAGATATGGAGAATATAAGCAAAACAGATTACAAAACCCTCTGAATTTACAGTACAGGAGACTTAAAGGCTTTACGAGGGCCATTCCAGTAGGGTCCAGATGCTCACTTCCTCCCCAGCAACATTCCCACTGCCTTCTGTATGAGCACAGCTCTGCCTGTTCAGGGAACATGTGAGGATCCTCACGTTGAAAACAGGAAAAAGAAAACTTCTTTGCTAATAGGAAAAAAATCCTTGTAATAATATTAATCTATTTATAATGGTCAAAAAATATGACAGCTTACAACAGCGTCAGAGCAGTGCTTTGGCAATATTTTAACATACTGCTGTATTTTTAGAAGGACTGTTCATTTACTTTCTCCTAAATGCTGCAGTTCTTATTTTTCAACAAATGATCTGGGTTGGTTGGTTTTTGTTTTTGGTTTTTTTTTTTTTTTTTTTGGTGTATCATATGCCAACATCAGAGTGTTTTATCTCAGGGTAAGTAGGAACTGCAGGCAAAAACAAAGCTCCTGCACACACGCTGCTGTACAGCAGCACTGCCGGAGATGCCAAATCCCAATCTCCTCCCGTGCTTTATGCAGTGAGAGCTCCGCCACTTACAAACCTTCCTGGAACGCAGCGCTGCGCTTTTACGATGAGTAACAGCAAACTGCTGGGTTTCTTCATCCCGAGCATTGAGGAACTATCCCATTGTAAACAATAGGGCTGACAGTTTAATGATATTGCTCAACCTAACTGATTCTAGCAAGCAGCATGTATGGTAAGAGTGTAGGAAGATGTGTTTAAGCACTTTTATGTTTCCTCAGCACAGAGTACCTTACCATTTCAAAATGCATCTGCAAGCTACCTGTGAACTTCAGCAAAAAACTCTTAAGCTCCCTGTTAAGTCTCACCTGGGCCTACAAGATCATGACAACAGGATGGTCACAGTCCCTGAGAGCCAAGCTCCAAGACTTACAGACAAAATCCACAGGCTCTTTTATTCTTTCTAAAAAGCACATATGAGCTTCCATTCCTTACAAAAACTTATACTAGGCTAAATTAAATACATGTGCACCCACATGTTAACTGAATTAACTTGAAACCATCAATACATCTCAAATGTCCATCTGTTTACACAAGCCACTTGCAGCTTTCAAGTCTTGTGCTCCTTACAGTGTAACTCTCAACCAAAACAGTCTAAGTGCAAGCAGAAAGCTCTGCTGTGAGATTTCCATGCATAATGACCATGTGTTTATTGGGTTTTCATGTTCAAATCATGTCAGAATAGACATGCTATCCATTTGCAAGATGCAACACATCCGTGCCAGCCTCTCTCTCTTCAGCTGCAGAAGCCTTGTAAAACAAAGCTGGCTCTAACCTGGACAGATATTATAGCTAAAATGAAAATATCTCCCTTTGAAATTCCAGTTTGAAAGCTGTAAATGGTATATCTTACAGGACAAAGTGTTAATTTCTGAGGCAATAATGTATCTTCCAGGTCTGGAAAGGAATAAGAGCCGCAGATACAAGTAGCTGTTTTCAGGAAAATTTCAGGTGATAAAATACTTTGATGAAAATCTTTCTACTGGCTCGTCATAAGAAAAACTTTGGGCTAGGTCTTCATAAGAAGTGGCCTTTTAATCTGAGTGGCTCACTTCAGCAAGGCTGCCCACAGCTAGCTGGATTTAAACTGGAAGGATGAAAGCCAGGACAAATTATCCTACAGTTCTACAGCTGGAATCAAACTTCCTTTCCTAATCTGAACTAAACTTAGTATTTCACTCTTTGACAGAGATGGAGTGAAATGCAGCTCTACTAAAAATAAAAAAAAAAAAAATCCAAAAAACATTTTCTGTCTAATTTTAGGACATTGCCAGCTTTTCTTTTAGAAGAGGTCAGTGTTAGCAATGATAGCAAAAGCCACCTGTGCCAGCATGTGATACCAGCCTCTCAGAGAAAACGGCTCTCATCAGACACCATCCTCCTGGACATCCCTACTGTATTGCTGTTGTTGATGCTGATGATTGCGATGTTGAACGCCTACAAATCTCCCACGTGCCTATTTCGTTGGCCTGTTTTTGGTTTTCTTTTTAAAAAAAAAAAAAAAGGAAAAAAAAAAAGAAGCTCGAGGCCATTATTCATGAACAGTAAGAAAACAAATCACTCTTAGACCTACCCCTCTTGCAGATTCCCACACTTATTACCCAAAATCCCACAGCTCGCTATTGGTTCTACCCTTGACCAAAGTACAGGGCTGAGGCAGCATGCCATCCCCTGGGAAAAGCCGATCACGTTCCTCCCGGCGAGCGGCTCCGGTTATTCCAGGACCGCAGTCGGGCTGGAATAAAGTCCCCTAACTTTTCAGAGAAGGCAGCGCTCGCTCGCAACGCCAGTGCCTGGGGAGCCGCGGGGACGAGCGTTGCCGCGCTCCGCACCCTGACGGGGAAGCCGCTTTTCCCCCCTGACCCGCTTTCTTTTTGAGAGGAAAAGAGCCGAATCGGGCGAACCGAGAGAGAGCCTTCAGCACCCTTCCAAAGAGCCACCCTCTGGAAGGCTCCTCGCAGAAATACGTCAAGATGCTCACGCCGGTGCCCCCCACCCCGGTGCCGGTGCGGTGCCCACCGTACCCCCCGCTCGCCCCTGCGCGCTCCCCGGCAGCGGCGCGGCCGCCGCCGCTCGGCACTCACGCACGGAGAGGCAATTACAATAATTTAAAGCTTCCTGTCCGCCGGCTCCGCCGGGATCCCGAGGGCTGAGCCATGCCCGGGCAGGGCGCGGAGCAGCCGCTGCCCCGCCACACACGCGCGGGCACCGCGGCCGGACCGCCCCCGCCCGCCCCCAGCCCCGGCGGCAGCGGGAGCAGGAGAAGGAGCAGGAGGAGGAGGGGGAGGAGGAGGAGGAGGAGGAGGGGGAGGAGGAGGAGGAGGAGGAGGAGGAAAGGGGGGGCGTGACAAGTTGTGCCAAACTTCGGGAGGTGTTGGAGCGCCCGGGAGGAAGCCGGCCGAGCTGGGCTGACAGCCGGCCCCGCCGCCTCCCCCGCCCCGCTGGCGGCGCCCACCCCGCCCGCCCCCGGAGCCCCGCGGGGCGCCGAGCGCCCAACGCCCCCGGGGAGCGGCCGCGGCGAGGAACAAAGTTAAAACGGCGGCAGTCGCGCACCTACCCGCTGTCTGTCATGTCTCCTCCGGGCGCGGGGTGCTAAGTGAGACACTGGCGGGGTGGGGAGAGCCAGAGGTGCGGGGAGGGACCGGGAGATGGGTGTTTGGTGAGCTCTTCCTTTCTCTCTCCCCTTCTTCCCACCCCTTCCCCCTTCTCGCTCTCTGTCTCTCAAGGACGAGGTGAAATCCCTTGGCTGGTCATGAGGCGGCTTCGGAGACAAACAACACAATGCGAGTGCAAATAACAAAAGGGAAAAAAAAAAAAAAAAGAAAAAAAAAGGAGAGGGAGAGGGAGACCGGGAACAATGGGGGAGGAGAGGCTCGCCGCGCCGCGCCTGGCCGCCGCCGGCACCCCGGCAGGCAGGAGGAGGAGGAGGAGGCGGAGGAGGAAGGCGATATGGTGACAGCGGGGAGGGGGCTGCGCGGGGAGTCCCCCCGGCACGGCGAGGCTGCCTCAGACCATCCCCGACCTCCTCCCCGCCGCCCGCCCCGCCGCGCACCGGGGCGGCCCTGCCTGGCGGCCACCGGTAAGTGACGCGCCCGCCGGCCCCGCGAACGGCCATCGCCGCCACCACCATCCTCATCCTCAGTGTCCGCGGAGGGAGCGGGGGCGGCGGCTGTCCGCCCGTACAGCCAGCGGTTCAAAGCGGCGGCACCACCGAGCCCTTCCCGCCTTCCCTCCTGCTCCGCCCGGGAACTTCTTCACCAAGCGGGGCTGTCGCGGGTCCCGGGGACACCGCTCCCGAGGAGCAGTCCCCCCACCTCCAGCCCTTTCGCTAAGAGTAAACACGCCGAGAGTTGCGTGTTCGTGGGTGTGTGCCTGTCCGCTGGCACCTCCCGCACCGACAGACCCTGTCACAGCGGTGCGATCGCACACGTGCCCAGCCGCCCATGGGGATGCCCGCCGAATCCCCTCTCCTCACTCCCACTTCATTCCCAGGACCCCCAGCCGGGGGCAGGAACCCCAGAGAGAGGCAGAAGTTTGGGGTCCCGCCGCACCCTCCCCCCCCCCCCAAGATGAGGCGGTGGGTTCGAAGCCCACCGGTGTCACCCCGCAGCCCCAGGGGTTACCTCAGCGGCCTGCGGGGCCCGGCAGGATTGCGGCTCTCCGCGCTGCTGGAACCCCTGCCCTTAGCGGAGGGGCCGGGGCGGCCCCCGCCGTGTCCCCGCTCCCCCAGGCAGGCGGGGAGCGACCGCTTGTCCCTGCAGTCCGCCTCTGCCCCGGACCCCGCGGTTACCTCCTTCTGCTCCGGCTCTGCTCCAGCACCCCCCGCCGCTGCTCGGGGCAGCGCAGCCGTGTCCCGGGCTGGCCCCGCCAGCCCGCGGGGACCCTGCCGGCCACTACCGGGGCTCCGCGTGTGGGTGGGGGTACGCGACAGTCAGTGCCTGCGGGGAGTTGTGTTTTCCTCTCGGCAGCAGCCGCTGGTCCTGTCCGTACCCAGCGCAGCCGCTCGGAGCCGGCCCCGGTGCAGCGGGTGCGACGGGGGGACGGCGGCCGCAGCCCGGGTCTGGGAAGGGTGGCGGGTACCCCGCCGCTAATAAAGTCACGCTCTCCCAGTACCAGGTCTGCCTGTCGCTCGCTCGCTGTCTCTTGTTTACTTACGGGGTCTTTTATTTTTAATGGAGCAGTTTGTACACGTGCTTTTCCGAAGCGCCGAAGCCGGCCGGACTGGGTTCGAGCCTGAGAGTGGGAAACGCAGAAATCTGCGCCCTGAGCCAAATTGCTCAGAGAAGAGCAAGTTCGGTTATTATTCATCTCCACGAGGGAAGTCTTATCTTCTACAAATATTTGATACTGGGACAAGTCCAATAATTAACAAGAACAATCAAACAATTTCACTGCCTTCTTGGGGATTTAAAAAGTCATCATCTGGAATTCATGAACATTACAACCTTTCTTTTTTTTTTCCCCCGTGCTTGGATATGTTACTGTATATGATCTTTTCAGTGTGTGTGTATGTCCCTAAGTGATTTTGCCCTTTCATGCACAAAGATGTAAACCATTAACAGCACAGATAATATTCACAACTGCTGATTCAGTGAGACTTCAGACCTCTCCGTAGGAGTGGTGAGAGAGGGTGGTAACTCTGACGGGAAAAGGAGAAAAAAAGAAAAGAGCTGGAGGAATGTTTCTTTCTTGGCTTCCTCCCTACCTCTGTGGCAGGAACTCCCACAGGAGTCCTGTGGGTGGGATGGGAGCAGGGCAGATGCGACCTTGGCCAGCTCTGTATAGGTGCAAGCCCCAGCTCTCCCAGCCAGCCCCATAACTCCTCACGCCAGAGTAAAAGCCAGGCTAGGAAAGGAATTCTGAGCCCTGCAGCTGTATTTCTGACATGGTGCAGACTTGGGGTGCCAGGGAGGCAGAAGGGCTTTCAGGACCTACCGTGAGCCAAGAGGGACAGACAGGGAGTGGGTCATGGCCCGATTGTATCCAAAAAACCCAAACATTAAGCCAACCTCAAACTTGCCTCTTCTGAATTAAATTCAGACTTTTGAGAAAGGTGGCCACATGTTAAGCGATTGTGTTGCACCCTGTTCTGTCCCAGTCACCAAACTGTGCACAAGTTCTGGCACTGGCTGTCAGAGTTACAGCCCCTACCTGCTCATGCAAATCCTGCTCCTGATGCCTGCTGACCCTCAGTGCTGTGTAGGCAATGAAGTAATTCCAGCATGAAGCTTTGCTCTATCTCAGGTCATCTCAAACCTACAGCCAGACTTCCATGGGTCAAGCTGGCAGGCTTTGTGTGTCCTCCCCACATCTTTCAGAACTCTTTTCTATTCATATCCCACCCACACGTTTCTTTCTTTGCATAAGCACTGCCCCCCTCCCCTTTACTACTTGCTTTATGCCAACTCCTCCTCACAATCATGATAAAGTTCCTTGCAGTTCAGCACAAGAAAGGAATAAGGGTGGCTGGGTCCAAAACTAACCTGGTACAAAGAGAAGAAGCCGAATGCGGGTGCATTTTATTTAAGATCAAAAGCACAATGGTGTGAGATTGTATTATGCTCTCCACAGGAGCTGTATTTTTCTAGTTCTGCAATAGGATTAAGGTGTTCAGTAGAAAAGAGAATTACAAAAAAAAAAAAAAAAAAAAAAAAGAAAGAAAGGAAAAAAGCCCCATTGGACTGCTAGTAGCTGCATTTGAGTTTGTCTTGAATAATGAGGATATTTCATTCCTCAAAGACTCTTTCCATCCTATTTCCAAATACTTTTAAAAACAAATGTGAACACCAATAATCATTTAATTTTTACTATTTATTGTAAAGAATTAATTTGGAGGGGGCTTTATTTATTTATTTAAATGAAGGATGTTGCCATTTCTGCATTGACTCATTTCAACATCTTCAGTCAACCAAATGCTTTTTAGTAGAACCTAAAGACATCTCCTTATTTAGCCCTGCATATTTGAGCGCACAGGATGTTGACTGTTAGCACACACGGGCTGGACACAGCTGGGAGCACAGCTTCGAGCCACTTTTCCACCCTGAATAACTAAAGAAAACATGCAAGAAAATTTTCAGTGCAACTTACGCAGTGAAAGGTAGGCTACAGTGTAAAAACTGCTAGCTATTTTAAATCTGAAATTCACAAAGCCCTGGCTAACACTGAGTTTCCCAGCACCAGGGAAGCATGGCCTGACCCTGGTTCTGTTCTAGTGTTCATGGGACATGACTGTGTTGAAATTAAAGGTATCACGCATCTTTACTGTGAGCAGTGTGCATCTAGAAATCAGTTTGTGAAGGGGTTTTATGTGCAGCTCTATGTTGGTTTCCCCCACCCACCTCTGAACCTGCAAGTTAAAGCTTCATGATTCTAAGGAAAAAAAATTCCAGATAGATCTCTCTGCTCACACAGGGCTAATCTGTCTTCAGTTTTCCCTGACTTTTTCCCTTCACTACCACTCTTCACAAGCTGCTTCTTGCCTCATCCTCCTAGAAAATTCATAGCTCCAGTTTTCTACTCCATTGAGTCTTGGCACACTCATTTTCACAAGAGCTGCAGTAAAATGCCACCTTTCACACATGGAAATGGTTTGTTGCTACCTCTCAGAGGTATAAATGACAGCATTGAACAACACAGCCTGAGTCCTATAAAACAACATTATCTTTGTGCCAGAGTAATCCAATTATTGAGGTACTGAGATAACCTTAAAGCCATATCAAAATGAAGAAACCACTTAGGAACTTACAAACATCTGTTTTTGTATCAGAGAGCATCAGCACAAGAACATCCTTACGTGGTCCTAATCAGTCCAAGCACCTCTCTCATCTTTTACATTCAGCATGGCTTATCTGCTCCTCCATAATAAAATCAGGGTGATGCTTGCACTGATTTCTGCTAGTAGGAAAAGCTTCTGTTGCTTAAATTAAAGCAATGTGGTTCTACCCAGGTCTTGTCTCTGTTCTCCCAGAGGCAATAGAGAATCCCATCTATAATATTTCAAAAAGACATTAAAATAACTTCCTGGGGAACATAAAACATGCTGCTGTTGTGCCCCTCAATAGGGTGCTCCCCAGTTTCTTGTTAGCTGATTCCTGAAATTAAATGATAGAATCATGTTTCAGCAGAGCAACTGGCAGTTTGGATCCCACATTTAGGTCCTATTAACTAAATAAGGAATATATTTATTTTTAGTAGAAGGTGCATAGAAAATCTAAAAGAAACAGGAAATGTTGATTAAATTAAATGTCAGTGTGGTGTTCTATAATTTAAACTACTGCAGGCGCATGGAATGATAAAGAGAAGAGGAAGCCAGCTGAAAAAGTTAAGATACTTGCTTTGAGTTGTCCATGCTGAGGAAAAATTAAGTATTACAAGAATCTGTAAACAGCTTTCAGCTTCAATAATGGATTAAAGGCACGAGCCACAATCATCTATCATGCTACCAGTAGTAACCCATAGATTTCAATGAGATTACTCACATATATATATATATAAATAATCATAATCTATCAGGACATTCAGATGAATAAAGACAGTCACAAGGATGGATTTAAGAAGCAGGCTGGAACTTCATTAACACAATATTTTCACATGTCAAACAGTTAAGTGGGCCCAGTTCAGGGATTACAAAGCTACAATTTAGGGCAGATCTTCCCTAATCTCTCTTTTACATCTGAAGCCCACCCCTCAACCCTTCCCCAAGAAAGAGGAGGAGGACCTAAACCCTGCAACACTTCATTTAGATTTGCTTCTTTCCTAAGCCAAATCCAGTTGCAAAGTTCCAGGTTAATTTTTTAATTTCAGCCTTAGTCGACACTGAACATGACCAAAAGCTTTCCATCAATTCCAACAGATGAATAAATATGTATATTCTCATATATTCCAACTTTTTAGCCTGCCCCTGACTCTGTGGTGCTACAAAGGCCATCAAAACATTTAAGCCTCTCCAACTCTGCCCTAATAGAAGAACATGCCTTTTTTGATATGAGAATTCCTGACCAAGAGGCAGCATCCCAGAATCACAGATTATCCATTGTGATACAGGAGAGGAGTAAGACCCAAACCTTAAAATCACTTTTGTGCCTGCCAGAAGTAAGAGAACCCACCCAGGATCCTAGCTGGAGGTCTCATGCATATATTCTGGCTGTCCCCTTTCCTTCTTGGCTGTTTACCCCACTGCCAGCTTAATTACTAGTATTTTGCATGGAGCCTTTGCTGGAGGTGGAGGAAGCACTTACAGGATGAGAAACTATGTGGTGATGCTTGCATATGTGTGGACACCACCAGGAAAGTATATTGCATGGCTCAGTGAGGGTCACTCAGGACTAATTAATGAGGGCAGACCATTAGGACAGTGCAGATGTGGAATTTCCAGACCATGAAATAATCCAAGTATGTCCGCATGGCGCTCCATTGTGCGCGGAGTGCTCTTTAAACTCAAACTCTACAAAGTTTTCAGAGTGATTTCCAAGAGTTTCAGGTACTCTACAAGTAGACAAAAATTGTGGCGTAGAGCTTTCCAGAAGCAGGTGTCTTTCATTTTTTACATCTAGCCACGTTTTCTAAAACTAGTGATTGACTGAAAAAGGGAGGTAATCAAAATAATCTGCAGCTTCTGAAAATAGAGGCCAGTTCCTGTGAGTAAGTTTTAGCAGGACTGAACAGTTAGTGTCTTATCAGCAACACAGGAACGGGGATTTGTATATACTGTTTTATTAAGATTGTTATCTCTACAGTGCTCTTTAAATGAAAACAAAAGAAAAAAAATTGCCGTAAAAGGACCAAAAAAATTACTCACTTTCCCATCATTGCCAAAAGCCTCTAATTTTCAATATAATCAACATTTGTGCCACAAGAAAGAGGGTTTTTGTTATTATTATTATGTATTTAGGTGCAGCAATAAATATTAAAATAAATGTGGGAAAAAATGGTGTGACTTTGATTAAAATTTAGCACATTGCTGAAGGATTATTCTCCAGCATGTATGCAATAAACAGTACCCTCAAAAAAAGCAAACAAACAAAAAAAAAAACAGAGCAGAATTAAGTAAAAAATGGTCAAATTTCCTACAAAAAATATTCTTCCTTACTACAAAATTTGTTCTCTGAATTTGTGATAATTATTTGAAAAATCAGAGCGCATATACAATTTTTGCTACAGCATTTCTCATGCAAAGCTGTTTTCTTGCACTACCATCTTTTGTGGAGTAACACAGCTCCTAATATCCTGAAATTACTATCATAAAAACAAAAAGGAGAGGAGGTTGCACTGCAATGAGATGTCGTTTGTGTTCATAACAGGGCAATCGTTGATTTAAAATTGGTATCAGAGCTCCCTTTGTGAAATGATTGCTGGGTTAGGGAAACAACCCTTTAAACTGACAACATCTGAATTTCTAAGGAAGGACTCAGGTTCAGCACTTGTTCTGGTCTGTGTTGACTATCAGACCTGCACATATTTCTCTGTGTGCATATTCTGTTGCTCTGGATGTACCCTATAGGAATGCTCATAAGATCACTGTCTGGAAGGCTCAAATAGCTCTATATTTTATCTTTAAAGAAAAAAAAAAAAAGGCACATAAATTAAATTTTCATGAGAACTCAGAGCCTGTTTTACCTTATGCACCTGCTCACGTGGCTACAGGTATGCTGTGAAGGATAAGCAGTGCAAAAATATTTTATATTCTGCTTTTCCAGTGTGTGGGCATTCAGGCTGTTCACTACAAATGACTGCACAAGGTGAGAGGCACAGAGAATCAGGCCCCAAAGATTTTCTATACTGGATCAGATCACTGGTGCATTAAGTGTGTCACCTCACAGCTGGATGCTCCAAAATGAACCTAGCTATCTGTGAAGTACTGTGGGAACTACTCTGGCAGTCAGGTTGCATCCAGGAGAGGAGAGTGGGTTTTGCCTTTTATTTTTCTTACTGTATCTAGTCAGAACTGCCCTTATTTGGGATCAAACCATTCAGGCTTCCTTAGCAGTTAAACAAAGAGTATCTGACTCTTGTTGTGAAACAGGATGTAAGACAGGGCATCAGAAATAAAATTATAGAAATTATAAATAATAGCATGAGAGCAAACAACACAACAAAACTTACTTTCTCACTGTTTTCATGTGCTTATCTGGCATAAGAAAATAGTCTGCAATATAAGAAACACGTAATAAGTATTGCATGATTTATATCGGGGCATTTTACACTGCTGAGCTAATTTGTGGAACTTTGTAGCTTCGAATAATTGATTCATTTAAGTCAGAAAATGTGATATAATATTACATGAACAATAATTATATATATTATTAAGAATTTCCAGATACTAGGTGAAGTAGCACTAGTATATCAACACACAAAGCTGTGTAAACCTTTCAGAGGTTTCATAGGCTGAACCCAATGAGAATCAAATCTCAGCACACCAAGTCATAGGCACCAATATTCCTAAAACATTTCAATATGCTGAGTTCAGGGTCCAAAAAATGCAAAGCAGATGAGCAAAACTTAGCACGGGTTAGATTCATTGATCCTAGTTGTCACATGTTCAAAACTATTCAAAAGCAATTACATACCTGCTATCTGATTGAAAGTCAATAGCACTTAGATTTGCCCCTAAATTGCTTCTCTGGAGCTCAGTTTCAGCCACCAAAAAAACCCCAACAAAACCCACAAAGAAAATATATGTGCCTACACTCACGAAAAAACCCAAATGAAAAACACACCCATAACCAAACAAAATACCCAGCCAAAACCCAAACACTTATGCTGCAGGCTTACATACTATTTTTTAAAAGAGTTTCATTTCAATAATATTTTTAAACATATACCATGTGACTGGTGATCCAGCTTCCCCAGTTCACATAGCAGAACATAAAAGCTTTCAAGGAGAACAGGTGTCTCACCATCCATTCACTCTTAGTCATTATGAAACATAAGACTTGTCTGCAAATCTTTTGCCAAAAAATTAAGGTCATTCAGGAAAATATTTTTTAATCCTTTTTCCTTTTTTTTTTTTCTATTTTCATAGAACTGCTTCTCTTCAGACAAAATAAAGTAAGAGATGAGTAAACCAATGATCTATTTTTGCAAATGTTTATGTGAAGAGCTGTTATTGATAAAGTTGAAGTTTTATTAGAAAAAACCCAGCTTTTCAGTTGTATTGGTTTAAATGGGCTGATTTTCTTTTCTGACCCTGTAACTGAAACACCTGTTGTGACCTTCTGCTGAAGGTAAAGAGCCCACAGTCTATGGCTGAGCACCAGACAGTGCCAGGATGTGCTGGAATACAGGGCAAGCTGCTGAGCAGGGAAATCTGAGGTTTAGCCTCCTGCTGGCACCAGATCCAGGGCCCTGTGCAGAAGAGTCAAGGCAGGAAAGAAGGCCAGAAGAGAAGATGTCAGGCCACAAGGATGAAATCAAAGTAGAAACAAGAAGTCAAGGGGCACTCTGGGATCTGTGGAAAATTATCCATTACAGAAAAAAAAACCCCAAAAAGCCTCACCAAGAACCTGTCAGATCAATTAGAAGTCTCTGAATTAGGGGGGGGGGGGGGGGGGAGGGGGTGTTTGTATTTTAACTGACTTCAAAATAAACTAAAAAGTTTGGAAAAAACAGAAGGTCTCTAGTATGGATTTTTGTTCAGAAACAAATCTGCAATAAAACCCTATTGTATTCATCCTCCAAGCCAGAAGCAGGGCTGGTATTTGTAAACCCAGGGCAGGGATTAGAAGACAGGCTTGCAGACAAAGAGCAAATCCAAGAGTTCACAGCAAGGACTCTCCAACTATAATAACCTTGAAGTCCTTCTTACCCAGACACCAGCTGTTTCTATCTGGAATTACCTTTTCTCTTTCATAGATTCGAACTGATACTTCCACAGTGAAGGCCTTCCTGCAGTTGCTTAATAAATTTCCTTTTTGAGTAAGGAGGTTTTCAAAAAAGAAAAGTGTCTGTGAGATAACTGGTATCCGTAGGGACGCAGACACTGAAGGATAAGGGGGAAGGAGGGAGAAGGGTCAACAACAGGCATGGGACAAGAGGAAGAGGCACCAAGGAAGACACAAAGGAGCCTTGAAGAGCATCAGTCATCAAGGAGTGAGTTTTAACACTGCTTACAGTACCTAGGCTGCTCCCAGACTTTTGGGACTTTTCAAGGCTTTCAGAATAATTAAATATCAGTCATTGTTTTATAGCAGGTAAGGACACTTTTACTCAGTAATATCTAGCACCTCCTGAAGTACTCCAGAGCTGGAAAAGCTATCTTTAACTATTTCAGCTCTCTTTGTTCAGAGTTGCAGTCTATTTAGTGGCTGAATAGTTGGAATGGCATTGAAAAATATTCACCCTCTACTCTCATGTTACCTTCCCCTACAACCTGTTTACCCTCCTTGCCCACTGTTTTCCTAAAAAGCAGTTTGCTGACAAGTGGCAGGATTACCATTTCCGTGGTGACACAACCCATCAGAGAACAATGCACAGAGATGAATGTCATTTTTGAAGGGAAAGGAAGGCCTTTATTTTTGATGCATTTATTCCACAGAGGTGGCAAATGCAATTTTGCTTGTTACTGTAATTCACAAGCTCATCTTCACCCCTCTCGGTGTAATCAATTCCCCGATGATCACTGCTCAGCCAGTGCTTGCATGTGTGTGTGTGCGTGTGTGTGTGAGAGAAGTAACAAGTGTGCAATGGAGCTCAACTTCACCCTGGTCCATGAAGCATGTGAGCATCCTGTGACTGAAAATATGCTCCCTTGCATAATCCTGAGATTAGCAAATTTCTACAAAAGGATGTCAGACAGAAAAAGGGGGGAGGAAAAATGCTTAAGGTAAATACAGGGAAAAACCCAGCCTAAGAAATTTACTAACAGGATTCCTGCTCAGTTCCAGCTGCATCTCTGTCATTGATGCCTGTGTGAACTGCATTGAGGTATGACAACTCTGGCTTTAAAATCTCTTAAAAACAAGAACTGAAGTAGGTGAAACTATTTCAAAGATCCTTGGCTGTTTAGAAGATGAGTTGTGCCAGTGCCAATTGATCAAACCAACTTCTGACAGATAGAGGAGGGAAGATTAGCAGATCACAAAATATGCCCCGCTCAAACTGTGACATTCATGAAAAATGTCACTGGCTGAAAGTGATTATTATCATCTTGGCAGCTGTGTTTGGTGGGATCTGGGATTGCACAAGCAGCTGAAAGGTGCTAACTGGCCCTCCTCAGGTGTGTTCCTGGATACTGGCATTTTTAATGCTAACTGGTGATGTGTTTTCCAGACCTCTCTCCATAGGAAAAACGAAATCTATTACCAAAACTGTCATAGCTGCCTCCACTAAGTCCAAAAGAGGAAGCAACACCTTATGGAATCTCAGGTGAATATTTGAATTGAATATCAAACCTGAATATGGCTCTATAGGTTGCAGAGTTATCCTGCTGATTTTATTTCTGAAGATAAGACAGTTTACCCCCAGAGGTTCTTTTGCTTGTATAAAGAAAGAAAATAATCTCTACTCAGATCATCTATCTGTCTGTCTGTAACCCACAGAGTTTGCACCAGCAGTCCTTTCATTTGTGGTGAACCCTATTTTTGGTCGGGAGCACAGGGGAGGGAGGCAAGCAGACAACCAAGACAAAGCTGAAGAGAGAGCCTCAGGTCGTGTGTTTTCCCAGGTAGGTTGTCCTCTTTGCTCTCCCCAGACCTGTTGCTCTGCCAATACCCTCCTCAGGCTCCTCCCAGGATCCCAGAAAGTGGAAGCTGCCTGGCATGTGTGGGGACAGCTTGGTACCTGCCCAGGGCTCACTGCAGCTGCATCAGCTCTGGGCACTCTTCCCTGCACACCTGGCAATGCACCAAAAACCCATTTGAGTCTTTAGCAAGGATATTTCCCTCCCTCGTGGTGTTTTGAATCCTTTCTTCGAGCCTTTGTTAGTTGCTCTTGGAAGGGTTCCAGGCAGCCCCGAAGACAAAGCACAGCAATACTTCAAACCCCACGGTTCATAGTGTGTCAGGACGGGTTCACGCACGTACCCGCTCTGGGGAGGGAGGAGGCCGATTCTTTCAAAGATCACTTCCCTCCCATCTCTGCCTTGTTGCTTTGCAGCAAGGTGGAACCGAGCAGATCATCTACTGAGGTGATGTAAAACCCAGGGTCCCTGAACTCATTGTTAGTTAAGAAAGGAGCAGAGTCAAAAAGTCAAGAAAAGAATTTGTGTGTGTACCTACTGGAAGCTCCAACCCACCCTTTGTATGTGGATAAAGAACATTACATATTTACAGACAAAAGTAATGAAACCTACAAGGTTGTTCAAACTTTGTCTTTTAATAGTCTTAATTCTGGTTTCTTTACAAGCTGACGTGTTTGTGGTTTGAAATCCACATTATCACAACTGTCTTGGTCTCAGTGATCCCCTTCCTGAAGCAAGTTACTTGTTGCAGAAGTAAATGACTCCATATCATTTTCATAGAAGATTATTAAAAGAATTTCTCATAGCATTCGGGTTGCCAGTTTGAACTGGCAAACAAGAGGTGGCAAACTAATTAACACCTCAGAAATATAACAGATTAAAAGTGAGTATTTCTGTCTCATTTTGAACCCACTCAAATACAATGGATCTGTAAATTCAGCTCAGAAGCTGTTGGGGATGAATTCTGCTCAGAAGAAATTATGTTCAGAGAAGACAGAAGATAGGATTGCAATGAATAATAAAGCACAAGACAGAACAGAAATCTGGTAGGATGAAATGTCTAAAAGATTACATGGAAACTAAACAGAAATAGAAGTTCTTTTATTAAAAGAAAAGCAAATGAACAACAACAAACAAAAAGAAAACCCCAACTTTACAGCAGCCCAAACTGATGGAAGTCCTATTTCTATGCATGCCATGAGGTTTAGTTTTCCTAGAAAACACGCTACTTCAATTGTCATTGTAGAAAGGAGAGGCTTTATATTCCCCAGCAAAAAGTGACAAGCCACATGAATTACTTTCTCCCAGTAAGTTATTCACAAAGGATCTGATTCTGCAAAGCAGTTATCTGGGTAGTATTACTGCTACACAAAGTGCCAAAGATATGGTGAGGGCCCATATGTCTGCAGATCCCCCCAACAGGCTCATCCACAAGACGTGGGAGGTGGAAAAAGCAAAGCTGAGTGCAGTCCACACCAGCACCCTTAAATCTTAGAGCCACAAGTGTTTATACATCTGCTAGTGAAGATTAGACTGTCCAGATCATTAAAATTCAATACATAAGTAGAAATACTTAAAATACAAAAGAAAAAACTTTATATAGCAATTTCCCCCCTCCCTCTGAGCTGGCTTCCCTGTCAGAGTAACTCTGCCAGCTTTAATGCCTGTTATTTTTAATTTACTGTACAAGAGGAAAGGCAATCAGGGAAGTTCATGTGCTCACATACACTCATACACATGCGTCGATAGATATCATACATAATTTCTCAAAGTAAATATGTAGTGATTAATTTAATAAAAGAAATAATTGCAAACAGCATATTGGGTCATGGGTGACCCAATATGCTGTTTGCAATTTACTGAGAGTAATATATGCAGAAATAAACAAGATATAGCTCATAAGCAATGTGTGGGAAGTTAGCTATGATTCAGGCAAGCGTTTGGATTTCTTGTTTGTGGACAGAAGGTTGCAAATTTAACCACTTAACAGACACCTCTCTAATTTCCTGGTAATTAATGATTTTTGTAATGGTTATTAAGGCCTCCAGCCCTAGTACTGTCAGCTCATTATTGTATTTGTGAATTAACTGTAGCAGTTAAAAATATAGGTGGACAAGAAGCAGCTCCATCTTTTCCTGGGCTGTTGCAGCCCTCTGAACTAGAACATGTAACCCCTCTAGTGGAAACTGGGAAAAGTGGAAAAGTGGCTCTAAAGGATCACCCACAGTAAGACGTGGGCATCCCCAATTTCTCCAAGATCAATAAATGAAAATTTCCTTGATCATGCATCCCTTCAAATGCCCTGTGCTCAGAAAAATGCAGCATCACTGATATTTTCCTTCAGGATGCAGGAAAAGTGCTTGGAATAGAACGGAGTGAAATGAAGGAAATAAGGTTTGGGCCAAGCATCCTGTTTCACTCCAATGAGAACACAATTAAGCTGAGCCACCCTGAGAAGTTTCCTTTTAATAAACAGCCAAATCAGTTTCAAAGTCCTTTAGAATGTGGGTGCTGAAACAGTGCAATCAACAGAGGTAAAAAGGACAGCAGGTATAAACTTAGGGTACCTTTATTTCTTCTGACACACCTTTTGATGGGATGTATTCCCACTCCAGAGAAAGGGACTATTGAGTTATTTGAATAGCTTCGTTTTCCTCCACAAATGGGAATGAACTGAAACTTGCTATTGTTGCACAGGGCTGTGGTTGCATGGTCTGAACACAGAACTCTGAGCCTCACAGTCCTGACCTAGCCAGGACTTTCGGCCTCATTCCAGCTGTTGGCTTTCTCCCATCTCAGTTTCCCCACTTTCAAACTAGTGAAAATACTTAGCCCTGAGTTCCTCAAAGCTGAAATGTATTCTCAGCAGCAAAGGAAAGTTACTGAGTCTATATACATGAGTGTGTAAGCACACAGCACTGGCCACCTGGCTTCCCAAAATCCCTATCTTTACACACAGAGAAAAAACTGCCCTAGACACACTGAGCAATGGCATGATTGTGTGCTCCTTGTCCTCATCAGGAATTCTTATATTGCAAAGACAGCCACTCTTTCATCACTACGTCATCTCCATATCTAAATGAAAAGAGTCAGTAACGCTTTTGACATACTACTAAAAGGTCACTGACCTGAGGTCATCTGCATTGGGGTGAGAGCAGAAAATACTTTTTGTTCATTAAGCAGAATGATAACTGTGAAAGAAAAGCTTTAATAAAGCCTTCTCTGTAAAGTAAGGTTAATCATGTTGTGCCTATGCACAGCTCAAATGAAGTTAGAATTAGGTGGTGGACAGGGAATGCCAAAAAACTGTCACAACAGGACAATAACTTTCCTTCTTAAATAACTGTCCTTCAGGAGGAAATTGAAGACCCCTCACAGCCAAGCTCAAGTATCTGTGAAGTTCATGAATCTCTTCCTATTCCCTTCACACAGCAGTCTGGACTTGCTCAATTTTAGAGTGGGATGATGTATCCATATTGCAAATGCAAATAGCAATATGCTGTGTTGCCCTAGAGTGGGACAGCTGCTGATAGGAGGAGCAGAGACACCTGTCCTTGTCCACTGTTGCAAAATTCAGGAGAAGCAGAAAGCAATTATTTCTGTGAATCTGTCCTGAACCCTTTTTTGCCCTCTTTCTTCCCATGAAAACTGAGGATGGCTTTTTCTCATGTTTCACATTTTAGACAATTAATATCATCAAAGTGGTAGTTGAATGTATATAATTATATATTTTTTCACTCAGTGTATAGCCTCAAAACTCTCTATTGATTTACAGATTTCACAAGTGCTGTTGCACATATATCACCACTCTGTGATCTAGGATTATTAATCACGTATTTTTTTTCATTTAAATGTTAGTCTGTACAGGTAATTTTCCAGTATGCAGAAAATGTGGTAAGAGTATAAGTGCTGCACACTCTAAGATGCTAGAAAGTGTCATGCCAGATTCTAGAAAAGCTTCTCGGAACCCATACAGCTGGTCAGGAAATACCCCTGCCTGCAATCCCGGCTTGGTTAGCTTTTTAAAAAGGGGCTTTTAAGACTTTTCATTTTAATATTTTAATGCCAGCAGATTGTGGTGCCTTACAGTAATCAATCCTTAAAACTGATTAATTCCGAGGATGCGCTAAAGGGTGTGCTGCTATATAAAAAGAAAAGGGGATTTTACCCGTTTATTATTTGCATAATGATTGAGGACTCCCCTCAGATGAGTGCTGGCTAATTTGCAAGACAAAAACTGAATGCTCACTTTCAACGTGCACCTAGTTAAGTCCTAGTGGAAACCCAGACCGAGACTTCTCCTTGCATGTTTGCATACAGCTGAACCCGCACCTTCAGAGGATTAAAGTGCTACTACCGAGATTTTCAAATCAGTCTGTGAAATTTAACGGGATTTTCACAAGCGAACCTCTACTCTATTTTGAGAAATCGAGAGTAAGTGCAGGTGCAAACAGAGATATTAATAAAAGTTCTAACTCAAAGTTTAACAACCGATATAAAATAATTAGAAGTCATAAATCAAATAGGTATTATCTAGCGTTTTCATGTCATGCAAAAAGGAGAACTGCAGGACTCCCCACATAACTTAAACAGCGAGGACAATGCTTTTCCTCGCCTGCGTTAGAAGAGAACTAAATCACATAGGAAATGACTACTTGATCCTAATAGCAGATCCTTGCTCGGTACTCTGTGGAAGACCAAAACAGCAAGGCGGTGCTCAGTCCCCTCTCAGGGAATTCCTCTGGCGCTCAGAGCTGGCACCTGCCCGCAGAAAATCGCCGGGGTTAAATACCCAGCGCCTTTCCGCGCTATCCCGTTTATTCACAGCGCAAGCCGGGTTTGTATCCAGATGCATTTGTAGCACGATCAGACTTCCCACGTTTCCCACCGCTGTTACTTTAACTAGATCTTCCTGTGCTTAGGAGCTTGAACGCCTTGGCAGGCTTTACAAATAGAAGCGCTGCTTTTGACCTGCGGGCATTATCCGAGTCCGCAGCGCGCATTTATCAGCCTGGCTGTAGTGTTGCTTTTATGGACGTTTCCGCTATCAGTTCATGACAGTTTCTAGTCTGCCCGGTTCTCCTTTCCGAACACATGAGCACCTGTTAATCTCAGGGCTGAGCAGCCCACATTAACCATTCAGGCTCTGGTGCAGCCTCCGAGGTCGCTGCTGACAGCACAGAGCACCAGCACTGCCATGTCTGCGATAAAAATACACCTGGTCTAAACAAGGGCACCCTGGTGCTGGAGGTTTTGCAACAATCCTGTACAATCTGGCTCTTGATCTTTCTGCAAAGCCCGGGAAATCTGTTCGTCTGCCCAAGTGTCACACTGCATGGGCTTGATTAGCATTGCCCTGCCCCATCCAAGAACAATAGTTAATACTTCCCTAACTGCACATGCACAGATTTGATTGAAAATATATAAATATAAATGTAACACCTTCCCCACATCATTGTAACAGGATTTTGGAATGGCCTCCTTATACATCATGGGCCACAGCTCTCCAAGGTTTGATCAGGGAGTCCATTCTGTCGACACTTTGCTCTGAGGTGAGGTCGCGGGACATTTGGAAGTTTGCTGGGTTTGAGTTAACTAAAAAAATAACTCTGTAACAGTGTTAATTTTCTTCAGAGTGGTGGGTGTGGGACTGTTTTGGAATTGTGCTGGAAGCAGTGTTGGTAACACAGGGATGTTTTAGTTCTTGCTGAGCAGGGCTCACACAGAGCCAAGGCCTTTTCTGCTCCTCACCCACCCCACCCGTGGGGTCTAGGGGTGCACAGGGAGTTGGGAGAGGCCACAGCCAGGACAGCTGACCCCAACTGACCAAAGGAATGTCCCAGATCATATGGATCTTGCTCAGCATGTAAAGCTGGGGAAGAAGGAGAAAAGTGGGATGTTTAGAGTGATGGTGTTGTCTTCCCAATCCACTGTCATGTGTGATGGAGCCCGGCTGTCCTGGAGATGGCTGAACACCTGCTTGTCCATGGAAAGCAGGGAATTAGTTTCTTGTTTTGCTTTGCTTGTGTGCAAAACAGCTTTTGCTTTACCTATTAAACTGTTTCTATCCAAACTTCGGAGTTTTCTCACTTTTACCCTTCCCATTTTCTCCCTCATCCCGCAGAACACAGTGTGTGGCTGTGTAGAACTTAGTTGCCGTCTGGGGTTAAACAACAACAGCAAGTGAAACATTTCACTTTACTACATGGGATAATGTCTCTCTCTAGTGGCTAGGTACAGTCACTAGAGCCACATACTTTACTTGCATTTTAGATGGCATTTCTAGTTAAACAATCACTGCGATAATCAAATTCTGTGCTAAAGGTCCCAGGTTAAAGCAGTTTATTGAGCACATCACCAATATGCAGTCCTGACTTCACTAAATCCAATTAGAAAATGTTCATTTTGCAGGGATTGTTAGCTGTTTACTTTTGCAGAAAGAATACTGCTTAGAAAGGGACAGAAGTTGGTGAAAATATCCAAGGCTTGGGAATTTGTTTCTGGCTAAGCATATCTCAACCAAACTAAGGCTTTTGGCACTGTTCGTCTCAGGACACGTCTGAAATCCCAAGGATATACAATATTTAGAGAGGTGAGAATAACCTTTTTGCTCAGCTCCTGATGTATTTCAATTTCTTGTTCTCCTAAAAGCCAATAGAACATTTAAGTGGGGGAAGTTCTAATAAAAAAGGGTGATGTTTGAGTGTTAAAAGGCTGCTAACTTGATAAGGTTCTCCCTTCCTCTCCACTTGCTCACAAGCAATAATTCAGTTCAAGTGGTCAGTGACCGAAGGCCAGAAGTAGTTGCATGCAGGAAAGAGAGTAACTATGCACCTAGAAGGAATTTCTGAAATTTTCTATTGTGTACATGGAGAAAATCTCACTGAATGCCTGTCCTGTTACAGGTCCAGTTTTCTCTAAACAATAACTAGCCTTCACCCTTACTGATACGCAATAGTTGTTTGGCAAAAATAAAGTAGGAATTTCAGTCCAGCCTTTAGTTCCCAACACCACCAGGGTCATTGATGTTGTTTGGGGTAGGAACTTGTTACAGCAAGACACCAAGGAGTCACACTTGCCACTGTCAAGGTTATGAGTGTCACTAAGAGATTTCCATCTCTGAGCCTGCCTGTCTTCAGTGAGAGTCATTAAACCTCTGAAAAGTCATTAAACGACTGAAAAATCCCATGATGGTGTCTAGCACAGCTGTCCAGTTACACCAGTGTGAAATGGAAATCCTCTGCAGATGTCTTGCCAGAACATTGTTCCTAGAGCAGCAAGGCAGCTGTTGGGTGATGAAGCACACGGAGTGTTGGACACCTTGAGGACCCTCTGACAGGACAGTTGCCCCCTCCCAGCACTCAGGCAGGGAGGGCAGTGAGTGGCAGCTGGGAACAAGCCCAGCTTGTTCCCAGTCGTGTTCTTCCCAATGCAGTGCAACTTTGCTGCAGCCAATGGGAGAGACAGGAACTGCAGGAGAGAAAGAGATCCTGGATCAGGACGGGATGTGTTCTAGTGCTAGCAAAAAAAACACTGCTTTTGCATATGGCTAAGCCAAGAAGGGAAACTTGGGGATAAAAAATAGCAGGGAAAGCACTTCCACCAGATTACAAACAAGATATGAATTGGGGATGAGGAAATAATATCCTCATATTCTCCCAGGGCTGCAAGCAAATCTGTGGCAGAAAAACAAGATCTGAGATTTCTTTCCAGTTTTCAAGTCCCACTTTCTAGACCACGCTATTTTCTATTTAGGACAAAACAGACCAAACAAAAAACCTCAAACAAATGAGATCCTCATCAGAGATGAGCTGTGGGGCTGATATTTTAATAATAACACATAGCTTGCCCTAGCCTACAGGCTCTGGCACTGCATTTATCGGGGGTGATCAAAGGTTTTGCCTATATACCCAGTGAAGTGGCAGAATTTGAACTTCTGCAATTGCCTGAAGACGTATCACATGCAGGGCAGTCGGCTGGTCCTTCTCACAGGACAAGGACCAGGTGATAAACAGCCCTGACACAAGAAGAACCAGGTTGTCCTCTCCTGTGGCGGTACAGCAGATGCACCTAGAGGACAGCTAGGAATTCCTGACTGGCACTAACAGGGGTCTGTCCCACTCCGGGTCGAGCCCTGCTGCAGCTAATGGCACATTTCAGCAGGGAATAAGGCCTGTGAATTGCAGCTGTGCATGAATATTGATAATAGCCGTCAAACGCTCTGCTTTCTATCTCCCCTCCCAGGAGGGGTGAAGTGCTTTCTCAGCAAGGGTGAGACAGTGCTTCCAGGGAGGCAGGAAGGGGAAAATTGTCTCCCGTTTCTGCTGCCTTAGGGCTCACTATTGCTTATACAAAAACAAATGGTGAAGCTGCCATTTACTTGGGAGGAGGCAGGATCAGACCCTCATTTTTCTGCCAGACAACACACCCTCGTAATTATGTATTCACACCATATTTTGATAATGGTTCCTTACAGACTAATTAATATGAATGTTTAAGAAGTCTAGTTTTAATATGTTAGTACTGAAGGAGAGACTGCAGTCCTGTGGGAGGTTATACGTATTTCCCACTGATGAGTACCTTAAATCTTAATGCATATGAAGAGAGGGGAGCATATGAATCTACAGAGCCAGATACAAATGCCTCTTTTACAGGATGGATTTTATACAATTAAAAATCAGTTTTCTTGGGAGCAACGGCGATGATTATTTTTAGTTTCTAATAGATGTGTCTCTGTTTGAGGTCTAATATAACATGCAAACTCCGAAGCTTTTCCTGCCATCTAGAGGTGTGGATTCTCTGGTGACTCATAGAGTGAGTTGTCTTTGTGGCATGTCTCTCACCACAGTACTAACAGGGGCTTTTTCTTCTATCCAGCCAGCAGTTTTCATGAACATTGCAGGGACTTAGCAACTTTGAAAACTGTACCTTTCTTGATGATGAACACAAAAAGTTCTGGGAAAGGACGGGCAAACAGATCAATTACCACCTAAGACCTATTTCCTTATGAAAGTAGTTTAAAAACAGTTGTAAAATGAAAATGTCCTGTTTCTTAAAACAAACAAAAAGCCCAACAACAGCAAGAGCAATGGAAATGGAAATCAGCACTAATGATCTGACTCACAGGGGTCTCATCATTAACAGGAATTGACTCATTGCATTTCCTAGAAATTGTCATGATGCTGTTTTATCTGCTCTTTGTGTCTTGGGAGCAGAGTGGACAGAACAGAAGCAGCTTACCCTATGCATAGACCATGCTGTCAGTTCTGGCTCGTCCCAGTGAGGAAGCTGTATTTGTCTTTTTGTATGCCTGATTTAAAATTGTCCCTGGACTGGGCACAGATTGCCATGAGAGATAAAACATATTGTAAGCCCTGGAGGTTATCCCCAGTACTTTGATCAGTTCAAGGATAGTTGTGACCAGCTAAACAGTTTAGACCAGTGTTTCTGCTTCTGGTCACCGAGGTTTCTGCTTCCTGCCACAGGGGAAACAAAAACTGTATCCCAGGTTTTATTGCTTTCAACGTGTAGGTCTGAGTCTGCAGGGTACATCTGAGCTGTTTGATGAGCTATAGATATGTGGTGTACAATACTAGCACGTGGTACCTGTCACAGTGCACTGCAGCTGAGGGTTGTGACAGAGCAAGGCAGCTCAGAGTGAGGTGCCAGGGCACATGCACCCTGGCCATCATGCTCCACCACTGCTTCCCTCCTTCCAGGAAAGCCACAGCACAAGGACCAACCTCATTCAGGGCCAAGACACAACCAGGATAACAGTGCCAAAAGTTTGCAAAAAGCTGGATCCTGTGGTAGAGGACATGATTTTTTCTGATCTCTCTTCCTTTTAGTGCAGCTCAAGTCATGCTTAGTCATTTTCTCTAGCCCATTTTGCCATCTGCTATTCTGTCCTTTGCAACAGCTGACAAGAGTGCAAGGACATGAGAGCTTCCATGTGATGGTTGTTTAAAAACAAACACACATTGTGCTCTGTTGCCAAATATTTGTATTGCTGAAGAAGATAGAAGCCTTGGCTATGGCTGAGAGTCTATTGTTTGAGGTGTGATAAGAGCAGAACAAAAGGATGGCGTCTAATTAATAATAAAACAAAAGCTTAAATATAACTCCAAAGAGAAAAGATGAAGGAGCAAAACAATACAAGAATCAACATATTTAACTTTATAAACAGAGAAGAAGTCACCTAAGCAGAGTTAAATCTTTTTGTAGCCATCACCACAAAGAAAGGTTTTAATCTAGAGCTGGAGAAAGAAAGCTTTCAAAACTACGTAAAGAATGTTTCCTGGGAACTCAAGAGAGTTCTTGAGGGACCACAGAGAAAAGACAAAATAAAGATGCTGGCATCATGGGCTGACCAGGGTAGAAAGTCCACCTCTCTGGTTGTAGTTGTATGGCAGCTACACTGAAACCAAGGAAAATCCTTGAATCCCTCATTTGACAGTCTGTGAAGTCAGTCAGCACCCAGAGAGTGCAAGTTCTGGTACTGCATTCAGCTCACCTAGGTAGGCAGTGGGCACTAACTCAGCAGCGCCAAGAGAAAGGGGAAGTGTCAAGTGAAAGTGGAAAATTAACTACTTTTCTCACCTCTCGAGGTAATCCTGGCAGATCAAAGCTGAAGCACAACAGAAGGCAGCTTGGGGAAATTTAAACTCCTTTACTACTTATCCTTTACTTCTGCAACTGAGATCTGGGTGGCTGGCAGAGAATTCCCATGAATACCACTTCCCTTTGAAATGTGTGCCCTTAGTTAATCTGAGGGAGTCCAGATCTACAGACATTCTTAAAAGGTCCATCTTTTGAAGGGATATCTTTAGAAGGGCAATGCTGCCTGAAAAAAAAAAGAAATTTAATACAGAAATAAACCTTCCTTCAGGTTCTGCTGAATGATCTTCTGACTAGCACAAGTTGTCCAATTTCCAGCTCTACCACCAATTTCCCACATGCTTTAAGTTCATGTGTTCCATTATATATATATAATTATAAAATCTGTATTAAATTATTTACCAGTGTTGCATCTATAAGATGTGTTTTATCCAGCTCATGTATTTCATATATACGTTATACTACATTCATAGAGTATATGAATATCTCACCCACTGTCTAATCTATGCAGCCCATAATTTCAAAAGGATGGATTTCATAAAGAAGCCCTTACCATTACAAGTTATTAATTTAGTTTTCTCTGGAATTGCCACTATAAAGGACAGCAGCTGCTCCTGGCTCTGTGCTGTGACATGCCTCGAGTCCCACCCTATCTATAGCTGTAACACAGAACATTTAATCTCTGTGAGCTGTGTGCTGAAGAAGAGGCATCCCTGACTAATTCTACTTCTCCTTTTCCCCAAAACAGATTCCAACTCCAAAAAACTGACCTACTTACCCTTTAACCCATAGCCATACTGTCAGGATTAGCCTGTTCATAAGGAGGTCCAAACAGCAGAATTTGGAGCTACTGTGTGACATAGGAAGACAACTGCCAGGTTATTCATTTTCTCACCCAAAAACCTGCCTGCCTTCAGACAGGTAACTGTGCAAATGAGCAACTGCCAGACTCCAAGCCAGAATATATAAAAATGGTAGGGATTCTGCGTTTTCCCATTTGTTCCTGTAGATTTTATGCATGGCTAGGAGCAGCAAGCATATATGAGGTACCCATTTGGGGTTGATAAGGCAAAGAAAAATCAGTCATAAATAAAGAGATTTCTTTTTTTCCCAAAAGTCCAAGATTTTTGGGTGCATTTTAATGGTCTAGCTAAAGGTTACACAAAACCCATTATTTTGAAAACTGGTCATCAGTGACCAGGAAGGAAGAAATTTCCCAAAGCCTTCAAGTAGAAGGTGGAGTTCATCCTAATGCAGCATTAAGGACCTTCAGAGAGTGTGTTCACAGGGAATAATCCTGCCAAAATATATTAGTTAGAATGAGGAAGTGTTCAAGGCCAGGCTGGATGAGGCCCTGAGTAACCTGATCTGGTGGGTGGTGTCCCTGTCCACGGCAGGGGTTTGGAGCTGTAAAATCTCTAATTTTCCTTCCAACCCAAACCATTCTATGATAAACTGAAATTTATCATAGGTAAATAATCTTCACTTCCATTTATCTTCATTAAAAAATAAAAGGGGCCAAGTGGAAGAGAACTGCTTTTAGGGAGAAGTTTCAGTGCCGGAGCAAAGAGAGAAAAGAAGTTGCTCAAGTCTTTGTTTTCCTGTTATGGACTGGCATCAGTGTCTGTGAAAATTCTACTACCAAGGAAAAAAACCCTCTTTTCCCATTATGGACAGAGAGTTATTTTGCTTTTTGTTATATAGGTAAGATTTATCTCCATTGCTTGAAAATTTTGGTTTCCTTTTTGTGGTAAATCTACAAACATATGGATTGCAAAGCTGTCAGATCACAGAAATGATACACCATTAAAAAAGAAGGAAATAAACAAAAAAACTCCCAAACACTGTAACACTCAGAGGACTAAATTTTTTTATGGAATAAGGTGGAGTGAGCCTGTTTTATTCTTCATTCAGTGTGCACCTACTTTATGTGACAAAGAACATTTCTGTCAGAGTTAGCTATAAACATCACAGTTGTGTGCCCACCTAATCAACAAATGAAATAAGACTAGTGCAGCTGTCCTACACCTAACAAACAAATCAATATGAGAATCAAATCAAGTAAAAATTCTGTGGGATACACAATGAAGTGTCACACTAAATAATTAATTTTACCTATAGCGTGCTTAAGAATGGGCTACATTTTAGGTAAATACTGATCTAAATATCTTAAAAGCCTGTCCTATAAATATCTTTTCTTCTGATGTTCTTTTTCTTCTAGCAAACAGCCTTATTTAAAGTGTTTTTTTGCTTCAGAGCTCAAAATTTAGGTTTTCATTTCAGCTGCACTTGTACCTTGTGTACTGGTATTTTGCTGTCTCTGCGTTTATCTTACTGGCTGAAAGCTTCCCTTCGACATCTCAAACAATAGTATGTCTTCTCAGTCCCACAGAATTAATAAATATAGCCTCCTGATGTTGAGGATGTGGGAAATGAGGCACTTAAAATTAAAGGCCCTTGTTTCTGGAAACACTTGTATGTACTGGATATGTGCTCCTCATACATCTTGGAGCCTGCCACAGGGTTGAGGTGAGTCACCCAGAAAGCATGTGCTTAAGCAGCCTGCAAGATGAAACTTGTGTGAGGATACAAGGAAAATAAATGTCAGTATGGGGAATGGATTTCATTTTTTCCTGCTTTAATCATCCATGACATTTTCTGAATACTCCTTTGTTCTGTACAATGTAAATAATGACACAGCCATTTTTCAGATGTGCTGTATAATGTGACCAACTCCTTAAAATACTGGATATGGTGCCTTAGTATCCATTACATCTCCTAGGCAAGGGATCCAAGAACAGATGCACAACTTTGTTTGTGTCTGTAGAATCCCTGTTTACCTCTGCATCTTTTTTTTCCCAAACAACTTCAGTAAAATTAAATTGAAAAAAAAGTTAAATGTTAAACTGTTCTACTGTTAATGAGCAGTAATATTTTAAAGTCTGAGCTTGGAGAAAAATAAATTTGTAGAAAAGCAGATTTCAGCTATAAGTGTCCAAAATAATGCATTATTGAAGATGAATGCAACTCTTTCTTTTTTTCCTTTTTCTTTTACAGTTGGAATTACCATTCTGTTCTTGGCTGCGAAGACACTATGCTGTTACCAATACAGAGATACACAGTCAAATCTCTGGATACACCTATTAGTTTATTCTTTTTAATGTCTCTAAGTGCTAATTCTTCAGGTTCAGTGTAATTGTTAGTCTTCAGACAGTTCTTTGAAGCTCTTGTCATGGCCCAAATGGTTTGGAACAAACACGAATTGGTTCACTGGTTCAGGCTGAAGGAGACTCTCATGAATCCTCTGCCAGCTCTTTTTGCAAGCTCCGGTTTCCAGAGCTATTGACAAAGACTTTGGACAGTATTCTGTCCTGCAGTCATCCCTTGAATTCCTGCTTTTCTGCTGAACATGATGCGCTTTGAAAAAAAGCCATTGCATCCTGGAGGACAGAACCATACTTCTATCAGGCAGCACTGACCTTGGCATCACACAGTACTTTGTTACCGTGGCATTTCTATGTAATTCTTTAACGTGGAGCTATGGAGAATTGTTGCTGATATTGCATTTCATGTTATTTTGCCCCTGACCATGCTTGTGGAGTCTAAATTTCATGCAACCTTTTACCAAATCTCATGTATTACAAAATAAGCATACCAGTTGCCCACAGACACATTAGTGGAATTTCTTCATTCATTGTGTCTAAACAGGAGCCCCAGCACCCTTGGACACCAGGTTAAAATATAGCTGGCTGTTATTCACCCTTTAAAACTTTGTCACTTGAGACTAACACATTCCTTGCAAACCCAGTGGGGATCTCTACCTGGTAAACATACTTACTTGGGATTTCATCTACCATAGTGTAGTCTCTTTCACTTACACCATATTCACTATATATTATACAGTGATATTTAAAATACTATATACATTTATACATCATCAAAAGGCCTTTCCTGTAATAGTCTTTTCAGAAATTATTTGTCAGCTCTGTCATGCTGAACTATATATATATATATGTATATGCACACTCCTAAAGCAACCAGCCTCTGATTTTGGGAACAGGTTTCTCTTTCCATGGGGTTAGAGTCCCAGATAAAAAAGGTCTGGAGAGATATGTAGGAATATAATGGAAGCAAAATCCAGTTCATGAACTTGCTCAAGAGAAAATCAATACAAAAATATTAGGAAGCTGGATTTTTCTACTACTGTCACTACAAAGCAAAGTTGTATCTATTTGGTTGCTCTAATATGGGAAGAGGAACACGTGCTGATATATTTATATGCTGCTAATGTTGAGCAAGAGGGAAGCTGGAGAGTGCAACAGTCACATTTTCATTTGGAAAAAGCATAAAAAGCAAATGAGACATGGAGTGAAGTAGCAGAAAGAATAGGGACCACTACTACTACCAGCTCACAGACGTGAAGGAACAGCAAGTGAACCATATGGCTTCAAGGAGGATTCAGCAAATGCTGAAACTGGGGCAGTGGAGGATGCCCCAAAGACCTAAAGAACGTGAACACTTTCTTCAGGTAAATAGAAGTTGTGAAAAAACACAGAGAATTATCCTGTCGCTATTCGACAAGAAATGAACCACACATGCACGACACTTTTCCTTAAGGAAGGGTAGAAGAAAGAGGAAGTTTATTGTAAAACTCTGATTTATATATGTTGCAAAAACTATTCAGTGGCTGGTCTGAAAGGTTGCTACGTCTCAGACCAAACTTGTCAAACTAAAAGTCGCTTTCTCCACAGTGGAATGTAAATAATTTTTGTTTACAGAGATGCATGTGGGAACTGACTCCAGGAATTTGAAAACATCAGAAGGCTAAAAAGAAAACATGTAAAAGCAGGGGCGACGCTATCCTTCCCACTTTTCCTGTCTTCCCTTACTAATTCAGGCTGTGATCTTAGATGCAAACAGTGCGTTTCACATGCAGTGACACCCCTGCTTTAAAAGGTTGTGCAGTGTGTGCAGTTGTCCTTTGAAACATCCTGGGCAATCTAGGTGAGACCAGTGGCATGCAGATTCCCAGGTGGACACACGGAGCCAGGGGGAGAAGCTGGTGTGACATCAACCTCCCCTTCCATGTGTAACACAATGGCCTGGGTTCAAAGAGACCTTAAAAACCATCTCATTCCAATCCCCTGCCTTCGGCAGGGATACCTTTTACTACCCCAGGCTGCTCAGAGCCACATCCAGCCTGGCCTTGGACACTTCCAGTGATGGGGTAGCCACAGCTTCTCTGGGCTGCCTGTGCCAGAGCCTCACCACCCTCACAGTAAAGAATTTCTCCCTAATATCTAATTTAAACCCACTCTCTAAGTCTGAAGCCATCCCCCTTGTCCTGTCACTGCAGACCCTTGTAAAGGGTCTCTCTCCATCTCTTTTGTCAGCTGCCTTCAGGTACTTGAAGACCATAATGAGGTCACCCCAAAGCTTTTCTTCTACAGGCAGAACATCCCAGTTCTCTCAGCCTTTCCTCCTAGCAGAGCTGCTCCATCCCTCTGATCATCCTGGCTCCTCCTCTAGATTTGCCACCTCAGCTCCACATCCTCCCTGTGCTGGGACCCCAGAGCTGGGTGATGTCCCAGCAGAGCAGGGCAGAGTCCCCTCCCTGTGGGGTGTGGCTGAGACCTCACTCCTCTGCTCACCACCATGATCTACAGCAGCCTGCACTGGTTTAGTGGACAAGATTTCTTCTTTCATACACCCGAGCTAGGCTCCCTCACTTTTTATTTTCTAGTGTCAGGTCTTGCGGGTGCATCCAGGCACAATTGCTTTAATGAACAACTCTAATGAATTCAGAGCTGGTGTGCTGAGGAAAGTTTCATCCTCTAATTACATTTACACAAATCTTCAGGAGTAAATCTTTATTTCTGGCAGAGGCTCCAAGTAGCATCACGCTACTAAGTAAGCTACTCCAGGAAGACTGCCTTTAAAAATAAATACATTGTAATATAATGCACTTGCACTTTCAATTCTTCAAGATTAACAGGTTTGACTAAAGATTGCAAAGTTTTTCCTACTTTGTTCCATTAAAAAGTCCATTAAACACAATGCTGCTATGTATTCTCAATGCCAGTGCTTTCTTTGCTTTCTTCCAAGGGACATAAACCTAAAAATATTAACATTTTCTTAACAAGCCCTATTGGTTTCTATATTCATAAACTGAAGCATGAAGTATGTCTAGTAAGATCTTATCCAATTATTTTACTTTTGTCACTAATTCCACGTCATAAATACTGCAAAATAGAGACAGATAGTTCTAAACAGGAAAAATTAAAAATAGTACAGTGATATTCAATTTTATGGTATGATGTCACTGTGAATAAGCTTGACTTTTTGCATAACCTTTCTATATATCTCTACTTATGGCATGTTCTCAGAGCACATAAAGCTTTTTGAAGGAGGTAAACACCATCATCTAGGAGCACACTTTTATATATAAACACACACATATAGGAGTTTTATCTTAGCTCAAGGATTAACTTTAATCTGTCTTGCTAGTAAAAGCTGCAATGCTTTTTCTCCTGATTTAAGGAGAATAAAGCTTTGGGCACTGGTGTACCAGTTTTCCAGGCTCTGAGCTGCTGGCACTGCTGTGCAATAGCTATCCCAGACAATCAGTGTGCATGGGCAGCGGTCAATTGACCTACTGTACACTTAATGCATGCTTTGTGAAAGTGATACGTGTGTAGTCATTGATCAGGAATATAAACCCCTCATTATGAACAAGTCATAATCAGATGTGAGGCAGGAAATAATTAAATTCATTTAAAAAAAATGAAATACAACCAGAATCAACAGGTATTTTTGCAAACCCAGAGTACAAAGCTCTTAAACATGTCCAGATGCATTCAGATCCCTGCCTGGAGATATTTGGGAAAAAGAGATTGCTGTTTGTAAACCTTTTTGTGTGTTGCCCCTAAGAGCTCTTGCTGGTCCACACTCATTTCTTTCTGTGTATATCACTTCCAATTTTATCCTCCAAGTCTTGCACAATGGTCAGTTTCCTGGATGTGATATGCTGCTCATAATTTCCCACAAGAACAATTCTTTTCACCTCCTTGCCCCCATAAACCTGATATTTATCCATATTGCCCTCCCAGGCATCACAGCCCAGCAGGAGGGAACATGAATCAATTGCCAACACAGGGCAACCACATCAGCAGCAGCAAGGCTGCAGTCAGCAGGTCAAAGGAGGTGGTCATCCCCCTCTGCTTGGTATTTGTAAGAGTAGTTTTGGATACCAGCAAATGGGAAAAGTGTCAGCAGAGAGCCACTGTGACAGTCAGGGGCTGCAGCACCTGCCCTGCGAGGAAACGCCGAGGTTCAGCCCCGAGAAGAGATGGCTTTGGGAGTCCTGCAGGGAGGTTATAAAGAAAAGAGAGACAGACTTGTCCCAGAGATGCACAGAAAAAGACCTAGCAATGAAGAACAAATTGCTTGAGAGGAAATTCTAACTGGACCAAATGAGAAAAAATTCATCTTCTTCCGAGGCTGGTGCAGAACTGGAAAAAGTGCAGAGGGGCTGCAGGAAATTTTCAAATCTTGAAATACTGATCAAGATGGCTTTGCATTGAGCAGGTCAGATTAAACAACCTTTACAAGTCTTTATGACCAGAATTGTTCAGATTCTCTGATTAATCTGTTCCAATTTTCACTACCCTCAGCATGTAACAACTTCTACATCCTGGGCACTGCCTCTTTCTGTGTTACTAGGACATGGCATATGAACAATATCAAATGAACTGTAACATCTCTAGAAATTACAAGGCACTTGTCACAGCATTATTAGTTCTACTTCAGAGCCATTGCACCTGCATGTATTGAAACATAATTCCCAGATTCCTCTGAGTTGATTTTAATCTTCATTCAGAATAAAATTGCTGGGTATGACGGAAGACAGGAATAGGAAACTGGAGATTCTCTTTCCAGGTGGCTGCAGGTGAAGATGCCTCTGCCTTAAATAACTGTGATGGATAGCTGAAGTTTCTAAGCACAAGGGGTACTTAAAGGTAGATTTGACAACCAGTTACTCTAATCTGAATCAAACTAAAAGAGAGTCACAAATGGTCACTGGGTTTTGGAAACTGAGGAAATGTCATTAATTTCTGCATATATGTTAAATTCCTTAATGCATAGAAGGGAGAAAAGCTAGTCTAGATTGAGTCAAGCCAATTTTGCTTTTACAAATACAAAGAGTCAATTGAAGAGTAAGGATGACCTTTATTTGGTGAAAAAATCTTTGATACATGTTATTCAGTAACAGCAGGTGTCTTGATGCTAGCTTTTAAAACAGAATTCTTATTGTCATTTCCGCTTGCTTTAATGATGACAATTTTACTTAGGCCTGGGCATTGAAAGTTCAGTACCTCCCCTGAATTTCATACTTGACTTTTCTTCTAGGCCCTTATTGCAAGAAGGCAATATTTTAGTGCAAATGGAGGAAAAAAGCCAAAGGCCTAATTTGCTAAATGCACTAATTAGAACAAATACAACAGCCTTAAATGTAACAGCCTTGGGTTTGAGTCTGTGTGTTGTTTCAATTCTGAGAGCCTGTCTGGCTATAAATTATGTCCACTCTTATTCAAGTAAGTTCTCTGCTGTGGCTGCTGCTGCATTGGACATACCATATTGAGCACAGCAGACCTTTTCACTGGAGGAAGGATATCTAGTTCGGGTTTTACAGTTTTATATTACAAATTAGGCCACAGCAGATGGAGTGCTTTTCTACCTCGGCTGAGTTGCGGCATTTGTGCACCACAGTATCCATGCATGGTGTGACACAGAATGATCCTGCAGGCTTACTGATCACCGAATAATGTACAAAAATACCTTCTCTGTATCCCTTTTTCCCCAGGATGCTTGGCAAAGCTGTTTCTGCTTTGGCTGGAGTGTGGCAGGGATGTGACACACTCTGGTTCTGCTGGTACTACAAATGGCGGATCCCTGACAGGAAAATTGAGTTACATTATCTGTAATTACAGTCTCTGGAATTCCATGCCAGGCAAATGATCTCTCAATGAAGACCTGCTGCTTTTGCATGTGAGGGATCTGCTTCCCAGTCACCCAAACAGAAGTCAGACACCACGAGGTTTCTTCGGCTTGCAAATAAACAAATATCCAGCTTGACTCAAGGACAGCAAGGCAGTCAATGTATCATGGTTCTTCTTTGTTGTCTGGCTTGGAATTTATTGTAGAAATTTCCTAGGCTTATGGTTGTGAACCCTAATGATACATTGCTTCTGTATGTCTGCACAGAGAGTTTTGCGTAAGTATCCATCACCACTGTGATTTCTGCATTTGCTCTGGAATGCATCAGGAGTCATATCCTGAAGTATCTTGGTTCTTCCTACAAAGCACCATTGTGCTGTCCACTCTTCACTGTCAAATTTTCCTGCACCTATTCTAGCCCTTTGTTCATTCACAGACACCCTATTATGTGTGTTTGAAGTCCAGGGATTCCCCACACTGGTATAAAACTTCCATAAAGAAAACCTCATTTGTTAATCTAGTAAGGATCCTGCAAGAACACATCTCAGCATCTACTGACAATTTCCAGCAAGGGCTGATAAATTCACTGTCTTACACTCTGCAGGTCCTAAAAACAATGACAGCTTCTTACCTTTGGGTATTTCAGAAATTGCAAGAAAAGAACACTGACAGTACACAGAATTTGAAATCTTGACAACCTGCATTTGCTACCATCCAAACAGTCAAAATCAATGCCTGAAACGTTATATAGGTTTGTTATTCTAGAACTATTTTAGTGTCTTGCAGAAAATATCACACAATTAACTGCTGTAAATATACTGCCATGTCGCAATGCTTCTGCTGCGAGCATTGTAACAAAAATTTACCACTCTTTCATGGACATTGCAAAACAGTTTCTTCTTGTGGACTTTGGATACCAACTACCACTTAGATTTGCTGGGCTGTGAAGGCAATCAGAGACCTGGAAGGAAGAAACCCTACTGCAGCACTCAAGTGATCACATAAAAACTCTGCAAATTCAGGTCATGGCAGAGCTCATGGACCGAAAAAGTTTGTTAGGTCCAAGATGAATGAAGAGTAAATACAGGTTTAAACCTGGCAAATCCAAAATTGTTTGAACATTCTCAAGGACTGGACAAGACATCTGTGAGGCTTTTAAAGTATTAAAAAAAACCCAGCAAACAGAAGGGTAGGAGGTAGGGTTTGGATTTGGTGTAGGGATTATTTTAAAGCCACTTAAGAAACTTCAAATAACTTCAGTTGACTGCAGTTCCTGGGTATGTCTCTTGCCATGAGCTCTCCTCCTTGCTTGCCTCATTTGTGGTAAATTTATCCCAGAGATAAAATATCTTTAGTACAAGTATGTTAGCTACCATGAGCTTGAGAGATCAGGGAACAAGCTGAGGACCTTCTGGATTAAAAAAAAGACCTGTTACTACTTAATAAAAAGAGCCCTGTCTCCTTAGCTAGGGCTGCAACAGTTTCCTTGATCAGTACATGTGGTACCCTGGGATTGATTACATGAGGCTGTTGTGGTGAACACCACTGTCATTTTCAGGAAACTTTCTGCACAGAGACATTTTTCAGCAACATTCATGCACAACTCCTTCAGCATTTTTACATCAGAGAAGTTTTGCTCTTCAAGAATGTAACAGTGTAAATAGAACTGTCTGAGTACAGATGGGAATTTAGAAGATCATGGAAAAAAAAATAGTGTTTCCTTTAAATGAGTCTTACCTGCCAGGAATCTTTAGTGAATAAATTAAAGGAAACCTTTATTCTGTAAATCTTGCTCCAACACACTCTTCCCTACACCATTTATAAGGAACTGATTTTGTTTTCTACCAAAAAAAAAAAGAGAAAAGGCCAGTTTGTGAAACAGCTTACTAATAATTTTTAAAAATTTAAAATTTATATTTAAAGCTAGTTCATCTCACTTATTTAAACCACAGCCTATCTCTACTCAAGTCTATGGAGTAGGATTTCTTCTATAAATAACCCCCTTCCACGCTGATTTTCCAACTCCCTCTTTAAAAGAAAATTTCATTTTGTCTGATGACTGCATTGGTTTCACTTCAGATTTGGCTTCCAATTTGTGTATTCTAGACAAATGCCCAAACCCTTTAAAAAACAACACTCATGATCTCATTATTTGTTCCTTCCTAGGGATGACAGGTTGAAACTGGTGCTGGTGGTGTGGGTTACACTGCTCATTATTTGCAAATGTTTTGAGTTGCATTTTGATGAATATTAAGGAAATGGTGCTGTTCAATTTTACATAATAACTGAATCTTACTGTTTTGCTGTTCTTTCATTCCATAGAGCTTGAGAATGGGCAACAAATTTTTTTGAGTTTTGGGAGAGTATGGTTCTTATATTTATCATATTTTTTTTCAACTCTGTTTCCACACACATATTCAAGGGCACACTATCCTAAATTATTTTGGAGAGGTATTTTGGGAAATATCCAAATATGTTCTCAAGGTGACTGACTTTTGTCTCCAATTATGATGCACTGAAGTAATTGCATATTAGCTTACCCATGGTCTAACACTTCACATACATTTCTCTCTGGAACACAGCCTATATTTTCCCTCAGAAGCAGCTAGTTAAATCCTATCTGTATTTTTATTTTTTAATAAAATAAAGTGAAGGAGCATGTCCTGACAGCACAGTTCAAGACTTTGCTAGTATCTCCTTTCCATTTGTAAATCTGTGGATTTGTTAAAATAGGCTGCATTTTGTGCTGAACGAAGACTCAGGTTCCATAATGTTAGGCAATGGGAATTGATCAGTCAAGGGCTTTGATCAACTAAATAACACGATGAAAAACTCTCTTTTGTTGAAACTGTCTGGGAAAATAAAGGACAATGAAGGTCTTTATCAGAGTTTCTTCCTGTACAGTATCTATTGCAATCACCAAGCAAATACATTAAAAACAAAACAAAACAAAACAAAACAAAAACCCAACCCTTCCAAGATTACTTTAAATCTGACAATTTCTACTTGTGAAGAACAGTGCATTAGGGGAATTTGAATATTGCATTTTACTTCTACTTACAGATGTAGTGACAGGACAAGGGGGAATAGCTTCAAACTGAGCATAGGTTTAGATTAGATATTAGGAAAAAAATCTTTTGTATGAAGGTGGTGAGACACTGACATAAATTGCCTAGAGAAGCTGTGGATGCCCCGTTCCTGGAAGTGTCCAAGGCTGCCTGGATGGGGCTTTGAGCAGCCTGGTCTGGTGGAAGGTGTCCCTGCTCAAGTAAGTTCTGTTCCAACCCAAACCATTCTGTGATTCTGTGTATTAAAACAAGGCACAAAACAGGAGAAATAACAGATGAGTCTATAAATAATCCAGGGTTTATAGAAGACCCAGGCCACCACCAGCATATTCTCCAGAAAACAGTCATGTGATCTATTCAGTAGTCTTTATGGAAAATCCGGAGCACTGAAAGAAGAAACCTGGATGGAAAAACATTACGAAACTCTTAGCTGAGATTTGAATGAAAAAAGGAAGCAAGGTGATGATTGGGGAAGGACAATGCCACAAACAGCTGAGCACTTCTGACCTACTACCACAAGTTAAGACACTGCCTGGCATTTGCAACTGCAAGGGATTGTTCTTTGCTGTGGTGAATGAATGATGCAGCACCACTTCTGCCAAAGCCAGCACACAGTGCAGGACACAAAAGGCCAGTGGCCCTTGTAAACTCTTCCGGTGAACAATAGTTAAAACACCAACTTACTCTTTGATAAAATTTCAGTTTACAAGCAAACAGGCTGCTCAGTAATTTTACACTGAAACATAAGCCAATTGCACATCATGAGATGGAAAAGGCAGCTGTCAGAAAGGTAGAAAGTGGCACACCTCAGGGCTTGCAGGTACAATCCTGTCCTCATCATTTTTATGGAAGAAGGCGGTAGGGAAATAACTTGTGATACTGCTAAGGGAGGAAGTGTTAAATCCAAACATTCAACAAGGTGCACTTCTTAGAGGAACCTAAAAATAATAAATAGATGCTGGAGTCAGACTTCTAATTCCTGGAAGAAAGAGTAAAAGCAATGAACCATCCTGCAACTCAGGTTGCTGGGAAAGACTGAGGCTAAAAAGAAGAGCTGGATGTGTTCACAGTGTGGAATGATAGAGGAAATAGGAAGAACTGAGGAGGTAAATTCCCTGAAGTTCACAGTGGGGGAAAAATGAAGCCTTTCACATGTGTGTAGGCCCAAAAATTATATAAATATGTTTTTTGAAAGGGAACATTTTTTGCTACCTACAAGGGTGAAAGTTTTTGAACAGCTGTCCGGTGCCAAATATTTTCTTATGCTGAAAATGTCAGCAAGGTTCTGGCAGGTGTCTTGGAAAACAGAGCCCACTTTTATGCACAGTCAGCATCCCCTTTGGGAGACACCATTTCCACATGCTGCACTGAGGTTGTGTTTGGCACCTGAGGTATTTCACAGGAAACAACAACAACTTTTTGATGGTATAGAGGGTACTAAAGTCTGAACAAATGTTTTAGTATTGTAGGGGTAGAGGGAGTGGGTGTAGTAGAAGAGCCTCTATGCAGGTTTGGAAACTCCAACCCTAAAATTAAAAAAAAAACCCAACCAAACCATGTAAATAATTGGCAGATGAGAAATAAAAACTAGAATATGTATAATGTGCAGGACCAGCAAGACTGAAGCCCTCATCAACAGGTCTGCCCCAAACAGACAAAGGCAGTAAAATAATATCATCAGTGATGATGAGCCACTGCTGAAAATGTTTGTCTTCTGCAGTTTCACAAATCCTTTAGAGGTCCCATCCCTGAGTGATAATAAGTGCAAAAGAAGAAGAAGGTGAGATAGGCAACTGTTTAAGCAGGGCAGGCATCCCAAAAAGAAAGGAAAGAGAAATCTCGGTTTCTTATCACTGCCTGGACAGGAATTCCTCTATAATCAGTTATGACTCATTTACCCCATCCTAATGCTAAAATATTTCCCTAGCATGTAAATATAGCCTGTATAAAACTATAAATTCTAGCTACTATCAACTCAATTAATTTACTCTTGGGGAAGAAATGGACTGGCAAATTGCAACAATACTGGCATTTTACAAATGAGTAAGTAGAGGTGCTTCCTGGAAAATTTCCAAAGAGAGGCAATGCTGCTACAATGCATAAAAAGTGGACAAATTAGACATGTAAAAAGGAGTCTGTGCAGTGATAAGCATAGGAAAAACTTTGCTAAAGTAAGTATGTGATTCTAAGCAGGAGAGATGAATGCTGAAATGGGGCAAGTACGGTTGGGCCCCTGAGAAATCAGGACTATCTGTCTGGAGCTAGGGTGGGACAACCAGAGATTAAGGCAGGACAGAAGCCTAGAATCTGGATGCAACCAAAAGTTTCATGGTGGCTCTGTTCTTCAAAACAGGCCTTTTGGGCAAGGGAGTTTTCAGGACTGCAAGAACATGTCTGAAAACCTTGACTCAAATATTTCTAAGTATCATTACAGAGTAGCAGAACTAAATGTAAGAGTTTGAGATACAATAAAACATGGCCAAGAATATTCAACACAGCCAAAGAAAAAGATAGATTACATGTGGCAAACTAACCAACAGCACATAAGCCTATGTGATTTGTCTTCTCAGTGTTTTGTGGTCAGACTGAAAAGAACTGTTTTTATACTATGTCTGTGTAGGTAGTTGAATGCAGCTGGGAAGATCATCCCAGACCAATGGGGCTAATGTTAGTTAAAGCAATTCTCTTCTATATATATTCAGCATGTTCCTGAAGTTGAGAGACTTCCTTCCTCCTCTGGAGAAAGCCCTCCTACACATGTACTTACCAATACTTTAATGTGTGCACCTGTGTGGATTCCCTTACAGGTCACTCATTCTGCCAAAAGCATTTGAGATAATTTACTTGTGATATTTAGGACAGAGGTTCTGAAAGATCTTATTTTTTTGCAGTTTGGTAGCTTTGACCCTTTGCTATTTCTGTTTTGGCTTGTGTACGTAAAATTGATGGCTCTTTGTGATTTTTCCCTATAGCCAGATCTCAGTCTGCTCCAACAGAAAGAATAGCTTTCCCTCAACAGCAATTGATGCAGAATCAAATCCTCCACTGTACCATGAAGGAAAGATGATGTTCAGCTTCTTCTCCTGAATTCATGCTTTCTAAGCAACAATAAAGACTGATTCACAGATGCACAAAGCCACCACAACCATACCATGACAACCCTTGACCTTTGCCTCTCTGGAAAGTCAAACCTTGCACTGTTTGAACATGTCATTTGTTATCATTGCATTATGGGACTCTTTGTGTCTTGAGCAGCCAGGTATGCACAGAAGAGTTTGGAGAAGTGATGTAACTTCTTCTCCTTGGGACAGTGCTCTCTGGCTACATCTCTGTCAGAAAATTCAGCAGTGCCTGGGAACTTCCCTAAGCCTGGGAATGTGATCATCTCTACTGTTCATCCAAAAGAGTGGTGATTTTGGCCCATGCCAGCTGGCACTCCCCCAGACAATTCCTGGCCACCGTCTGTGAGCTAGCATGGACATGGACCATTCCCAATGGGCATTTTGCACACAGAAACCTTATTTTTGGAAGCCAAGAGAAGTGCAGACAGAATCCATTATCTGCCAGGGGGTCTCAGTGCCCAAGAACTAACAGACAAATGCAACTCAGAATTACAGACATAGGCTTTATGTCCTTAGGGACCACTTCAACATGAAGAGATAAATATAAATTTGTAACACTGTTCCGAGTTCTAATGATTTAAAATTCATTTCCGTATGAATTTGCTGTAACTCAGAATCATTATAGGCTTCTCATTCTTCTTCTTTATTCGTTTATTATTTTAAAAAAGGAACCCAAAACTAAGCACATCATCTACTTTTATTGGCTTAAGTGAGTAATTTTTCAGCTTCGAGTTAAAATCAAGGGGAGAATCAATATGGGCATCTCTGTAATTGAAAACCAGTGGGTGATAATTCTGTACTGAAAACAAGATAATAAGTATAGAGATGAAACACTGGCAGGGGAAAAGAAGAAAAGATTAAAGATACGATCTCAATTAAATATCAACTATTATTAACATTATATTAAAAACTTCCCTGTGTTCTTTTCATATGCTGTATATTTTTTTCTCTTTTCCTCTAATGGATGTTAAAGGAAAGAATAAATGAAATTATGTGAAATTATTATAAAACAAATTCAGACAGAATCAATCAAGTGTGTCCTTAGCTGGTAATTTATTCCTAATATCATTGAATAGCCCCCAAAACATGAATATTTAAATCTAAATCTTCTTTCTCACCACTCTCTTTACATAGCCTTCCCTTCTACCTCCAGCTAGCAAATCTAGCAAGAAGGAATTATCTCCCCATTGCTCACAATGAAAGGAAAATAAAAGGAGAGAATTCACCATTACTCCTTATTTCTAACAGACCTGCTGGTTCCAGCTCTGGACTTTAATACTAAGGAGAAAGGAGAATTTATTCTCTATCAGGCCAACAAAACTACTTTTTCTCTGGTCTAAACTGTATTTCAAACAACACAGTGATAACAGTTTAAGAGAGAATCCGTTTTGCTTTCAGACTTTTCACATTCCAAGTCAAAGGGGGGACTTCTAAAAGCTCGCTGAGAACAGATGATGAGGAGGCCTGAAAATTAGTTCTATTCATACAATTTTTTAAAAAATTAAAGTGAAATCAAAAACCTGTCTCCACAATGAAAAGTATCATTCAGCTTTTAATAAGCCAGCTTACCAAGAAAGAAGTCATATCTTTCTCATTACTGCCTATTACGTGCAACAATAGAAAGGCAAGGCAAAGAAAATTCTAATTCCATTATTTAATAAATAAACAATAAAAAATTGTTTATTTAAAAATGAACAGTGGATGACAGTAGGAAGACACAGTCCAATGCCTTTTCTTGCTGTCATCTTCACACAAAATGTTAGTCATGACAAGACGTGTCCACAAAATTAACATTCATAATAGAATAAGGGTAAATGTCAGACTAGGGGAAAAGACTTTAAAGAGTAAGTAAATTAAAGGTATTTAATCCAGTTCCTCAGGTGAAGCTTGTTGTGATACACCTAAAGATCTTACTGTGGCAGTGTCTACCTTAGAGAGAGTGTGGCGGATGGGTAGAAAGGAGAGGATCCCAGGTGATTGATAAAGGCCAGCCCCTTCCCTCTTTCCATTTTCTAAACCTCAAAACCTTTAAGGAGAGCTTAATCCTCGTTCTTCTGCATACAGAACTCCCAGTGAAATCACCAAAAGCTCATTAACAGCACTGTTAAATTTACACTGTTGTACAAATGGTTCATAAATCCTTCTGAGGGGCAGAGATTTTGGTTATAAAGTGCCTTTCATCCAGAGACGGCTCCAGGTGTGTCAGCCACAGTTCAGTGTAACAACACCAGCAGAATCTGCTCTTGCAAGAACAGTTTGTCATTCAGACCCAAGCACGAGAACAATTCCCCAAATCCCTGTCTAGCCACACTGCCTACCCAGATATTGTACGGGTTGCAGTGGAAAATGCAGATATTGTTCTCTCCTTTTGTGCCTTTGCACATGAATGGAGACTAAGAGGAATTTGCTCAGGCCATGCTTGCCAGGGGAGCCATAGACAGGCAGGGGGAAGTAAACTGCACCTTTTTTATGTTTTTTTCTGGCCTGAGAGAGCAGAATGGGACATCATTGTGTCTGAGACATGTTTCTTTGTCAGCCTTACTCCTGGGACAGCACAATGGCCTATAGTCCCACAGGCTGGACTCAGCCAAACACGGGCCTGTCTCCAGCAGGAATGGTCATTAAATAAGACAAAAGTAGTATCAATATATCTGAATGTGTTCTTAAGTACTACATAAAGAAAATAATCTCTCAAATAGAGTTTGGGATTTTAAAGCATACAGTACATATTACTGATTTTAATTATAGATTCTTTGAAGCCTCTTTCAGTCACTTCTGGTAATCTGTGCTTTTAGAATATGAGAGGCTTACTCCTTTGAATATTACTGACAAGATTACTATTAAAAGTACAATCAGCTTTTAACTTTTACAAGTTGTTTCAAAATGCTTTAAGCGTATTTGAATTTATGGGGGTTACCTTTATTCTCACTCCTATAACTATAACACAAAGTCAGGTGTCACATTGTTACCACAGGAAAAAATGACTGAGCCAGCATGAAAATAGCAAGGAATAGGTACAGAAAACTCATATTAAGGTTCTGAGCATGCCCAGGGTAAACAAAATACCTGTAGTAACTTAGCTGAACACTTCACTTGTCCCTGTAAAGTTAGTTAACTGCAAAGTATTTGTAGCCATGATAGCCCAAGCACTCATGAAGATACAGTCTGTAGGATGAGATGTCTTTTCAGACCAACCAGTGCCACTATCGTTTGCTTCCTTACAAGTACATCACAGGTGGGACTCATCACAAGATCGTTTTTAAAAATTTTTGCACAAGAAAATAGCCACGCAGAACTGAGAAGGTGAATATTTGCTTCCATGCTAAGAATCAGAGAATCAGGAGCCCATGCAAAGCTCAGAGATACATTTTCAATTCCATCTAAGCTCTTTGCTAACGGCTAAGGACACACTGAGCACTGCAAAGATTTCTGGTTTAGATTATCTCAGCTCCTCCACTGCTGCCCTCTGCAGCCATGGGACACAAGAGATTCATTCCTTCAGATGAAACACTCACTGTTTTTCTGGTTACGTACATGACCTACCCAAACACATTTCTACCATTTAAAGCAAAGCTTTCACCTGCTGAAAATTCTCTTTCAATTGTCTGCAGTAAAATATTTATTTATCAATGCAAAACTCTCCTCCGAACAACTTCTGGTGCAATTTACATGAAAAGCATCCTCATAAATAATTCGCTAAAGGGTGTTTTAATAATCAATTGCTGGATAATTACTGGTTCCAGCAGGACAATTGCTGTAAATCACAGGCACTAGGAGCCAATCTCTAACACCTCCCAGTAGTTTCTGCCCATGCTAATGATGTCTGACTATGTTAGCCCTTTCTTAACCATTTATAAACATACATAAATATTACATTACAGAATACAAATTTTTGCTGACAGAGTAGCGTGGAATTAAGGTGCAATGTTTTAGAGCTTTTTCTGGTAGAGAGGTCTCGTTAGGAGGGATACAATTATACCTGCAGAAAGACACTTGTTTTGATACAGTTTTCTCTCGCATATTTCCTCTATGAAAACAAGAATAAGCAATCGAAGCAATAAGGTCTTTGGCTAACATAAGTTTTCCTCTATGCCACATGGCAATCTGGGCATGGCAGCATCTTTTCCAGTTAAAACTAACCTTCACATGTACTAAAAAAGAGATGAAGCACATCCACGCCTGAAACATCACCCGTGGCCTACAGCATTGTGGTGCACTGCAGTGTCCCCAGCAATTAATTTCACAGTGTACTCAGATGCTTTGGTGTCAGACAGATCATTACGGACACATACCCTCAGGAAAATAAAGCAAATGGAAACTTATTTCAATAATCTTACCTTGTACACACCCTTCACTCTCGCTCTCTCTCTCTTTTTTAATTTATTTATTTTAATTGGAAGGTTTTAAAGTGATGTGGGTTGCTTTTAAATGTCTAATTATCTTTATATAAATCGCACAATATCATCCTCCATCCTTGAAGTGCTGTGCTTGGTGCCCTATGCTGTTTATTATTTTGCATCACAATTATCATGCAAAGCATAGAAGGTGACTTTAAGCAGCTCATTTGAAGTGCTCTTTTCCTAAAGACAATATCTTTTTGAGGCTATTTACATAGATGTTTATCTCCTCATTTTAAGAAAAATCAGCTCAATTATAACTACACAAAAGTTTTTATTATGAGTTTGATCCTGAAATGTAAATGGGCCATTGTAAAATCCATGCTGAAATGTTCATTTGTGTTTTCATTTGTGTCTGTGGATTAACAAACCATCCTGCAGTGAAATTAATTACACAGATACACAAAATATTAACTGATAGAAGAGTATATGTGGCAAAATAAGTCAGCAGTTTGAAGAACTGGAAGCTCTTTTGATTTGTATATCACAGCTGCTGAAATGTGTGCCTACTACCCAAATGCAGGGAAAAAACCCAAACCCACCCTATCTTGTGCAGTGGATATGTATTCCATTTAATGTTGCTTTCCGTTGCCATGGCTATGATAGCCTTAATATTGTAGGCTCACAGCAAGGTTGCAATTAGTATTTGGATTTAGAAGAGGGAAGATAATGATTTCATATCAAAACTTTTCACTTAATACTCTTCTGGACATAAAACTGCTTGTGGGTTTCAAACCAGCTATTCCCGTGCTAAAACCAAATGAAAGGAAAGAATCTGTGTTATTTGGCTTTGCACCTGACAATTCATGAAGCTATTTGGCCCTGCCTCTTCAGGACTACAGCTCAGTTCACACATACATTTATGTATATATACAAATAAATGGATAGGCACACTTAACCTCACATGAGGAAAGTTTATAACTGTTCCTTTGTCTTGTCATAATTCTGACATGAGCCACTTGACACTCTGGGAAGTGTCTTTACCTGGTTCTTCCTAATCCCTCCTCTTAAAGAATAGTGCACTTATCATCCTGAAGTATTCTGGGTCAAGGTGCTGGAGTTTGAAAGCTATTCCTCCAAACCACAAGCCCTTGTCTCCCACACCAGAGTGGACTCAAATGGACAGCTGTAGTCCTATGTTGCTGGAAGACTGACGTACGAGCTGAGAATAAACTCTAATAGAGAAGAAAAGGCCTAATCCTTCTAATGGAAGTGTTAAGAAGATCCTTTGGATAAAGGGTAAAATTTCACTTTATTCTTTAAACATCTACCACCATTTACCCTCCATGGCTGGGAACTTTTGTTTTCCAATGCTCACAACAAAGTACTATTTTCAAGCATTTAGCCATTTTTTACAGCAGTGCTACTTCTGCTGCCTTTGACAGGAATTGTTCTTTAAAGCTTCAGAGGAAAGGGCAAAGAAACCCTTGTGGACAATTACAGAAAGATTCACCCAAAAAAGAAACATCTGCCAGTTCCTGTCAATTTGTGCTTAGATTTCATCTTCACCATGCTGAGTACAACTCTCTGTGGTTCTGTTTTAAATCTTTTAATCTTCCCATCCCTTTAAATATGCCCACTTCTCTTTTTCAAATCCATTAAAATTCAGGGCTCATAGTTATCCCACAGCAATGACTGCCATCAGTTGACTGCATTATGTTAAAACCAGCCTTTCCTCTTCTTCTCCTTTTTAACATACTTTAAAAGTTGTAGTAGATTTGCTGAGAATATTACAGAGAAAAATCATCTGTTAATCTTTCCATATCATTTTGAATCTTTGTCATCTTGCAACTTGCTAATTGTCCTTCTGGACCAAACACAGAGGAAAGGGATTTGTGACTTTTGAGTGAGCCCAGTTGCCTTATGCCCCTGCCATTGCTTAGCTGTCATTGGAAGTTGGGTTTGATTCACATTAAGGACTCCATAAAGGATGGATTCTTTTCCTTAGCCCTCCTTTTGTTGTGGATGTATTTATAAAACCACCACAGATTCCACCAGTCCTTCTCTGTTCATGAACAGCAGGTCCAGCAGGGCACCACCCCTGGAGGGCTCATTTACCACTCATGTTGGGAATTATTCCTCCACACATTCCAGGAACTTCCTAGGCTGCTTCCTCTGTGCTGTGTTTCCAGCAGACATCCACCAAGTTCAAGTCTCACACAATAACAAGAGCTGGCAATCATAAAACAACAGCCAGGCACTTACAAAATACTTCATCTGCCTCTTCATGCTGGTTGGGTGGTTTGTAACAGGCTCCCACCAGGATAGCTGTCTACTGCCTTGCTCAGTTCTGTCACAGGTCTTTTTGCCACTGCCCCTGCACCAGCTTGCAGATTTTACACTTCTCAGAAGTCATCTTCGAGGGAAAGTCACAGGTAGGTGAATTTGAGTAGGAGGGAAAGAGTGGGAGAAAGAACAAATCCTTCTCTGGGCACTTCTTTCTCTGTAAATGGCTAAATTGATAAGAAAATACTGGTATTTGGTGGTTCCTGTCAGCTGGAGTACTTTTTGTGGAGCACAGAAATATACTCAGGCTTTCTTTGAACTGCCTAAACAGATGTTGCCAGCAGAATGGATGCAGCAGCACAGAGCACGTGTGCAGTTGAAAAACCCACTTGACAATCAGGGTAGGCACCTGGTAGACATCAGGTACCTGTTCCTGAAAAACAAGACATGAAATCTGTCTGCCTGAACAGTCCCTTATTTCAGCACAGAAATAATCTTACAGAGACCTTGTTCCTGGAAAAAATTGTAAAAGCAACTGCTTGTGTATTTCTGTCAGCTGTCATCAGCAGAAGCTTCTGGCAAGTCATGCCCAAAGCTGTGGATGTCTTCTTTCCTTTGTGAATGACTTTGAATCTCCCTTCTATACACCCGATTTTTCCACTGACTGCACAGTAATCCTATTTGCTTTTACTTTTGCTTGGTCCAGCTTGAAACAGTGTGTAGCTGTGCAGCAGCCTTGATCAGATAAACAGCTGGATTGCTCCTGCTGGATAGGAGCAGGGGCCACCTTTTTAACTCCTGTGGTAAGAAATGCACTTGTCCTCTACATTGGTCATTTTCCAGGGATCACCAAATTTAGATTCTCTGTCCAGTGTAATTTTTTATCTCTTGATGGCTCCAGAAACATAATAGCATCAGTTTAGGGATAGCTGCCCACACTGGGGATACTAATGGTGACCCTGCTGCATTAGCAAATTTTAATTCTTCTTATGTGGCCTCCTCCTATTCAGACAATCCCATTTTTAATAGCCTTTCCCTCCACATTTTCTGCAAATGTCATCTGGCCTGTGATTCCTGGGAAACAGACTCTCTCATCTGACCCATGGGACACCCATGCACAGTCGGAACTTGGGTCGCTTCCAATTTACATTTTTTCCCCTCCTAATCCACATCACTAGCAATTGTTTTTTGAAATACTGCATCTGGTATAAAGGAGTCACCCAGAGGCTGGGAAGGAACAGCTGATGCTTGTCAAAAAGATGCATAGTCTGATCCACAGGTTATCACTATCTTTGATTCCATCAGCTGTGCCTGTCTCCAAAGATGATTCTTCCCATGGCTTACACTAGGCACAGGTCCTTATCTTCCTCTTCCAGGGCCAAGTTTAGATTTGGCATAGCAGATTCTCCCTCACTTGAGCTATGTCCAAGGTACATGATGGAATGAAAGCCTTCATAAACAGTCTCCTCAAGGCTGTTCCTCCCCCCACTACCATCTGATTTGCTATTTTTGCCATTATTTTAAGAGGGCAAATCTTCCCTCTGTCTCCTTAGGAATGGCTATGAAAATAAAACACACACACAGGCACACATTGTGTGCAACATTAAAAAAATAATTATTTTATACATACTTTTTTTTTTTTTTTTTTTTTTTTAAGTGCCTGTGAGACCCAAAATCTGCAGTGGAAAATTCTCAGCAAAGATGCTTTGGTCTCCAGCTGACAGGAACCACCAAATACCAATATTTTCTTATCAGTTTAGCCATTTACAGAGAAAGAAGTGCTCAAAGCCCATCCACTGCCCCCAGATTCCAGGCCTTTTCTGTACAGCTAGAAAAATCTTTCCTCCACCAAATAAGCTCTTGCCATTTTAAATCTACTTCTACCAGCTGAAGTACTTGTCTGTGGATTTCAGAGAGTGAGTGAAACGTTGCAAATACCAAATGCCATTTCCTTCTCTAACTTTGTTAGACACAATGCAAGAGATCCATGAGAAGACAGATAACAGGACTATATTTTTGGGGAGAAGCCAGTCTGTGCAGCTCCATACACATTACAAGGTGCATGCCCAATAACACAACTCTGAGATAAACATCTGGATTTAAGAAGGCAAATATTGAAGATAAGTGTACAACATCTTGTTTCTAGTCCTTCTAGCTCTAAAATAGAAATTGAAGTGTAAGAACTACATGATCATCTGCCTAAATTTAGTTCCCTTCCTACTTCGAGAGCGGTCATGTCCACCACTGGTTCTTCAAGTGAGGTGTGCCCAAAAATTGCTGGAATGGAGCTCAAAAAAATCCAAACAACCTTCAACCTATAACAGCCTTCTTTGTCTCTACCAGCATTGTAATAGTATTAGACACCCATGTCAAATTCTCACACAAATAATGCTTCACTTTCAGCACAAAGGAATATTTATTGCAATTATTTGGCAAAATAACTTTGCAAAAACAAATAGCTGAAAGAAAGCTTTGATATATTTGCAGACATTTTATGAAACAAAAGGAAACGTAAATTCTTTGATTTAATCATACACAATGAATTATTCATCCAGCCCTTTTCAGTGTTAATCAGTTAACACAAGGTGATAACATGACTTCAGAAAAAATGAAAACAAAACCTAAAGATTTGTGAGAAGGTAAGCATTATCTGAAATATGAGCAAGAATAGAGCATGTATAATGAGATAATGAAGGTTCCTTTTAAGGCAGAGGCAAAGAGGCAAAGCCAGCATACCTTCTGAACAAGGAACAACAAATTCATTTTTCATGACCTTCATTATGTTGATTCCAAAGGAGAAGGTGTTTGCTGAGGACATGCAAAAAGCCTAATCCAGCTGCAGTTACCTGACAGTTCTCTCACCTGCACTGTGCTCACTGCCACTGCAGAAAACTCTCTTTATAGACTCTAAAGCCTGCACTCAACACTTAAACTCTGCCCCTTGGAAGAAGGATTCAGTTCTGAGACTGAAAATGGGAAAATAGACCCCCAGTTTCATGATCAGACTAATGGATTGGAGCAGAATGTCTCACTTACCTTACTGGAAAGTGAAAAAGTAAAAATCACAGATGTACTGATGCTCTAACACACAGTCCCATACTCCTGGGGGAAAAATCTGTGCCCCATTTAGATCAAGGCTGCATCTCCTCCTGCTCAGGGCAAGAATTGGTTCCCACAGTACTCTGGAGGGGTTCTCTTGGGAAGTCCAAAGCAGCACAGCACAGTGGGACCCCTCTCCACCAGCCACTGGCTTGCTTTCAGAGTCAACCCTTGCTACTAAGCAGTGACACAGGAGCTCTGCTCCAGAGACACAACTCTCTACTAGGCTTATTTCACCACAGTGTAATGCCCATCCCATCAGCATATAATTTCCTTCTCAGAAAAACCCATATTCATCAACATATCCATTATGACTTTTCTATATTTAATTGAAATTTTACATACTAGAAGTACCAAGAAAATCTCTAGGTAAATGTAAATTTTTCTTATTTTATCATCACACAAAAACTTCTCCATATGGATTTAGCACTTCATGTATACATATTTCTTTTTAAAAAAACATACTTTCCATACTTTCGTGGAATTTACCATATTGGTGAATATTTATCAAGAATGTTTTGTGATTTTTGTAGACTTCTTTTCCCTTGACCCCTAAACATCTCAGCTTGAACCTGCCTGAAATATATGCATGCAAAAATATAAAGAGACTCCAAAGACAGAAAGAGAAGTGGCACTTGGAATTCCAACCTGCTGAGAAATATTTACTCTTACTTCACTTGACTTAAAAGTAGCTGAAGGGAGTTACTCTGAACAGTAATTTTATGCCTTGTAAAAGCTATCAAAGTTGCACACAGATGCATTTTACAGAGACTCTAAGGAATGCTCACACTTCTTGGCAGGTGAGTTAAGCCTGTGGCACTGTCTGGAGACAAGGTTGCAAGGGTGAATCAAGTAGTCCTGAAGATCCAAATCATTACATGAATTTAAACATTTTCTCAGCATCTGTATTCCCCAAGCCATAAGTGTGCTTTTGTTGGTTAAACCTTTCAAAATGCTAATGCCCTCTGAACGGGTACAGCTCTAAATCCTGTGGTGCCCAAACCAGCTCCAACGCAGGCCAGCCCGCATCCTAATAGTCCAGCTTGTGGACTGAGCAAAGGCAGGTGATCCTTTCAGTATGGAATTAGCATTTAATATATTTATTTCTGGAGAACTATTGCTAAAGAACTGCACCTACTTTAAAAAAAAATAACAAAAGGCAGCAAAATATACAGCCCTCTAAATAAAGTGGCAGCAGGTACTAAGTTAAACTCCTACAGGCTGCAAATACAAATTTCTGAATTGATGCAAACACAGTACAGAGCAGTGAAGATGCAAGCCTTGGAAAGATTGCAGGAGCCATGCTCTTGTAAGCAGACTATTTTAATACATTTTCACTTTAAAGTCCTACCTCCTGTTACTGCTAATCCCCCTCATCCATAACAAGCAACTGTGAGTTGCTAGAAATGTATTTGAATGCACTTACTGTAAGAAACCATGAATATCACCACCAGAAATTATGTACTGTGCCTTCTTCCCTGCCACCTTTGCCCTGAGAAGCTTTGGCTTCTCAGCTTACATTGCGATAGTTTCTTTTATCTGACGCATTATTTTGTGGTTTATTTCTCTGAGTTCCAGAGGTCAAAATTAACCTGTAGCAAGAGAAATGAAATAAATATAGGTCAATCTATTAATTGGATGACCTACTAAGAACTTTACAATAAAATCTGAAGGCCAAGATTTTTCAAAACCAGATGAAAATGAGATTTTTGCTCGGATACTAGTTATGGTAAGAAATCACCACTCTAGTGCCTGCAGGCAGGTCTAACCTTGAGTTTACTTTAGAAATAAATAACTAACAGCAAGCCCAACAATAGAATCTGCATGAATGTCTTTAATATAAAATATTCCTTTCTAAGAGGTGGATAGACAGCAGTAAATTGTTAGGGAGGCAGAACTGACAAGTAAAGCTCTTGAAACTTGTGATTCTAAGTATCACCGTGTAGGAGAATCAAATGGGTCACTGAAGGCCCTTCATAATTAGATTACTGACTCCCAGTAATATCCACAGGAATTATAGGACCAACTGGCAGCATGAATTAATAGGAAATGTTTCTCCAAAATCCCCTTTTCATTTTCTAAGATGTCAGCCAGGCATTCCTATGCCCAGCTGTATTGCAGATGGTTTGGTTATTTTTTCATAGTTACCAACCTGTCTGAAGGTCATGGGTAGTTCCATAACGGCATTAGACACACCACCAACAACAGAAAAAGCAGGTCTGTAATTCATCAGTTTTGTAACCAAAAAAAGTTCCACCCAGAAAAACCAGAGCAAGTTGCAGTCCTTCATGCAAGGGCTGTCTTTCCTACTCCGAGTAAAAACAGGAGCACGGCTTGGCTTGGAGCTTCTGGCCTCCACTAGCTCCTTTCTTTGCACTGTCAGAATTGGGGTGGGGATGGGGCTCTACCATTGCCCAAATATTAAGTGTCAGCAAGCTGTGCAGGCTGGGTCTCCCTGCATGAGGCAGGGGAAAGCCCAGTGGGATTCTTCATCAGTTACGGCTTTGAACTACATCTTCCCAGAGCTTTTCCTTAGAACGAGCTCCCCAAAGATGACCAAACTAAAATAAAAAGCCAAATTTAATTAGATTATAAACTAATTAGCTGGCTCTAAGTGGAGAAAACTCAAAAGAGGGTAGGCAAAGCAGAACAGAAATAAAAAAGGCTTATACCCAAGTCTTCCCCTGTTAGCTACATTCCTGCAAGTAGGTCATTGCTTCCAAGCATGTAGTCAAGAAATTAATGGCTCTGCTTTGCAGCAAACTGCACAGATAAGAAAGTCCTCTCTAGTGCTTAGGAGCCACTCATTCCCATTTCTGGAGACCTGACTGTTGAGTTTACACACTGCTCTCTGTCATTTGAGCATCAGTTTCTCATTCCTGCTCCTCACGTTCACCTTAGTTCCACCTGATCACTTCAGGCTGGAAACTTCTCTCCCACTCAGCTGTTAAAAAGGACCAGCTCCACCTGAACCACTTTTTACTTAAGGATAAAATTACCAGCTAGATGCAAAACAGCCAAATTATTGCCAGTTAGGTCTTTATTCTACATTCCCTTTAAACACTTTTCTGTCTCTGAACTGCTGACTTTTTCCCACACACAGCCATTCACAAGGAAATGAGTGTTCACCTGACTAGAAATCAGTGCTCTGACATACTGCTAGTGCAAAGCATTGCAAAGGAAATATTTTGGATTAGTTTCTGCTTTTGAGTTAATGCTTTATGTCTCTTCTGAACTCTTTTGCTTCTATTTGGGGAAGTTACATTTGGGAAAAGGAGGGCCTTGACAAACACTAATGAAAATAAGCCCGGGTCACAGCTTCCTCCTGAGCACCCAAAAATAAAGCTAAGCCATAGCCTAAAGTTATGCAGAGCAGTTGCCCTCCTCCACCTAGGCATGCCAGGAAACTACCTCCAGAAATTAGGGAGCTCCCTCTGAACTCACTAATTTCTCACCCATCCTGTTCTTGTCTAGCCCCTTTTTTGTAAGGGATGTCTACCATATAGACTGGAAATTGATGCTGGAAGTTATCAGCTCACAAAGCAGCCTGATGCAGGTTCTTTACTAAACCTCATAGTAAAGTCACAAGGAATGCAGGCTTCTTCTCTTTATCAACACAAACTTGAAAGTTTTCAACTAATTCCAAATCTTTATTTCTTTCTCAACACTGGAAATAATCTTGGCTGTACAAAACAGCCAATGTCTTCTGAACTTGAGTGGTCAACTGGGATTTGAAGTGTTCTAGAATTTTGTTCTTCCTCTGTATGATTAAATTCTGGAATTCTAATATGGATCACTCCCATTCTAGAGGGATAGTTTAAAAAGCTTCCTCCTAACAGGTTGTGGTCTTGTCTGTTGTGGTGCGTGGATACAGAAACACAGGTATGGATGCAAAACTACAGGTGGGAGAAAAGCTGAGGAAAGGGATACCTGGTGTTCCTTTTGAAATTCTTGCATTTTCCCCCATAATTAAAAAATCATTCATAGCACTGGAGACTCGGTCTCACATGTCTGAAGGGCACCTAATTGCTGAAATGGAATCAGTTGCTCTATGAAAAAGGGGTTATAATTTAATGGATTGAAACACAACAGCTCCGAATAGCAGCAGTAGAGATGGGTGCAAAAAGTGCAAATACTGGAAATACTGGAGAGATTCCAAATGCTTGGCATTAAAAAAAGAAAAAAAAAATAAAAGCCACATGGCATAGCAATATAAAGCTATGTCACAAATACAGGTTTTTTCCAAGTAGCTTGTAATGCTAAAGCTGAAAATGTAAAAGTACTAGAGGAAACTGGATAGGTCAATCCTAGCAAAATTATGCCTTTTTTTGTGGGATGGCTTTGAGAAGGGCAGCTGCCACAAATGGGTCTGGTTTCAGTGCCCTCGAATGAGCTTTGTGGGTCCAGCTCCCCTGGCTGAATTGTCTGCATCAGCTTTGCAGAGGAATTGCAATGCTTTGATGAAACTGAAGTTATCAAATTTCTTCTGGTGATGCCTCTGAATGTCTGGCACTTAAAAGAAACAGAACAAGCTGGAAGAGGCCTCCTCTCTACTATCAGTTTTCCATTCACTTATCTATACTGACTGTGGCAGAGTTTTGGATTATATGTTGTCTTATTATCTGCTATCCAAATACTTTCTGCACTGTCCTGCAATTCCATCATGACTATGCCATCATAATGGCAATGCTCCTGTGAACTACAAAACAGAGATATCTCATGTTGATACTTATCTCACTGTATCTCTTCTGTCTTTATCTAGGCTGAAGCTCATAACTACAGCAGCTGGATTGTTATGGAGTACACCAGGTTGACCAAAGGGATTCCTTTGGATGGGAACTATTGTATTTTTTGAAAAAGTAAAGAAAGGTAAAAAATGTCTACTCTGAATTTGCAATATACCACAGATAAATGTGCCTTGTCTGAAAAGCTGAATTATGCTTTCATTAAAAAATTTCTTGTCCAAGTAGAGATCAAACGTGTATTAAAAAAAAAAAAATTTGGTAGTCACAAGAACAAAGCCAGTAAATGACCAAGGCAAAAGGTAAATTTAAAAGAGTCTGTTCCCTTGTGATAGAGGGGATGTTTCAAATTCTAAGAAATAGAATACTTCTTAGAATACTTCTAAGAAACCTCAAATATGTTTATGTAACACATGTCTAAAAACATGCCTAAAAAGGCAGCTATTTTAACAAAAATCAGAGGCACTCATTCTGGCTTCTTCACATGGCAACTGTGGTATATGGCCTCTAATCATACAAGACAGACAAGAACAAATGTGGCCATTTTTCTGCAGGTACTTCTGTAGATGTCATGGTGAAGGGGACTGGGAACTCTGGACAACCTGCACAAGTATGTTTTTAATATCCCATCAACACTGCTTTAATTCCTTTTGGGAGAGTCCCTTAAGCTGTGTCTTTGGACCAGAAGCCAGATGATAAAAGGTTACTTATCTTTCTTTTTTATCTGAACTTTATGAAACTCAACCACAGCCTAGATTGCAGCGTGAAATAATTTTCAACCTCCTCATTTAAACTTGCAAAAATAAATAAAGGGTGAGTGTAAAGGTAAGGAAAATATTTTTCCTTTCTGATGTGAGAGTTTCTGGATCTTAAGGATAACAATTATTTTAAGGCTTGCAAACACATAATGGGTAAGTACCATTTGCCACCAGCCTCATGCTTGTAACAAAAGTTGCTGCGTGGTACATTAGAAGAAAGAAAAAGCTTCTTATGATGTATTTCACAGTCTTTCATCCTGATCCTGAAGAGCCTGAGTCACAGCCCCAGGTGTCAAGTGTCCCCTGCAGAGAATCACCCTGACTGGAGTCCCTCTCTTTTAGTCCCAGATACTGATACAGATACTATCTGTATTAATAAAAGTGCTTAATCAATTTACTACAAAATAAAATGAGTTCTGTCATTTGTCTCAGTGCCATCCCACAACAGCCAGGTTTGGGTACTTGTAGAACTACACTCTGTTTCTTTCACGGGAATCTAAGCAGGAGAGGGGGGAAAAGAATGTCTGTAAACATTGGCAGAGAACTGGCAACAGGATCAGCAGGAAAAACCTGGCACGGGAGGATTAAGTATTTTCAGTATTTTTGGTGCAGCAATTTCTATTTTTTGTTGCAAAATAATCAGAGAAGATACAAACACATCAGAAGGTATGAGAGTGAGGCTTATCCCATTAGGAAGGAATGTTTTGTCATTCTAATTTGGCAACGTTGCCCTTGGACATCTAAGAGGCTGCCTTCACAGCAGCTTTTGTAGCTGGATTATACAGTGGAAAGTGCAGAATACATAACCTTCTAGTCAAAGCTGCAACTTGCTAAACCAACATCTCTGTAGTTTCCCAAGGAAACAAAAATAATCCTGCAAAATTTTGTCTAAACCTGCTTCTCTCCTTGCTCATATTCATTTTACTTGAGCTAGCTGTCATGGAATATGAACATTCAAAAAAGGGTTCTGAAATAAGCAAAGTTTCTGCATTCTTAAAGATTATTTCATTTAATTCTGTCTGTCAAGTGTGATAGGTTTTTTTTCAAACTAGACAAATTTTCTCACCATCATACATGAGTTACAAACATTGTATTACAAGCAATAGTGTTGAAGAATTTTATAAGGCTAGAAAGTCTTCATTATTTCAGCACTAAGTGGTGTGATTTTAAACCACCAATAGACAAATTTGTCCTAATTTTTCTACAAGAAAATCCCACAGGGAATTGGCTGTTGATTTACCAATAGAAGACAACTATGCTTATTCTATCATTCACTTTAAACCTAAGCTAATTTTAAAAATGCCTGTCTTTCAGATACCAGAACATGGCTCCATTTCCGATAGATGGGTTTTACACATCTCTGCCAGGATGCTGTGAGGGGTTTGGCAGGGGCATGTTGTCTCAAGTGGTTATAACCCTACAGGGGTTTATTTTTGCTGGGGGAGTGCTGGCTGGGGTTCATTACAAATTTGAGTGTGGCTTGTACAAGTGATTTGCCCTCGCTGCTGACAGAGTGGAGGTCAGTCCTTCTGTGTGTGCTGAGGGCTTTGGATGAGTGCAGAGCATCTGCCCAAGTGTCCCTGCGAGGTCACAGCCTTGGCACCCCAGAGCGTGCCCCAAGCAGTTTCACAACTTCACCCTGCAGGGATTTAGGTTTGATTCTCAGCCTTTTCCTATGTGCCCTTAAAATGAGAAAGTCAAAAAGACCACAGAACAAGTGTCATCCAAAATTTCTTTCTTTTTACCTGGAAAATCAAGAGTTGGGCCTAAGTGTGCCAGCAGCTCTGGCCTAAGCAAATACTGACCAGTTTGTAGAGACCAACTTGAACTGGACCCCTTTTCCCTTGAAGCCACCTGCTGCACAGCTTTACCACTTCCTAGGCATGTTTGGTAGTAAGTTATTTAAATTTCGTATTAAAATTTGGAGAAACAAAAATGAATGTCAAAGTATGTATCTTATCTCATTTGCAACATTGCACTGAGTTTATTTTTAAAGCCCTGCAACCAAGGAACCAAAAGAATGCCATGTTCTCTTCGAAGCACATGTAAGTGCACATATTTAAAAAGAAAAAATCTGAGTTATCGCTAACCAAGAATTATTTAAGAATAAAGTTAGCAAAAGACTTTGATATTCCAAGAGTGGTTCAGTTTAGTATGGACAAGTGACTAAAAGAAATTGAAAAAACCCCCCAAAAATAACCCCTCAAAGGTCATTCTCCATTTTTCAGCTCTGGATTGGAGTATGTGACACTGCATTTTTATTTCTGTGACACCTATACAGTGCAGTAGCCAATAGTACATAATTGTAAAGGAAACTGGTGCCTCAGACCATATATATAATTATTTTAAAAATCCTTTTCCTAGACATTGGTGCTTAGAATTTATTGGGGTTTTAAATTTACCATTTCATTTAAGAAGTGTCACTTCAAGGCTTAATAGATGCCCTTAAATGACACCTGTACAGCAATGTTAATGCACCAAACAAATGAAATAGCCATTTGGGTAGTTAAAAATCAGACTTCAGGGCAGGAAACGTTTTTGAAAAACAAGAATTATTTTGAATATCCACTTCCTTTTATCTTAGGAACAAGGAAAGGTAACTCAGTTTTCTGGGGGAGTCTACCTCAGAGGCATTGGCTGGGTGCTTTTGGCAAGACTAGGAATGCTGAGTGTCCACCCCAACTGACCAGGTAGTGAGTGGAGGTTTAGCTCCAGTGTTACATAGTCCAGACCTCCAGCAAGCCTGGCAAGCACTCCCTCTGAACCCCAAACCCATTGCAGCAAAGCTTTGCAGAGGATAACATTTCAATAAAATGATGTATGTGACAAAGTTTTACTTCCCCAAAGTACTCCAGATGGCTCTCTTGGGAAGCATTAAAGGGATGAGAAGATGCAATGCTCCTTGGAGGTGGAGGATCCACAGGACAGATTCCTTTTCCCTTTTCTTCTGCAAAGTGACATGGCTGGGGCTTCAGTACCAGAAATGCTGCAGAACCCCCAACTCCCACTCCTGTGTTTTAACTGGCACATTCTATCTAAAGATTAGACTCCCTCCAAGGCCTTTCCTTTTGTAGTGCACAATTTAGCCATGAGTATTCACTAAGTCTAGTGTAAGTGTCAGTTTGAGATAGAGCAGCCAGGGTTCTGCAAATTTCTTTTTCAAACAACTAAGGCTGTGCTCCTAAAGGACTGACAGAGTGCAGCATTAAAGAAGCTCCTTCACCCTAATCAACTTTGTAAAAATCCAGAGAAATGTATTCCTGTATAACTTTGACCAAGAGCTTTGAGCTTTGTGTGGCATAGAGTTTTCCACCCCCACTGCAGATGAAGGCAAGAAAAAACCAGAAAGAAAAGCTTTCTAGACCTATCCTGCTAATCTTATAACTTTCATGTTATACAGTCAAATTCAAAATAGATTTCAACACAGACTGTTGGGAACCTGACTATAATTTTTTTTTTCCTTCCATAAGAAATTCTTTAATTGAATTTTTAAGAGGAAAAAAAACCCCAACATCAGAGATTTTGTCCTGCCAAGCATAGCCCTTTTTTTAAAGCCCTATTTCTCCATCTCTCATTGGAAAAACAATAAATACATTCTTTCACACTGGGAGTTAAGAAGTATATTATTTATTGTAGTCTCAGTGTATCCTGGATATGAGCTCATGCCATATCAACAACCAACAATAGCTATTGTTCCTGGAGGTTTAAGGAAGTTTTTGTACCCAGTTTCCTGAACACAGTATGTAAACTAATACATACAAAAAAGGTGTTTCATATTATTCCAGGTACATTGGGCCCCCTCCATGTCAGCCTGCTGGCCAACATTTTTGCAGAGAGTTGGAAGAGTGAATGTATCCTTGTGTTTATCCATCTGTAAATGGAAACAGGTACTTCCATCACAAACTACATGGAAATAGAACCCAAAGAAACACAACAACATGTTTAATTTAGAAAGAGCACCTTCTAGCTCTCAGCCTGTAAAACTGTCCAGCCTAATGGGTCAGTTCCTCAGATATTTCATCACTTCTACGTTCACTCAATTAAGAAGGTTAAAATCCTTGAGCTTCATGCACATCAGGGAGGTTGATGTTTGTTACAAGGGGTTGATGTAGCAGCAGTAACTCCCAGCAGAGAAGGGAATGACTGAACTGTGACCTATTTGTCCCCCTAAGCCTCAGGCCAAATATTCATGAAGGTGTAGATATACATGTGATAGATGTACACCTCATTCTGCACGACACAGCCGTGCCAGGATGATGGTGTGAACATCTCCAAGATGCCCATGAAAGCCACACGAAACCATTCTCAAACCATTCCAGTGTGACCAGACAAGGCAGGCCTGCCTTGCATTTCTACCTCTTCTTGCTAGACTCTGCCTGGCAATATTACATCTTTCTGCAGAGAAGGCAAAATTTGTTGGATTTTACTTTACTGTCACACAGTCTTCAAGTTCTAAAGGCATCCCACTAGTAACAGTGTACCTGGCAGTAGCAGAGGTTACTATCACTTATCCTCCACAAACACTAGTCAGCCCTCAGCCAGGGAAGTTGGAACTAAATGATCTGTAAAGTCCATTCCAAGCAATGATTTTCTTATTTCCCCACAGCCTGCTGGAGTGTGAGAGGTTGCAGAGGTTTCCAGTGGATTTCCAGTAGGGAACACTTAACATCCTAAAGATTCCACCACACTGCTCCTGATTATGGTGCTACTGGGGCACCACAGTGAGTGCAGCTTGTGAGAAGGAGAATAGAAAAATTGCCTCTCCAGGCATCCCTGTCTCCACTTCAGGGAACTTCATCCAGACCTCTCCTTCCAGGTACCAGTGATCAAGGTGAGGCCCTACCCTCAGTCCTCCCAGTTTAAATCACTGCTGCATTTACAAGGCAACCCTCTAGGAAAGGAGACTCTTTCTGGTGAGGATTGATGACCGTGATCTGAACCTTGAAACAGGACGAGAAATAAAGATGTGATAAAGGCATTAACAATGTATGGTTTAATATATCAAGGCTGGGCAAGCCAATTAGGACTGAATAGAAAGTAAGCTAAATCTTTTCCCACAACTCTAATCCTTTCTGTAGGATTTGAAAGAGAATAAAAAGCTGCTACTGCTTTAAAAGTTACTTTCATGGTCATTTTTATGTTTTTATACTAATACCCATGCTCCTGCCAGGAGCACAAATGAAAGTGCTGAAATACCCCACAGCCTTTCCTATGAGATTTACAGGCTAATTTTACAGATCCAACAAGTTTGAATTACTGGGATAGATTTCAAATGAGCTTCTAAATTTGGGAGTATTTCTCTGAATCCGATATGAGATATTTACCGTTTGATTTTCCCTCAGCCCTATGGGAGCCATGGTGTATTGTTGTGCTTTTACTGCATGTCCTATTTATGAGTTTAATGCTGGCTCTTAGATCTTTTATTTCCAGGCAATCCATGCAGTTTCTGACAGTGTCCAATTGACTCCTCTGACTGCTGCTCTTCTCAGAGCCTGACACTGTGAGTGAACTTGGAAGAGTACAGTGAGGGCAGGCAGAGGTCTGGGATGGCTTGTCTGTACTTAACTTCCAGTTAAAATTTCAGAGGGCTTTATTAACAGTGCACTGGGGAGGAAAACCAAGGAGAGGGAATGAACAAAGGGAGACTCAAAGAGGAGGATCAGACCATGCCTCACTGCCAGAAGCCTCTTCAGTCCTGTAACACAGAATGCCCTCACAAATTGCTCCACAGGAAGAACTGTAGTCCCCGGAACAATCCAGGAAAGACATTTTGATGTAAAAGATTACTCCACCCCATGTCAAAATTATGCCAAGGATCTCCCTAATTCTCCCATAAAACTGGAAGAACAAAAGGTAGTTTAAAGCCCCCTCTACCCTTGAACTTGACTTCTTACTTCTAGCTCATCAGGCTAGTGCTGAATTTTAAATGAAATATTTAATTGTCCATTTTCTCATTCCACCCAAAAGCGGAACAAAAAAAAAATCGTCAGTATTAATAATCAAAACCTACACAAAGAGAAAGTTTAATACATATATATGAACTGTGCCCTTCTAGACAAGGTTGCTGCTATCAATTGCTCCTTGGCAATGAATAACAGATTAACCTTTTGATCATCATCAGCAGCTATGATTTCACTCTGTGGATGTCATGAATTCTGTTTCCAAAGTCTGTGGGGACCTGATTCTGCAAACATTTTGAAACATTTAAGTTTTGACCCTATATCTATATTACTTAACCCCATGATTTCATCTTATTTGAGAATACTTTAAATGGAATAGCTTTAGAGTATCTGCAAATGTGTGTGCTTGTGGTTTTAGTGTGTATATTTGAAAAAACCCTATGTTAATATAGATATTACCCAAGAATAATTGTCAAATTCAAGGAAAAATAGTTTTAAAAAAATCTTGGAGGGAAATGCAAAGAAAAAATAATAGTCCTCATCTTTCTGATATACCCTTTTCACTCTAGGTTTTAAATAACAAACCCCTTAATCTTACTAACTTAAAATCATGTCTCTTTTTCTTTTTTTTTTCCATTTAACAAAAAACCTCAAAACATCCAAAACATATTTTGGGGACCTAAACTTATAATCCATTTTGAAGGCTTTGAACACCAGAAGCTGAAAAAAAAAACAAAGAGAAAGAGCTAATTAGTAAGGAGCTTCTCCATTTTTTCTCTTCTCCCTCAATCCTCACCACGAAACACACACATGTAAATGTGCACACACACACACACAGAGTTTAAGGACTGACTGGCACTTGAAAGCAGCTACTCCCTACAAGAAACATTACAATAAAACATAGAAGAAAAGACTGCAAGTGAACTAAAGCTTTGGGGCTTAGAAAGGCATTTAAAAATATTTTTCCATTCAGCTATTAATATTGTATTTAAAAAAATAATAGTTTTAGCTCAAATTCCCATGTTTCAAAGCTCACACAGCTCTAACACTAAGGTTATCTTGTTTGGCATGAGAGCAGCTCATGTCTACATTAAAGCTGGAAGCTTAGAAGTGACATAAACAGGCCTTTTTCTATAAAGATAAAAGGCTAAGCTTTAAAGAATTTTATATTTATAGATAAACGTTTCCATAGTAATCATTACAGTGAAACTTGCTGGTGTCAGCAATCCTTTGCATACAAAAATGGCTTATATTCAAATTAGCAGGAATCACAGAATCAGATCCCAGCTGCTACCTGAAAGAAGGGCTTACAGAAAAAGTGTGAGTGGGGATCTCTGGGCTGGGTAAATGCCCTTATTTTGGTCACCTCTCTGCTACTTTCTGCCCTTTGTGCCCATACATAAAACAGGAGATATGATGTAGGAGACAACTTTGCAGTGAAATAAAGCAAGCTGAAAGACCCAGGTGTCCTTTTCCATCTCTAATTTTTAAGTTTCCATGATATAAATACAGAAAAATTAAAGCTTAGGACAGGTAAAAAAAAAAAAAAAAAAAAAAAAAGCTGGGCCAGGTGACAGCAGTGTAGTTTTCTCCTCACCTATTCCCCGTGACTTGGATTCGCTTACAATGTGATACAAATTCCATCCCTGCTTTGGGAAGATGTCCATTTCTTGTTAACTGAGGTAAAATCTCCTTGTCATGCCCCTCAGTGAAGGGGCATTTCCCAGAAATGCTCGTCAAAGGCCCATATAAGTATTGTCGCAGTGATGAACCTTGCTGGGTCAGGACTGCCTTCTTATTACAGCTGCAACAGGCAGGCTGGCACTCACAATGATGGAAGTTATTTAAAGCAGCGAGGTTACAGTAATCATGTAAGATAAGACTCAAATCACACGTTTCTGGAGGTTCCTACAATGCCCTAAAGTAAATTAGGTTTTAATTAAAGAAAAAAAAAAAAAAAAAAGGAGTGATGTGAAGGCTTTCAGTCTATGAATTTTTAAAGCACTGCCAGTTAATTAAACAAAGGAAGGAGAATATCGCACTCTCTTTTTTACAGGTGGCAAGATGAAGGAGAAGAGAGGTGAGATGACTTACTCAGGGACAACGTGGTAAGTCAGTAGTGCCTGGCATAGAACCAAGCCTCCTCACTCTGAGATTACTTCCTACTCACTCCTTGAAGTCCTGAAGAAGGGAAAAGAAAAATAGCTAAGAGAGCTGTTCAGCTTTGAAATGAGAACGCTCCGTGTGTGAGCCCACAGGCGTATGAACATATGCCATGGGAGAGATGCAAGTAATACTCCCTGATCAGCAATAATGAAAACCTCCCTCCTCCACCTTTTTTTCTTTAAAAAGAAAATTTTAAAAAGGCAAACCAGGGAGGAGGGTAAGTCTGAGTGGTTTGCAATTAATATACAAATGTTTCCATTGTAATCTGAGCACTAATACCTGTCACTGTCAGCACCTCTTTGCAGAGAGGGCTTGCCCGCTGTTTCTCTTGGCACTCTGATACACGGGGTTGCTTTCACAAGGTGCTCCACGTGCGCCCTCAATAGCCCTTCTACCCAGGTTTTTACGATATCTTTGGAGACATATACCCAGTTGTTTGGCTCCTTCAAAGCTCCTGAAGTCTGGGACTCAGCTGGCAGAAAAATAGCCTCCAATAAATAATGGAAGTCTTTTGGCTGGGGGGATGTTTGTGTTAACACCTAGCAGAGGGGAGGGAATGGAGCCGGGAAAAGTGGTCGCACTTCAAAGAGGTTGCCCCTGGCTCCAGCCAGAGCTGCCTGCAGTTGGCAAGAGCTGGGGCTGCCTTGGCTCTCCTGCCTGGAGCAGCTCAGCAGGACAGCTCATGGCTGGCCCCTGCTCTCAGGTGCTGTCGCAGAGCATTAGTGCCTGGGTTAAGCAGAGAACGAGATGGGAAACATTAAAAGAAATTGCAGGGCCTGTGTTCCGCCGAGCGGTGCTTGCACAGGTTTGAGGGTGGCAGGTGGCAGCAGCAGCCTCGCACAGATAACAAGTTTCCTATGAGATGCTCAGCAGTGAACCTGAAGCATTTCTTCTCCCCTCTGCTCCTTATATCCTCTGCATAACTGAGGATCAAACCTTCAGAGAGTCAGGGTAACGTTACAGTGTAATTGTAGTACTTAGAATAATTTGACCTGAGTCAAGATCGAGGAAAGTCAGTGGGCTTTGGATCATGCAGCAGCATTAATCATATTTTTGCATTTCTGCAGCACATCCCATCCCAGCATGCATCAATTAGGCAATCAGTGAAGACCCAGAGGTTCTAGGTAAGGAAGAAAACCAACCATTTTACAGAGGAAGAGATTGTGCTAAGGCAATCTGATCTTCTGTGGTGATCAGAAGATTATAAAGAGAAATCTGGGACTTCTCTGTCCTGGCTACACTTCCACTCTTGGTGGGCACCTAATATTCAGTCCCACAGTGGATATCACAGAGGTTCTCTGGAAGCCATTCCCCCCAACGCACACTCTGGGAATGACCTTCCTTCCTGGTTGTCTCTAGGAATAAACTCTGTGCACACCAACAGCTTCAAAAGGCACACAGCAGATGCAGCTGCTCACCACCTCTGTGAGTATATGCACATAAACTCATTGTTTAAAAAAAAAAGATAGCTGTTCACCAGCCATTATTTATCATACATGGGCTCCTCTCAATTGCTTCGAAGAGGAAATAAACGCAATTACTTGCCATGTCTGTTGGCAGATGGTTTTAACATTTTTGTAGTAGTTCTGTGTGCGTGCGTGCACATATGTGTTAGAGGGACATAAAACTTTGGAGAAGAGCAGACACTCTAGTTAAATACCCTGGAATTCCACTCTAATCTCTTGTCATTGTGTGTTTTATGAAATAAATTCTGCCCTGAAATTTTCCGTGTGTGGTCTTAATGGTAGGTAGCATCAAAAGTTTGAGAAAGAAAGTCTGCTTGGACATTTTATTCTATGAGAGTAGGATGGAAAACACTTTTGCTGCAAGTTTCAAATGCCTTTTTTTAAAAAATGGCCAAAGTTATAAACTTCAAATGCATTTTCCTTCAGTTTCTTAGCCCCTTTTGATTAAATAAAGTCTGAGGCAAATTGGCCAAGGGGTTTCTGAAGGACCACATTTGGAGACACCAATTATAAAAAAAAACCTATGTCATCCACATTCCAAAATATTTCAGACAACATTTCAGGGGCATTAAATGGACTTATTTCACCACCACTTTTTGTTGGAGCAATGCATATTTAGGGAGAGAGTAATGAAAAAACTTGACTGCTCTGAAATGCCATCTTAAATTATTTGAATAAAAGGTGAGCTAATATATAACTTCACACAGCACTTCATAGTGGCAGAAATGCCAAGAGTATCCCACTCAAATTAGGGAAAGATGCAATTCCCCTTATGTTCCTTCTATTTCTTGATTTTTCCAGCTCTTTTCTTTTCCTCCCCATGAATTGCCTGTCACCCCCACCATCCTCCTTCACCTTCCCACACAGATCCTTTTTTGTGAGTAACTGTGGAACGTTCCAGCTACGCTGTGAGTTAATGCAGTGTGATAGAGGGAGAGGCAACATCAGGAAGTCAGAGACTGGAAAAGTTAAGGGGCTGAGCCTCTGGCTTCAGTTCCATCGATAATCACCATGCACCTGGCCCCGTGTTTCTCCTGCACAATTAACTTGGCCACTTTGCACATACCTCATCTTTTGCATCAGTTTGTGAAAAGTAAATTTACTGTTTGCTGAGCCCCAGTCATGCAGGATGGTGAAAAAAGTCTTGCTGATGGCAGTACAATGAGAAATTCAGTACAATGAGAGATTCAGTAGAATAGGTCCAAACAAACCCCGGAGTATGAAGGTTTCGTTTTCAGTGCACCTCAAGATCAGCTAACAGTTAAGGTATTACACCTTTTCCCCACTGGAAGAAAAAATTCACAGAATCATCAGACCAGGTAAATAATATTAAAATGAAAAGTGCAGGATGAGTGGGGCTGAGATGCTTTGTTTGTTGTTGCTTTGAGAAGGCAGCTAATTAGACAATGGCCAGGCATTGCCTGCTTGCTAGGATAGCTACCTCAGTAATTTGTGCCTCTGTGGAGTAATTTCAGCTTCAAAATAATTTGTTGTGCCCCAGTCCAGAGATGGCCAAAACCCGTACAGAAAGCACAAGCGCTTTGGCATGGAGGTGCTTTGTGCTGCTACAGATTCTGCCCAATCTACACTGAGCAGGCTAAAGCAGAATATTTGGTATTGGAAGTACAAATCAAAAGCAGGCTGAGGGAGATCTTCCAATTCTAGCTTGAAGTATTTAAAAAAATACACTTGCACATACACGCATACATACATACAACTTCTTTGCTCTCTCCTTTGCCTTTCCCCACATCAACCCTACCAGGAAGGCAAAGGTACAGTTCCCCTGACTTTCTAGGACAGTGGAGTAACGATCATTTGATATCCAGCTCAACAAATATTCTAATGGCCTTCCATCTGAGTTTGTTCATCATTAAATGTTCCTGTACATGTCACAAAATCACGCTGAAAAAGATGCAGCAAAGCAAAACAAACAGTGCCGCTCATGACTAAGGTGATATTTCACTTTGCTAACCCACAAAACTCAGTTTTTTCTTCTCATTTTATATTCCATTTTTCCTCAAATCCTTTTCTACCTGAATGCACCCTTCATTTTGTTGACATAATTATTTTTAAATTATAATTGTAAATGAAATTTAAGATAACAAAGCAAAGCACTTCAAATAAAAGAAGTCAAAACATTTCTTTCTGAAATTAAAAATTTCAATTTTTTGACAGATTTGTGAATTTGTTTCTTCTGGAGCTAAATATGCAGAGCTGATAAGAAGTTTCACTGCAAAAATTCTGCCTAGCTCTGAAGATGAGTGGTTTTGTGTGTGCCTGCATTTTTACATGAAAAGAGAGGAGCTGTTTAGCAAGCTAGGACAATGACAGAGCTGCCAGCACTGCCCCTCTTGATTGCCAGTGTTGGCTACTGTCTGCTGCCTGCCTGGAATCATTTTGTTGTGGATCATATAATCTCCCAGCATCACTGCCAGGGTCCCCAAGGCTCGGGGGTCTAGAGCTCAGTCAAGCATAAAACATTGTTCATACTCAGTTCATACCAGGCTGGAGCCACAAGGTTACTGCAGAAAAGGAAAGATGATTACAGACTTGAGTAGCAGTTTAGCAAATCCCCATTAGACCCCTTTTTCCTCCCTGCCCAAATAAATGAAACTGAAGCAAAACTGATGCTGATCACTGTGTGTTCAGAGTCATGGGCCACTTTCTCAGCTGAGTACAGCAGAGCTCTCCTGGCTCTCAGTGCAATGATGCTGGTTTATGCAAAATAGGCACATGGCCCACAGTTTATGTCACACATCCAAAATCCCATATAGACTTAATTTTGCTTTTCAAAGCCTACAGAAATCCACAAATTAACACCTTTTAGCATTATTCACTTTGAGTTTGTCAGTTTTTCTGCAGTAATCGATTAACAGTTGTTTTCAAGTTAGGGTTTATCTCTTGTTGGCGGGTATATTTATGACACATGGTTACACCTACAAGAATATATTAAAAGTTTTTTGAGCAACTTGAAACTACAAAGGCAAACTAGTGCCTTACAGTTGCTATAATCTTTGATGTCACTAGGAGACTGCATTTACCAGAATCAAGCAAGAGATTTCTGTTTTCTGCAACTAAAGCAATCCAGGTTAAACTTTTAAAGAAGCCGAGTCAACACAAGTAACTCATATACACTTTGAAATGTTCAGAAATATTATTAAGAGTGCCATGCATAAAACTTTTACCTGTAGATTTCCCCCTTGATTAACTTCTTTTTCTGAGAGAAGGAATGCTGTTTGTTACACAGCTTCCAGCTGAACAAAAGAGAAGCAGAGCCTGAACTGTGTGCTCTGGGCACTAGAATCTGATGCAACTCACTTTCATCTCAGCGTAGCTTATCTGGTAGGCAGACCCAGTGGAGGCATGAATTCCTAAGGATAAGTTATATTGTACAACATGTGACTGGATTCAGCCAACTCACCAGTGATGGATTGCCTTCTCTTCCAGAGTTTCACTTGCTTTTAAACAGAAACCTCTGCAAATGGAATGAGTCTGTCAGCGTAATCTTTACCATAGTTAGACATGATGTAAAAAAAGGTTACAAATATGCAAGCTATAGACCCACAGTCCAGCCTGTGTGTTGAACTACACTGATGTGACTGTATTTGTGCATACATTCACGTACATAAAAGACGCATAACCTGAGGGAGCTTATCTTTAATGACAAAGGATTGTGACTCCAGAAGAATTCAGTTCCCAGCCTTGCCCCTGCATTCTTCTATGTCTTAGATGTGTGATTCATGTAGTATCTTAGTCTCTCATGCATTTATGTGGACAAAACAGTCCTTTGGGGGCAAAGGCTGTTCTTCACTGCATGATTGTCCATCGCCTAATGAAATAGCTTCTGACATGAGTTAGAATTCAGTCATGTCACAAATAAGTTATTGATAGTTCTTTTTTTTTTTTTGTAATGCCAAAAATGGATCACAATGAGGGCAGTGTTGAGCAAATTCTATAATTAAGGAACAACATGTTTCTAGTTTCATTTTCTCCTGTTGTTAATAAATACTGCAAACACTTGTCTCACAGCACTAGTTCAAAGCATTCCAGGTTGCAGTGAGCTACTTGTCTGTTTGGGGGATATCAGTATAATGTATGCTGCTATTTTATAAGGGTTTTCTTCAGACATGCAGAAATTTGAGACAGAATTCATCAACACCTTTTCTCTGACTGCCAACGCAGAGCTGTGGTTGGGAGATGTGAAATATTCTGTAAGAGTGAGGGAACAGAGGACCTAAGTGGGGAAGGCAGTAAGAGCTGCATGGAGGTGCATGGGCTGCAAAGCCATGCCTGAGGCACAGCAGCCAGCACTCGTCTAGGTCACATTTGAGTCAGACAGTGTCATTTTAATATTTCTCCTGGAAAGGCAGCAACTTCATGGCGTGTGATGCTGTACATTATCCACCATCACTCTCCTCATCCTCCTCTAGGATACACCCACACCCTCACGCCACAGAAAGCTGCAGAGCCAAGGACCTTTGTCACCCACTAACTACCAAGGAGGGACCAAGCTCTGCTTTCCAAGCACCATGTCATGATTATTTACCGCGCAGACCTCTGCTTTTAAATATGTGTTTTAATTTCCTATAATCCCAGATCCTACCACGATTATGTGGAATTCCATTTATTCTATTTGTTCTATTTTAAAAGGGATGAAGTCATCTGTGCTGGAAACTATGACCTGATTGAAAGTACTGAAATGCTGCAATGTCTCAGACACAGCTCTGGCACATGAAGAAGTATAAATTAAACTCTTCTGCAGACATTTGATCTCTTGCTATGAAAAGGGATACTGTGCTTCCTCTGTTTAACAGTATTCTCTGCCCACTGTGAAAAGAACTCTGTTTGCACTTCTTTTTTTTTTTTAAGTGTGGCATTTTTTTTTCCACTCTAAATAGGATTGCAAATTAAGCTTCAGCATGTATACACACAGTCTATATATTCCTGACTGCTGTGAGCTCAGGGATGCCAATGCCAGATCTCCTAGCCTCATTAACTAACTGGTTCGATTGTTACCAGTCAATCCACTGCTTCCAAGCTCTAGGACTTTGCATAGTGCAAGCACTCCACAACTGCAAACCATTTTTGGTCAAGAGTAACAGATCAGCAGAAGGGAAGGCAAGATGTTAATCCAGTCAACAGTCATTGCTTAAAGTTGTCTACAAAAATTCCAGTAGCCAAGAAAACTCTGCTCCTTTTAGCATAAGGACACCAATTACAGATATCATTTCTTTCTTCAGGGTAATTCTCCTTGCAAACTCTAATATAGCTCTGCACAAAGGGTTGGAGTTTTTTTTTTTACTCTAACATTTTAAGGAAAAAATGTATAAACCTGGTCTCATGCCACATGAGCTATAATTCAGCATGCTGTGGTGTAAAATAATTCAGTAAAATTAACCATCTCTTGCTATACATTTGCTACAGAATTAGCTCCATTTGCCTACCCACTTCTACAGCTAGGGAGGCTTAAGTGAGAAAAGCCATGCTGAAAAATAGTACTTGAGTTGCTGCAGGGTTAGCAACAGCTGAGGTGTGTGAACCACAGCAAATTCCCCCTCCTTTCCACAACAAGCCAGACAACTCATATTAATAGTTAAGGAGTTTTTTGTGTCAGCAGGATTCATATTAGGGGCAATATACTTGTTTGTACTTCAGTGAAAACAGACCCTTAGTGATTTCTGTATCAAGTGCTTTCAACTTACAACAATACTGGACAAGATCTCAAAACGTTCAATCCTGACCTGCCTTTGATCCCATATAAATTGAAGGGGGAAAAAAAAAATCTCACTTCAGGCAGTGAAAGCAGACTAAAGACAATGGGAATACTTCTTTTCATAAAAAAAATCTCAATAATAGATTTTTTTTAAAAATTGATTTAAAAACCTGCATACAGGTAGCTGAGTTACGTGTCTGCCACAGACAGCATTTTCAGTGTGGGATGGACCCACAGCTGGGCAGGGTAGGGCTGTGGCATCTCTGGGCAGAGGGGAAAGACTCAGGACAGGGAGCCTCAAGGCCCTGTCACCAACAAATCACCTTAACTTACAATCTTCTGCAAGGGGCACAATATCCAGTTTGGGATCTTCTCTTCTAGCTGCCAATGTAACTAACATTTCCAGAGAAAAGTATCATCTCTTCCATTTTAGTGCTAGGAACAACTCAGTCCCCTGGCCCTGCCTCATGTAGAATTGTACATCTTGAGCTAGTCAAAAGACTTTTGTTATTTCTGTGCTAGAAGACTTATTTTTTTGCTAGCCACCATTTTTATTAGCATGATATTTCCTTAAAAAGAATCAGAACTTTGTTAAAACAAAAGAGCTTTGAGTATTTTAGCCACAAATATTTTGAGGTTACCTATACTAGACTACACTTTTCCCTATGTTTTCTACTGCTAATGGAGCATTGCAGAAAAAAAAAAAAAAAGAAAAAGCAAAAAATCCTTCACTGTATATTCCCTACTTCTTTCATTTCACAATAATATGATGTTCATTCATGGCTCTTTGATGTTCCTTTGTGCTGGGATTTTCAAAGGAAATTAGCTTCCAAAATATGATGATGCTCGGCAGAAGCTGAGCACTGAATTTCAGTGGGTCTCACTGAACATTCAGGCTCAAGCTCTGATATTAAGATATGTGTCACCTGTGACCTAGAGACTGACATCTTTTGTGGCACTTAGTCCTGTCAGAGATACCCAGTAGAGAGAAAAAAATGAACTGAAAAACTGCAGTATATAACTTAAATCGTTAAATCCTTATGTCATTTTGAATGCTTCAATATATGTGATGGGTTGACCCTGGCTGGATCCAGGAGTCCACCAAAGCTACCACTCAGCAACACAAGGGAGAAAAACCACAACAAAAGGTTAGTGGGTTGAGAGAAAGACAGGGTGAGATCACTCACCAATTCCTGCCACTGGAAAACCTGATTTGACTTAAGGAAATTAGCTTAATTTATTGACAATCAAGTCAGAGTAGGGTAATGAGAAATAATACCACATTTTATAAACACTTTCTCCTCCAGCTCCCTTTCTCTAAGGCTTAACTCCACTCTCTATTTCTCTATCTCCTCCCTGACAGTGGCGTACAGGGATTCTGGGAATGGGCATCAGCAGTTTATTTCCCATTGTGTCTTCTGCTCCTTCATCCTCAGTTACAGAATTTCTCACCCCTTTCCCTGCTCCAGCATGGGGTTCTTCACAGGGGAGACAGTCCTCCATGAACTTGTCCTGAGGAACCTGAGTTCTTCCCACAAGATGCAGCTCTTCAGGAACTTTCCATGGTGAGGAAGTTCCTTCAGGGACAGGCTGCTCCAGCATGGTCCCCACAGGGTCACAAGTCCAGGCAGCAAATCTGCTCCAGCACGGGCTTCTCTCTCCACAGATCCTGCCAGGAGCTGCTCCAGTGCAGGCTTCCCACAGGGACACAGCCTCCTCTAGGCATCCACCTGCTTCAGTGTGAGGTCCTCCCTGAGCTGCAGGTGGATCTTTGTCCCTAAGGTTCTTCCCTGTGCTGCAGGTGGATCTCTGTTCCACAGGAACCTCCCTGGGCTGCAGGTGGATCTCTGTTCCTCAGGGATCTCCCTGGGCTGGAGGTTGTGATTGCTCCCTCGGTGTGATTGCTGATATGCAGTTTCCCCCCCTTTCTCAAACATGTTATCCCAGGGGTGCATCCACCATTCTTGAGGATTTTGGCCTCACCAGCTGGCATTGCCTGCATCAGACAAGGGTGAAGCTTCAGCAGCTTCTCACAGAAGCCACTTGAGCAGCCTAAACCTTGCCAGGCAAACCCAATACAATATCGAATGTAAAATAAAAATCAGTTAATAAAATCAAAATAGTGTGATTCACATTTGCTGTGCAACTTTTGCTTCATATTTTCAGAGTTGTTCTACCTGCCTTTGAACATCATTTGAGTGCTCTGTTCATAGGTGGCTGCTCTAGTGGAACAGCCCTCAGAAAAAGAGTGTCATCAGTGTGACAGGATTTGTTTTGCTTTGCTAGAGAAGAGCATTTTCAATAGTTGAAGTTTTGCAGACAGGCAGTTCTTGAACAAAGAGGAGAGTTAGGATCTGGTCCCCCTGTAAGACCGGGTTTTACTTGTCATAATCAATCAAGGAAAAGGAAGGGGAAACAAATGTGCTAATAAGTTAACTGCTAGATAAATGAAAAGTGGATGAGGGTCATCTTTAAAGACAAACTCAGGCAGACTATGCAAGTTCAACCAGAGTGGATGGGTGCATGGCAAGCATCTGACTCCCAGAAGAGAGAACTCCAGGGATCAAGGCAGGTTTTTATGGAAGTTGATACCCAGCTGCTCAGCTTGGAGCACTTCTAGCAACACAACTGAGCTGAAATATTCAAATTTTCTTCAAATGTAAATAGCAGAAGACAACACCAAAGCAGTTTCCTATGATGCACATTTCCTTCAAACTAAAATCACAGTCCAGCTTCCCAGGCTGCTTTTCTCTATGTGGCTGCTACAAGTATCTTCCCCTAAGCACTGCAGAAAAAGAGAAGTAGTTCACCACTTTCTGAAATATACTCATCTCTTTGTTAGAAATATGAACCCTTATGAGCTGTAAATTCCTAACTGAAATATAATAAATGCAATGAATAGTTTTCCTGCTTTTTCCCCAGGGCTGTAACATTCCTACTGGATGAAGGCAGCTCCTCCCTTTGCTCACCCCTTTGCAATCAGCCATCGAGCGCTTGAGATGGCCACAGCAGCACCACATCAAATCACATCCCCAGCTCCAGTGTAAGAGTTTCTCTTTGAGTGTCTTATTTCCTACATAGTCTGTGACACCTCTGAGAACCCTGTGGATATTCCCCAAGCAGCAGTTTCCCAACTCTTACAGCTACCCCTGATTGTACCATCCTTGTGTCACTCCTGATGTGATGATGCAGTCAGCACTCCAGCTGTGTCTCCTTCCTGCCAAGGGCTGGGAAGCAGACTGGGAAATAGTACACCTGTTTTTGACATCCATCCAACATAATTCACTTGAGATCCTAGAAAGAAGAATGCAGAGGCATCCTCTGAAGATCTCTAACTCAAAGATCTGTGGAGAAGGAGGCTATGTCCTCATAGCCGGGAACTCATCCATTAGATTTTTCCAGTTGTTTGCTGCTTTAATATGGTTTTAGCAATCCAGGGCACAGGGACACAAAAAATTCCTAGAGGTACATTTTTTTTGTACCTTCTGGATAACCATCCAGAACATCATAGATCTCTCCATGGGAAAGATCATGCAATAGCCATCTTCTTACCAAGGTGCTTTGGATTCAGTGCTGCTGAAGACTATAGCTTCCTGAGCTGGAAAAGCATAACAATCTCTCTGAATTTCACTGGAATTCATCCCATGTGATGTTTGGTTCCCTCAAACCAGAAATTGTGAGGGCAGATATTTTCTGATCTCTCTAAATCTCTTGTTGCACATGTTGCATTACTCTAGCTATGTCCATAGGAATGAGACAGGGGCCCTATTTGTCTAGGAAGAATAAACCCAAAGAAATACGAGCAAAAACCCTGCAGTGGGTCAGATATCTGGGCCCCTATCCTGTCTCAAACAAAGGAATAAAAGAAATTGCAACAAGAGAAGGTGAAGGATGTTATGTCCTCTGATTTCCCTCCCTTCTTAGGAATGATGTGGCAATCAGGTTGGCTTTGCCCAGAAATACCAAGCAGTTATTAATAATATTTATTATTCCTCAGTGTTTTTCCACTGCCCCAGCAAAGCTGGTAGCCAGCTGCTTTTGAAAGGTGCATAAACCACTTATCATCAAACTAGGAGAAAAATTCTTAGTATCTAATCTGGACATAGAAAGACACTATGCAATTTTAATCAAAATCTACTGTAAACACTTCATTTGTTTTGATGTTTGAACTGTGATGATCAAAGTTCAAGCTGTGCTTATTGCGCACTTGTTGAATGTAAAAAGAGAAAGAACACACATGACATTATTTCTGTACCCTGATTGCCTCTGATGAACAAGTTTCTGATGCAAAGTCCCAAAGAAGAAGAAATTAAAATTCACTGTGTTTAAAAATTTGGATGTCCAAGCCTAGAATCCCTTTCCCATGAATACTTCTTAAAATTCAACTCCATGGATGCTCATGAAAAGCGTCCAGAGTGGACAAATTCTGGCAGTGTGGATTTCAGTTTCAAATGAATATTAGCCATCCTTTTAGAAGCATTCATTAAACCAAATTTTACAGCATTAATCATAAAGGACTCTGAGAGATGTCTTTAAGTTCATTAATGAAATGAATCAATTAATATATTATGGAATGTATTTACTTCTAGACAAAACCATAATATTCCAACTATTATTATAATGGCCATTATTATTTTCTCTTTAAAATTTGTTGCACCTTTTAGAGGCACTTCAGTAACCATGTTGTTTCAGGATACAAAGGGCTATAGAGCATTGCCCACTCTGAACAGTCCTCTGAATGGGGCCTTTGTTTTGTGTGCTGTTTTGGTAGGAAATGGTTGCTATTTAGGTCTCCAAGAGGGAATATAAAACTATGCTCACCTAATCAAACAGACCAGTAAATACAGCAGTTAATCTGACAACTTCAAATTCCTGAATTGCATTTGGAGAAACAATTTAACACAAACAATCATTTAAAGCCTGCATTAATCATCCACCTTGGGTTACCAAGATGCATAATTTGTTTTCATTATTGCAAGCTCGTGGTTCTAAGTGACATTTCTAGCAGTTGGATGTTTTATTAAAACCAAAAGAGGAAAAAGGTGCTGTTAATCTTTTCCATCAACAGAGCTGTAAAATAAAAGCAGGGTTATCATAAGTATCAGAAGATAGACCTGTCAGAACTCCATGTCTGAAAAACGTAACTGTCTTAAGTATTTTACATAAGAAGAACAAAATTGTTTGTGAACTAAATCAGCTATTGTTCTTCACGGTGGCAAAATGTTCCTTTCTGAGCAGCCCTGCCTGGTGAATGTGAATCAGGAAGTATGGCTTCTTTTGATTGTATTATTTACATATCTACAATAGCTTCAGAGTTACCTTGAACAGGTTCAGTGGGCACTTTAGAAACAAAAGGGAGAAAGGGAAAAATACGTGCAACAGAAAATTCCACCTGGCACTTCAGTGCAACACAGAATGGCTCTTTAAAACAGCAGCAGAAAAAGGCTTCTTCATATGGATAGAGTCAAATGTAAAGATATAACTGCTATGTTTATGCCTTGTGCCTCTCAGAACAATAGCAACCTTCAGCAATCTTTTGCTTGTCTGTCCTTGCAATGTTGCAAGGAGGTTTGGCCAAAGTTGGCTGTGTTTGTAAAACATAACACAAACTCTTAACATAAACTCTTTCTTCCCTCTTACAACAAAAAAACCCAAAAAAAAACCAAAAAAAAAAAGAAAAAAAAACCAAAACCCATCAAAAAACCTTGGCTTTTAAAAGAGCCATTGTCACTTCTAGCTGAATGTTTATTTTACTGTCTCCTGCACAGCAGAGGACATTCCACCTATAAAGAGCAATTATACAGCACTGGGATAATTTGAATACTCTAATCAATGCTAGTTAAAGTACAGATAAATAAATTTTTATAGTGCCAGAGCTCCTACTCTCCACGGAAATTATTGTTAATTTATTGAATCAATAATCTTGGAACAATAAATTATAATGCCTTTTGTTTTACTAAACCCATCTTGTAGCATGTTTAAAAAGCATAGCTTTATAAATATTGCAACAGGCTAGGGGGAGATTTTCAACCAAGGCTTTGTGTTTGTCCCATTATGGAAAAGATTAAATTGTAAAAGCAAAAGCAAAAAAAAAAAAACCAACAAAATGAACAACAAAAACTTGAAGGTGAAGAGACACTGAAAAAATAAATCCTTAAATACAGACACTGCCTGGATTGTAGCTCTTTTGGGACTGAACTTTTTAACTCCTTCATTACTAACCATGCTTTTATCAATTTATTTTCATAAAGTAAATATTACACTGGATTTACAAGAACACACATGTTTAAAAATACAAGACCAGAGACTGGTCTTTACTACAGCATAACTTTGCAATAACTATTGACTTCAGCAGCACAGTCCCGGGTCTACATCAACCTGACAGTGATCATAGCTCACCCAACAACTGAAAGTATATAAAGATAGATAGATAGACAGACAGACAGATAGACAGACAGATAGATAGACAGACAGATAGACAGACAGACAGACAGACAGACAGACAGACAGACAGACAGACAGATAGATAGATAGATAGATAGATAGATAGATAGATAGATAGATAGATAGATAGATAGATAGATAGATAGATAGATATTTTAGAAGCCATATCACCCCAAAAGATACCAGTGGAATTATTTTAATCTTTAGAAAACATCATTCAGGCTAGCAGGTATCCTTTAGGTAGCATTGACTTCTTCATAAGCTTTCTTACTCTATATTTTTGTAGTACCTATTGCAAGCATCCTTGGCTGGTAAGGTGCTAGAGAAACACAGTAAATCTTATTATGGTCTGGACCCTGTGGAAATGTTCCACGCATCTGTAGCTCACTGATTGCAGTTTCTATCAGTTCAGTAAGACGCTCAGACCGCTTCTTGTGAGGAACTGGTGGTTTCTATTTACCTTTTCCAGATAAAATGAGTTGGAGCAGGGACTGCTGGCTGTTCAAGTGGGAACAGTTTCAGGACAGGAACAGAGATACACAGCAGGGTCTGTCTTTTACTTTGAATAGCTGGTTGTTCTGGGGCAAGGTGAGGGTTTATCTGGTGGTAATGAGAAAATTCCCCGTGAATTTAATGTGTCAAAATTGCATCCCTGTTCTTTTTGACTCGTTACTGTCAAGATCTCAACACTGGGACACTTATTGAGGAGAACCAGACCTTCAGCAAGGTGTAAATTAGCTTAGTTGAGTAGGAATTAATGATTCTGCACAGATTTGAAAGAGCTGAGCATTTAGTCCAAAGAGAGTTGACTCTGTATTGGCGCTAAAGGAAAAAATGACATGAGTTGTTATTCTGCTTCCAAACTCCTATTTTTGATGAAGGTTTGTGGAGCTGGAGCCACAGTCCCTAGCTTATGTAAGCTTCACTTATTACACAATGAGCTAAACATAAGTAAAAGTAGGCTGAATCATATGGGGATGCAAACCTGGCCAAAACCCCCAGAAATCTCTGAGGTGGGTGTGAGGAAAATCAGCTGCTGTAATTATGATGGTGGCTGTGGGGGATAAGGGAGCAGCCAGATTTGGCTGAGTTTGAAGCAGTACTTCTTGCTTTACGGACAGGGAGCATATTTTGACTTGTCCTCAAATTGTTAATTTTTTAACTCTTGCTGTTTGCAAGATTGCCAGCACGCAGATGGGAAGCATCCCTTCAAATCCTGCCCACAACACCAGGCAGCATCCAACCAGGGATAATTTTAAAGTGACTCTTTTAGTCATTGGCAGGCTGTAGCCATTTTGCCTTTGTATGTCTAACCCTGCTCACCACTGCTCTTTTTCTGGTCTGCCACAAGCCTCTGGTCTGCTGGGGCTGGAGACTCCATGGAATCATCCCTTTGTATCCCTCAGTCCCTGTGTTCTGGCATCCCACCAACACAAAGGGCATCAACCAACACACATCCCCATCATCAAAATCTTCTGTGGGAGATTTTTACTGGCATACCCACACATCTTTTTTGGTCTTAAGGATCCCTCATGGTGCTGAACTTGGCTCATGTAATCTGGGATGCTTCAGGAGTCTTTGGATGAAAGAAGCTACGTAATGAAAACCTTTTCCAGCAGGAGCAGTACCAATTATTTGGGTCTTGAGACCATGCCATTAAAATCTATGGGAGTTCTGTCATTGATTTAATTAAGAAGAGGAAGCCCAGAGTAAAAAGCTACATCCAAAATATAAATATCTATAATTTTTAAAATAGAACATGTAGGATAATGCACACTTGCAGTAATTTCTCTGGATGAGAACTTACATGATAAATGGAGGTCCAAAGTTACTATTCTAAACTTTCCCTGTAATTCAGATTAAGCTTCTATACTGTCTTTGCAGCAACTGTATAGAATCATCTTCTCTCTAACAGCATCCCCTAAGCAGATGTAATTAGGGATCTTTGGAGCCAACATATGCATATCTTAATTACAGAACCAATATGGGATACTATTTGTTCCAACATTTGCCATTAAAAAAAAAAAAACCATCATGGATATCTAACTTAATAGATAGTTATTTTCATGCTAACTTTGATTAAAATCTACTCAGCTAAACTGGTCACTCTAAATATGACACTGAATTATTATCAGGGGAGGGAAGGACCATCCAGCACCTATCCTAGCTTAGAAAAGGAAAGAAATCAGATGTTTCATCACATTGCACACTGAACAATCCCTTAGAACAAAGTTAGCATCTAAATATTACAGAATTAGAGCTGTTCACATGCTCACAGAAGTTTTAAGTTGCTAACTAAGATGGAAGGAAGAAACAGACTCTTGACTGCATAATTAAATTCAATATTTGAATCCTTGGTTTGCAAAAAAGTTTTCAACAATTTAGTTAGCTTTAATATGCTACCTGAGAGGGTTAAAAAAAAAAAAAAAAAAAAAAACAACCAAGGAGAAAGACTTCCTGGCTTGTCAAGTACCTGAGTTGTCATGATCCCACACTTTTATGGTGAATTAAGAAACTAAAAATAGTCAACATGACATATTGACAAATACATGAATTTATGAGGTTAGATCAATATATATGAGCAAAGCAAAATATGGCAGACACTGGATGTGTAAGTAATTACTGCTTACAGCATTTGTAGCTCTCTTCTCTGAGCAGTCATCAATGACTTCTCTGGAAGTCTTTTTGCATCCTCTAATTCCTGTAGTGGAAAGGACATCTCCATTCCATGGACTAATGCCTGCAGACAATGGCACAGGAAGCAGAAATGCTTAGTTTTCAGAATCCAGTCTGACACTAATCTCCTCATTCTCCATTTCTCCCCGTGAAATTAGGAAATATTAACACTTAGTTTCCTCAACAGGTGCTGTTTGTAAGCATTATAATTCCACAGTGATCATATGCTTCACAAATGCTTTGTAAATTAAACAAACTATTTTTGCAAATCCAGCAGGCTTCTGCACAATAGTTATTTTCATTAGGGGTGAGTGAACAATTATTAAAAACACCAGTTATTTATCTCTTAGAATAAATTAAGACTTTACAATTGATACTCCAAATCTCTTCCATTGTTGTCTGGTTCAAGCACTTTATCCTGTATATCCAAATATCCCACTTTCCTTAATCTAGATATTTTTATAAAACTTTCTTTTTTACAGATTTTTTGATGCTACTTGTTACAGAGGACTCACACATTCCTAGGGATACCGAATAACCTATGTTTATCTTTAGTGGCAGAAAGATCAATTTTTTTGAATATTTAAGTGTGAAGACTAGAGAGCTGCACTAGAGTAACATTCACTAGTTTATATGACACAGGTATTGGTGTATTTTTCTTCTTTTAAAATAATATCTGATTATTTCTATTGGGTTTGTTTTGTTGGTTTGTTGGGGTTTTTTTCCTGACTGGACTAAACAAAGTTTTGTCTAATGGAAATTGCATGAGGTCACTTGGGTTATTGGTATCCACTCGGATTATTGTTGTAAACATTCTACCAGGGCACTGACTGGGTAAAGGGTCAAGGTTTGGGACATATCACCTCAAGATCAGTGGATGGGCAAACAAATGGCTGTGACAACTATAAAACATAATCAACCTAGTGGATGGGACAAGGAGAGCAAACTGAAGTGATATAGTAACTTCCAAGATATATATCTGTTACTAATGGCATTACAGAACAAGACTAAAATGTAAAGATTGTGTAGCAGCTTTTAAAATTTGTGACGTTCAAGATAAAGAACAATATTATTTTCCCCCATCCACTTTCTGCCACCCATACCAGTCAGCATATGCTCAGCATTTTGCATCTCCAGAAGCACATACAAATCAAAAATAAATACTGTGACTGATATCTGAGAGGCAACTCATATCTAGTAAGAAAAGCTCACTCCTTGGAGGGCAGGCTGACAATATGCCTACGTGCTGGCCAGAGAAAGGAGAGGAGACCTGGAGGAGGGTTTTTGAAGGGAAGGTGAATTCTCCAGTAACAGGGTACAGCTGCAGTAAGGGCAAGAGCAGGTTGACTGCACTCCAGTTCATTGCCAGTTCTTAATCAAAGCCTCAGGGCTTTGAAACTACTGAAATGGGAGTATTAAATAATACTGTGGAATAGTAAAGGACAACTACAATCCCAAATAATTTCCTTCCAACTGCGGGGGATAAAGCATGCCCTTAAAATGTCCAACATCTCGTTCTTGGCTGACATGGTGGGCTGATCTATGAAAACAAATATCATATCCAGGACAGGATTTCATCTGAGTGCTGCCTGGACACTTTTAGTTGGATGACAACAGCAACCCTCTTCCCTTTTCACCCCCTTGGATCACATAAGGGCAGACAATATTCAGGTACTTCATCAGCTGTTTACTTGTCAGGACTGAGCAGGAAAGTGTAGGAATATCAGGTGTCCCTCTTGTGTCTTTTTCCTAAGCAGATACCTTGAGATATTCTTTTCTTACCAGCCAAAAAAGCTTTTCAGGGTCAAAGAGCAGTCTGAACCCCTGGTGCACCGAGATCCTGCAATCCAGTGAAGGAGCTGGGCATTCCCATGTTTTTCAGTTTCCCACTAACACTATTTTGGCTCTGAGAAGACTTGGCCATTGCTTCTGGAGGGGCAAGTGCTGGGACAGTGAAGGGAAAGAGCCACTTCCGTCAGCGCTCTCCCCCAGGCTCAAGAAGGTTTTCTCCCCACTGGGATGAAGTGATGCTGTGGCACACCTGACCACCCGTGCCCCCACCCCTTCTCTTCTGCCCTCAGGGCAGACAAGGAGCAGATGCACACTCCTGCTCGGGCTGCCCTCAGCCTTTCCTCAAAAACACTGCCATGAGACACAATGACCTCTCTCCAGCCTGGCATGCAAAAAAGCTGGAGGTGGGAAGGGCTTCTGGCCATGCATGAGCACCCAGCACAGCAGAGCAGATTCTGCTGCCTTCTTCCCAGCCAAAGGAAGCGCTGACATTACTCCCAATTATTATTATTTTTATTATTATTAGCTCCTCATGTCAAATGTTCCTCTCCAAGCCGCCAGCCAAGGTCTGTTTTTAATACAGCTTTGCATAAGGGGAGGAAAGGCAGAGGGCAAAGAAGTAGGAGCTCATGGTGATATTTCTTGCTTAATATTATTGTGTTAATTCCTTGTTTGTCCAGCAGCTGAATCATCTGTGCCTCCTCTGGGATGTAGCTCCAGCTGCTGTGAAACCTAGTGGCAAAGGCAGAGCTGATTAACTGCAGGATCTCCTGCTGCCAAATCCAGCCAGCAAACCACGTATGGGCCATTTCCCCAGCAAAATTTGTCTGTTGATTGAAAATCATAGCTGAATTTCCTCATAGTTTCCCTTCCTCCCTCCCTGCCACAAAAGAAGCTCCCCTAGTCAGGATGGGATAAGGAGGGGAGCAGAAGGAGCTGACTTTTGCCTGTGCCCTGCTACAGGTGCCACAAGGGCGTAGGCTAAGGGAGGGAAAGCAATATGGGTCTCACCTGCTGTCTGTGAGGGTTATGTTTGAAACTGCCAGGGGAAGAGCCCCAGAGGAGCCCTGTTAAAATCCAGATTACCTAAAAAATCCACACAGTCACAGTGACTGACCAGCAGACTGAGGCCACAAGAAGCTGGCACTAGAACACACTAGGTCCAGTGGCTGAGTGCAGGCGTCTGACCAGACTGCTCAGCACCCAGCAAAACAAAACCTTACAGATTCCCTTGCAGCTTGATGACTACTGCATGGCCTGCCCTTCCTTGCTCAGGAGACAAAAAAAACCAAAACAAAACAAAAAAAAAATTCCCTGTGTGATGCAATTGTTTTCCTTTGGCTTTTTCAGCTGGTGGCATAACAAGCTTGCTCACCAGACACAGGCTGCAGACAGACAACAGTGACCTGTGCTGGTCAAACTGGAGATCAGGGATTGCTCCATTCCTGGGCTATTTATTGCTACAGGTAGATCAGGAGTTGTTTTGAAATCTGACTGATCCAATGACTCAGTTGCCCAGAAGAGAACTTTGAAATACTCAGCCTGTCTGTTTCTGAAAAGGACTGTCACAAAGTGCCAGTAACCCCAGTTTGATCCCAAGCTGCCCCTTGCATCTCCAGGCAGGCAGGTTATGGAGAGCCAGGTCAGGGAAAACAGCAGTGCAGATAGCAGTGGGGAAAAGCTGGTTGCAAATGTTTTATCCTGAAGGCTGTTTTGTTATTGAAAAAAACTTTTTTTTCTTTAGAAGTCAGAGCATTTTACAAAGAACTCTTCAGCTCCTTAAAGAGTCTTCAGTTTAAATCAATTTTTTTAACTGTTGGATTTCCTCCTTTTCCTTGTTTTTTTTAATTTCTTTTTTTTTCCTTATTGAAGAATGTGGTAAGAGGCTGGAAGACACTTATTTCTCAGTTAAAAATAAATTTTGTTTGTTTGCTCATTTAAAAAAGTGATAAAAAATAAAAATAAGTACACATGGAAGAAACAACCAAATTTCAGCCAGCTTCAGAGCCACCAGCTTAGCTACATTGGCTGTTGTGCAAACACATGTAATACATTAAATTACTTAGATTGCTAAATAAATGTCAGATACATCATGATACAATTTGTAGATCAAAAATACTTAATAAAGAGAAGCCTCTTTTTAGTACAATAGCAGAGAGCAGCCATGACAGCTGCCCCTCAGGTAAGCTGGAAAGGCCACAGCAACCTGTACATGGAGACACAACTTCCCAAAATGACCAGCAAAACTGAGGGACTGCAGCAGCATCAGGCCTCAGCATCCCAGCTGGATCACTCAGCTGATGCACAGCAGCTGGTGGTGACCTGGTAGTACATCTGAACTGTTGCATTCTGAGCTGAATCGAGGCTCAGGCTCTGATTCCAAGAGCACTGAAATCACACAGGCAAGCAGCTGAAAGTGCCAGCCCAACAGTAATGCTCATGACACTCATTATGTCCCTACAGGGAGCAATTAGTGAGGCTTGTAACAGGCAAAAAGAAAGGTGATGTCCCCTGTCTTGAAAAGCTCTAATTTCATGGGAAGACAATAAGAGATCACTAAGAATAAATTAGAACAAAACCACATGGCTGGAAAAAGGGGAACTGAGAACTAATCTCTATTCACATCCTTGGTGTGACTTTGTGATTCTTGGTCATCTCTGTTTCCCTGACATATCCTTTTGTTTTCCAAAGGGGAACAAAAATCTTTGATTCTTGCAGTTATTTATGATTGCAAAGCAGTTTTAACTAGAGAGGAAACCTCAGCTGACATTCAGGAAACACAAAGAGACCATAATAAAGCCTAGCTGTTTGCTCAAGGTTACCCTAATGTGACAGTGTCTGGTGGGTGCAGGTGGCTCTTGTTCACACCTTTGGCCCCTAGCTTTGGCAAAATGTCACCTGGAGAGTTTCTGGAGCATTTCTGGAATGTCTTGAATGCCAATTGCATTTGAGCAGTTGGTGCAGAAGCCTCAGTAACACCTGAGACACAGAGCAAGCCACCAACAGCTCCAGATACCTGGCAAGCACAGCATTGGCACAGAGATATCTCAGTATTTAATCTCTGGCTGAACACAATCAGACAGGGCTGGAGTCAAAAGGATTCTTAAATGTTGTACTCAGACAGAGTTCTCTATCATGGGAACAGGAGATCATCTCTAGTGAATCTGTGGTAGGGATCCTTTGTTTCTTATGTGGAAGGATGACAAATATTTTATGCACAAGACCTTTCAATGTTGATGTGGCCACAAGAAATGTAGAAGTTTAAAAGGAGGACAACAGGAAAACAGGAAAAGCAAAATGTGACACGTTGTGTTGCTTATTCAAAGCAAATGAAGAAGGGGCCCAGCAGTTCCATACAAAGAACTGTTTGTTCGACCAACACATCAGTTTAAATTTCCTGCCTTAGTAATTTTTTTGTATCTTTTTGTCCTGTCTCTTTGTCACTCTCCACTGAACTGAAAAACATTAGCATGGTCATGTTAAAAATACTTTTTTTTCCTTTGTAAGGAAACCCTAGTGCCTCCAGATCCCTATATAGCATCACCACAGTTCACCACGAGCACACCAGCCACCAAGAGCTGAAGCTGACAGGTCGTGCTAAGGGTTTTATAAGTTATCTGGGGCTGTGAAAAATGAGGGACTTGCTAACTCTGAAGAATAATTTAACTAAATACACTTGCCCTGACCTAAAGGTGCTACCTTTGGGAATATTTCACAGTTTGACACACAGAACTGCTGAGCATCCAAAGACACCAACCTGGCTCTCACAGTAACAGAACAAGTTCTGCTTCTCTACAAACCAGGCTCTCACTGCATCACTCTCTGCACCCACATACACTTGGCTTCTCCATGAGCACTGACAGCAAACAAAGCAGCACTCAGTCAACTTCTGTGATGCCTAGAATACTTCTGACAGACCAGCAAAACATAGTGGTCCAGGAAAACCAATCTCTCCCCTTTATCCACAGAGAACACCTCTACACCAAAGTGCTACATTCACCCCCAAAAGCCCCACAGAGAATTCATGTGCTTAAGCTAATAGCTTTCAATAAAAAATAATTTTTTTAAAATCAGGTTTCTTGCCACACAATACAATAAAAATGCGTGTTTTTCTTCTTAAACACATTTTAGCTTTTGTGAGCTTGTGTGAAAAGGCTCCATTATTAAGCCTGAGTTATTTAAGCAATATTGGAAGTGCCCCTGCCCTTTTGTTAATTTGCTTGGCTTGGTGCACACATGGCATTTGTTTTATATCATGTGTGGAACTTGCTTCTTTAAAAAGTCTGCAGGTTTCAAATTCCTCCGCTTTTGATAGATGTACTGTATGTACTGTTAGGTTTAAAAAAAGTTACAGGTGGCTGCTATTTTTCCCAATTCAGACCACAAAAGCCTCTTTATTGAAAGGAGTCCTTAATGAAAAAGAAAAGTAGAGCTACTGTATGTGAGGTTGCAAAGAACTCTGGTGGAAATATTTGGTGTTTACATTTTGCCGAACTATTTATACTGTGGACACATACTACAGTAAAGGCTCTCTTTTCCCTGCATAATAGAAATCCTTGTGACTGAATTCTATATACTTAGTATGGTTTACATTTTTTATCCAGCCTTACCACATTTTATTCCACCGTGCTTTCTACACGGCTCTGTCTGAGTCTGTAGCAGAGCTGTATAATAGCAACACCTTCTGGAAGAAGGGAGACACTGGAGAATCCTTTCTGATTCTTGCAGCTTGTTGCACTCACCAGCCAGTGTACATTACTAATAAGGCAGAAGCTCGGAGTAACAATTAAAATACATCACTGACTGTATGTGCATTTATTGCTTCATTTAGCAGTAATTGAAAACTCTGTGGTTTGCTTTTTTTTTTAATACCTCTTTCAGAGCCTTTTTGTTCAGAGTACTTTAACAATTAATACTCAGTGTTTTAGTTACACCAGATTTATGGGTCTGAGTCTCTGCTGTGTACACCTTTTGTCTGGTGATACGAAAAAGCAGAGGAGCCACCTCTTCTCCCCTCAGAACAGCATGAAGAGGAGCATTCCCAAACCCTGCAGCAGAGCTCCCCAAACCACCAGTCAGCAAACGATGTGCTGTGGCCTACATTTAACATCAGACAAGTCTTACTTAATCTTAGATAAGCACCACAGCCTTCCTAGTGTCCTTATAAACAAAATTCTGCCCCTGAAGAGCCTCTCACTGCCTTTGGTATTGGGGCTTTAAAGTTTTTGCCAAAAAAGACAGGCGGCCCTTTCTGAGTGTTGCTAGAAGACAGCTTTGCAAGCACAAGTAAGAAACAGAGGGTGGGTGGCAGGAGGACTCCTTTAACTGTCTTTAACTTCAATCTATGGCAATATTTTCTTTTGCAAAGTACTGCAGAGAGATACCCTTACAGCAGCAGCAGTGGCAGCAACAGCAATAATAATAATAACCATACCACCTCTAATTAGATCTTTGAACAGAGGTGCAATGATTTTCACACCACTGCTGTAAAGATGAGTTCTGCTAGAGAAACAGGGAGAAAGAACTGAATTCCTTGGTGAAATGAACTATCAAAGAGAGTAAGGACAGGGACAAAAGAGCTTCCACATATTTTAACTTTGAGGCTACACATTTCAAGCACAAAATTTGCTTTAATGGTACCAAACTAGTGAACGGTCTTATTCCAAAACACTGGGCATTTTTCAGATGGATTATTAGTTTCTGCAATATTCAGTTGGCTTGGAGGATGGCAGGACTGAGAGTCCAGACAAGCCTCATAAACCTGGATGTGTTTTCTCAAACAAGGCAAGTCACAGTCTGGTTCTTCCTGATGAGCAACCCAGGGTGAAACCCGACAAGTTTTGATGATTTTGCAAAGTTAATACGAGATTTCCATTTTGCTTTTAATTTTCAAATGGTGTGTCTCTGAGCAAAATTTGCTGCATTCTGCTGTTTCTATATCTTCCATGCCTCATTCACATCCTTGGTCAGGGTTTCATTTTTTGGGTTATTCCATTTCTTTTTGCACACCCATACTTGTGTATGTATGACTCCTGCAGTGCCAGCTCCTGTCCACCTAATAAAGAAGCCAGTGTACTGCAAAGCGTGCACAGTGCAGCCATCATCCACAAAACATTCTGACTTAGCTCACTCCATTATGCAAATCAGCTCTGAGGAGAAGCCTTCTGGGAAATGCAGAAACAGATTTTTCCATGATGGAAAAAATGAAAGAGCCCTGCAAGGTATGTTTAGGTGTGTCAGGGGAGGGAAACTGTTTAAGAAAAATAGTTTGTCAAAGGTTTTCATGATATATCTGATTTTGGCAAAGCGTTTGAGGGCTAGTGGTACCAACGATAGCCTAGCGTGTGATACCCACCCCCCAGCTACTCCTGGCAAACACACTCCACATCTTTCTAAGTAATTCCATGCCTTTACCTTAAAAAGCAGGGACCTGGGGCATGATCCTGCATGAGGGCAGAATGCAGAGCATTAAGGAATCCATGAGGGGGCTGCAGGCAGCTGCTCAGAGTGGCCAGGTGAGGATAGCTATCTGAGCAGGAGAGGGAAGGCCATATGGCACCAGCTGTGCTCTGGCTCCCAGCAGGACAACCTCTCCTCTCATGAATATAATTTCCACAGCATGCACAAGAGTGATTTGCTATTGCAATAAGCTGTTCCTCTCCTTTTCCTCACCTGTACCTGTCACCTTCGGGCAGCTGAGCTATCACACAAAAGAAAAAGACAGTACAAGGAAAACTGCAAGCTCTGAGCCCTGCACTGTGACGGTGCTCCCTACTGCCACCAAAAATGAGCACAAAATTCTGTAGGGAAGCCTCTTCCCTGCCCCTTCTGCTTCACGTGAAAAATGGCTGTGTCTGCCCCCCACACCTGTAGATGCCAAGAGCCATGAGGTGACTGAGCCAACAGGACTGTCACAAAGTTCTGAAGTCCTTCTCCCTGCTTCTGCCAGCCCAGCCTCGCTCCAATTGACACAGCTCCAGCATCCCCTGAGCTGGGGAACGGGTTAATCCCAGGACGAGGGGAGTTTGTGACAAACCAACAGCTAGGCTGAGAATCCCTAGCGGAATTTTAACATGTCTGGCCTGGGATCCTCAATCGTTGATAATGACAGGCATTACCTGACCCAGCCAGCTTGGGGATCGCGATAGCTGTTCTCAAGAATTTGCAAATCGTTCTCCAGTTCCTGGCTCCTTCCCTCTGACTATCTTGGCAGCCTGTTCTGGCAGCCAGACTATCTCACCTAAGACTTCTCCAGCTGGTGAAGCATCTTGGCGCTCCTGCCTCTCCATGCCCACACACTTTCATCAACTTCAGCAGTAACCCTTTTAAGTGTTATCTCGCAGCCCTAATTACTTCAAATACATTTTCTGCCTGACGCCGTCGGACAGGTGGAAACGGAGCGCCATCTATTGCTGACTAATAAAAGGCTGTTTCGGAAAGGATGCGACAACAGCTCTATTCCAAAGGGTGCCTCGGCTGCGGGATTCCTGCAATCCAGCGTCAGCATCATCCCCACGGCCGCCAGAAACAATTCCGCTTTGGACTGATGGTTAAAGCCTTGCCGTTTTCCAGAAAATACATCTTTAAATTCGGAATGTGTCCCTAGCTAATTTCTTCGACCTGGAAATACTGTGAGAACCAGCTTCCCTGTAATGTTTGTATAATTATGTAATTAATTTTGCCCTGAAATATTACGGCATTAATCTCTCTCTGGTGTTTCTATCTGACACAGGCAAACTATAAAGCTGGTCTCTGCACAGTTTGTAGTCCCGAGCCTCTGGCAACACTGGCTGTGCCTGCTTTATGACTGTGAACAGCTGATGTGAAAGAAAGGAGTAATCTCCAAGCCAAGCGTCTGCACTTGTCTGCAGCCCAGGAGCCTTCCAAGAACCTGAGGAAGAGAGCAGTGGTCAGCATTGCCACAGGTGGGAGGAGGACTCGGTTTGTAACAAGGCTTTAATGTGAAGCTGAAGGTCATTTTCTTGTCAAAGTTCTTGGGACTTCCCTGCATGGGATAATAATTCACAAATGTGTATCCCAAATAAGACAAAAACTCTGAAAATACTATCAGCAGTCTAGGGTGGCTAGATTTCCATGACAGAAGCAAAAGCTGTGTCTTTTCTGAGTCCCATATACAAATTTTGAATATGTTTGAAAGGATGCTAATTGTTAGCGCCCGATGTTGATGCTGTAATTTCTGCTTCGTGCTTTAAGCTGCTACTGCAACCTTTCCCACAAAAATGCAAAGATTTGTGGTGAGGACAAAGCTAGGAGAACTGATGGGGAGAGAACTGAAAACACTAAACCAAAGGGCTGCTGTACACAAGCTGCAAAGACCAGGAGCATGTTGTCTAACACTGTGATGCTTCTAATAGATCTGGCTGTAAAGATTCCTGAGAAAAGGAGAGGGTAAAGACGACAAAAAAAAAAGATGAGCAAGACCACTTTAAAGTGTCTGCAGCCATAAACTTGGGATGTCTTCAAACTCTTAGAAAAAAACCCCATCTCTGATACAGTGTAAACAGCTGTGTTTGTTGCGAGCTCCATAATACCTGCTACCTTTTTTTCTAAAGCTCTACACGCCTTAGAAGGGAAAAAAATATTTTTAAACATTATTTTTTAGCACATATGATGGAGATGAAAAGTGAAATATTTGTATCAGGCAGTTTAAAAACAGAAATGCCAAGGAAGAGAGATATTCGGTTTATTTTGCAAAATATCCTTAGGATTTTTAAGATTGTTCTGGACGGTTCTATGACCTGGCTCATAATTTTGGGTTGGGCTTTATGGTTGATTCAAAAGTCAACTTAAAATGTATAATCAGCATGCTTATGACTCATTGCTTCTTTTAAATGAATAAAACTGCTTATTCTTCATAAATAACAGAAAAGAGAGCAAGCAATCAAAATAAGAATTAAATCATTCCAATTCAGGTGTGTTCCCCTTGAGACCCTGGGATTCCTTCAGTTTAATATCCTGTAGCCCAGATAATTATTCACTGCTGCCAGGAGTGTAGGAGACCACTTTCACCTCACAATATGTGTTAGGAGAGCATGACATGGGTCACATGGCCTTGAGGCTGAGCCTTTCTAACAGCTTTGACTTTGTTCTATCCCCACCTCTTTCCCTTTTCTCGCAGCAGTGGCAGCAGATTGTCCTGACAGCATTGCCAGGAGAAGAGAAGGTATGAGCCTTCTCACCATCCAGATCTCACCCATCCACTGGCCAGGTTGAATTGAGAGCAGTATAAAGGACAAGGCAGCACAGACTGAGGTGGAAAATCTGTCCCAGTCTGTTAGCGGCTGCTCCTTCTACTCAAGGGAAGAGTGGTGGTCTTTAGGCAGGACCCCCAGTGGGATGAAGAGATGCTGAAGTGGAGGGATGTGCTCCTGGCAGGACTCCTACACATTGACTCAGCTCTGACACACAGTAGGTACAACCTTACAAAGATACTGGGCCAATCCATCACATCTCTGGCAGACAAGCAAGGAGGGTTCAGGAACAGCAACCCCACCCTATGTCAGCTGAGGGCATCCTACCACCAGGAAAATGTCACTGAACGTTGTCACTGCCATCAGAAAGGCTGAACTTGGCTGAAATCTAATCAGCAAGGAATTGAAAATTGCTTTGTTATGACTCTGAGTACCACTGGTGATAATCTGGGGAGTAGTAATGAAAAAATAGAGAATGTGGTGTAAGAAACTAAATTTACAAGGTAGCACTCTTGGGATTAAGATGGTGGTGGTTGTGGTCCACTCTTAGTTAGACTGTCCCAAATGCTCCCCTTTGTACATTATTTCAGTATAAGAAGAATTTTATATTGGTTTTTGTTTGGTTTGGAAGGAACATAGTACTAAAGCTTTTAAATAAGTACAAAATTAATTAATACTGTTGTGTTTCTTGGCAGGACCAATATAGAAGGTTTCATGTTGAAATACACTACCTCTGTTCTCTGTATTTGCTTTTGCTTTTTTTTTTTTTTTTTTTTTTTTTAAAGAGGACAGGGTGCTGGATGGCAGGGGAAGGAGAAGGTATTTTTTTGTTTGGAGGGTTGACCTATTTTTTTTTCCTACAGCACATTTAAAGCTGGGAAGGTAACCAGAACAAGATCCAAATTCCCAACCTGTAGCAAACTTCTGGTATCAGATAAATAAGTGGTTTCGGGTTAAAGCAAAAATAGTTACAAATTACCTTCTGGAGAGGTACTCCAGTCTGCTCCAAAAAGTAATGTGGTAGAAGCAGTTACGGATGAAGGAAGGATATTCTAGTTTAAAACAAACCACAGTACATTACAAAAGCTCTGCAAAGCCTGTTCTAGCTCACACAAGCTCCCAGGGCTGTCAAGAAAACACCAAAGGCCCGAGTCGCCTGGGATCAGTAAGTTTAAAGGCAATCTGTTCTTCCTGAGCTATGAGAGTCCTGTGAGACTAGGACTCCATTCCAAACTTCTGCTAGCAGCAATGCCAACTAGGAGCATGGTGAATTGTGATTTCCCCAGCATAGCTGTGCCAACCCAAGCCCCAAATGACTCCGTTGTTCTAGCAAAAAAAAAAAAAAAAAAAAAAAAGTGCTTTTCCTTGTACAAATTTTCCTGTGCGGGGCTGTGGCCAGGTATGGTTTTACTGTAAAAACACCAAATGCAGCTTCACTGGCAGATCTGCAGCCATCTGTCTGCACTGATGAAATGCCCCTAAGCACAGGCGTAAGAGCACAGCATGTTACACTTTGGTTGTAAGCAGGGCTGAAGGTTGGCTGTGTACAGCAGGTCTAAAAATCCATTGCTTCCACACAGAGGCTTTGCTGTTCTCTTTGCGGCGCTGTGTTTACTCAAAGGAAGCTGTTGTGAACTTCAAATATGCAAGGTTGTTTTGTTTTTCTTTTGTGCACAGAAAGCAACTTCTTTCATTCCCTGCAATTTCTAGGGGAAGGGAGAACTGCACGCAGCCCTCGATGGATGTCTTTTTTCAGGTGGAAGAAAGAGCCAAGCAGGCATCTCAAGTTAAAAGGATAATTTGCTTAGAAAGTTAGAATTGTGATAAAGAACCTAGAGTCATTCTGCCTGTGGAAATCAGAGGGGCCACAACATGATTGCTAGAGACAAGGCAGGGCTTAGACGCAAGATAATTGAAGAAAAGTTGGGAATTCAGTGTTTTATCAGGGAACAAATGTTCCTGTAGTTCAGGCATTTGAAAATCACATTAACCTGGAAAAGCAAAAGCAGGAACAAGATACAGACATGAACGTAATAGATACTGACTGCAGTGGCTTCAGGGCAGATGCTAGCTCTTACTTCTGCGGTGGAGGTCACAGAAGAACCTTTTTGGTTCTTTTTTTCCCCCATTTTCTTTCAAATCAGCATTACATCATGTGTTTAAGCAACAAAAATAATTCACTCGTGAGCAGAAAGGAAGAGGCCAAAAACCATGGTAATTTGGGTCTTACTTACCATGGGTCTTACTCTGTGTTTCTCAGCCACTTTACCCCATCTTGTACATCCACAGACTATCTGGTCAATTGAACACTTGTGGTGACACACAAAGGATCAAGAATGCAGCTGTAGAATAACCTCCTTGTGGAGGGGACTCTCCTGAAAGCAGAGGGAGCAGAGGAAACCTGACCACATCTTCACCTGGCCAGGCAAGAGGCCACAATGCCCAATTCTTCACTAACACACACAGGCAGCAAAGGGCTCTTGCAGTTGCGAGCTGCACACACAGCCAGGCAGTTTTGGAGCTGAAAGATTTTGGATAAGTCGCTGAATTGCAGCTCAAGTCCGTCTTTTCTCTCTGAAGCAGTAACTGAAGTGTTTTTTTTTCCACAGATGGCTGCAGGGCTTCCCTGTTGTGTGGGCTTGGGTCAAGATCACAAAGCTAAACACAGTAAATGCTTCAAGTCTCACCTCTGTGGATTCTTTTATTCTGTGGTGCTTGGTGACATAAAAGAACTTTGCATTTGCAAAACAGCTGGTCCTCAATTAGGAAAAGTGCATATGCAAAAATTATGGCCGCTAGACATGCACAGAAACCTGACTTTCTGGAGTAGATTCCAAAGTCCTCCTTGCAACTTGCCTTCCTCCCCTGAGGTTCAAGTTGTGTTTGGTCCCCATACACAAAGGAGAAGGGCTTAAAATGGACAGACACTTATGCAAAAACACAGCACTATGCCCAGATGCCTGATATTGATATAATTAATTTGCTTCTGAAGAGTCATAATCCCAGAAGGTATCACCTGGGATTCGGAGCAGAGCATTTAGGCAATGCAAACTCTTCCAAGGTTAGGTGAAAAAGAGCTGGGTGTTTATTTGTTTAAACCAGAATCCATACTGTAGGCTGACAAGGCCTGGAATTATAGAAGGTTTGGCCATGCATAAGCTTGATTTTTCTCGCATTTAAATGTCACTGTCAGCTGTAGGCAGTGTTCCAGCTTGTGAAGTTTTACTGAAACTGGAGGCAACACTGAACTTGGCAGAAATGTGATTGTAGGGTTTAATTGAAAGAATAAGCCTGCTATTACAAATTAATGTGGAGAAGGCAGCCATGGTGGAATCTGTCTTCAGGTCCATATGGTCCTCCATTGTCGAAGTCTGGAATTATGAGACATATTTCTTTGCGTGTTTAAGAGATTTTAAGATCTCTGACAAACAAGGTTTTTAACCTTTGTTCATGGAAGAAGGGCTTTTAGGCTCTGGAATGAAGCAGAGTTTTCAAGAGTGTGTATTAGATAGTAGAACAGTGTGTAGGTTTATCACAGGGTGAGAATTTTAGATATATGGGGTTTTAGGATGGCAGACAGATGAAGGCAAGATGGAGAAATCCACATGGCTTTTGGGCTTTCTTCCTTCTTCCTCATCTGCCTCCATCTTCTGCTGTGAGGTGGCAAATTATAGATGGCTTAGAGTAGAGTCCAACTTTCTAACATGTTTAATAGTTATTGGAGAAGTATTATAAATACTGATTACGTGGATTGTATAAATAAATCCACGCCACCCTGAGAGTGGGGGCATTTGGGGTTATGTGCCTTGAACTGACCTGCAATGAAGAGCTCTGCAGGTCAGGAACAGAATGTAATGATAAGAAATAATAAACTATGAAGAAAACATAAGAAGAGATGACTCACAGCCTTTCCTTTACAAGATCTCTGGCTGGGGAAAACAAAATTGTACATTCTCGGTGTCAGGAAAACAGCTGATCAACAGAGACACGCAAAAATATTTTTTATAAACGTGAGATCCATTGCTCATGGATCATACAGTCTGTCATGCATTTACCCTCACAGCAGTCACTCTGCTCCCAGGGAGCTATCACCCCCATTCTACAGCTGGAAAATAGGAGCTAGGAGGGTTACCTGTCCCACTGAAAGGACAGAAAGGAACTGATCAAGGATTAACTGCTAGTCTCGTCTTCTTTTCCAGCTTGCTTATAATTTTTCCCTAAAGAAAATCACTTATCTGATAAACTTATATTATGGCCTGCAGAGAAGTAGATATTATGTGCACCAAGAGAAGCAGTGGCTTTTAAAAATAAATCATTACAAACCATCCTGGGTTTTTGCAATTTACTGTAATTGCAGTTTGATTTTCAGTTTTCCTGTGAAAGATCTCAAACTTAGCATCTTATGACTGAATGAAGCAGTTAACTGTTAAAATATTCTTGGTGGATTACTGATTATCTGTGGGTGATATTTTTTTTTCCCTGAAAAATTGCTTTCATTTTTAAAAATGAAAACCATAACACTTTCTGGCGACCAGCTCTACACAAACACAAAATTATTTTTCCTGATGGTACCTGTTTAATCAGAGAAACAAAAAAAAAATCAGGTTAAACAATTCTAAAGCAGATGAATTTTGCCCTAAACTTTATATATAATTTGATGAGAGTTTCACTGAGTCAAACATTGGCTCTCTTTCATGCTGCTTAAATTGCAGTAACAGATAATAAAGCCTTGTTCATGCTACTTTCTCTTTCCAGGAAAAAGTTGCCATAAAGAGGCTGCGAGGCTTGGCAGAGATATACATGTGTCCAGAAAATAAGGTTGGGGTTTTAATATGATATTATCCTGTAATACTGGGGGAAGGTCCCTTTTCTTCTGAAATTTTCTTTTACTGACATCTCTCTTAAATTCTGGGTTGTGTTGCTTTAATACTAAAAAACTTGTCAATATTACACATATGCAAAAATAGGTAAATAACAGTGAAGTTGATTTTTTTGTTGCTGTTGAAATGTGAAGGAAATGTGGAATAAGGAGTCTTCCTTTGTGCCATTCAGATATACCAGCATAAGGGAATCCTCCCAAAGGACTCTAAGAGCTAAAGAGCTAAGAGGTACCATCAAGCTCTAAGATTCACTCTAGCAGAGGTAAGAAATTGCAAGGTAGGAACTCAGAAAAGTTTACCTCTCAAAAACAGGCAGCTGTCTGACCTAAAAATGTGCTGATCTGTTATGGTCCATATACATAATATCAGGCTCAGTTACAAGGCTTTCATGCACATATTGTTAAATAAGCCTCTGCCCAGGCTGGCAGATTGTTAGTCTGGATTCCCTGAAGTAAAAAAATAAATATATAAACTGCGCTTTGCCTCTTCAGGAAGTCCTACTGCATGAGGGACAAAGTGCAGCATTTGGGGTCTCAGTGGATTCCTTCCATGACACCAAAAATACAGGCAATTAAGTAATACTATGTCTTCAACTTATTTTTTAAAAAGAAGCCTTATTTCAGGAATGTGACAGGACCAAAAAGGCAGAGGTTCCTCAGTGAAAATTCTTCCAGTGTGCTATGCAAGCAAGGCCTGTGTTCCCAGAACTGTTTCTTTGGTCCTTCAGGAAAACACACACACCACCAACTTTCCTTGATTCCCACCTTAACACACACAGAGGCTACAAACTCAGCAGTCTGAGAAGTCCTTGGCACAGCCACTGAGAAATCTGAAGAGCTTTGGATTAGTGACTCACCTGACAGCAGCTATTAGCACTTCCCATCCTGACACAGGCACCGAAGATGAAGACACCAAAAAAAAGCAAAGGGAAATGTCATTTCTCTCAGCAAGAAAACATGTCTGGGATAACCAGAGCTGGACTCAGCTTCACAAGCCAAATAATGACTTTGCAAGTGGAACTGTGTGGTGATTGCTGCCACCTGACAGCAAAGTAAACATCTTGATTACAACAAATTGAGGACAGGTGAGATCTGTCTCCACTGCTGAGTGACTGACCCATTCCTTTGAAGGGACAACCCTCCATGGAAAAGGGATTGGCATCTGGGATTAGAGAGGATTTCTAACTTTGAGTTTAGATCAGACTCTATGTTTTTTTTCTTCCAGAGCCATATTCTACCTGCAAAAGGTGGAAGTAGCAAAGGACACCTGTGCTATGAGTTATGTTTACAGGTAGGTATTTGTGGGAGTGCACTTTAAAGACAGGATACCTGACAAAATTCTCAGGTTTTCTGTTTTTTGTATGATACAAGGGTAGATTCTGCAGTGGAGCATGGGAATGATATGAAGTTTATAAGCATTTAAAAGCAATGTGATTCTTAGCTGGGAGGATCCAGAATGATAGGATGGTCAGAACCCCATCCCTAGAGGTAAGAGATCCTAAGACAGTAGGATTAACTGTGACATTTTTCCGCAAATTTTAAAACACTAAGGTGTCCTAAATAGATGGGTGTGTTTTCCACTGTCTGCTCTAGTCAGTTTTCAGACATGCCCTCATGACAAACATACAAAATCTTCAGAAAGTCCTTTCTTATTGTCATGGGTTGGAGTGCTAAATGTACCCAAACTCAGTATTCTGTCACCATCTGATCAAACTGGGCTGTGTGGGGTGCTGTAATTGTCTGTTCATGGACAACTGTCAATAAACCTGCTGGGGCAGTTTTCTGATCTCTGCCACAACCCAGCCTCCCTCCAGGACAGATCTTCTGCTGATGGGCCAGAGAGTGTCACTGAGAGAATTCCATCATCCCACTGGGAAATGCTCCAGACAGGGAGAGGAGCCAAGGATTCCTACCTGGATAAAAATCTGGGAGTTGGAACACCAAGGATTCCTACCCGGATAAAAATCTGGGAATTGGAACACCAAGCAGCTTTTCCACTGCATTCTCAGAGGAACACCAGGCCCATCTCTCCCCACTGGACCTTCAGTGAAAAACTCCACTTTTCTCCAGGAGCATCACTTCACCAGAGCCACATCTGCCACTGGGACTGCAGCCACCATGGGATGGCACTGCCACCAAAACCCTGACACACAGGGGGACAGCTGGGATCCTGACTCTGTCACTGGGTTTATTTGTTTGTCTTACTGCATGTGTTTTGGTTTTATTGTTTATTTTAGTTCCCCTAATAAAGAACTGTTATTCCTATTCCCATATCTTCACCTGAGAGCCCCTTAATTTCAAAGTTATAGTAATTGGGAGGGAGGGGGTTTAAATTCTCCATTCCAAGGGAGGCTCCTGCCTTCCTTAGCAGACACCTGTCGTTCAAACCATGACACTTATCCAACCTGGGACTTCACAGCAAACTAAGTATTACAGACTTCACTCAGGGACAAGGTTTGTATGAGCTAAAGGAAGATTGAAAAAAAAAAAACTAACCCAGAATTCAGCAACAACTTAAGCAAGGTCTGGGGCATTAAAGTTTAAGAGCCGTAATCAAAGTGTCTAGCACCTGGGAGATACTCAAATCCTGATGTTTCACAGGGCCTGATTTCTGAACTGGCTTCAGATCCTTACAAAATCTGCTGTGGGTAAGAGCAGCCCTGCTCTTCCTATGTATGGCATCTGGGCATGTGCTTTTGCCTTCCTGTGGCCAAGCAGGGATCTGGTCACCCTGCAACTGGTATAGTGCCAGCAGTGCCACAGAGGGGAGGTGGGGAATAGGGCAGCTGGAAAGGAGTGGAGCCATTCTCTTCATCACACTCAGAGCACAGAAATCATCTCAAGTTATGTTCTGAGCTAATACTGGTTGTAGTCTCTGATGAAACCGATGTTTCCCCTGGCTCTGCTGGGTGGTGAACTACGCAAATGTCACCTAAAAGGCAGCTAAGTCACAGTCTAGTTTAGGACTGTGGAGTGGTACAGTAGACGAATTTCATCCCTGTCAAAATGAGTGTCAGAACTCCCCAGCTGTTATACAGGAGATGGTGTTTCTGGTAGTGGCAGACTCCCAGCACATATTTAATGAGCACACCTGTAAAGGAGAGATATAAAATCAACTCCCTCACACATAACAATCCTGCAAAGCACACAATTCCAGATCATGGCACTGCTTCACCTGCACAGACCCCATCTAGACCAGAGCTTTGTCTATATCTGCCTTTGGGCAGACCCTGAAGTTCCCTGAATACTTGCTGTGTACTGAGGATGGCTTGTCTGCTCCTGAGCATTTACAGAATCCCACTTTACAGATATCCCACACAGCAAATCAGTATCAACTCAATCAGCTTTTTCTTTGAAAGGCTGTCTTGTAGGCCATGAATATGCACATGTGCCTTACTTACACAAGCAACTGTTAACTCAGTAAGAAGACAACTTAAAATATTACATTACTTATGTTGTATCAAACTTTAAAGTGTGAGTGCATTTTACAGACTGTGGTTAGAGCTCACCCATTTGAAATATTTTGTTGTGCATTTCTCCTTTAGGGTTAGGTAATGATCTATTTATCTCACGACACTCAGTTTGGTTAGGATTTTATTTGTGTATGAGTTTTCTTTACATCACTAAAAAAATAAGGGTTGACTTATACCACCATTAAAGTTAGGGATAATTGTCTAAAGACCACGAAGAGCTTGAATAAACCAAAGTTGAATCTTCTAAAAGAATTATGTCATGTGCAAAATGAGAAGTGTTAATCAACAGAGGCTATTCTGAAATAATTTCTGAAGAAAAATTATCTTGAATTCTCAGGATTTTAAATCCCTAATTTGTACAGATACAATATAGTAGCACCTGCAGGTGAAGCACAACAAAAATTCTCTTACTGGGCATTAAAAATCATTCCCTTGGGAGAGAGTAGTAAACACCCCCTCCACATTTTTGTATCTTCTTTTAAAAGCTTGTCATTGGAGAAGCATCCAACAAAGGTACTAACTACAGAAAATTTTGCTTTTCTTGGCCAATGGGGCAATTTGTTAGCTGCTGTTGGAAATCACCACTGTGATGCCACAATATGAAAACACTGAGCAAAATAAAAGAAGAAAAGCTTCAATTCAACACTTTTGTTGAAATAATCTTAAAACTGGCATTTCTAATGCTGACTGCATATACTAGAATCCCCAAATTTGTTTTCATGTCCTCTTTATATGAACACAGTGCAGGTTATTTGCTTTCTGCTTTGCCCTCTCACTGTGATTATTTTAAAACTCTGGGTTTGGGGTTTTTTTTGGTCACATCAACTTTACAAGAGTTTGTGTCCTGATTAGAAGTCCTCAGAATTGGTACTCCAGCCCCAACAACACAGTGGTGGTGGTGATACTGCAAGTGCTTTACTGGACAGAGTTATTGCCAGCTACTGAGAAGATTCAAATGAGAGGAAAAAAAAAAAAAAGTCTTTTCAAATTTTCCTACGAGGTCTCTTGAGGCCCACTCAGCAACTTGTATGATCAGTCCTCAACTACTTGGGCTAAGTGAATTTTGAAAGCTGGAGCTCAAGCTAGAGTTACAGTTACAAAAGGTTCCCTTCAGGATGAAAGGAGGAGAGGCCAAGACACAGGGAAAAGGCTGGATTCCAACATCTTAGGTTCATTCTCCTAGCAGTAATTAATAACTCTTACTACTTCCCTATCTACAGCTTCTTTAAAATGTCCTGTATCCATGCCAGCTTTCTCTGAAGTCACCAAGAACCAAACCATGTGGAAAATGTACCCTGATGTTTACTTTACCACAGCATGGATCAGTACTACCTTTAATCACAGTATTCCCTGCACTGGAAAGGGGGAATATATAAGGGTTTTTTGTAAATATAGCCACCACACATGGCAAATGTCAAGATTTTAATGACACTCACTTTCAGTACTTTCCATCTTCAAAAGGCTTCCCACTGGTTGACATACTTTGGAGTAAAATGCCCTGTGAAGTGCTCCAAGTATAAAGCTGTTTTCTGGCATTCTCTCCCTCGACTTCATCATCCCCAAACCCTTAGAATGGGAGCTGCATTCAATCACTGCTACACAGTCCTGGCATATTAAAAACTGCTTCATGGCTACATGGTTAGCAGGTAGGTACTTTAAATGCTTAATTTGTCCAGCATTTTACTGTAAGTGAGATAACTGGCTCAGCCTGTAGGCTTGGCAAGGTAGGTGCATGTCTGCCACTTGAGCCTTGCTTTGCTGTTCCTACATGCCACACTTCATTCAGGAGGGTTTTTTCTTCTTTTAATCCAGCCTTCAAGAATTTATTTCATAGCAGCTCCCATCTATGGGATAATTACGCTTAGTTAGCTGTACTCAACGCCGATGATTTCATCACATGCCACAAACAGGTGCCAATTAAATTCCTTTATTGGAGACAGAAACACTGCATAATTACAGATTTGATGAGGAAAACTGCAAATAGTATAGACTGTTTCTACTGCCAGCAAAATACAGTTCTTACAGGATTTACAGACATACAAATATAGTGCTTCTTTCATGCCAGATGGTCGGTACATAACAATGCCATTAGGAGCGCTTAATTGTACTTCTACAAAACCTTTAGAGAAGAATGAGGTAGAGTTTCCTTTAGTTTATCCAGTACTTTTTCACACATCTGTCCTTTATTGCTTTTATATGCTTCAGATTCTTGTAAAATACCCAGTTAACTTTCAACATTTGAGAAAACAGAGACCCTTCAGAGGTGTTTACTTCTCCCTCTCTAAGTTGCTAATTTCCCCCTGCTTGTGTGCTACAGTTTCAGTAACTACTACTGCACCCTTCTAAATGCCTCAAAGGTCAAGTAGATCATGACTTCTGGCTTTCCAACATAAACTGCTTGTAAAGAGCTTCAGAAAAAACTCTTACTTGTCTCCATTATGGCAAAGAACCTTTTAAATTTCATCACTCAAGGTGAGTCCAAGCCATTTCCCCAGGAGATGAAGGGAATAAATCCACTCTTTGTGAACATCCTTGACTACGAAATAGTATTAATGATGTGTTTGTCTCCTACCTGCAGTTCTAGTCAACCACTGGGATTAATACAAATAATGGGAAGAGAATACATCACTGACCTGTTAGATGGTATGGAGCATTACCTGTTTGACCAAATATTCCACTATCTTACAACATATAAAAGTATGTTGCAGGTTTCAGTTAAGATACAGGGGCCCAAGTTGAAAATGTAGGCACAGATGTAGGTATTTAAGCAACTGAGTAAGAGCATTCTTAAATATCAACATCAGTCTCTGATCCTGCTAGAGTTCTGGTGTACCTGGGTAGTCCCTCAGTTGGACTGAACAAGAATGGTGATTAATGTGCTTCTGACCTCCTGCCCTCACTGACCTGATGGGTATTTTCACTCTTGCTCCTGGCACGCCTGTTCTGGACACAGCAGAATTTTCACTTCCTGCTCTAGCATTTGCCGCCAGCATTAAGTACTTAGTTTTACTACAAGTAGGGTGCACTTATTTCACCTGAAGTGATCACAATTCTAGTGGTGACCAAATCACAGTGAAAGAGGGAATTTGGCATACAGAAAGAAGGTGATTATATAAAGAATAAGAATATGTTTGCTTTCTTCCTACAAGCTATTGAACTGTAATAGTGTAAAACAATAGTTCAGAAACACTGTACCAGAATTCTAAAATGAAAAACAAATTTTTTGTAAAAAGGTGCAAAGTTTAAAAGATTCCATGTTCATACCTCGATCACTTTGATCATAATATGACAGAAAATCTGTTTCTGCAAAACCATACCACCTGAGTTAAGCTTCTGAGCTCCTCCACCTTCCCCTGAAATGACTGCTCTAAGCCTGACAGAATCAAGGACTATGAAGAGCTAGTGTTAAGAGAACCAGCTCTTAGAAACTTCCCCAACTCTTGCTTAGAAAAACAAGCAATAAGCTTATTTTATCAACTATTCCCTGCATACCTCTTTGGTAAAAAAAAAAAAAAATGGCCAGTGTTGGTAAACCATTTGGAATACTAGTCAAATACTTTCACAAAAAAATGTCTTCCCTGTTTCTACCTTAACTTTACCCAGCACATATTTTAAAGGCTTTTGAATTTTAAATCAAGGTCTCGAGTCTTCCTTAAGACCTTCCCATGAACATGAAATTTAAGAGGTTTTATTTATTTTTTAAAAGCATGGCATGAAAATGCAGGATTGTGGTAAAAATCAGACACAGTAAGTTTTAAGATAAGCAAAGAGCATAAATTCATGTTCAGAGAGAACCATGCTGTTACTACTGGTGAATATAACCTTTTTTTTTTTAGTATATTTGTGTGTGGTTAACCTTGCTAGACTTCTGTTTATCTGAGCTACTAATTCCAGACCTATTGACTAATCTTATTTCAAATCTATTTACTGTTGTAACTTAGTATTGCTCCTCATCTGCTAAGTCCTAATGCACCTGACTGTTCTAGCTCAAGGAAATGGCCAAGTTAGTTTTGTTTATGGAACTGGGGATATATTTGACAAGTCTACTATAGATGGCACTCAGATTTTGCACAGTCAGAGAAAATATCCAGGAATTCCTACTAATGAGAATCATTCTCCAAGCAAGGCATGGACAGGAGGACTGCTACAACAGTATTTTTCAGCAATGCAATGCCAGTATTCTCTTCTGCTCTTATGGCTAAAAGTACAAATATAAAGAAGTTCTATCACGAAGTTTTTGAGCTTAAATGATTTAGGACCTATGAATTATTTTTCCAAATCTTGAGGATAGAGACAAAATACAGTAAAATACAAGTCTTTCACACTTCCAAATTGGTAAGTATTGCAGTTCAGCAAACTTTTGGTCAAGATTGATAGAGGTCTGTCTCAGTGCTACATGACCAAGTGCACCTCTAAGATAGTCCCATGCTAATGACATTACACTGAGAGGTGTCATGATTTCTCCAAGCATCACTTTTTTAACAGGATAGCCCAGTTTGAGGTGAATTTCTTTTGTCAAGATCATTCTGTATGCTAGTTTTTATATTCTGAATTACATTTATTACACATTTATGGGTTTTTGCAGCAAACCTTGAGGTACTTCTCATTTAAATAGCATTTTTCTCTGCATAACCAAGTTAGTCTCTTCTAAGGTAACCCTTGAAATACTGGACTTTACATGGCATATTTCTTGTTGCTTAAAAAGCTTTTTCTGGAAAGCTTAATTTTATCTGTAATGAAGTAAGTTTTTAAGCAAAAGTTTGGAATAGAGTTAAAAGTGGTATAAGTGGTAGTAGTACTACTACAACTCTGCACTTTAGAAAGAGTTTAGATAACTTGTCCAGGGTCAAAAAGTCCATGGCAGTCTGTTCAGGGATTATGTGTTCTGGTGGTAAAGCACAATTCTGATCCCTCAACACCTGGAATATGAAAAAAATACCTTTTTTTAAAAAAAACCCAAAAAAACAAACACTGTCACTACTGCTAAAAGCAAGAAGAATGCAAATTTGCTTAAATAGTCATTTTTAGATACAAGACAACAATAGAAGGCTGGGGAAAAAGGGGTGCAAGTCTGTGTGAAAGGGAGAGAAAGACAAGAGGGAACAGGGCAACAACTATCTCAGGGGCATGCTCAGCCATCATTTAGAGCTGCCACCTCTCAGGATATCAGCCTGCCACTAGAACATTCAAACTTACCCTCACCAGGGCAGATCCCATGCAGAGAAAGACAATGTGCCACAGTCTGACAAGGCTGTGCCACCAACTCTGTACACCTCTGTATTCTATTCCATAGCAAGGCACAGTAAAGAGGCAGTTCACACTCAGAAATCTACTGGGATTACACAGATTGTTTTGGAGAGGCCATTGAATTCAAGAGGGTTCCTCCTTTAATTAAGCAGCTCTGAGATCAATCCCAGCTGTTTTTTCTAACTCTTTGGAAGACAGACATTTCAAATAACTTGCATTCCAAATGACTTTCAAGCATCTCATTTTTCCAAATTTCTTCATGCTTGAAGATAACTAATAAAAATAAGTGTACAGGAAAGGGTCTGTGATATCTCTCGGCTGAATTAGGGAAACCCAAACAAGAGGTTATGTACAAAGAGGAGGAGTGGCTGATAACTGCTTTTTGGCTTGAGATAGTTGAACGGGTGTAAACAGCAGCTAGGCAGAGAAATCTCACTGCAATTGCTTTTGTCTCATCAGTCTTCCCTTCTATACCCCAGAAAAATCATGTTTGCTTTCTACTGATATGGATTGAACAGATCACCTATCCTAGGAACCTTTATCAGCATCCTCACCTGGATCTGTCCCTGTCAATTCTACATGAATTTGCCCCCACTGCAGCTAACAATCTGGTTAAGTAACGCCAGTTGCTGAAGCCATAATTCTTGGCACCAGAACAGCTTATATGAAATGCCAGTTTCATGAAAATTCTGTCATTTGAAGGACTTCTTTCCTAGTCACAAATCATGCTAACTAAACTGAAAATTAAGGACATGCTGAGTACTGAAAATAATAATCAAAAGAATGAGGAGAAGAAAGAACATATGAAAATTAGATTTCATTATTATAATTTTAAAGTACCAGTGTTTGTAAAACATAAGCATGTAAAAGGCTGAATCTCATTTGATCAACCCAATTAAACATTAAATAATTGCAGCCAATTATGCAAATATCACACAACAATATTAATTTGTTGATCTTTTTTGAACAGTTTCAAATTTTCCTAATGTTAGACTATCTTATGTCTTAAATGATCAATTACCAGAACCATAACTAAGTGATGAAGAATGGATAATTGCCTAGTTATGATGTACCATACTCTTTCTATGTAAATCTGTTGCAATTAAACAAATAGGGCACATGGAGAAAAGATGTGCAGATGTTCTTTTACAATCTGTTACTAGCTCAGGGAGTACCACAGTTCCCTCCTAAATTTTACAAGTGAAAACAAGAAGAATGCAATACCAAATACTGTCTGTTATTTACACATGTTATTTCTTTCCTTGACCTGTCAGCTCTCTTACTTAGGTTTCAAAATTTAAAATCTAAAACCTATTCTCCTGGATTCCATTTGGAAACAAGCACAGCTTTGAGTTTACACAGACAAAGTAAGGCAATTAACCAAGATGTTAAAGACAAAAATTAACATATACACACTCAATGTTTTCATTCTTCCCTGCGAGAAAAAAACACTTTTTTCTGTGGGTCATTCCACTATCAATTCTCATTTTGAAGTCTCTCTCCATCAGCAGAAAAAAAAAGAGAGGTGAAAGAGGTGTCTCTCTAGTCAGTGCAGGAAACAGTTCAAAACACAACAAATGAAACCACCTGGTGTCTTCACATTAAATGACTTGCAACCAATTTAAGAAAAGTTTTCCACACACTTTCAGGTTTATATTTCAGTAAAATAATTCTTCTAACTGGTCCTTATTCATTCTGCCTAGTGAATAGATTGCTGCTGGTATACTGAGGCCTTCATGGGTTTTTTTGATATATAGTGTCATGTATCAACTCTATCAAAGCTGAGATGTCAAGGTATTGCACAAACACTTTGCCATGCAACTGAAGTTAAGGTATTTTCACTTTTCCATTTGCTGCTAAATCAAAGAATTTAATGGAAAGATTAGACAGTTCAGTAGCAGAAAGCCACAAATGGTTGCTCATTACACAATCTTTAGAGAGCTCCATGCCATACTCTGGTTAAAGGCACTCTTTTAATTTCAATACTGGTCTTGTTGGATAAAATCCTCTACCCCATGTTGCATCTTGACATTTTCCCCATGTTAATTTTTCCAGCCATCTAATTAAATAAAAGACTACCAGCAGCTTATAACACATAGTAAGATACTGAACAAAGACCAGCACACAATACAGATTCAAATGGTCACAACACTATGACTACCGTAAGTGAAACAACATTTTGTGCTTGTAGTTATAGACTAAAGAAATAATTATCCATCAATTTTTAACAATAGTTACATTGTCAGAGAGAACCTTCAACTGTTCTTCATTAAAAGATCAGATTGCACTGCAGACAAAGACAGGAAAATCATGATCTGAGGGAGCAGAAGAAAGTGATGGTTAAGGAGGGGTCTTCAAAATGTCACCAAAAATGAACAGGAAGTCATAAGGCTGCTCTTTAACAGCTGCATAAGGCATGGATGGTCCACTAGAAATTGTATTTTGCCTTTTTAAACTAAGTTAACAAATGCCAGTAACTACAAAGAACTTATTAAGCATGGGAGAGATACTGTTGGTCCTAAAAAAAAATAAAGTGCTAAATGTTTCCCTTAATACTGGTGCATCTCTACTGCAAACTAGAACAAGAAATGTTTGACTTTTACTTCTAATAGGACTCCAATAAAGTGTCAATAAAGTTCCACCAGTTTTATACTGAAGCAGCACTTTGGAATATTGATAGAGAATATGGTTATTCTTTTTGGCAAGAGGTATCTTAAAGCTGTTCAACAAAGCTGTGTGCAGAAGGAGAAAGCTAATAAATATTACAGAATGATCGTTAGTGAACATTTGCAGAAGTTACCTCCCCAGCTATGGGCTACATGCTCTGTATTGCTTCCAAAGTATCAAGACTGCACGTGAGAAAGCAGCATTGTATGAATTATCTACTTAACCAGAATGAAATCAAGAGTTTGAATGAAACCTCTTTCCTTCTAGACATTTGCTGTTGACAGCACTGCTTGTTCCTTAACAGGAAGGCCCTTCCACAGTACACGTGTCAATGGAGGCTGGATACAGCAAGTGTGTGAAAGGGAGAAGAAAAACATTTTTCTGACTTAAATTATGTGAGTGGATGATGAAAGAAATTCCTCAATCCAAAGGTTTGGTTGCTGTGAAGAATGGTTCAATCTTCACAGCCAAAGTTGTCTGATCTCATTTTCTAGACACTCCTGTGGAAGGCAACACTGTGTCTGAAGAGCCCAGTTCTGCTAGGCCAAAGGGGAATTTTTTTATCTCAGCAGGACCTGACACAGCCTTTTAAATCATGCCTAGAAGGATGTACTCAACTATCAGAGAGGTATGCACTGCCCAAGCAGCCACTGCAAGTCCCCATGGAGGGAAGGACAATTGGCCAACAGGGACCATCTTGCAGGCTAGACTGACTCGGAGAATTTTGGATTAAAAGCCAGAGTTATTGAACAGAGTATAAGGGCATCTACCAGGCTATGCAAACTCAGGAATCTCCTGTACAAGCAGAGTATGAAAGGACGGAGTGGATGGCTAAACCTTCTTGTTTCCCAAACACAGAGCAAAAGGCAGAATAATGTCAACAGAATGCTGCGGGCAGTTAACAGACAACATGCTCGTGTGACACGTTCTGCTGATGGTGGCAGTAAACAAACCAAACTGAAGAGCAGTTGAAGAGCATTTTACAAGTTTTCAGACGGTATATAAGGAGGCACTAAGAAAACCATTAGGAAAAGTTCTATTGCTAACATTTAGCACCTCTACCAAGAAGACAGGCTTCTACCAACAGGACTACAGTAGAAATCAAAATGATTGTGTTCACGTTTGCCAGATTGTGGAAACAATCATCCTGGGGACCAAACTGATACTGAGACTATGCTATGCACTGGCAGCTACAGAAGTTGTCATTATTCAGGTATCAGGTCTGTCTGCCACCTTCATGACACCAGCACTGTCCAATCGCTGTCTTCTCTTCCATACTGAAACAAAGCAAAAAATGAAGTGTAAGAAGAAAAGTTAAAAGAATCAGTGTATGTTTACAGTAACCTCAGAAATGTTCATATCCACTGCTCTGATAGTAGTTTACATTATTTCTTATGCCTTTACTTGTCTTTGATTTGGACACAAACTAAAGATAGCTTGCTATACCCATAGTACAATAGCTGGTTAGGAAGGGGCAATGCTGATACTCATTACAGATGACACAGAACAGTCCTGCTTCACTTCCATCAATTCAGTGCAGTTACTCCCTGAGGCCTGCTCACTAATTCACTCATAAGTATGCCCCTGCTCAAGCTCCAATAAACAAACACATTTCATTTTATTTCTTTTTATTGTTAAGGTGGCTTTTTATTACAACACTCTGATTGAATGTGAAATAAAACCATCACAAATACCACAGAGTACGATTAGGGAGAATTGTAATCCAAAATAAAACAAGCTGTCTTTCCGTACACAAACGAATGGGATCACCAAGCTGAAATGAAGGCAACCTATACATGCAGCCATCCTTCCGGAGGTGGATACAGCCCCAAGGCAGCACTTTTGATTGCTAGACTGGTTCCATGTTCTAAAGCTCTGTCACCAGTCCTGTAAACAGTGCTCCAGGACAGACCTCAAAACACACACAGGGCTCAAGTAGGTCAATAATTTAGAGATGGAGAGACAGCAGCAGATAGGAGTTGGGAGTCCTTCCCCTTATAGTGTTATATTCAGGCAGCTTGAAAACACTTTCAACCAAGAAACGAAGATTGATTTTAGAAACTTGATGTAGGCTAAAAAGATCACTTAATTTCTCCAGAGTGAAAAAAAAGGAAGTTCCTGCAACACAGGTTTTGCATCAGCAAGAAAAGAGATCACTAAAACAGGGAAAAGACAACTCAAGATGAGCCAGAAGAAACTCACTCTAGATCCACAAAGGAATGGTGTTTAGTGGGTTTGTGTTATACTCTTTACTCCAGCAGACAAGGTCTCTAACTGACCTTCATAAGTATCCTATTTGCTTTTTCTTTTCATTATTAATTCTGCTGCTCCTGTTCTGCAGTTGCAGTTACTTGTAAATTTTGCTATCTTTAGGCAGCAGTATCATCAAGTGCTCTAATACAGAACTTGTTGCAAGGACTGGTCTGAGTTGCCATTTGACTACAGTTGGCACTGGCTTCCAGAATTAAAAGGGGAATGAAGATGCAATACCCCAATGAAGATCATTTCTTTCTACAAATAAAGCAGATTTAGCTTCCTTTTTTAATTCTGTCGACGGCTTTGTGATCTCAGGTAGTCAATCCAATCCCTCTTCCACTGTCCACCACCTCCAGGTTTTTCTTTGTAAAAATTAACACATACATGGTCCTTTCCTGGTTGTTTTCCACTGCCCAGAGAAACAAAGGGGGTTTGATTAAATGTCTCTGCTGTCTTGCCTGCAGTGTTTAAATGTATTTAATAACACACAGCATAAGCAATATATCTTATTTTCTATCCATCCCTTCCAAGTTGCAGCTTAATCTATGTGTTAAAGGGCACAGCAAAAGCTCGTTTATTCTCAAAGCATGGCTGCAAACCCACAGAAACATCTGAGAGCTATTTCAGTGAGTGTGTTCCCAGAGAAAAGAACCTCATCCCTAAATCTTCTAAGTCAAGCAGCTATGGAACAGTGTACTATTACTAATTCACTCATAAGCACACCATTAATTTATGTAATGTATGTTCTTTAATTTGAAGTCTTTATCAGCCTTTAGCAATCATGATATCTACTCAGTGATAGGAAGGGAAATGTGTATTGCAGTGCCACCACTGTCTCTCTCAACTGGCATGAGAAATTGAATCAGTTCTGCCCATGAGTTTCTAATTTGTCACTCCAGCTCTGGTTCCACTGAACAGCTGTTCACATCTAAAGACATCCCACTGAACATGGCAGACTTGCAAAAGAACAATAGGCAGCATGAAAACAGACTTGGAAACACAATAATGAAGAAAATATGAAAATAATAAAAGAAGCATGTACTGTACACATGGCAACTGGTATAATGACAGTGGATAAAGAGCCTGCCTTTTGGTCACAGGTTCACATGCAGGACATGGTGGTGCTGAGAATTTCTACTTTTTTACAAATTCCCATTGTTCAACATGAAATGGATATGCTGCCCCAGTTCAGGCAACAGAGCAGCACAGAGACAAAAGCTGTGTTTGACTGCTATTTCTATTGCATTTTATTCTTCAAAACTGGAATATATTTTGCAATTACAGCCTCAGATTGTCCAAATGATATGACAATAATCCAGTAATAATGCAAAGAGATCTTGTATTTTTTTTTCTCCTAGAAAAAGAGAATATAGAAGATCTTGGTCAAAGATTTTCCTCTGATATTTTAAGATTATTATATAGTCCATTTCTTGTGTTGCAGCATTGTTTTCTGTGTGACACCATGGGGTCCTTCTGGATATGAGCCCATCTCTCCACAGACAGAAGAGTGCAGAAACACCAGCAACCACTGACTGACTCTTAATGAGGAAGCAACCACCAATCTCCTTAAAATCATGTGTTCTAACTATGTGTTCTAACTCTCCTGATTTTTTTAAATTAAGCATATACATAATAGTCCAGCATTTTCTAGAAATAACAAATTTACTCCTGGCACATAAATCATGAACCAGACTATGTACACAGCTGAAAGGTGAAAAGGTCCACAACAACAGAAAAAAAAGTGAACAGGTCCAAGAAACACAATGTTTAGTAACAATCCACACTTTTTCAGCCTCCTCCTGAGCCTTGGTTGGTGGAAAACCAGGGTGGTAAGGCAAGAAACAATGAGAAGGAACTGATGCCCAGGAAGTTCCACCTGAATATGAGAAAGAACTTTTTCATTGTGCAGTGACTGAGCACTGGAACAGATTGTCCAGAGAGGGTGTGGAGTGTCCCTCCCTGGAGACATTCCAAAACTATCTGGACACAATCCTGTGCCATATACTCTGGGATGACCCTGCTTGAGCTGGGAGGTGGGACCAGATGACCACTGTGGGCCCTTCCAGCCTGACCCATTCTGACATTCTGTGATCAGAGAGGGCATGGAATGGCACCTCAGGGAAAAGGCTGGATACATTTGTCTTACACTGCTCACTCTCTCAAGGGAGAATGACACAGAACACAGGATTACTGGCAGGAACATAAAAATTTTAGTGGCAAATCTAAGAACACTTTGAGCCAAAAACGCAGAACGGAAACCATCAGACTCAATTTGAGGAAATCCTGGCAATACTGCCAAGCAACTGCTATCAGATCTTAAATAAAGGGGCTTTGAAACTTGCCAAGACATTCTCCTATCCCCAAAGCCCCCACATCATAAACTCCACTAAATAAGGAAAAAAACCCAAGCAACTTAAATAAGAAGGGCCATCACCTGCTGCTCATTGACTTTACCTGAAATTATACTGGTTCCTATGCCCAGACATGGAGATAAAGCATAGATTCTAAAAACAGGCTTTGATATTTAGCAAATGACAGAGGAGGGAACTCTTTTAAGAATGAGAAGTGACTGTGTGATTGGAAAGACGACGAGAAATGGAAATGCTGATCAGCTGGCTATGCCCATTGAGTGTTTAATTGCCTCACTCATCTCTTTATTGATTAACCTGTACTCATTTGTGACTGTGGTTAAGATGCTTCATAATCCTTTCTTTTTCTCTTAAAAAGCAACCTCTAAACCCAGTATTAGATTTCAGTGATAAAAGTAGCATCTTGCAACTCTTACCCAGCTTCCAAGATAAGTAGGGAAAAATTATACTATACTTGATCCCTATCATACTTTCTCAAGGAAAGAAAACTGACAGAATAATCAGACTAGACAAAAGGGTCTATATTATTATTTAATGCCATCTATAGCATCACTACCACAAAGATTATTTTCTACTCCTTTCAAATGTTCACCTTTTATTTTGTCTGTTTATAGAATAGGAAACACCTTACCTGGATATCACTTAGCTTATTCAGGAAACGGGTTGCTAATTCAGGCCCATTCTCCATAGTTGGGATGTGCAAGTTCTGGCATGGAAAAAAGGAAAGGGAGAAGGGGAGAGAAAGAGAATAACATGTAATAATAGTTTTATACACATATGAAACCTTACAGTTAACAAAAATTTTAATCAATATTTATCATGCTGGCTAGCTCTCTTTAAGAGCAGAAAAGGATTGTTAGTTTGGGGGTTTTGTTGGGTTTTTGGTTGGTTGTTTTTTTTCAAACAGGAGGGCATTGCTAAGCCAGTGAAAAATTGAAGTTAAACTGTTATGCTGTTGTTCAATAAAGGCTAATCTAAGCCTTCCAAGGGATCTGTCCAAAATGGAGGGAATACTGTGCAGGCAAGAGTAGTAACATTATACAGTGTTTCATTTCAAAGTATATTGTGTAGAAAGACAGCACTTATATTTACTGTACTTATCACTCAGCACATCAATGTCCCATACTATCTTAGCATCAGGTAATATCAATATATTTATTCTATTTTATTCATTCAGGAAGTATCACCCAGCAGACATTTATTGCATTTATCATGTTTAATGGACAAAGCACAACCCTTTATGCAGCTGCACTACCCCATGTCTCCTGAACTAACTTTGTGCTGACTAAAGAGCATCAAGTTGGCTTAACAGTCTGAATGCCTGGGGAATTCCACCTGTGCAGGAGAAATCTCCCATCTGGTGAATAGTAGGTGAAAGCAGCTGTGCACTGTCTTGAAATAGCTCTTCTATCAGAGCTGGAATCCCTGCAATGAGGGGTGAAGAAGAGAGGAACTTGAGAAAGGACAGCAGTGGCTCCAAAATTTGGTTCCCCATTAAAGTCTTTTCTCTCCTCACCCTTCCCAGGTACCTTAGCAAAAAATACTGAATAAAGGAAATGTGGAAGAATGTATTTTTCTACATTTGCAAACAGGCTGGGAACCATTTTTTTTCCCCTTAATTTTCCCAGAACTTGAGATTTTATATTTTCAGCTATCAGGAAAAACCCCAGAAAACAGAAAAAGAGGGAAGGTTCTCTTCTGACGACCAGTAACTCACTTGAGAAACAACATACTGACACTATTCATCTTTCCAGGCAGTGTGCCTTTTCTATCTCACTTGGTTTTTTGGCTTCAGTTGCAATTAACTGTGATAAAATTCAGAAGAAAGACTGAAAGGGGAGAAAAAAAAAAAAAAAGAGACATTTCCTTACCTCACCCTTATATAAAATTTTAGAGATGGGACATACAACACAAGCTGTTCCAGCACCAAACATCTCCTTTACTCTGTTCTCTTCCAATGCAGCTGTCAGATCACTCATGGTGATGTATCGCTCAGACACTTTGAATTCTCCCTGCACAACAAGCAACCATAAAAATTGTAAAAAGTTTAAAAACAGTAGTATTTTTGTTTTCTACATTGAAACATTTCCAATAGAACTTTTAGCCTTGTGACAGTAAGTCAAGTTTTGACTCTGATCTTGTGATCTTTTCAAACTTCCCAGTATCACGCAAGATAGATTTTCATCAAAAAAATGCCCTACAAAGATGCCAGTGGTTTGCCAGATACAATGCTGATGATTAAGTGGCACTTCTCACCGTTTTGGTGCAGAGTATCAGGATCACATTACGGAATAACAAAGAAGAATTGTTATGGGACACTGGATCTCTCTACTCATGGTCTCTAGCATGTTAAGAGTTTGTCCAAAATTACTCAATTAAATCAAGAGAGCATTTGCATCCCACTCTCAGACAGCTCCTAAGCAAGATACATTCTGTTGATTAATTTCACCTGCCAGGCCAATTTATGTGATGCAGTTTTTTAATCCCTAGTGAAATTTTCCACTTTAGCCTGCACACACAGCTGTCACATACAGAAATTATCTGTACTGCAGGTATGAGTAAAGCTATTTGCACTGTAAAGTCTACAAGAGTAAATGAATGCATAGGAATCAACTGAAGGGATGTGTTTCCAGAAAAAAATAAACATTAGACTTGAAATTTTTATTTCATGTACACGGTATTCCTGTTATCCCACTCTAAGCATAATTCCAGAGAAATCCAGGAGACAGGATAATGGGCTTGATGAGCATTTGGCTGTGTAGCATCCTTACCCAGGCTGCAGTAAAATCTTTGAATACAGTAAGGCAGAGTTTGCTGCATTTCAAGATATGATCTAGTCCTAAGTGTCCCAAGATTGCTGCCCTTCAGAACAGCGATGGGACACACACAGATGACTTAAAGACTGTGGCTGGGGTAAGCTGCATGCTTGTTAGTAGAAACAAGGTTGGAAGCATGAGAACTAAATGCAGAAATAATGAGCTGATGACTGAAGTATAGCTATGGTCATGCACAGTAATGCTTTGTTTCCTTGCTGGTACCAGTGGATTTAATGAGAATTTTCATGTTAAATACTACATGGAGCTACTTTAACAAGCTTGGTATTGTTCTGTGTGACAGGTGTGGGTATTCTGATGATGCTCCTGAGAATCCCTGAATTAGCATGTCCCTGAATTAGCATGCCCTTAGTTCCCATTAGGTTAGAGGGACCGAGTGCATGCTCAGCAAATTTTGTCAGCAACACCAAGCTGTGTGGTGAAAGGAAGAGCTGCCAGCCAGAGGCACCTTGAAAGCAAGTTTCTGACAGGCTGGACACAACTCTGAGCAATTTGGTCTAGTTGGATGCCCCTACTCATTGCAGGAGGCTGGAATAGGTGGCCTTTAAAGGTCCTTTCCAATGCCAAGTTGGTTGGAATGGGATCATCTTTAAGGCCCCTTCCAACCCAGGCCTTTGTATGATTCTAGGAAGCCAGACTGGTCTATGATCATATTTAACCAAATCAGTTGAACTTAAAGATACTGAGCACCAGAAATGTTTACTTCTGCTGAAGTTATAACATGGTAATTGAAACCATTAGTGCCAAAGCACTCACCCACTCGACTGCCAGATCCAAAATGCTTTGCCTTGTCACTCCTGGAAGGATGATGCCATCTAAAGGTGGTGTTGCCAGTTCATTTTCTATCAAACAAAAGAGAAGCATTGGTTGAAAAATGAAGGAAAGAAAGGGAAGGGAGGGAAGGGAGGGAAAGAAAGAAAAAGGAAGGAAAGAAGGGAAAGTTCACTGATATTACACCAAACATGTGTGTCCCTTAAACTCAGGATATTCCATGATTTTGTGGAGTCAAAAGTAAGCCCTATCCTGTAAGATGCAACATTTATCAGAGTTCTCCAAGAACACAAACAGATACTCAGTTCAAATAAGTTCTTGTTGAGTGTTTGGAACCTTCTGCATACACTTCAGTGGGTGGGGAAGAAACATATTTAATACATTAATATATATGTGCCTAATGCCTTGTAGGTGGTTTTATACCTCAGTGCATTGTGCATATAACTGTGTAACTGCACTGTGTTACTACTCCGAACTATGAAATGGTTCAGTCTCCAGATTCAAAATAGAAAGGCAGAGGGAAAGTCATGCCTAATAATCTCAGGGCAGATCACAACTTTCCCTGAAATGTTTTATTTAATTCAGGAATATGTGATTTAGTACATCCATTTCACAGCAGCAACTTGAAACATTTAAAAATGTTGAAGTTCATTTAATGAACCAGCAAAGCAGTGGAAATCTTGGAAGGAGACTTCCTTAATGATCTTTTGCTGTAGTCTAGACACCCTTTTTACGTGCTAATTTTCTCTTTATACAATTAAAGCAAATGTAAGAAAAATCCATCAACAACAACAATAATGCAAGTTGTTCAACTAGTTTGGTTTGTTGGCTGTTTTTTCTTATTTGCTTTTAAAAAAGAACAGTAGATAAATGTTCATCTAACAAAACTACAAAATGGTAAATGGTAAATAAGAAACACTTGGTTAAACAATCCATGCTTGGTAAATACCTAAAACACAAGTTTGTACGTCGACTTTGATCTTCCATCTAATCTCTGTAGCAGAGTTAATCTTTTTCATTTGAAGTCACTGGTTCCTATTATCAGGAGACTGACCTTTTAGTCTTTTCAGACAGAGGTTTTTAAGACAGTCTCAAATTTTCACTGAGAAGTCAAGACATTCAGAGGCTTTCAGTAGTAGTCTTCATATTTTTTCCTAACCATTTTATTTCCCTACTTATAATCCTTTTTCTTTCTTTACCTTATAAGGATATGTAGTGATTTTGGTTTGCCAATTTGAAATTCCCAATCAAGAGCAAAGCAGGCTTAAACTTGAAAGGTATAAAGAAAATTTATTAACAGAACTAAACGAAGAATAATAAAAATCAGAATAAAACCTTCAGAACACTTCTCCTCCCTTCCCCACACACCTTCTTTCCTTCCCACTGACAACGTACAGAAACAACACCCAGAATCCTCAGTCAGTTTTCCACTTCTAGAATAATCTTTCTTCAGTTCACTTAGGGAGAGGAGCATCTCTTGCTATGGAAAAAAATTCTCTACGAACAACAGCCACACGGAAAATCTGCATTTGTGAAATTTCCTCCCACTTTCACAGCCACTTAAACAGCGAGACATACCCAACCCATAAAACTGAAAAAAAAAAAAATAAAAAAAATTCTAATTATATTTTAATTACCGTTACTCTGTGTTAATATAAAACATTTAATAACCATATTTTTAAATTAATAATGTCTCTTAAAATAAAAGCTTACATTAATTTCTAATCCCTAAGTTTTTTTTAAAATCTTAATACTGTCACACTACGACACAAATGAACACACACACTCACTACAACTCTCTTCACAGAGAAAGGAGGAAAAGAGGAAGTTTATTTCATGACTTCAATATATACATTATTCTAAAGGTGACCAGGGATTGGAGGGCTGTTACCCTTCCAGGCCAGAAACCAGAAAGAGACCAGATTTCTGTGATTCTCATCTTAATGTGTGTTCACAAAAGGCGTATCCACACCCTTCTTGTTGGGTTTAATCATCAGTCAATATTAAAACTTGGCCAAACCAAGCCAAACCAGGACAGGATACTATACCTGCTCAATAAATTCACAAACCATTACGAGTTTTGTTCATTTTTTATCTAGTTCATGTAAAAAAACAATGAAAGCAGGAAGATTATGCTTTATCTTATGCTCCCTTTCTCCCTGGCTGCAAAAAGATAACTGAATCCAGGCCTGACTGAACCTCTGTCAAATAAGAACCTATCTTTAAAATATTTCAATAGATCCCATGAATATTTGCAGCTGGGTAGAAGAGAGAAACATGGTATTTGTCCTTGGTCTGTGGGAGCAGGCTGAGCTCAGCTGCTCAGTGCTGTTTTCAGCACTCCACAAGATATTTCTGTGCTCAAACACTGCCTATACTCAGTCTCTGGACTGAGTATATCCTGGGCTCCCCCACTCTGCAAGAGGGGGCACTGGGAGCTGCGATGGGATAGGGGGAGTGGAAGATTCAATTCATTGAATCTGCTACTCACTGTCCATTCTCTCAGAAAACACCTGTTACTTTCTAATGCAGCCACCCCTTGATTTATTAATTTGGACTCTACCAGTTCCATGTTCCTTTTATGAGGATCTATACACACATCAGTAATAGGTGTATTCTGCCATAGCAAAATGCATAGAAATGCTGCCCTAGAACAGGCTGTATGTTCTGCTCTGGTTTTACCAGCCCATAGTGTCATTCCCCAACCCATCATAGGCTTCTAATTACATCAGCCATTCTTTCTCATACAGTCAGGAATAACAGCATTCCCTTTTTGGAGTCTGTTTAGCATCATTCCTACTTGTGATGCATGTCTGTTTCTAATTCTGGCAAAATTATCACAAGGAGAAAACTTCAAAACTTTCCATGAGCCACAGGGCTCACCTGATTCAAAACAGTGAAAACCTGATATTCTGCATTTGTGACCCAGTCACAATCTAATACACTCCTTTCTTTAACAGAAAACTTCAAATACTGTGGACTTTGATACCAAAGATTGTGATTACACTTCTCTGCCTGGTGATGTTGCCACAGATCTTGTCCAGGGCCTGTTTAAGCTCAATAACATATATTAATTGATTTGAGCTAGTTTGAAAAGGTGCCAGGCCAAACCAGCTGCCAAACAGCACTGAGCAGACAGGACATGAAAGTCTCAGAATGTTCCAAACAGGCTGCTCTGTAGAATTTTGTCAAGTATACATATGATGCCTACCAGCCTGGGGCCACCCAGGGAACATCTGCTCCCCTGGTATCCGGCAGAGATGATAACACTATCCAACATGGCATGCCAAAAGCTCATCCTCTCTGTGAACTGATGCCAAACCAGGCTCCATATGACATCAGTTTGTCCATCTCCCAAAAAACAGACTGTGAGCTCACAGACTCCATTTGCCTTCTGAATTGTTTTGATGGCTTAAAATGTATAGTTGCAAAAAAGCGTGAGAAAAGCATTTGAAGGGAAATGTCAGGGTTTCTCTTCAGTTGACTGCTGTTATTGTTATACTAGCAGCACTGTCTGCCCAGTGCCCTGTTAAACCTGTACAGGCTTGCTCTAACAACAGAATTCCATCAGAGTGTTTAAAGGGGTTTTTAAAACGAGGTTTTCCATATTACACAACTTCAGCTTTTAAACACCTGCACTTATGAACACAGAGCAAGTAAGATTACGCTCATGGGATGCCTTCAGTACTGGTACTTCAGGATCAAGGAGAATCCAGAAAACCCTGTTTCACTAATATTAACAGCTAACTTCTTCTACCAGTTCGTTCAGGGTCTTTCTCCTTACTTCCCTCAGGCTTTTCTTCAACTCTTTCCTCATGGAATCACTACATTTGCATCTGTTTGTTAATTTGCTTTCCTCAATTACTTTTTCATCCTTTGCTTTGTCTGCCAGCTCATTGATTTGCTGCTCTCCCCTCCACTCTATTGCTGGGGCTCTCTACTAGAACAGAAGCTACAATCCTGATTTATTAGTGCTGGAATTGTATGAGACACTTCTGGCGGCACAACTAATGTTCCAACTATGGAATACTTAGCAAACTTGCCTTAAGTTTAACCTGATTGTTCCAGAGACTCTTTTAACAGATTTACTTTTTAATTTATGAAATTTTGAAGTGGGTACTATTAATTACCACTTCAACTGCAGCACAAAAATATGAAATAATGCCTGAATACCATTCACAACGCTTTAACATTAAAGATAGAAGTAAATCCAAAACGGTTGCAAATCATTTTGAAGAAACAGAATTTTTCAAAACTGCACACAGATTTCATAGTTAGCAATCTTCAGGTTGGACATATGTTTAAATGTTAAGGTTTTCCATAAAGCCAAGCCTATATTCTAAGCAGAAGAACAGACATTGTGATAGGAAGCAAGTTTCAACGTCAAGACCTTCTTGGTGTTACTTCTTGGGATAGTGACATATTGTGAAGAGACATGTAGAAGGGACTGCAGGGTGACTACATTTTTCACTTCGTGAACATAAATAGGATTTGATGAATTAAGTATTTATGCAATAGCAGGGATCCAGTTTTGGCCATATTATAAGCCTCAGAGCAGCAGTGGGAATACAAGAACAGTACGGAGTGAGTCACGCTATTTCACCAAAAATTGAGCAGTTTTTCTCCCCACTCCCTCCTTATGCTACAAACAAAATATTTTTTCAGGCTCCTCCTGCCATCCAGGATAACATGTCACCTTTAGGCACAATGCTGTAACTGAAAATTTACTGCAAAGGCTGCAAGGAAAGCCTACTCCCATCAGAAGCATGGCTGAACTCCAGTCCAGGCTTTACTGGAATAAGCCTCTGGTTATAAACCAAGGAGAGCAGTTCAGCTCTGGCTGTGACCTCAGAACACACAAAGAAGGGCATTTTCTTCTGATGATGATCTGCAATTTCTGCCTCACTTTTTTTGATCCCTCAGCTGCAGCATTTGCATAACAAAACCACAGCCTGAGTGTCCTTTGTGAAGTGACAGAACACAATGACAAGCACGTTCTATATCCCTGTGCAAAGCCACAGGCAGGTATGTGATGACACACGTTGGCAGCGTGAGTGGTTCTCAGCCAAAGATCCCACAAATTAAGGGTTACTCAACACCCTGGGAGACAGCAAAGGGCTCCATGAGGATAATGCCCGTGTCCTGTGAAATGACAGGTTTGCCAGCAGACAGCCCGCTTGGGTGGCAGGAATTACAAGTTGTTTGCTACAGCCACTTCACAATAGCACCATTCAGCAGTGCACTGGTAACACAGTGATTGGCAGATCTTTGGAACAGTACGGGGCTGCAGCTGCATAATTCCAGCATATTCCTGGTTTAAGTACAATGAGAACATTGAATTCTAATTATGCCCCCGCTTCAGTGTCCTTCCCTGGGCAGAACCAGCCAAAATCTATTTTCATGTTTTTCCAGCTAAGTTCCACAAGGCATAAATTTGGCCATCTATCTACACAGACAAATCAGCTGCTGCTGTAACAAGAAAATGTCTAATTTTTATCACTTCATTCATGAAGCTCCACAGACTCATTCAACACTGAGGGAGTATTACCTCTCTTCCACAAATGTGGTAAAGATTTTACAGAACAACCAACAGAACTGGACATGGGAGTCAGGTAGCTGGATCCTATTCATGCTACATTATCCAAGGCACACTGTTATCCCCACAAAATGTTGCCTGTTTTCTGCAACTGAGCACTGTCAGAAAGCTGACAGTTTTCAAAGGTACCCATGGCACTACAATGAAATCAATCTGACCCTTGCATCTGATGTATGCAAAAGTTCAACAACACTTCATTTTCTTGGAGAGCCAGCATTCATGGAAGTCCTTTATTCCCTTGCCTATAGTCTTCCAAGCCAGTTATCAGGTGCAGCTATCACATCTCAAGCACTGAATACTTGCATATCCAATGGGCAGTTTTGAGATGCCTAATAGTTGGCTGCTCATTAACTAGACAGTTTTTAATCAGCATGTACCTTGCTCAGAGATGACTCTGGGTAGAAAGACGTAGAAACAGGTTCAAGAATGATGTTATGTCTTGAAAGTATCTTTTGAGCATTAGTGATACTAGACACTGACTGACATGTTTCTCTCTCCCTGCCACCACTGGACAGAACTTCAAATTCTCTTAAAAAAATCCATTTTGGATTGGGTGATGAAATACATTTGGATATGGTTCAGGAATATTTGACTTGCCAGCAAGTGATGATGGGAGCCACTCATACTCAAAGCTACAGAGTCTGAAGAGTTGCACAGCCATAAGCTGCCTTTTAGCACGTCTGCACTGCTTCTGAGCCAACACCTGCTTGGAGACCAAACATCCTGCAGACACCAAAGCTGACGTGTGACCTTGGGCATGGCTGAACTCTGCCATTCCGAGCATGTGGGCTAGCCCAGCACTTGAGTCTGTTATCAGCAGGCAGCACTCACAGCTGCTCCAGAATCTCCTCTGTCACAACTAAAAGTCAACTAGTAATTTTCAAAAGAGAACAAGCATTTGCTTTGCTAAACCATAAAAATATTATGATCCACGTTCTAATAATCATTTTGTGGACTACAATCCCAATCATCGACTCTGTTAAAGTTTTCACACTTTATGTTACCATACCTCCATCTTCATTTATCCAGTAGAGAAACAGATTCATTGTTCCAACTTCAGTTATTTGGTGATCCTCTCCATAGAGCCACAAAACCTGCTGGCAGCCATACTCCAGGGCTTCTTGCTGGGCATAAATAGCAGAACCGTAATTCCTTCAGGAAAAAAAACCCAAAGGATTATGAGTACCTTGTTGGGCATCTTCTCAATTTAAACAAGATTTTCTGCCCATTTACCTCATGAGCAAGTGCTCTGCAACAGTCACTGCTTGTCCCAAGGATATTTTCATTGGAAGTAGTCCTCTAGTATTTTACTAGATCATTTGTACCTACAACCCAAAAACTTTTAAGGGCAGAACAGCACCAACAACTCAGACATATCCACCCAAATTGTCTTAAACATACCTCCTTGTTCCATGTTCTGGACATGCTAATTATTGCAACTAAAAACCCCCAGAAAGCGTTTATCTTTATTTAGCAGTTGGCATCCTGGAGAGAGCACAACAATTCCCCTCCAGCTTTTGGGATTTTTTTGTGTTTTTCCTGTTTGTCTGGTTTTGGGATTTTTTTAATTCGTCTACTTCATGTCAGGTGGATAATAAATGAAACTGTTATTTTTAGTTCTTTTTCTAATAAAAGATATTCACAGAACTAGCATCTTCAGGAAATGCAATTGTGTTTCAATGAATTCCATATCCTTTAGGAGCAAACGTTCTTCTAAAATGCTGCCTACAGAGTGAACCTGACTGAATAATGCCTGCTGCTTTGGGGGGGAAAAAACCCCCTTTTTGCTTCTGATGTTCAACAACCTTCAAGACGCAAAGTCAGCAGCTCCAAAATGCTGACCACACTGAAGTTAAGTTCTCACATCTGGGCACAAATTAAGTCAGTAATGACTCTAGACTACTCTTTTTCACAGCTGATGTATGACGGATGCACAGGAAACAATATATTTCTAGAAGCAAGCAAAATCTCATGTACAAAGAGCAAAGAACAACAGCTTGAATGAAGGAAAGTTATTTTCCTGCCCTCTGATTATTCTACCAGCTCAGCTGAACAGCACTTGACAGCTACTGACTTCCTGCCTAACAAAAAAACTCTTGGGTAGGACAATCGAAGGAAGGAGGTCCTCAGCCAGAGCTGCTCCCTGCTCTGTTGGCAGCAAGCTGCTATACTGATGATGCAGCATGAAGTATTAACTTCAGTGTCAACTGCTGCAAGGGCAAGAGCCAAAGTATTACGTGGACACCTTCCAGGTGCAGTTCCTCAGCTTGAGATGCTGTAAAAAAAATCAATTGGCTATAATATTAAAACAAAAATAAGCAACTGAGTTGCATAAATAATATTTGCAACGTACAATTTTGAACTCTTCATTGCAGTACATTGTTTGTTAAACTACTGCATTTAATGTCCCTGTTTCTGCTGGATTAAATACTTCTGTAAAAGCCAAATCTGCTTTGTAAGCTGTTAAGAAAATGAAGGATAATGTTTTCTTACCCTCCCAGTTTGCAGTCTCCTGTTCCCCCTTTCCATGCTCTTACGTATTTTGGATCTGCCCATAAGGATATTGGATTAAAGCTTCCACTTGCAAAGTAAGGGCCCACAGGGCTCAATATGACATACAGTAGGGCTTTAGTCGGCTTCTTCACTCCAAGGGAAGGCTGAAAATAAAGGATGTAAACAAATCACAAGTTACTGGTATCCTTCAAACATCAGGTGCTGCGCTATCAGCTTTTGAAACGCTGCTTTTGGTGGAACTGCAGCATGAGAGTGCTTTTACCAGGACAATGCAAAGTGCTGAAATGAATAAAAAATATTTATGTAACTTTTCCCCTATCCAAGCAACATAACAACCCTAATTTTGTATACTGCCACTTACAGCCATTCCATTTATCTATATGTCATTCTAGTAAGTACTCTCAAATAGTTTCAAGTTTTTGAGAATTCAAAGATTAGCTTGACAAAATGTTATATAATTATATGAATTAATCATAACAGAAGCCCATGAAGCCTTCTGGGGGAAGGAGAGGCAAGACTACTCCTAGCAGAAACAACAGTGGAGAAACCACTGTCAGCTGCATTAGTGAGAAGAACTGTCCAGTGCCACTTAGAACTGGCATTTCTAGAGTTGAGTGCTGGCTCTCTCCAGGCCTGTGTGACAGCTAAAATTAACTGCATGCTAAAAATAGTTCACACAACAGCACAGGAAATACCCAAAAATGTAACAGGTTCTTTTTTCCCCCTCCTCTCTGAGAAATGGCTTCTCACACTCCAAGTCATCACCATCAATACTTGAAGGTGGAGGTGAGAAGTCTGGTGTCAGCCGAAGTTCTTCAGGTGCTGAAAGGGTTCCTTTGATTTCTCTCTATCTTACTGCTTCAGAAAGACTTCTAACAGGATTAACTGAGATGCTGATATTTTTGCTGACATGATCATTCAAAAGATTGTGCTGCCTTGGGTTTCTAATTGGGGTGATTCACAAAGGCCTAGTAGGACATGCAACCTTGGAAAAAACATGTGATAGCAGAAAGGCCACAAACGTTGCCTATCCTGAAAGAAAGCTCAGAGCAAAAGAACTTCCAGAAAAAACAAAAACAGGGGTAAACACACCAATTTTCGTATCAGTACCTTACAGTCACTGAGTGGAGATTCTTAATCTGAAAATCTGTAACTAGTTTAAAAGTACTAAATTAATGGAGTCCTAGAACCTATGTGAAATGTAAAATGCTCACATATGGTAGCTACTTACAGATATGGATATTGCAGAAGTTTAGCTTACCTAGTTTGGAACCTATATTCTTTAGCTTCCTTGTCCTATGCTCTACTATTATATGTTTCTCTCTTGCTACTTCTGAAAAAAAGAATCCTGAAGGATTTAATAAAATGAACTCTCTGTTTCTAATTCCCTTTATAACTGACTCACACATGAAACTCAGACAGGACACGTTAATACAAATTTGCTACGGAGCTTCTTAGAAGGTCAGTTTCAAGAATAAATTGACAGAGGAACTAGTCCTTAGTTTTGTTGAGAGTGTCTCTTCTGAGACATTTTAATTTACAGGGTAAAATCTTCCAAGAACTCCTCACTAAGTTCAGGTATGACTTGAAATTACAAAACGTACACAGCAATTTGTGTTCTACTCTCCGAATTATTGGGATTTTAATATTACCATGTCACACGTAGCTACCCTTTCAGCACAACCCCAATTAACAAGTATCGTTCCATTTCCCACTGCCAGTAGTTATTCCGTTTACTCTCCGTGCCCTGAGCCAGTGTAGCCACTAAGTGGCAGTGTGGGCAACGTTAAATTCGTGCTGTGGTGCTGCAGCAGAGGGACTCCAAAGTAAAACCATAAAGCCAATCTGCTCCCAAACTTAATCCTGTCGCCTACTGACTGCTGAATATTTCTCTTTATGGATGGAGGACTTTTCCTCGTACCTAAAATAAACAAAAATTAAGAGAGGAAAGAAAAAATATTGCACACCTCAGTTCCGATCAGGGTAGGACGGATATACAGGCTGGCAGTGGTTGAGTAGGGGACCCATTCCTGTTCCACTTCCACAAGCTTACGGATGCACTCTAACAGCTCATTCTGGTCAAAAGACTGGGGAAAAGAAAGGGAAAAAAGCAAATGGAGAAATAAATCTGGAACACTTTGTGGTCTTTACAAATCCACATGCTACAGGGAACACTTCCTCAGGATATGCAACAGTGCTATGCTGTAGCAGTTCACATCTTCCTTGAGTTCATTCTTTACAAAATACAATATCCCATGGTCTTAGCCATTGTGCTTTTTTGTGCAGTGTCCCGAATGACCTCCTTTGCTCCAAAGTATCCTCCTGAGATGGTAAAAAGGAGCCATTGACCCTTCTTGCCTCCAAAGCATGTGGAGAACTCCCTGTGCAGCCAACTCACCCAGGCATGCTGCAAGCAGCACCTCTTCTACATAAGAGTGCTCTGGTTTACAACTCCAAGGAGTTGTAAACCAGAGCTAGTCTTCCAAAAGTTCCCAAGTTCTTACAGCAATTAAGCTGATGTGCCTAGGAGGAAGTTCACTGGCCAAGATACAATTGCTAAAAGCTGAGTGTCCTGGGGTGACTTCATGATGCTGAATTATATCTCCATTTGTCTGTTCAGTCCAGAAATAAGTTTTGCACCCTTAAAACTAGATCTGAGAGTGAAGGGGGGGAGAAGGAGAAGCAGTGGAATATCTGAGTTGTTGCTGGGGTTGAATAAAAGTGTTAAGACTGAAGTAGAAGCAGTTCTAGAAAGTTCTCTGTTTCCCCTGCTGTTATTGGTTCGTATTTACCACAGTAATTGTAATATTTCTAATTCCTCATTCCTACTGGACCCTCACCGCCTGATTCCACCTCCTTATCAGTTGTGTTCACCCTGGCCCTTGGCTTTTCCTAGTGCACCCCATCCTGTGTTCAGTTTCTCGTGTATTGCTGCGGTTTGTTACTTTCTCATTATTAAAGTTCTTTTGTTTCGGGTCACTGTATCGAACCCATCCCTCATCAGGATTTTTCACTCACCTCCCAAAGTGGTCCACGTGTCTGTCCATCCAGGCTGGACCCCATGCAGCCAAAGGCTTCTTTAAAACTTACAGATAAGAGCATTCAGCACCACAGACAGACAGTGGGAGAGAGATCTCCTTTGCTTTTTAGTTAGTTGTTTTTAGCTAGCTGAGGCAGAGAAGTTCCCCAGAGTGCGGTTTTAGTTCTTCTTGGAACTGACTGGCCCTGCTCTGGACTGAAAACCCAGGAAAACACTGAGAGCTCACACCTGTGGCCCACTGGGGCCAGGATTCAGCATTTCCCTGCGCTGGAAGGACTGCCAGAGACTGAGCGAGCTGAGCTACACCCCATGACAAGGACTCTCTGAATTTGCCACCTCTTCAGAACAGTGAGAGGTTTTATTGTTTAATATTATTGACTTTTCATGCTTGTGAATGCTTTGCTTATTAAATGAACATGTTTTTTCCACTTTTCTCCAAGGAAATCTTTTCCCGAACCAGTTGGGGGACGGGCCCGCTTGAAGCTGCCTTCTAGAGGGACCTCTTTGGGAGTTTCCTCACAAATTTGCCCTAAACCAGAACACAAGTGTTAAGCTACTGGCATGACCAAAACCAAAGGCTCTCAAGAGGCTGAAGAACTTAACTAAAGTGCAAAAAAGAAAAGGGAGAACACTAGCACCAGAGCAAATCCGAAAGCAAAACGCTTACTGTTCTGATTTTAAAATAAGCACTTCAAACAGTTTCCTTCTATGAATAAGATCTGTTAACTGCTCATAAAGTTTTACTGAGCTATCAAAGACTTAAGAGTGTTTGAGAAATGCTACTACTGAAAAGTCTTAGAGATTTGCACTCTGAGAAGGTAAGCATGCTCTGACTGAGGGAGCACAAGATGCCTTGAGTACGTACTGGCAGAGTCGTTCTCCGTGCTGATCGTGCCATCCTGTCCATGTTCAGGGCTGGCCGGAACAGGCGGATTTTGCCATCCACTCCTCGGTAAGCCTTCATCCCTTCAAACAACTACCAAGCCAGAAAAGGAGGGAAAAAAAAAAAATCAAGTAATAACTGAGACATGTTACCCCACGATGTTCTGTGCAAATTTTGGAAATAGAAACTTCACCCTCCTGATCTCAGTACTTAAACACCAAAGTGCTAACTAGTGAATTATGGCAATATACTTCAGTGAAACAGATTTATCTGAAGTACAGATAGGTAATCTTTGTAATATAAACTCTGTAATTCCTAATGATAACCTCTTTTTTTTTTTTTTTTATAATTTAGTTACAGCAATTAAAATTTGTAGCATGTGTTTGACTTAACGATTCCCTCACATCCTGACTAATACCTGAGTCAAAACAGCATTTTTCACTTACCTAAGGGATCTATGGAATTTTATTTTATTATATATATGTTAATTATTTTTAGAGCTCTGTCCAAAACATCTTTGTTAGGAAGTATAGAATAAGGTAATTGAGAGAATTCTTGTCAAGTTCTTGGTGTAGTTGTAGCAGGAACTGATCACTTATTTCCCCCTTATATCCCTATGCTGTGGAATGGGAGTTCACCTGCATGAGAGAAATGCAGTCCTACACTAGAGATAAAATGCATGAAAATATTTTTCTCTGTCTACTTCACAGGAAATTTAAACACAGTTATCCCATCAAACTGCAGGATCCAGACAACTGGTGTTGACAATCAGAAACCCTTATCCTACACCAATGCCCTCCCAGCAAAATGCCCTGCAGCATCTCCTAACCACATCAAAAACATGCCCACCAAATACCCAGTTATTTTCAGCTACAGCTTGGTAGTTTCTGGTTATACTTATAAACAGAAAACACATGTATTATATAAGCTCACACTAATATATATGTATACAAAAGACTTATTTAGATTAAGTATTAAAGGCTCACTTATGCTTATAAACAGTTCAGATTCATAGCATTTTATCTTGCAAAGAATTTCTTTGTACATTAAATTTCAGTGTAAGTTCTATGAATTTAACTGCATCACTGCTGTCAGTCTCCTCAGTCTTCCTCTCCTCTGACTGTTCCACAAAAAGGGGCTGGAACTGCATCCTATGTGGTTGGAAGTCTAGATATGCAGCTTTTTTATTTGGAAAAAATAATCCTGTATTTGTGCACAAGTTATTTTAGCAGAGTACTTCAGGTTTCACTGTTATCAAATTCTATTATATTTTTCCATAAGGATCAGTGAAATCTTTGGAAAGCTTGTGTGCAGTTCCATGGCAGAGCTAGGTCCTTCCACATGACAAATTTTAATTGGGTTGTAACTGGGTTGCAGTATCCCAGCGGGTTGCAGTATCCCAGCAATTTTCCTCAGGCAGTGTGCCAATTATGTAGCAGAACCAGAATTAGAACCCAGAACTTTTTGCCTTCAAAACTTATCTTAGTCCTATGGCAATGCCAACCGTATTAAAGGCTTAGCACAATTTTGAGAAAGAATTTGTTCCTGGGCTGGACATTGTAGCCACAAAAAAAAAAAGAGTTTAATAAAGGATAACATAGCTGGTCACTGGCTGATACTTTGATGTGATTTTTACTGGGCCAGTTACTAACTGATAGCACACTGTCGGAATGTTACTTTCTTATCACAAAACACATTTTCCCCCCCACCCTTCTCCCAAACACATTCACAGAACTTTTAATGAGAGGGAAAAGGGAGGAATGTCACTACTAAGATCTGATCAATGGTTTGACAGAAGTAAGAATCACATCATTACTGAAACACAAAGCCTTCTCAAGATGTTAAATCTTTTTCTCCAAAAAGAAATACTTTTAATCTTCCAGAGCTCAGTAAAACCTTTCACTCATTAAAAAGGGAGACAGTGATGTGTTCCAGAAATGTTCAGCTTTAATGAAAGCAACTGCTGTGGTTGCTTGATGGTTGGTTGCTACAGTGGTGTGAAAACAGTATTATCTGACATCTGTACATCACGGGAGCTGGATCTGGAGTTCAGCAGATCCAGATTACCACACTGCATCATGAAGGGCAAGGAGAAAGGGGAGGGAATGCCAAATTCATCACTTTTATTATACCCACTGTGTATTCATTGAGCCACAGCAATGACACCAGATTCTCCTCTGTCTGTCCTCTTGGCTAGAGGAAACGTGATGCAATAAGGGTAAAAGAATAAAAAAAAAAAAAAAATGGAAAAAAAATAAGAGCATATTCATATTAGCAATGATTTCAGACCAGGCCAGAGGCCGAGCACTAAAGCAGTATGCTACTAAGAGTGAAATACAGATTTGGGACTCCAGCGTGGTTTCTTTCTTACTTCCTGGGCAGATCAAGAGCTGCAGCCTCAGTCATAGTGGCCTGTTGTAATTTACACAGGACCTCTGGAGGCTTGGTGACTAGATGAGGAAAAAATCAGTCAAAATAAAAATGGTGAAGGCAAGAGCTCAGGGACAAGAAGCAGGGAAAGCTTCCCATATAGCAGTGGTTAAAATACAAAAAAAGTTTGCAAAAAGAGAAAAAGGAAAAATACAAGAAATAATAAAAGCAGCACAAACAACTCCACATACTTCAGTGAAGACACTCCCACCTACCCAGAAGTGGGAGATGTGGGTTTCCATTTCAGGTTCTGTGCCCTGCTGGGGTTCCCACACAGGTGTGAGCACAACCAAAGCTGCTCCAAAGGCAGAAAAGGCAGCTTTAGGCAGCAATCAGCTAAGCATGGAAACTTTAACCACGCTGGTTTCCGACTTAACATTCCACTTCCCAAAGTTCCTTGCTGTCTGTTCACTCCTTAAACACACTTGTATATGCTGAGTGCATCAGATCTAGTTCTGAACTCGAAGGACTTGTTCAGAGTTTCAAACAAGCACCTGTCCAGTCTGTCCTGCAATCCAAGCTATCAGCCTTTAAACCAGCTTCAAGTAACTTTTACAAAGTGCATGTTCAGTCCCCAAATTAAAGCTATTCTGAGAATCTCACAGTCCTACACAGTCCTGTATTGCCACAGAGTAGTAACTGGACTCCAGTTACTCAGACACAGTAACTGGACCAACCCACTGCCAGCGAACAAGAATGGTTTTTCAAATAAAATTATCACCACACAAGAAAGAGCTCACCTTCCCTAGGCTAGGAATTTAAGAGTGCTGAAATCCCCAGACCACAATTGCTACTGTGTTACACATAACCCTGTTGTAAATAATGCCATTATTCCAGAAGAACACTAGTTAGCAAAACAAGATGTAACTCAATACTAAAGAACTTAAGACAGTAATAGTCCTTGTATTACAAAGCTGTGGCTTCCAGAGCTAATAAGAAAAAAAAAGGAGGTGGTTTCCAAATCAATTTACTACTCACTTCTATAGCATAATGCAGGGCCGAGGTGGCTGGATGTAATGAGAGGTTCTCCAGTGGCTTAATATAGGGTTTCTCCCATCCTGAAGCCAAGGACCATTCAATTGTCAGCATATTATCAGTGAACACAGTTCCAAACACCAAACCAGTGGGGTCTGGTTTTTCCTTGAATGTTGTAGCTGGGGTGATAATCAAGTCGGAAGCCTGAAGGAACATGAAGACAAAAATGAAGTACATCAAAATAATCAAGTCAGACTAATTTGAAATTATTCTGCATCAGTGAACAAGGACAAGCCTTAATATTTTCTCGGTAGGGATATTTAATGACATGATGGTTAAAGGCAACTGTGAGTATTTTGCCAGCTACCTCTAAGTAACTGGCAAAATACTCATAAAGTGCACACAAACATATATACAGTGCTGTTATACAAAAAGTAGCATATTTTAAAATTCTGTTTAAGAATTAAATTTAAAAAGCAGTACAAGGTACAAAGCCAGAAAATTAGCATGTGAAATCTCTTGGACACTTAGGTTAACACCCCTGTACAAGTTCCAGAAATACCCAACTGCTGTACCTCAGAATATAAGCTGATCATCAGAAATTAATCACCATTACAACTAAGTAGATGTTATACTGATTTTCCTTTAATACATAAAACCAATGTGAGAGATCAGAGCAAATTACTTACACCAGAATAACTTGCTCATTCATATTTATTATCCTAGAAAGATCCCATTAGCAAAGAGGGCTAAATGCTTCCCTACATGAGGAACTGTAGAGACTCTCTTACAAGCCACGACTAGCTGTAGACATGCGCCACAGGTCTTGTACTAGTTTTGGCTGGGGTAGAGTTAATTTTCTTTATGCTAGCCCCTGTGGTGTGAATCATCCTAAAGAACAGCAGGGAAATAAGGAATGCAGATCCCTGGCATGTCACTCCCCTTTTACTCACAGGTAGGGGCTGAACAACTAGAGAGGGCTACAAAGAAGGCAGAGCCGTGATTCACCCTCTCCCTTCTCTTCCTATGCCATCTGAGCATTTAAACTGTGCTGTTCAGAGGCAAGGAAGAATTCAAAGAATCATATTCAAAGCTCCATTTTCCTTCCTAATGTAACTCAGAAAGCACTGTCCCTTATTTTACAGGTCCCCAAGCGAAATCCTGCTCCTCTGTGTTGGGCGCATATGGAATAGACTGGAACAGAGATAGTCCAGAATACTGATCAAATGATTTGCAAATGCTCTAAAAAAGTGCTTCTGCAAGAGATATCAGTGTCTTGGCCTTCTCACCCCCTGCATGCATTGTGCAAAATGAGACAAGATCAGTCCCCAGGTTTTGAAAAAAGAATATGTGTACCCCCATCTCTGTAAACAACCTAATTTTCAAGATGTCTTTAATGAACAAAGACCTGTTTCTTATTGATTAGTTGTTTTGGTTTAGGTTTGTTTGGGGGTTTTTTGGCTTAATGGCTTAGATGTGAAATTAACTTAGAGCAGGAGCACATGAATAGCTAAAAGCTTGTTTCAACTACCTCCAATTATAAAGCTTGTCTAGATATTACAGTGCATTAGTCTGGTTGAATTAATACATAATCTGATGAAACAACAATTACTCTTCTTTACTCTTCCCTTCATTCTTCTGACAGTGAACACTCCAGTGGGAGAAGCATCGCCCAATGATGCCCTGAAACTAGTTTTACCTGGCAATTTCTTATAACTCTTATCATGATTTAGGAAAAAAAGGTATCACAGAAGACATGGATCAAAATAAAGCCACAGAAGAGTTTGCAATTATCCACAGTGCAAGACTCAGCTCAAGAAAACAATTACACGGGAGCAGGGATGTCAATGGGGCTTAAGTGAGCATGTAGAACACAACTGTATCTCTGGGTTTATCTCTGCAATGAATCACAGCTTCTAAAGAACTCCCTCTTCCAGAGGTATCAGCTGCTTTCCCTGTACTCCAGGCTTCTGCATCTCAGCTCACTTTCATCAGAGTAACTATCTTTACAATAATCTGGCCTGGGGACCATAATTTTCACATGAAGCCTCTTCTCCTAGAACTCCCATCAGTATGCTGATTTCTGCTTTTATGACCTCCTCTGCTGCTTCCTCAGTGAAGGAGGAAGCACAACTACTTGAAAGGCACCACTTCAAAACAGTTTGTTAGGTTTGCCAGGGTTAACAAACAGCTTTTATTTAAGGATGGGAAAGAATTTTAACCTGGCTCTTCTCATAAACCCAAAAGCATGTGTAGAGGGAGCAGCAAGCTGCAGCCACAAGTTCAGAAACACACTCACTGCATTTCAGTTTGAGTCCCTCGAAGGCAGAAAGCCTAGAGAGGTAGGACACTATGACCCTTATTCAGAAAAGCAGCAGACAGAGCTTCCTGGAACTGCATAATCTGACCAGGGATCCCATTTGCTCTTCGTCACCTCCTTCAGAATTTGAAGGAACAAGCTCTCCTTCAGACTTTATGCCAACACCTGAATCAACAGCGTCAGGTACAGCACTGGACCTATAACAATTCCTTTAAACAGTAGGAACACCCTGGGTAAGACCTTAGAGACAGGCTAAACTGCACAGACCAGTAGGGCAACAATCATTCAACAGGCAAAAAGACAATTTTTCTCACTCTTACAATCCTATTAAGCTCTCTGGAGTTCCACTTCTTTAGCCATTACTTTCTTATTACCCTTTCTTAGGACACTTTTCCTTTATCCATTATGTCTTTTTCTCCATTTTTTCACCAAGCAGTGCAAATTAACAGCATGCAAACAGCACCCAAATCTTTCAGGATCTAAATGCTTCTTATGACAAGACAGCATCAAGCACTGCAGTGCATTTGGTCTTTTTTTTTCTGCGGAGGGTAACACATTGGAAGGAGATTTTGGAGGATCATCCTTAGAGTACTCTCTCCCACAGTGTGGTCTGCATGAAGTATTAGCTCAGCCTCTTCTGGGTCCCTGAGAAGCAGGACACTCTACAACACCCAACATCTCACCTGGCTCACAAACCCTTTGGGTTTCCCTTGTTCAAGCAGCACCAGGAGGGAAATCAAACACTCAGAAGAACCCACAAAAGGGGAGCAGAGCAAGGCTAGGTGACAAATGCCAGGGCACTGATTAAGTATCACTGTCTATTATGTTAATATCACTCATTAAAAGATTATCACAGTGCTACCCCTGCCATCACCTAAGACCTTTATAAACAGCAATTTACTTTCTTCCTTTGCCAACATTCCCCAAGCCCTAAAAGCAGTGTGTTAAGGATGCATTAGAGATTGGCATTAGCACCCATCCAGATCTCCACTGTTTGTACTGCCAACACAAAGGGAAATTTTCAGCTAGGCTTGTGTTTTCCTTGCTTTGTTTATCCAACATGCTCTCAAGCACCTCCTGATGCTGTTGCCTAATAAAACCATTAAACTGGAAGGAAAACTGGTAAATGCCGAACAAAAAGGATAAGGGAGATTTAAAAAAAGAAGTGGATGTGGCACGTGGTCTACTGAGTGCAGCTATTTGGCACCCGTTGCCTAAAGTAAAATGACATAGTCCCAAGCCTGCAAAATCTCCATGTCACAGCAGAAAGGAACTTACAAGATGACATTCCAGCTCAGGACACTCTGGTAAGGAATAGGAAGTATCAGATTGCCCTGCCTATGGTAGGCAAAAGGGAGTAGTAGGGAAACCAGTTGGATACTGTTCATTTTCAGAGTTTATATGGCAACATTACACCCACAAAGGGCCACTGGCCCAAAGAGATATTTTTTGAAAACCTCCTCATCTGAAAAGTATCTGTGAATTCCAATGCAGTTTCTTCCAGGACAAAGCTTTATCCAGCCCAAGTAAAGAAGATATATTGTTACCTCCTGAAACTAAAATTCAACATGTGATCAAAACAGATCTTCTCAATTATGAGCTGTGTCAAATTAAAGGTGATGTGCTAGTCTGTATAAATTCTAATCAAAGCTGTGACAAGACATGCTGGTGGCTGGCTGAGCTGTGAGTGTTTGTTCTACCCGACCTTTGCAATAGCTTTAAGTGGATTTGGGAGCTGGCATCAGCCCCTGGCCAGAGCTGTCACTCTCATTGTTGCATTCCTACCTTTCTTACCCTAGACAGCTGTCTCAAGTAGGCACAGATGGCAAGTGCATGTTTTGTCCTACACTTTCTAGCAAGTTTTGTCAATGCCTTCCCAAATGGTTCTTGGCTGCAGTTATTTTCACTGCAGTGAATAATCCTAGACCATAAGCAGTAGGTTGGGCAGCTGTAACAGGTCTAACTCATTTGACATACCCAAACTTTTCTAAACACTGTGCTAGGCCAGGCATTTCTATCATTTAATTGAGTAAAAACAGACCTGTCAGCCTGTAAAATAGCTCATAGGTTACCTAACAACAGCAGCAAGTTTCAGCAGAGATCCCCAAAATGTTAACATGCACCCAAGTGAGACTGACTGTAATCTCCCCTGATGAAATAAGTAACCTCCTTGACTTCCAGTGTAGGTGATTAATTCAAGATCACAAGCAACTGCAATAATTTTTTATCTTATGCTGAATTTGTAAGCATATCCTAGGAAAGATCAGAGCCTTCTCATGCAATAACAAACAAGGAAGCCCAGGCAAAATCAAGGAACTTGTTTTGCCCTTGCACTTGTGAACAGCGATGGAACAAATTCTGAGAAGGAGACAGTTTACTACAACAGGGAAAGGTAACAAAGCATAGCTGAGGAGAGTTGGAGAGAGTGAGTTTGGATCTATACAGAATGGTATATTGAAGCAGGGTCCAGGGATGAGAATTTCCTGCCTTTCAGTCCTTATGGCTGTGGCACCCTCATCTTTTCCACCACTCAGCTTTCCAGCCACTCTTCCCCACACGTGGGGCATTGCATGTGGTTGTTGTGAGTTGTGGCTGAGAGCTTGACAGGGTAGGGGTAGGAACCAAGCTTGTGCAGGTATTCATGTCACTGATACCAGGAATGCTCATGGGACATTGAATGGATCTTGGTTTTCATCGTGCTTAGGGTACCACAGCTCAGGATATGATAGAACCAAACCTCACAGGCTAGGACAATTTAATATCTGGGTGATATGGTTTAGGGGTTACAGTGATAGTACTGGATTGACAGCTGGATTTGATGATCTCTTCCAACCTTGATGAATCTATGAATAAGGGAAACAAAACCAAACCAAACAAGGGATGCAAACGACCACAATGGCTCACTAGCTGATGCCTCACCAGTGCAGGAGGAGCTGGAGCTTGCAGCTGTGTTGCTGAGCAGACATGAGGATCAGGCTATCCCCAGCAGGGCCAGCTGTCCTGGCTGTATCCCCCTCCCAGCATTCTGAATCCCCCAGCCTGTTCACTGGTGATAGGGTGAGGAGCAGAAAATGTCTCAGCATTGTGCACTCACTGCTCAGCTGTGGCTCAAACAGTGATGTGTCACCCACACTGTTTTGGTCACAAATTCAAAACAGGACAAAGGTTTATGCAAAGCATAAACTCGATCCCATCCCAAACCAATCCACATGCTCTGTGCATTGGTGCTCTCATGAGACATGAGACACAGCACCAGCCTAGGGATGACCCAGGAGGCCTGGGCACCTTCTGTCCCATAACCTGACTTCAGCTTCATGGGGAAGCTGGAAACAAGGCAGACACAAGAGCAAGGACTGCCTGGATCTGCCTCATGCTGGGGGCAGCTGGGCATCAGCACTGCTTCTGCAGACCTCCATCACGGGAGCCGACCAAGGAGTCAGGCAGTTTGATGAGATGCAGATCTGCTGCCATGCTGGAATGTGCCTTTGCCCAGGAGGCAGGGAGCACAGGGAGAAGAGAGGCTAGTGCCAAAGCAGCAATCCAGTGCTCTGCATGGGAGCTCCATCTCCCCACAGGGGCTCAGGGAGGAAGGACTAAGAACTAGGGCTCTGCCAGGCCATCTCTTGCTGTCCTTTGTCACTTTGTCCTCACAGGCAGCAACTCATTTGCTTCCCCATGTGAGAACTGCTGCTGTGCCTTTTCTTGCAGATTCCACCAACAGTTCAGAGCCTGCCAGCCCCAGCACTTCCAGTCAGCAGCACCCAGGCTGTCCCATGGCTCCCTGGTGCCCAAAAGCATCAGCCTTTCCAGTCACCCTGGGACAGACCATGTCTGATGCACGAAGGCATGCCCAAAACTCACACAAACAGCCTGAAAAACATGGCAGGTCCCTCAGCTCTGTGCCAGCTCAGACTGCCAAGACCAGCAGCCCCTCCCCTGCCAGCCACGGCTGTCCGATGGCTCTTTGGCAGTCAACAGCAACAGCCTCTCCCCCAATCTGGAGCCAGACAGGATCCAGTACTGCTCTGGACATGAACAGCAGTCACAAACAGCACACAGCCCAACGCAGCTCTCACACAGCCCTGTGGCAGTCAAGAGGGACAACCACTGCCAGCCTGGGCCAATTCAGGAACAATGGTGGGTGAGAAAGCCCCACAGATGGCCAAAAAGCACCACAGAACCAGCCCCCTCACCCACCACAAAGTCATTCTGCTCCTCAACACTGGGAGATCCCACATTCCTTTCCCAGTCATGCCCTGTTTCTTTTCCCATTCCCATCTGCTTTGGAAAAGACTGCAAGTTCTTGGGGCAGAGACCATCGCTTTCTGTAAAGAGCCAAGCTCTGAATGGCTCTGATCACAATAATAAAGCCTACAGTAGAAATAATACAGACACAGAATTCTATTAACCCGAACCAAGAGTAAGAAAGTCAAATAAATTCTTAGAAATCTATTGCCAGCTTGTAAGCATAAAGTAACGTTCATGTAAGCTATCCTATAATCCCTTTTTCATCAATACTATTTTAAATTTACAACAGAGCCTGAGGCTTGAGAATGGAAAGTGTGCCAAGATATAATAAGATTAGAAGAGGAAAAAAAGCCCTATTTTTACTACTACTACTATCACATACACACACCAAAAAAAAAAAAAAAGAATCAATCTTCTGCAATCCCAGGGTAAATATCAAAAAATCTTTCAATAGAAAGCTTCCTTGAAACTTCATCTGAGAATATGTTAGTACATGTAATTGGACTGAGTCCTGGAATCATTGCATCAGGTTGGCTGTACGCTGGGTAATAAACCACAAAACAAATGACAAAGCAGAACATAGTCAACGCTCTGAATCAGCTGTGAGACAGTCATGGAAACAGCAGAAAATATGGCTGGAAGGACTATGACTAGTCCATCCTCTGCAAGGCATCTAACCTAGACTATTCATAACAGCTATTTCTCAAATCTCATCAAAGTCTCATCAAAGAATGAAATTCTGCCACACTCTGCAAGAAAAGGAGGGCAGCATAACCTACTGCTGGCTTCTTTAACCTTTCCCCTGATCTGACAGAGGCTCCAACTCTGATGCAGGAGTGTTTGATCTGGAACAGTAGGTAGGGAAGTAGTAGGGAAGTTAACCTGCTCTAACAAGAAAACAGAAAAGTGGCTGGAATTGACATTAATTTCTTGTCTAAAGGAAAGAAAAGGGCACCTAGGGCTATTTGTATATTCAGATCTACAAAAAACAGTCACTTAGCATCTCTTCTATCAAAAAGTTCTCTAAAACATTTCAAATATGATTCTCTCTATGTAATTCAAACCACAAAGATGCTGATGAGACTGAAACATTGGAATGAAACCAGACACACTTACTGTAATTTGGTGCCATGAATCACTTCTGTTTGGTAACAGCTATTCCAATCAGCTAAGTGGGGTGGTCAGGAAGTGTGAGCAGCCTTAAATGCAGTCATTGTATTGGTGTGAAAACCAGACTTCTGTAAGCTCTCTGTTAGTTTTGGGCAAGTCAACTCTAAAAATCTTCTTAGACCATGCAACTACACTTCATGTCTGCAGTTTAGCTACACCTGGGATTCAGATTAGAAAGGAGCAGTTCCATTTAGGGAAACACAGACTACAATTCTGCAATAGCAGAAAGCCCTCTCATACGTCTGCATGCAGACATTTCAATAAAAACAGAACTAGGACCATTCTTCACCAATGGGAGACATTAGCTAGTTACCTAATTCCTGTGATTGAGTATTAACACAAACTGCTTCTTCTCAAAGATCTGACAGCTTGGTTAATTCAACTTCTGATGCTGTACTGCTCCTTGCCTCGCAACCACTGTATTTCTGCATAGTAGCATAAACACAATGTTCCATTTTTAGAAAGAGTTTGCCTGGGAGAAGGTTTGAGTCTAACACAAGCTGAGGGCTCACAGTGGCCTGTGACACAAGACTGGAATAGAGAGGGCTCTGACATTTCACCAGTAACACATCTTAGCACAAACATTCAAGACACTACTGTCTCTTGGTTTGGAAAACATCATTTGTATTTCACACGAAGCAACTGAAACAAAAAATGAGATTTTTGCATCTAACCTTCTCTGAAAGAAGTAGCCATGCTGAACAAATAAATGAACTGCAAATCTAAATTTCAGACAAACAAGTTGGAAGTATTTTGCCTAAGTAGCCTGGCCAGTCACAAACATGTTGTGTGGAATAGCCAAGAATAGAATCATAATCTTGTATGTCCAAGTCCTGAGCAGTTGCAATTAAATCTTCTTACCCTGATTTTAATAAGCTTGCAGACATGCAGGGAAGTGGATTCATGGAATGCAGGCATTCAAAACCTTTTGGAAATACAAAATGCTTTCATGGTACAGTCTCTATATTATACAGAGGTTATGGGAACCAGTTCAAACATTCAGTTAACCACACCTGACTCTTTCTCAGATTCCATCTCCCTTTCACGCTGGTAGACAGAAGGTAAACTTAAATATTGCCATGAAATTTAGTGTCTGATCTGCCAATGAAACTGCCACAACTTGCCACTTCATTCCACTCAGTACTTTCTTAGAAACAGGGACTAAATACAGGATTAACATAAACCTCTTCCAACTCTCTAGGCTGTTAATTCATGGAAAGTTAGGATACCCTTTCAAAAGCAAGCAGTAAAGCCAAGAGAATCCTATGGAAAACCAAAACAATCCAACTTAGTTCTCTTCCTAAATTGAAGCTTCTATTCAAGTGTGCTCAGCAAAGAAACATTTACTATCAAAACTGGGGACACGACATCACAATGACATTAAAATTTATGAAATCTTGGAAATAGGTATGGACACTGTGGATTTTTTAAGTTTTGGGGTCAGTCTGTAAGTTTACTTTGATCACTGACTGGTCCTGAGCCTTGCATTTTAAAAGAAACTCTTTACCTTGGGAAAAACAAATCCAGAAAATGATACAAGCTAAGTGCAATCCCCAAAATTCCAGTACAATTTCTGTGCTTTTACAGACACATCTTAAACCCCTAGTGAAAAAAGCAATAAAACATCACTTTCTTGTGCTATAAATCAACTCAGCTGAAATGCTCCCGGCTATCTTTTTAGCAGTTACTTTTTATCTTGGCTAAAAGTTCCAGTTACTTGCTGCAGACAATTAGCTTTATTTGCAAATCCTTCAGCTTCAGATAACGGGACAATCAGTTCCTCTATTACAGCTTAGATAATCCATTTGCTGAAAGCCTGCAACTATTTGAAGAACATTAGCCACCTGAAGAGAAACATAAACCCACTTGCCATCAAGCTGAAAAGAACTGCCACAGACCCCAAATTCTTTCCTAATAACTGGAATGAGAGCAGCAGACACGTGGCAGTCGGGTCCATGCCCATGTGGATGCAGAATATCACAGAACCCACCCAGCACTCTTTATCCTGCAACTGGTTTCCTTCTTGGCAGGTAAAGACGAGGGAATGGATTTGATTGCAAATCACCTGAAATAATTCTGAAGCATATACCTACCTGGTAGGAGGCATAATCAGGTGATATGAAAGTACTGTGATTTAACAGTATTATTACACACCAATCTTTTTTTTATTCAACACATCACAAGAAGTAAATAGTTTTGTTACCACTGACAATAACATAAACAGATTCAGCTGAAATCAAGATAAAGCCAGAATAACATTTTCTAAAGCAGTGCCTAGCCCACACATGCTAAATATTTTTAGGACAATAACATAACTGGCCTCTAGCTTGGCATTCCTGATCCAACAGTGGCTACAGCTATGTACTTCCATGGAGGTGATAGAGAGATGACCTACCAAATGGTAACTGATAAGGATTTAGCTTAAGAGGATCAGACTGGACACCAGGAAAACAAGAATTCTTTAAGAGAGCAGCCCAGCACTGCATTCAGCAGACAAAGCCACAGAGGGCCTGCTCTAGTGCTGGTGAGAGTCCCACTTTCAGTGGAGAATGGCCTAAGGTTCCAAGACAAGAAGGACTTGGAGATCCTTATTGGATCCCATTACACACACACACACACACATCCAATTGGTTGTTTCTCTTTTACTGCTTCAGGATAGTTTATATAAGAGCAGATTTTCTATACACACATTCTGGGGAGCTACTTCGCATCACAGCATCAAAATATAATTAAATTTCTATAATAAATCTTTCCTCAGACAATTTATTATAAAGAAAACGTTCTAGCTCATCAAGCAAAATTTAAAATGGAGTCTAATATAGATTTTAAAATGTCAGAGCAGGGTATTCTTCTACTATCCCCACCTAATACTCAAAACCCCTGAAGAATCAATAGCTGCAATATGACAAAAAGCCTCACTGAGTGCACATATGCTTTGGCTGGCAAATAATTCACTGCTGTCAGTAGAAAATGACAAATTGAGGACAGGCTGGGGAGGAGGAAATAATATATATTTGAAAACATATAAATCATGTAAATTGCTTTATATTTATTTGCCTTGTAGGTAATGTGGTAAATATAACTGTGTGTATTTCCTCATTCCAAAAATACTTTACTGTTCCCTTGATCCATATGCTCGGTCAGTAACTTTACCTACTGCTCCTATAAAATGAAAAAAGAGGAAAACTGCTCGGTACTTCCCAAACTCTTCAAGAAGTGGAACTTTAACCCTGTCACACTAACGTGCTAATGTGATGAAGTCAATTAATTTAGACTTTGAGCTGATGTTTCAAAAATTAGACTATTCTGTATTTTATATACTTTGATCTTTGTATTGGATGGGAAACAAGAAAGTTTGGTAAAAAAAAAAAAAACAATTTTCATTGTTCATTAAAAAAACCTCCAGGATCAGAGAATTGTTTGCTGTTTATCACTGTCAGCAAACTTTGCACATACAAAATAGTTTTCTAAAATAAAGCTTAAACCCATCTATTTTCTCAAAATGGATTGATCTCTCTCCCAATTCCCAGAAAAAGGAATCCTATATCCCACTGTATTTACCACAAATCATAGCCCACTTAATATAAAACTGGTTATAGCTCGCTGTAAAGTAAAACTTTCATTAGCAATCTCTCAGTTTGAACCACAAATGAAAATTTGAACCTGCACTGGAAAAAGAATTTCAGTTTCTTCTAGTGTAAAATACACTACAGCTTTAGATTCTGTGGAAAAACTGGCAGAGATTTTGGTTGGAGTTTTTTGGGGGGGGTTATATATGTACAGAGGAAATAACCTTTATGTTTGGATTTGTACAATCTCAGCACAGTGTCAGCTAATTCACAGCTTGGGCTTTAAAACATTACAGCGACATAAGAAACAAATAACAAACCTTACATTATCATGGAAAATTCAATATATCCAGCACCTCACCTGGGCAGAGGTGAGATAGCTTCGAACTGAAATCCACGCAGGCAGATTAGCAGAGCACTGTACCTTGTCTAACAAGTCCAAGATCCCCACAGGGATCACCAGCTGGAGCACAGCATTGCACTTGCCTGCCCATGCAGCTTCCATTCTGCCATGGCTCACATCCTCTTAGGTTTATACAAAAAATATGGTTTTGAGTGTTTTTCGAGATGTCTGAGAATACTAAAGTCTTTTTTCCCCAGCCAGAGATTGAAGAAATGGTTGTGAGCCTTCTCTTCTGTTTTTCCAAGGTTGTTTATTCTTTCTTATCTATTACATTCTTTTCCTGACCAGCAGAATTCCTCTCTGCAGGTCAGTTTCAGGCACAATCCCACCCCTTCAGGGTGGTGTTTACTTTTATTCTAAAACCCAGGTAAACAGTATTTACAAAAACTTACCAATACCTATTATTCATGTTAGAAAGTCAGTCTCTACTCTAGGCCAATCAGAAAGTGCCACCATCACAGCAGAAGATGGAGCAGATGAAGAAGAAAGAAGCCTGAAAACCATGTGGTTCCTGCACCTTGCCTTCACCTGCTTACCATTCTAACAAACCCCAGAAATTTAAAATTCTCACCCTGTGATAAACTACATATTATGCAACTATCTAATACACATTCGTGAAAGTTCTGCTTCATCCCAGAGCCTAAAAAGCCCTTTCCATGAACAAAAGTTAAAAACAGCGTTTTTCAGAGGTTTTTCATCCTTTAAAACATAAATATTTCTCAGAATTTCTGACTCCAACAGCATCCCACTGGCTCAGAGCGTGGAAGGTTGGGTCCATCTGCAGAAAACTCTGTGGGAGCACCCACAGATATTCAGAGTAGCACAGGCAGCACTGGAGACACAGAAGCCCCAGTTAAACATTTCTCATTCTCCACCACAGGTCTTCACGCAAGCAACTCAATCCAGGTCCACTGGTAAGCTACAGTTACTCCACTCTACTTTAGTGTAGCAAAATAGCCAGTATTCCATAGAAATTCCCTAGAAAATCTACACACTAAATAGGCTGTTAAAAAGTAAAATAAAAAACCTGAACTTTGCACCATTACGCCACCTCTTTTTCCAGAGCTTCAGATCACTGAAACTCAGAAAATATTACAGGAGTAGGTAATACATCACAGATACCTTTAGTTTCTTAATGTCAAGCGTTAGGAATTCCAAGTCAGAGCTAATATACACATTAAAAGAAACCAAATCAGAGTTACATATGGAAAAAGACTACTACATGTTCCAAAAACATTCATTCAGTCATGTGACATCACAATAAGCAGAATGAATGCATTAAAGGAACGACCAGATTTTTGTCATAAAAATTAAGTGCCTTAGACCATACTTGTGTGCTATGTCGTGGTATTGTTGGATGCAAGTATAAGAACAAAACCAGATCTGTGCATTTCTTGATTCAGCTTCCCAAAAAACGTCCAGTGGTACAAAGGATGACTGTACTTCTCCATTATTGGTGCAATATCCCACTCAGAGAGATCCAATGCTGGCAATAGACAAAAACTACAACATAGGTGTGGTCACAAATAACCATCTGTTATTTAAATAAACAGATATATTTATAAGGGCATACAACAGTTGAGGGAGGAAAGAAGATTTTACTCATGTGGAAGGAGACAAATCTTGGAGATCTGGCATTTTTTACAATATAAGAAACTGTAGCATAATCACTATTTCCTTCAATGTTTCTCAGCTGTTCCAAGATCACTGCTCACATGGCAACTCTAAATGCCACATATTAAATGCCTTTTAATTAAATTACAGACCTGCCAGAATGGGATTTTTAACTGCAGAACTGAGTCAAACTAAGGTAGCTCAGTAGCGGTCAGGATGAAGGAAATGTTAATTCTGACCTGTTGCTTTTAAAATAGTCTATGAGAATAGAGAACAGCAAGCAGCTATCAGAGGGGCTCACTGCCTACCAGAAATTGTAAGTAACATTCAGGCCTTCCCTCCCGTGCACAGGGACTTTCTGACATCACCTTTCAAACTCAGACAGAAACTGCAGTAAAATTCAAAGCAGCTCCCCCCACCTAAAAAGCACAGCACTGCATTCTAAACAGAAATGTCTTCAGAGGGCTAATCTGGCATTCAGATGTTCAGCATGACCCACTGTAAACAATATGTTTTATGTAAGCTTTAACCAAAACCATACCCTGTTTTCTACATTCCCACAATCATGGATTTCTTAGGTCACTGGCACAAAATTGCAGCTTTCTTCAGCACAGTCAGCCCCAAGGGTCAACTTGATTCCTTTGAAATATTATTAGCTATAGTTTCTGAAATTGTAACCATAACTGTCTTCCACAAAAATGTTTGTGAAGTTCTCTAGAATGAATCCAGGCTATTTTATTTTCATTTTCTGTCACTGGTATTTTTCTTCATTTATGAAGTTTTTTCCTTCTTAATTTTACTATGAAGTTAAAGAAGCTGAAAATAATTACTATAATGCATGCTACTACAACCAGGACCTATATTCTCACCTTAACTTTCATTAACTTCCCACAGTACAGTATTTTCTAGAAATCTCTACCCCTCTGGTGACTGCAGCTTATCTTCAGAAACAAAGCCATAAGGCAGGAATGAAGTCTTACGAATTAGACTTCAGCCTGAGCCAGCTGCTTTCTCCTAGCATTATTCCCTTTACGACCATCTGTCCCACCTGTTAATGCATTTTTCCCATCACCCAGCCTCTCCACTACAATGATCTGCCATTCTGACTGACACATAAATATCAATGGAAAGGAACCTGGACTAAATCCAATTTTGTGCCATGCGGTATTTGGAGCTTTGGTAAGGCACCTGCTTGACTGCTGCTCTAATGAAATCTGCCTTAAATCTGCTTTAGTTTATGCCAAGTTCACCTGTGACCCAAGTACCAGAGTTTGTTGTCACTGTCTTCCTTCTGGACAGCCTCAGTGAGTGAAAGACAAGGTTCAGTTTGGTTACACAAAGGGTCTCCTCTTGTAAAGCAATTCTTGTTTGCAAATACACCAACACACTCTGCTGAATGAATCTACTGAGATCTATCTATTTATTGAAGGTGAATCCACAAAACAGTCCTTGCACTCCAGACTTGTGATTTCTTGTGGTTTCAAAACTGGCTGCATGCCTGCTTTTGTCAGCATTTTTCAAATCAGACCCTCTGGCTGAGAAGTCATCCTGAATTTTCCTCCTTGGGCAGAATTGCCAGAGACACAAAATGAAGAAATGAGGAAGACAAGAACTGGGAAGGGCTGAGAATGAGGAAATAGAAATTAAATGGCATGTTGCTACATGGTGAAATTGTGTAGAATTCTCTCAAGAATTCTTTGCTGTTCTCATTGAGACCAACATCAGAATAAACCTTATCAAAGAGTCCAATATATTTATTGCAGCATTAATTATTCACTTCTGTTTAAAGCCTGACAGCTGAAGGGGAAATAATTACTTTAGCATAGTTCAGAAGACTTCACAGCAGTGGCACTGCCCAAAAGAGTCAGGAAGAACATGACACTTACAAAGTGTATCATTATAATTTCATCTCATGTACTGCTGACAATAGTCACAGGAACTGAACTGCTGAAAAAACATGAGTTTTTCTGAGTACCACTTTTATATTTCTACAAAATATAGCTAAGGCTTTTTTAAACACTGTAAATCAGGGAATAAGAGAGAAAAAGAATTACAGATGTGTGACATAAAGAATAAAGGCAAAAGACATATAAAAGGCAGGAAAAAAGGAAATTAGGACAGATGTAGAATTCAATGGAGCACATGCTGACAGGCTCTACACTTTCAACAGAAAACTGGAAGTTGACATCTGTATCCATACAGTTTTCAAAATGAGCTCTTAGTTACTAGCACTGCATTCAGGAAGGAGGCAGAGGAAAAGAATGGGATCTTAACTGAGCTAATTTCTAAGCATAAGATTAAAATAAAAAGAGAGGGATGCAATTTCATGTCAGTTCCTGGCAGCTGCTCAGAATTCCTTACAATCACAGCCCTGCTTGTTGTGGAGTGCTAATAATGTTCCAGAGCTGCAGTGCTTTGCAGTCCTTCTGGGATCCTTAGCTCTGCAACTTTGGGACCCAATGAAAAACCATCTTCTGAAGGCCTTACCTTGAAAAACTCACACTCACCTTGAAAGATTCAGTCATCTGCTTTCCTGTTTCTCCCGAACATCCTCCACCCGTGCACTCATTCTGGCAGCCCTAGAAAAAATAAAACCAGAGCAAATCAAATCCAATGTACATTGCAGGAAAGTTGATACACATTCAGTTAATTCATTTCAGGGACAGACTGTATTGAATCATCAGATTTTGCCATCAGTAAATATATTAGCAAGAACTTTGTGGTAAGTAAGTTCTTAGCACAACTTTCCATCTTCTGCATTCTCAGTTTTACTTCAGTTGCTTTATTTTGTGCAACTGCATTTCAGGGCTTTACATATGTAATATATATACACACATAACATCCTAGATTAGATTGTCACTCTGTAGTGTAGAAAGTTATGGACAACATCGTAAGTTTTTCGTTCAGAGCTGAGTAAATTATTTGGGTTTTTATTCAATTCCATGAGAGCCAATTTTCTTTTCTAAAGTATCTACCTAACAGGTTTGCTTTTGCCTTTTTTAAGAGAAGGCTGAGTAGGCAGAATGAAAGGAAAAAAGAAATAATTGGTTTCATTAAATCCTTCATTAAAAAAAGACAGTAATAAGGAATGCTCACATATATAAATAAATAATGACAATATTTTGCATTATCTACAGTGTTGAACTTTAGGCTTCTGCAAAGGAACTGAGAGGGGAAAGAAGGAAAAACAACAGGAGTGCTAGTTTCAGGCATCCTTCTGTTCTTCAACACAGGGATAATAGGCACAAGCCATATAGCTAAAAGCAAGATTCCCAGTTCCCACAGCATCATGTTAGCATCTCTGTGGACCCTCCTAAACTACCTGTACCTTTCCTGCCAGTAGCCACTAAATGCATGTTATACCCAAGAGCGTGGAAGAAAGGAGGCAAAGACATCCCTGACAGGGTTCCTTGTTTCCCAGCAGCCTTTAAGAAGGAGCTGAAAAGGTGAAGTGGGTGCAGAAGAGAGGAAAGAAGGCACCAGGAGAAGGAGGTTGGGGTGATGGAAAGAGGATGGCTGGGATGATGGCATAAGGGAGTACAGCTGGAAAGACAGAGAGGACTTGGTGGTTGTCTCTCAGCCTTGCTGCATCTCGGGTGGGAACTCCCAGTCCAGATGGGAAAGCCTCAGATCAAAGGTATAATCCCCTTAAGAAAAAATGCAGAGAGAACCTTTCATGGCCAGCCTATGAGATCCCAGCTCTTCACAGAGAGCAGCCCTCACCCCACAGGGAGGGCTGGGGCAGGGGGATAGCAGTGGCAGGGACACAGCAGCCACTTGGCCTGCAGCAGCCACCAAAATGTGGGGCCAAGGCTGAGACCACACAGATCACAGGATTGGAAACACAACACAAAGAATATAATTCTTTTCCCTTTTTACAGGTCTTGGGAATATGGTAAAACATACCAAAAAAAAAAAAAAAAAAAAAAAAAAAAAAAGCAGTATTTTCAGTATTTTCACAGATTACGGCCTTGCTACCAACAAAAAGTAAAAGGCAAATTCCCAGCCACAGCAGATCTCACTTCCTCTCCCGTTCCCCCCAGAGAGCCCCCCCACATCCCTCCTGCTGTCTCTTCTCAGCTTTAACCCTTCTGTTCCTCTTTTTCTGTAACCCTCTACAGCAAGGCAAGCAATCATGGCTACAGGACCCTCCCTAGCCACTAAAGGAGAGTGTGGCAGGAGAGATCACAAATCTCTTTACAATATCCCAGTATGTTTTATCCCTCATTAAAAATATGTTTCATTTTCCTTAAAGCTTAGTTTTCTACTCCAGAAGGACAAGACTTTGGCAGAGTGTGCATGGATTTCAGTGGCAGGCCCAAGCAGGACTAAAGTGTTACCCAAAGCAAAGGAAATGGTATAACAACAGGTCCTTGCTTTACCTGTAATTTTTCAAATACTAACGAATTCACTGATAAAATCCTAGAAAGCCTTCATGACACCATCAGTTGACAGTAGTGAAATATTCCACAGATTAATTGAGCCAAGTGATTTTTCTCTGTGCTGCAATGAAGTAGGATGGAGAGTGTGCTGGTTACCAGCTAACACGATGGGAATTCCAGCTGTGGAAGAAGAATATCTCAAAGAGCTCCAGCTCCATTGCTGGCTTTTGTCTAATATCCAGTATGCCAAGCTGGGTTTGCTGATAGTAATTACTGGTGACAGCAAATACTGACAAGTACTCAACCATTATGCTTCAGCTTCTTCCTGTTGCTGCTTTATGAAGTTGCCCTAAAGCAAGAGCTGGCATCAACACAGAGGACTGAAGCTGGATCCAGCTTAATATTCTCTTTCATGGTCCTTTTTATAAGATACCAAGTTTGCATGTGAATTTGAAGTACAGACCACCTACAGGAACAGCCCCTGGGGGCTCCATTGCCTTTCCTTTCAGTTCAAGATTACCACTGAACTCAGTGAAGTCAACAGCCCAATTTTTGGGCACGTGCCATGGGGCCAATCCTCTTCTCCATGAAGTCATTATTTTTTACAGATTTAACTCGTATTTAAAGCAAGTAGCTAACTGCCTTTGTTAACCACACTAAGATTAAACTGAGTTAATCCCTCAGCACTAGAAAGAAATACCACAATTACTTTCTAATTAATGGAGTCATATTTTAATGGCTCCATGGCTTACAAACCTGAAACACGTTGCTAAGTGCAATAGGGAAAATTGCTCCCTGGTTTAGTGCCAACATTGCCAAGGGAGATATGCCAAGCATAAATTTGCCCTTTGTGTTTAATAGCATGGTAGGCTTAAAATTGCCTCCATTGAAGCACTGCTGTTATCCTAAAGATACATTTGAGCCACTGGGTCAACATCTTCTCAGAAGTCACTCAAGAATGTCTCAAGTAGCTGTACAATTACACAAGCATGACATTATTTCTCTATGTTGTGCTGTAGAGATATTAATGTTTTCTCTGTAGTATATGTTAACTGTTTTTTCTAAATAGGAAATAGAGTATTTCAAAGTTTTCCTTCAAAAATACTGCAAACACACATTGATTTTAATATTACTGTAAAGCCTGTATGAGAACAAAGTGCAAAGTCTCACAATGAATTAAACTTGGTTAAAAAATGGGGTTTAGATGTCATTTTATCACTGTGAAATACCACTGAAATAAAGACCTGCTGAGCAGTAATTCTGTTATTACTTTTACAGAAGAACTCAATGCTATAATGAGCATTTGTGAATCCTTTAGCATTGACAGAAGTAACACTCAGTTGGGTAACAGTGCTCCCTCACATTAGCACTTACTTCCAACCTTTTCCACAAGGCAGACGTAAAGCCTTGGGTGGGTATTTGTGTATGAAACACTTACTGGAACTTTTGGCAAATTTTAGGCTTAACAGTTGTCACCTGCACTTCTGCTAGAGCTTTCCCAAACCTGGACATTCAGCTCCTGCATTTGGTCCTCAGGCTGCCTTAGACATACAGATCTTCAACATCTAGCATCACGATGCTGCAGTCAATGCTGTCTTTCCCTGCTTTGGTCTTTGGCACGCCTTCTGTACTTCCATGCAGTCAGATCATTCAGCCTTCTGCTACACATATAGGCCCATCTCCTCCCTAAACTCCCCAGGCTTCCTGGACTGCATCAGTGTGCCTTGACTTTTCCTGTGCCTTCACACTTGGGGGCTTTTAAGACACTCAGCAGAAGCACGTGCATCTTTGTTCTTGTCTGGGACTGTCTGTTCTATAAACTGCAATTCCACCAGGTGCCTTGTCAAACTGCTGTGCTTGGGGTTTAGCTACTCCATCTCATTGGCTCATCTTCAGTTATGAAACAGGAACTGAAGATTATCAGAAGCTTCATCACTGTGAAGTTCAGCCGCAAACTGCATTTCTTTAATCTATAGTGTTATAAGATCATTTATTTAAAAAAAAAAAAGTCACTAGCTCTCAAAAATAATTTCCAGTTACCTCTATATGCCATGTACTTTGACACTCCTTCTCAAAGAAAATTAATTCTTTAATCAGTTCTCTGTTCACTTAAGTGTCCCTATTGTTTGAGAACTCTTCTGACCACCAGGGAACAGAAAACTTTCCCTAGCAAAAGGCAAGGGTAAAGAAACAAATTGAAAATGTTGTCACACTTTCAGCTGGGAAATCATACTGGATTCTTTTCAAAACAGCTCCAGCTCTGCAGCTTCCCCAAATCCTTAGTCATCTTTTTTTTGGTTTCACCAGTCATCCGTGTGAAGTCCCCACAGACAGCTCCAATGTCTCCATTCTGAGAGGGATTTTCATCAACAGCGCCAGTGCCCTGGTAGAGTACTACCAGTGACAGGGAACACCTGGAAAGCTGATTTCATGCCCATGAAAGAATTGCAGACAGTGCTGTTTTGACCAAGCATTGGCTATTCATGTTGGTGAAATACCTGAAGGAACCAAATAAACCACAGATACACAGCAATGACTACACACAGTTCCTTCTACCAAAGCAAACTCATCTACTCCTATAAACACCATCCTATCTTGCAGCAGTCATCAGGCCCCAGAAAAGATGGATCAGAAATTTCATCTCAGAGACAGAAGTCATATAAAAGACAATTTTCCACGAAGAAAAATACTTTCTGAGACATTTCTACAAGCTAAAACAGCATCTTACGCTTTTTCCTCGTGCCTGCTTCTGGCTACTAAGAGTCTAAGAAATATTTCATGCTCTAATTTGCACTGGAAGGATAATGAAATTACAACACTTGCCAGATTGCAGGAATACAGCAGATCAATAAATCCAATACATGACTCAGACTCTGGTACTGCCTACAGGCAAGCCAAATGAGGTGTGTGATGACAAGTACTTTGTCATTCACAGCCATACAAACCAGAGCTGCTTTTCTGCTCCAGGTATAACATAGACTCCAACATGCACAAATGTCACATATTCTGTGTATTGCTACAGTCAAGACAGAAACACTTCCATGACTTCAAAACAGCTTTTATCTGTTCCTAGGAAATGCTAATACTATTTGGCAGCCACACCCCATAAAAGACGAATTTGCAGAAAAAACCCTATTAATAATGTTCACAGCTTAACGAAAAAAAAATTAAATCAAAACCAAACTAAAAGTTTTTTTTTTACTTAATGACACTTGTGACAGAATTCCAGAGTTCAAGAAGCTCATTTATGGAAGCCAAGAGGCAGGCATGTTTATCTCTCATGGGAGTAGGTGCATGATTTAAAAGCATTTTAATCCTGTTGTGAACATGAACATACACAACACATGTCTGTGCTACCATGCATGTGTCACCACTTGCTGGGCAGGGCCATTTACACAATTTACAGTGATTATTTCTGCGCTTGGAATACATTTTTTAAGACTGCTCCTCCTTACACATCTTCCCCGATGCTTTGTCAGCTTGGCGTTATCACCTTTCTGTAGCTGCTTGTTCAGCCTTGGGCTGGCACTGATGTTAGTTAAACAGAGGCTGTGCAATGACAGCATACAACAAAGAAAAACACAAGGCAACTAGTGTAGCAGAAAAAGAAGGCTTCCACACTATTTAATAATAATTTTGCCTCACAGTGAAGGCATTGGGGCTTAGAAAATATGAGAGGCTTTATGTCCAAGAAAGCTGCATTGCATGAAATAAGGTTGAATTCAAACAGATTGTAATTAAATTAGTCCCAAAAACTGTTCAGGCACTTATCCCTTACTTGAGCAGTTGATTTGCTTTAATTTAAACCAGGTTAATTGGTTTGACTAAAACTGAAATATGCTCCTCTTAAAACAAGCATCACTGTTTTTATTATGCTTAAATAGAAGACAACTCAGATTATATGAGCACAACTTACTGGTTAGAAAAACAAAGTAAAGCTGCTGCAAGCAGCACTCTGGTGAAGAACCTCTATAGAACTAATGTCAAGTTTTTGACTCAGTGCTTAAATTAATATTTAAGTAAGTTCAGTAATGCCTGAACAAATGCAGAAGAAAGCTTGTCTTAGTTCACCTGAAAGACAGCAAGGCTTGGCAAGGTGAAGGAGATCTCCTGAAGTCCAAAAAGAACGTGTGCTTGACAAGACAAATTATCAAGAACTCTCAAGGAACGAAGAGATCAGCAGAAGTAGAAAAGAAATTAATTTGATGATACTAACCCTAAGGAGAACATAACCAGGGATATATTCAGCTTCAGGCTGAATTTATCTTGTCGCGTATTTCAGAAAAATTTACAACATGAGCTGTGAATTACAACCATACACCATGGAGCCTAAAGTGTGATCCTTCCCAGCTGAAAAATACTGAAAGCCTCCCACCAGTTCCATCCAACACAGGACATAAAGCAGCTGTAATCTCTGCGTGGTGCCCCTTAATTCAACAGTCAGTTTGGTCTTAATACATTTCCTGCACATCCATACAACTCTCCTACCTATTTTCTTTGAAGAAATAGGCAAGTACTCTGAAGAAATCCTGTTCACAAATGACCTCCAAGTACTGTGTGCTTTAACTTTGATTTCTAAACACACCACTCATACTGTTCTTGATTGTTTTCCTTCCCCTGACCCTTCTGTTGCTCTGTCACTCCCCAGTGCCATTTCCTCTCCCTTCACAGTTTACTGGCTCTTCCCTTCTGATTTGGGAAAACAGCCTGGTACAATGAGGGGAAGAGGCAGATGACCTAATGGAGCTCTTCCATCTCTAACTATCCTATGAACAGTGTCTCTAAGTGACTCTTTTGTTGGTTTGTTTGTCCCTTCTAGCATTAATTAGGTTTTTAACAAGTGCATTGTTTGCTAGAATGGCATGAACCAAAACATGTTAAAGCAACCAGCTGGATCTAGTTGACCTAAAAATTCACCTGCCTGTTTTATAACCAGATAGTATCTCATGGCTATAAGATATAGTGATTGTTCAAACAAAGTTAATTAAATTCTGAAAGACACCAGTTTTATTGTGTTTAGGCCCGGTTCTTTGATATGAGATCTTTTGCATCAAACTGGCAACAAGAAAGGGTATAAATGCTATTACATACTTTCCCCTAGCACTGTAGCAGGGCTTTGCTCTTTATCACAAGCTTCTGTTCTTTATGTTTTCTCTAACATTTCTCTTTCCTCATTTATTCTATAATGCCAGGTACTAAATCAGCATTTTAAGATTTTATAGTAAAATTAAGCAAGATGCATTTTTAACTGCACTCATATAACAGAAAAGATGAGCCTAAGCACAATAAAAACCAATTCATTTTCCTTGAAGATTCAGTTACACTGACTATATTTTTTATTCTGAAAAAGCTGTACAGATAAATGACAGATCTGATTTAATAATGCATAAAACGTAGCTTGCAATTTATTTGTGAAATTGCCTGATAGTGGAAACTCCACACAGATTCTGCAGCTGATGACCAAGGCAATTGGCTTTATGCAATTACCAAATGAAAATATAAATTACATGAAGGCATAGAGAGCAGAAACAAATCAAATCACTGTCTGAAGAGTTACTGAGGGCTTAGAACTGGAAGCAAACAATTCAGTGGAGGAGACCAAAGCTTCTGCAGTTTGCAAAAAAATCATTGTAAACTCCTGGGGGGAAACAACCCAACCAAACCACAGCAGAGACAGCGATGGATTCCAAAATGAGAACTGACATGCTTGAAGAAAAAAGCTAGCAGACAAAAACCTGTTTTAAGGACACAGTCCTGTTTGCAAGCTCCCTCATAACTCCAGCAGCACCAGGAGAAGCATGAGGTCCTGGCCTGAATCACTGGTCTGCATAAGGGGTCATTTGTAGCTATTCTCAGAGCGCTCAGACCGTGTCCCATTTAAGTCCATTCTGCACTGGAATAAAGGTTTACATAAGACACTGAGGAAAGATGAATGACACACTGAAAACAAAAGCTCTGCAGAGGAAAAAAACAGACAGCTTTTGGAGGAAGGAGGAGGTACTTTTTTCACCATAAATCCTGTGTACAGTCCCACTGGAGATCACAGAACTGTAACTTAACACAGCTGGCTCTCAAATGCAAGCACACACGCGTGGTTGCTGGTGTGTAAAGGGCTGACTTGATACCACATCTAGCCCTGGTGACATTGCATGGCCTATTTAATCCCAACCCATTATCAAATGCCACTGCTGAAATGCACAAGAAGCACGACTTTCTGCGGTGTGTTGGCTGTTAGGGCTGTTATTCCCTGTGCCTGTTTCCCAAGAGGCTGGTGTGTCTGTGAAGTGTCCCACAGATGAAGCTGATAAGGCATGGCAGCAGCTATCTAACCTGGGGATCTGAATGGCCTCAAATCTGCAGGTACACTCTGCTCCACTAGTCAGAGAGTGCTCCTTATAAATGTGTTTTTCTGCTGTGTTGTTCTTCTCAAATGTCTGAGCAAAGCCCCGCTGCTCTGCTTGCAGGCAGAGCCATACACACCCAGATGTGGGTTCTGCCTGGATATTTGGCCACAATGCTGCAGAAGGACCCTGACTCAGGTTTTCAGGGCTCACAGTGATCTAGTAACTCTTGTGAAGAGATGCATCAAAGCTATTCTATATCTCTTTGAAGAGATGATGCAAGGCAGGGGAGGAAAAAAAAAAAGAACTAGAAGGACAGCAGGCTTTCCAGAAATATTGCAAATAGTCTGTTCTCTTGGATTCTGATGGTGGGCTGGAACTGTTTGTTCCAGATGAAGAATGAAGACCTTCATTATTTGTAAGCTTTAAAGGCCTCTTCTCACTGTAAGACCTTGAAGCCGGGCTCTATAGTCAAAACACCTAGGTGAAAGAAGGCTGAAATATCCATCTCTTCTACAAACAGCAAAGTGAGGCATGGATTGTCCCACTGGCACACTTCACCCTGCTCAGCAGCTGCTTCAGGGAATTCACTGGGGTGCCAGAATGGGGTCCTCACAGCTCCCCAGGAACTAAAGCATACCCATCAAATCCATTACAGCTCTTCTCAAGGAAGAACAGGTGTAAATGACTGACTTACAATGGGTTTGGCTGTTCACTGCTCACAGCTATAACTCATTCAAGTTTCTTGCCTAACAGCACACAGGTGACAGCTGCAGAATACCTGCCTGTACCAGCTCCAGTGGGTTTTAAGCCTGCCATAACTGGCTTGAAGCAATAGGAGACCTCTCCAAAGCCTGTGTTATACCCCTGTGATGTGTGTTTTGCTGTGTGTTAAAACACTGCCCTGATTTGTTTCAACTAGACACAGTTCAACAAAGTAGAAAGGAAATTGAAGCTTTCCTCTTGATGCAAAGGGCGCTAGGAACAGAGCTAAGCCAAAGGGAAAATCACTGGGACCTGTTTGAGACCAGCAGCTACAATAATGTTCTAATAACAACAGAGAGGGAGCATATTTGCATGATAGATATTCAGCTCAGAATATTCTAAGAACTTAACTGCTTTACATTCTTTGTGAGTTGCAGAGGCTGTAACAGAAGGTAATAAGCATTATCCACCACACCAAGCAAATGTAAATAACCCCATGGAAGCATACTAACAAACCAAGAAAAGCTGGGCACAACTACAGCATCACTGGAGTGCCACATGACTCCCTTGAATGTGGTACAGAAGAAGCTGCTTTTCTTCGTATCATCTGCTCAAAAGAGGTAAAATATTTCAAACTAGTGACAGAACTAGATATTCCACCTACTTAATATATACTAACTGTGTAACAACTCTATGACAGGGAAGAATCATGGATTATAACACTCCCAAACTTTGGAGCTGTGTTAACCTTATCCTATGTGTCCTTTCTAAACAATGTGAGCAAGTCCTTCATCTGAAATCCCCTATCATTTGTTGACAGTGCCCAGAGCAAACTGGATGCTGCCCAAGGAATTCGAGAGCAAAATATCACACAGCACATTAAAAGTGGCCTTGGAAAAGTTTGGTCACACATGAGGTATTTGGAGAGGTGTCAGCATTAAGCACACATGAAGCACACAAAATGAAGAGAGGACCTTTGCCCAAATCATAGCATGGTTAAAGCTGTAACAAACTTAAGTCAGGAGTGAGGCAGTCTCTATCAGAAAAATGACAGCGTTGAAATGGTAAGAAATGGCACTGGAAATGAAGATAATAAACTGGCCTATGACACGTAATGTAGGTTTGTCTTCCTACAATTCAACATCAGTGATCAACGAATCAGCTCCACAAACCTAAAGTGGCAAATGACTCATTTATAACATGAGCAGAGGGGTCTGTGAGGCTTCAATTCATGTGAACATCAATGTTTTTCACTTTTCAGAATGCGTGAAGCTAATCTCAAGCACCTTAAAAATTTAGAATTGTATCTGATTTGTCCCCTGCTGAAATCCAGTTCACCTGGAAGCGGAAGGACAGCACATTCATTTTAGATGTATGCTGTAATCAATATTTTGCCCAATTAACGTGATGAAAACATTGCTGGCTACAGCACAATACCTTAATAGAAAATCCAAAAGAAAACAATTGTAAATGCTAATTTGCAGCTTAGTGAACAACCAGAAAGGAATGCTGTTACTGAACTTTTATCTTAAGGTGTCAAGAAGAGAATCAAACTGCAAATGCCAAAAATGGTCTCTGAAAAACTGTTGAAAGATAAAGGATAATATTAAAAATACAGATTTTTAATATTACATAAGTATAGATAACATTTATCTATACTCATGATAGATAAATGCCTCAAATACATGAGCATGTGAATACGATTATGGTTTTTTTCTGCGTGCATGCATGCATGCAGCTGTACAGCTGTGCCAAAACTGTGCCTGTGTTGCCACTACAAGTAATAACACCCTGTCCTAAGACTATTATTTCATGCTTATTTATTTTTTCTAGCTTTTACCCTCTATATTTCAGGCAATACTTTCTAGCAATTAGGAAGGGTTTGTCAAATTTTAAGCAGACGTTACCACAGACCAGAATTCAGGACTGTGGTGTTGATAATTGGATAATAATTCGTGATGTTCTGTTCTCAAACAAAAACTAATTATGGTACTCTGAACTATAAATTTATAAAGAGTTTATAACAAAGAAACTATAAACTATAAAGCCTGTTTAAAAACACCTACACTTTTCTACATCCAGGATCAAGAACTTAGCCTCTCCATCAGTTTCTTCAAACTTTAAGATCAGGGAAGTAAAACCTGCATCATGCATCTGGTAAGAAATTCACTTAGAAACTGTCCTGCCAGCTATGTTAACGATAATATTAACACAGTAAATGTTAACACTTGAAGTTTCTTTTCCATATTCATTTGATTAAGAATTTCCTTTCTTTTAATGGAGGCTGAGAAACTCTGCATCAAAAGAAACTGAATTGTTACTGCCGATTTTAGGTGGATTACCTAAAATCTTTCATTAATTGCATGATGATAAGCAGTTGTATCATTTTATAAGACTAGCATATGCAAATTCATGTGGTAACCTTATAGATTGTATTTCAGATGCAGCGATTTCAAGTTCACGCTCCTGAAAATCAAAGTATCTCCTTTTATTCAATGTTTTATAGTGTTCCAGCTTAACCTCTTCTGTTAAGCACATGGACTTCCTCAAGATAATAAAGAAAATAATACTACTATACCCACATGTTAAAGGACATACCTTCTGCAAAGAAATCTGCCTACAGTGGTGACTTTAAACACCACCTTTACACAGACTTCTTTGTGCTGTTAAAAGCCAAGTATTCAGAGCTCTGGACAAATATGTGCTGGTCCACATCACTAGGTGTGTCAAAAACTAAGACCGGATTAAAAAAAGAAAATTAGTTTGTAAGGTTTTTTATTAGGACCACAGGTAAATCCAGGCTGGAGGGGACCTCAGGATGTCTTTAATTCAACCTCCTGCTCAAAGCAGCCCTGAGCTCAGACCAGGTTTCTAAGGCTTGATCCAGCTGGGTCTTGGGAGCAGCCAAGGATGGAAACTGCACAGTCACTCTTGGTAACCCACTTCCCAGCTGTGCTTGTGGAGAGAATTTTTTTCCTTACATCCAATCTGAACCTTTTTTGTTTCAGTTAATGCCATCGTAACTTTTTCAGTTAACTCCATCATTTTCCTCTAGATTGTGGAAGGCTGCTATTGCATCCTTCCAGAGCTTTCTCCAGACCAAACACAATCCATTCTTTCAAACTCTCAGTGTCAAAGGTTTAAAACACTTCATTCTCAGTAAGCACAATGCAAATTCAAACACTTATTACAGAAGTGATGACTCTTAACACAACAGTCTAAATGAAATTAAATAAGTGCACACGATTTGTGTGCCAGTGATGTCTCTGAATCCTAGTGGAAATTATTCCAATCAAAACCCTGTGGAATTAAACCCTATTAGTATACCAGGAAAACCAATTTTCTCTGCTTACTAGGAATGTTTTTATCAATATGGTGTGTGACATGCTTTAACAGGCAAACTGAATTAGCAGTAGCTGTGTAGCTGCTGAGAAGTTCTACACTGCCCTTCATTAATGCTTCAGGTATATTCTAAAATAAACCTGGGAACACACTGCAGAACTCAAGGGAAATAGTAAATGAGGAACTCTGTTGGAATGGTATTATGACAATTAGTTTGCAAAATAGTAATAAACTATGGGCCAAGATGCACAGAAAAAAATAGATGGGTAAAACTCACTGATCATTTTTAAAGATAGTTTCAACTATTCTCATGTTAAGTTTTGAATCCTCTGATGTAGACACCAAGGGGTATTTCCCATAAATGTAACACTGGATTCTTCTCTGCAACAGCATATGGTAATACTTCCTAAATTGCCCTTCTGCAACAGGTGCTCTACTTTTTGATGTAATTTTACCTGGACCTTTAATGTACAAAGCCATAAAATAATGAGGTTGTTTCCAAGGTAAATGGGGCCACCCATTTATTCCATCCTGTGTTAGAACGGGAGGCATCAAGGTGCAAGCATGGAAGTAACTATGAATATAATGTATTAGGGTCTCATATTACTTTGATTTATGCTCAACTACCACCTAAAGTCAGACTTTTAAGGTGAAGTTTGGGCATTTGATCTCTCCAGTACAGCCACCGTTGCATGTGGGTAGCCACAATTTATTATCAAAAGCCACAATCAGTCCTGAGTGCCTCGAACTCCTAGAGCTGCCTGTCGAGCTCACCCCGCAGCACGAAGAACGTGGTGACATGAACGTGCCAGTCCTCACATCTGTGGGCTAAGAAGGCTGATTGTGCAAATTTTACAGAGAGAATTTACTGCTTGGCTCCTTCAGTCTGGCACTGAAGGTCCTGCCCTCAAACCTACTGGTAATTTGCAGCATTATACATTCAGCTGTGATTATTCATTTAAGAAAATGGCATAACACAGGGAAGAAATGAAAATGTCTGTTCCAATTCTTTACCGTGCCCACGTCTCCTAATTTGTTTCAAAATGCCTGAATAAATGCAGAGCACCTGAGTGTTTGCAGTTAATTAACTGATTTACCTCCTCTCCTAACATTATCCAGGGATAAATCTAATGAAATGCATCTGAATTATTTTCATCTATCTAATTAAACAGAGGATATGGTCTGTTTATGGACTAGTTTAACAAGACATCAGTTTCATTAAAGCTACCTCATGACTTTCCAATCTTCTCTTTTACTTATGGCTTTGCAGCATATTTCAGTGCTCAATTTCCATGGGGAAAAAACAGCATATCCACTGGATCACAGACAAGTGCTAGGCCTGTCAGTAACAATCAGTGCATTAGGTGGACAAGGCAGAGACTGCAGAAACTGGAGGCATAATTCATTTCTTATACATTACTTTAAACAGGACAGAAAGGGAGGGTTGTGGCTGAGCTGGAAATAGCTCAAGGAAAAATGGAGGGCTGTGACTAAACACATCTCCCTCATGAAGGGAGAGATGAAGGGATAAAGAGGTGGAATAATGCTGTTGATTAAGTCATTTATAAATGTATCAGGTTTTACATAAGTATGGTGATAATCAAATCGTAATTTTCTGTATCTCTGATAAATGCTCTCCAAACACACAGCGACAGCCAGAGCCCTGGAGAGCTGAACAGATGAGGAAAATAAAGGGTAAAGGGCTCCAACAGCACTGACTTGTGCATGGCCACATCACTTCCAAGAGGCAAGAGTGTCCTTTTACAAGCTATTGCTTCTTTCCATGTCTACTACAGAAAAAAAAGACAAAGCGAAGGTCGGGTTTGTGCAGGAGAGAAGAACCCAACAAGACATCAGGGCTTGCTTTGAAGCAGACAGGTTGGCAGGTCTTCAGTTTCTCTGTTATTTGGTTTTGGTTTTTTTTCTAAGGCCATGCCAGAGCATTCCTGACAGATGCTGGACATACCTGGAAACCAGAGCCCTGCCCTTTTTTCTTGACACACAATAGGTACATCAGAAGTGATACAAAACACAACAGTCTGCCCCTTCTCTGAGGAGCTCTGTCTCTGAGCATTGTGGCTGGGGGAGCTCTTGGGTATTTTCCCTAAGTAGTTTCAGACCAGTTTTCTGCTATGGCTGGCCTGACATCTCCAGCTGCAGGGAGGGCAAACGGGGCTATGACAGCATCCCAAAGCTCCTCCATCCCAGCCCTGCCATCATGAGCAGCAGCTGCACCACTGGCAGAGCCACCCAAGGGACAGCATTGCTGCATGCGAGGAACACTTGCCATCAGCAGCAGAGAGGAGCTGGGGAGACACACCTGCTAGTCACATACCTGCTGTGCCTGTACTCCATCTGCTAAAGTCACCCAAGGAAAGCAAATAACTCACTCAGCCGTGGTTTTCCTCAGCTGTTAACTTTGGCATCAGACTGCAGCTGTGCAGTTCCCAGTCAGCCCAGCACAGACCTTCCTCAAAACCCAAGCATTATTACAGCTGTTCCACAGGGGGGAACGTGGCTGTGATGTTCCCCTGGTTTAATTGAAAAGCACCCGTGCTAACTCCGTGCCCTTTGCCTTGACCAGGAGGACTTCTTTTTAATCCGCAGATCAGGTCACTAAGCTGAAGAACATAAACATGACATTTATAAAAGGACAGTGCCCACAGATGCTCATCTGCCACATTAGCCCTTGCTACCGGCAACTTCTCTTCCGTTCTTTAAAGTTATTTCTGAAATGACTCAAAACCTCTAAGCACACGTTACTGGATCTTACCCATAGCCTATTTTAGTACAAGGGCAGACATAAGAGCTTTAACAAACTCACAGGCATAAAAAGGCTTGATGTCTGCCAGGACACCATAACCTTTGCAGGCTTTTGGTTTGTTGGCTTTTTGTTAGTTTTGCTTGGGGTTTTTTTTTGGTTTTTTTTTTAAATCATTGAGAGTCCCATAAACAAGAAATTCACCACAAAGGAAATCATACACCTTCCCTTCCCCTTCTCCATCCCCTCTCATTACCTCTTTTCCACAGAATTACTTCTTTTTCACACAGGCAATGAAAGAGCAAGGAAAGAGGTAAAACCACACACAATCTGCCTCTGAATCTCAAACAACAAATCCATCAGCGCCAGAAATCCTCTTCGCCAAGCACAAATAAACCGGCGCACTAAAATCCGTGAACACAAATCGGCGAATTACCGACTTGCCAAGGAGAAGCCGCTCCGCATCGGAAGGATGGACGAGTGGATTTGGGCAAGAAACCCGCTCCGCTTACCTTGATCATGCCGGCAGGCGGGGGAGATGTTCCTGCCGGGCTCTGGGCGGGATGGAGCCGGCGGATCGCCGAGCCCCGGGGGCGGACACAGCGGCGGTGCTGCTCGGGATCGGGGCCGGCCGGAGCGCCCGCTGCTGCTGCTGCTGCTGCTGCCGGGGCTGCTGCTGCTGCTGCTGCTGCTGCTGCTGGGGCTGCTGCTGCTGCTGCTGCTGCTGCTGCTGCCGCTGCCGGGGCTGGGGCTGCCGGGGCTGGGGCTGCTGCTGCTGCTGCTGCCGGGGCTGGGGCTGCTGCTGCTGCTGCTGCTGCTGCTGCTGCTGCCGGGGCTGGGGCTGCTGCTGCTCGCAGTACCGGGGCTGC
>CM031879.1:63070403-63096955 GCA_018697195.1 Certhia americana | reverse complement strand
GCTGCTGCCGGGGCTGGGGCTGCTGCTGCTCGCAGTACCGGGGCTGCCGCTGCCGCCGCGCTCCGATTGCATCAGCGGCTGAGGGCGGCGAGCTCGGCGAGGAGCCGGGGGCCGCCCCGCCCCGCCGCTCCCGCCGGCACCCACACCTCCCTGCCGCCGGCACCCACATTCTCGGCGGCACCCACACCTCCCTCCCGCCGGCACCCATATTCCCGGCGGCACCCACACCTCCCAGCGCCCGCCGAAGCCTCGGGAAGCAGCGGCACGGCCGAGCCCCCGCCCGCACCTTTGCTGTGGCGGGGTGCCCCCAGCCCTAAAATGGCCCCGCACGGTGCGCGGCGCAGGCCGAGCGGGGACAATTCAGTGCTTGTGCTGTAATTCAAACTGAGGGCCACGCGTTCTCCTCAGCAGGCGCTAACCAACTCATGGCTTTCTGAGTCATTTCCTCTGTGTCGCGTCCGACTCGGCTGACACACCAACACCTCACAGTTATCCCTGCCATCACCGGCTCTTCCCTGTTTCTCCTCGCCGAGGATGTGTGCTCAGTGCCCCAGCGCTTCCACCCAGCGCAGGGCGGGGGCAAACGACCCATTTTAGCTGGAATTAGTAGGGTTGCCAGATGTTTCCCTGCTCACCCGTGCCCCCAGTCCATGCGGAAGGTCTACACAGCACTGTGAGCCATCACTCCGAGTCCTGGTACCTGACCGGCACCGAGGACAAGAGAATAAATACAGCAACCTGTCCACTGTGTTGCTTCTACCCGTGCCTGTGAAACGAATTTAAAAAAAAAAAAAAAACGCGAATTTTTCAGAGAAAATGCTACTGTAATGTTCACAAAGTGCTTCCTTTCATCATAACCGATTTTACGTTTAAGTCTTTTCTTCCCTTACTGTGGTTTTCCCCTTCTGATCTCCTTTAGAGTTGTTGTAGAAGGTGTTTCATCTCAGTGCGACTGTCAGGAGTGCCAAGTTCTGCTTTGCACGATGTACATGAATTATTCTCTGTTGTACAGTGCCAGAGATTGGTTACGTAAGTAGAGTTTTGCTCCTGCTGCTCTTCAGCCAGGTAAAAAACTGCTATTTAGTGGATTTGCAAGCATTTTGGATTCCAAAAGAGCACAGGTAAGCAGCTCTACCCAAAACGCAAATTCACATGATGTTTTAGCATCACTGTTTAGGAGATGAGAAAGATGGAGTGAAAAACAGGAGGCAGAGAAAGCAGCAAAGAAGCTTCAGGCAGATACAACTCATCATCAGGGCAGTCCTACCCAGTGCTCATGAGCTAATTCAATCCATTCACAACGAGTTATCTTCAGGTTACAACCACAGCACAGGAACAGCCAGGCTGGGTCAGGCTAAGGCTCCATTTAATCCAATGTCCTGTCACTGCACTATAATAGTACCTGCAGAAGTGTTTCAAGAAGAGAATAAGCACGTAGGAGCACTTTGTTCCACATACACTTTCCACTAGACACTTACCCTCAAAGGATTTGTACCACATCAGCTTCCTGAAAGATGAATTCTCTAGGCTTAACAGCTCCTCATGGCTTTTTGTTCTATGAATTCGTTCCTTGAAACTACATAAAATTCAATATCTTTCAGATCTTGTGCTCATCAGTTCCACGGTTTAGCTCTGTTCTGTGGAAAGGCTCATCATTTGGCTTTATTTTGAATTTGCCAATTGAAAACTTCACATCATTCTCTCTTTTTCTGATATTGAGAGACTGTAAACACAAATGAAGAGCATTTTACCTGCTGTATGTAATACGTGATTTTACATGCAATTATCAAATCCTCTGTCAGCCATCTCCTTTTTCCAGGTAAGGAGTATAATCTTTTCTGTTTACTGTAAAACAGTTCAATAACCTTGATCATCCTTGATTAAGGATGGGGACATGACCTACACAACACTCTCAAAAAGCAGGTCATCATTTTTACTTTTAATTTGCCGTTTTCCCCTCCTCTGTTTCTTTTCATTATAGTTTTGTTTTCTGTTTGGACTCTTCATGAGCACTAAAGTGAACCAATCTATTTCTGAACTACTTAATTCTAGGATTTCTCTGCTGAAAGGCAACACTTCATACATAACCCACCCATTTATATAAATTCAGTTTTTTGTTGGTTTTTTTTTTTTTTGCTATGTGCGTAATTCTATACTCACAGACATTATATGTTATTTTTACAACTGTATATTCAGTTTCATAAGGTCCTGCTACAGATAGCCCTGGTTTGACTGAATTGTTTTAGCACCCTTACCCTGGAGGCTTTAAATCTCATCAGCAAACTTTGTCCTTTCTCTGCTTGCCTCAATTTTCCCTTTTCTCAATTACAGACCCTCTCTTCTGTTTCTTATCTCTTACCCAATTAAAGAGAGCAACCATAAAAGGACCTTTCTTTTCCATGAGCCTCTGCTAAGACTTTGTCAATTGCTTTGGAAATCCGATTAGACTGTATCCATTGGACCTTTACTTCCTTTGAAGAAGTTTATAGATAGACAGGGCCAAATTTCCTTTCAGAAAAATCATACTGAGTCTGCCTCTCAATGGCATCTTTATCCATATATCTTTTTGCATTTCTTTTTAGAGGTTGTACATTTTCTCCAAACTCTCTTCAGTATCCTGAATCCCTCTACAAAAAAAAAAAAAAAAAAAACCAAAAAATAACCAAACAAAAAAACCCCCAAACAGCTGTTTGAGTGCAATTTGTCTGTTTTCAGAGCTCAGTTTACCAGTCTGAACAATCACCCTTTTACCTAAGTCCTCTGCAACATGCTCCACCATAGAGATGCATTTCAAGTTATCCTTAAATTGCTGCCAGCTACTGAGATGCAGAGCAGAATCCATAGCCTGAGCAAAACTAAGAAATAGGAGAAAGAAAGAGAAAGAAGAAATATTATCTGAACTACAGAGGATTAGTGAAAAGCCAAACCACCATTTATTACATATCTAAGATATGAGAAAAAAAAAGAGACCTTTGCATTGATCATTTGCTTTTATTCAGGGCCAAGCTGGCCCTGAGCTAGCAAGTAAAAGTCAGAAAAAGAAGACCAAAACTCAGAGAAGCTGCTGAACTTTTAAAGTTGCATCTCGCCGCAACGTCTCCAAACCTGAAGTTGCCATTAGTAAATGTGCCATGCAGATGTATTTCTGCCAGGATAGCTTGAATTACCTCAATCTAGTTAAAGTTCTTCATGTAACACTCCAGAAGTTACAAGGCAAAGGGCATTAGATCTTTACCTCTAGAGAGTCACTCAGTTGCATTGATCCATCAGTAAGAAATTACATCTTTTACACTCTGAATATTTAATTTTCATAAAACACTGTTCATTTCAACACTGGTTTTCCATTAACACCAAGAATTCTGTGAACGTTTGACAGCGTCGTTAAACTTTAGAAGTTTTAATGAGTAAATTTTTCACACTTATGAGAGAATAAGATAATTTAAATGCTCCAAGTCCAAAGTGTTTGCACAAGTTGTAGGGATTCACAAGGTTCACCTTGTGAATTTGAGTCACACACATTTTCCACACCAGACCTTTTCCATACCAGACCTCAATAAATTTGCCTTTGAGCCACTGAAATATGAGGAACTACTGTTGTGGAAATGAAAAGGCAGTATGATATAAAGCCAAATAGGAAGTGTTGAAAGAGGAAGCTTGTAGGTCTATAATTCTATAAGAATGAAGAGAGGAAACCCTTCTTGATACACTTTCCAAGGTTTCCTCTACAACCCTGGTTGTATCCTCTGAAGAGGAAAGGGAGAAGGTGGGTAGAAACCAGGTTTTCAATGTTAGAGAAAGCTGGGATTCTGTGATTTTCTTCTTTCTTCTGAAATAGCATGAAAAATTGCTGTAGAAAAATGTGGAGAAAGCAAATTTGATTCAATAAAATGGTATAATTTAGACAAAGTCTGTGCTTCACTTTGATCCTGATCTTTTAAAATTTTCAAAGCTCTTTGTAATATAAGCTTGTTCAAAATGTATTCCAAACCTTATTAAAAAAAATTTAAAAATTGTATCACTTCCAGAAATACCAGTGTTATGTTTTGATCTTTGTGAAATACTTTAGTTCTACGTTAGCTTTTTTACTAGAAATCAGTCTAGCATAGTTTCTATGACTGCATGTTACTAGAAATCTAAAATAAGAAAAAATCAACTTTCATCTACAATATTCTGAAGTGAAAACCTGTGTCTGATTTGAGTCACAAAACTAAAACTCCTAAGAATGATTAAGAAGGGAATTGGAGTACAAGATTTCTATATAGCTGCCTTGCAGATGTGGGAACATCATTGTATAAAGCTTTTAAAGTGAGGGAAAAACAAACCATTGGGTTAGAATTGGTGCTGTAGAAATTTCCTAACAGAAAAGAAAAATTATTATGCAATTATTATCTGTATTGTGAAAAACAACATTCATGCTCCAGAATTTTTAAAATTTTAATAATAATAGTAATAGTAGTAATAATAATAATATTGCAATTAAAAAAAGGGCAATACCAGTGCTGGGGTGCCTTTGATGTACAGCCAAAGAGCACAAGGACAGTTAAAATCAAATCTCTATATACAGGTACATTGCTGGGATTACATGCATTTTCATTAGCTTATACATTATTAAAATATTCCTGGAAGTTTTTGATATTACAGTGGTTCTTTGTGTTTGATTTTTCCCATCTTATCTGTATGATATCAATAAATTTTATTTCTTCCCGTGATTTCATTCCTGCTGTTTCACACTCGTCTTGATAAGAGAAAATAATGAGTTCTCCTCCCATTCCCTCTGGTGCTCTGTTTTGAGTCACTGTTATCTTATCACTCAGATGGGTCAATTAATGGATGATCTTACACAATTCCTTTAGTTATACAAAAGCTTTTTCACGTTTTATGTTTTGTTAAGGTCTATACATCATGTTACCATTTCTATAAGTGATACATAGATATTATATCTATTACATTACTATTTCTAAAAGCAATACATACTTAAACTGTGAGATTATGTTATATTAACAAGCAGCTAATAAGGAGTTATAATAGTATACCATATCTAAATATTTATGATCAATAACAACAGGGAAAAACCAATACACAAATGCGAAAGCCAACATTGTTTAGTCATTTTTTAACATGTATATATGAAGTATTATGTGATTATACACATATATGTGTTCAGATACATACAAAATGTTAGAGTGGGATGATTTTAAAAAATGCTTTCATTTTGGGGAAGGAGAGGTCCTTTAAAGACTGGACATTTGGGACTACAACAATGATAGGAGAGCCTGATGGTTGCAATTACTTTTGGCAAAGGAGGAGCAAGGATTGTTTGCAGAAATAGAAAGATGAAAGTACCATGGTCTATCTCCTTGTGGAAGGGCTCGAGTGGGATGCAGGGTTTCAGGGGATGAGGTTTTTGGATCAACAAGATCTTCTTGGGGCAGCACCTTCACCCAGTGCACATTTCCTCACTTCCACCCTCTTCCATGCCAGCCCCGCTGTGTGCGGGCTCTGCTGTAAAACCCATTAGCAGAGGGATCTGGGTGTCAAATCCCAGATAAAAAGCCCAGGAGGAGGAAGCGATTGTCGGAGATGCTAAAGGGTGGAAAGCGCCTCAGCTGGTGCCCTCACAAAGAGCTCGGGCTGCACAATTACCCTCACAGAAAAAAAAAAACATTACAAACCAAGAGCCGGGAGAGGAGATAAAAGGGAAAGCAGCCACACAACATCTGACAACCGGAGAAATGCCGAGAAAAAGGCTGAAAGGAAAAGACCTGCATGCATGAGGGCAATTGGAACCAAATAAACACATCTCCCCCCGTTTTGTTCCCACCCTCTGAGGGAAACAGCATTTTACGCATTCCTCCTAAACAAGCATTTTGTGAATGTGTCACTTATTTCTGCCTGGAGAGGCAAGAAAAACATCGTGCTCCGGGAACTAACCAAGAACAGAGTTTGTTTTCAACATTTCTTCCAGCCTTTATTTTCCAGCTACTCACCTCACCTCTGCCTCCTCTGGGGCTCTTCCAGAAGGTTCTGGGTGGCTGCACCTGCCTCACCCCGGTGATGCCGGCTCCCAGCCTGGCTGGAATGGGACTGACTTCCTTCAGGTCACATCTTCATCAGAGCACAGCCTTCAAAAGGCTTTTAAAGGAGTTTAGGTGCTCCAGAGCTAGGAGTAGAGGAGGCATAGGGTGGGCAGCAGGAGCCCAACCCACCTGGGCTGGATCTATGTGGAGCCCTTAGCACCTGGGGCATGTGAGTCCTGAGCTCTCATCAAAATCAACCCTGTCATTCACCTTTTAAAGGGAGGATTTACCAGGATTCTTTGCTAGCCTATTTTCCCCATCCAAAGTTACTCCCAAAGCTGCTTCTTGGTCCCCCACTCAGCCCTCCTTAAAACCTGGTGGAAAAGTGAGAGTGAGGAAATAGTCAATGTTTTGTGCAGTTGAGGAAGGAAGAAGCAAGTGGAGGATAAATCTTCACTCAAATTCATAGAACAATAGAACTATTCAGGTGGGAAAACACCTTTGAGTCCAACTATTACCCAACACTTCCAAGCCCACCACTAAACCATGTCCCTGAGTGCCACAGCCACACTTGTTTTAAAGATCTCCAGGGATGGTGACTCTACCACCTTCCTTGGTAGCCCATTTCAATGTCTAATCAGTCTTTCTGTGAAGAAATTCTGCCTAATATTGAACCTAACAGTGCTCTGGTGTGGCTTGAGGCCATTTCCTCTCATCCTATTGCTGGTTGCCTGGGAGCAGAGCCCAACCCCCGTCTGGCTACACCTTCCTCTTGAGGACTTGTAGAGAGTGATAAGATCTCCCCCGAGCCTTCTTTTCTCCAGGCTTAACACCCCCCCATCCCTCTGCTGGTGCTCATAGGACTTGTGCTCCAGGCCATTCACCAGCTTTGTTACCTTTCTTTGGATCACAAAGTTTGACAGTTACTGATAAAAGCCACTCATCTGGAGCATCTGAAAGATTCAATGCAGAACTGGTTTCATTATGAAAAGAAAATCAATATTTAAAGACTGACCAAAGGATGTGTGTTAAGGCAGAGGGCATTGAACTCCTTGCCTGGTCTGTCAGAGAACCCATCTGCAGTAGGACTCCTGAAGGTGGAAGAGCAACAGGTGCCAATTGCCACCTCAACAGTGCACCGCCGGCAGTACCGGACGAATCGAGATGCCGTGATCCCCATCCACAAAATGATCCATGAGCTGGAGAGCCAATGGGTGGTCAGCAAAGCACACTCACCCTTCAACAACCCAATCTGGCCTGGGCACAAGTCTGACAGAGAATGGAGATTAACTGTGGGCTATCATGGCATGAATGAAGTGACTCCACCACTGAGTGCTGCTGTGCTGGACATGCTGGAACTCCAGTACGAGCTGGAGTCCAAGGCACCGAAATGGTATGCCACTATTGACATTGCCAATGCGTTTTTCTCCATTCCTTTGGCAGCAGAATGCAGGCCTCAGTTTGCCTTCACGTGGAGGGGAGTGCAATACACCTGGAACTGACTGCCCCAGGGGTGGAAACACAGTCCCACCATCTGCCATGGACTGATCCATGAAAAAGGGTGAGGCTCCAGAACACCTGCAGTACATTGATGACATCATTGTGTGTGGGAACATGGCAGCAGAAGTATTTGAGAAAGGAGAGGGGATTATTCAGATTCTGCTAGAAGCCGGTTTTGCCATCAAGAAGAGCAAAGTCAAAGGACCTGCCTGAGAGATCCCGTTCCTGGGGGTAAAGTGGCAAGATGGACGGCGTCAAATTCCCACTGAGGTCATCAATAAGATCACTGCGATGTCTCCACCAACCAACAAGAAGGAGACACAAGCTTTCCTAGGTGCCATAGGTTTTTGGAGAATGCACATTCCAGAGTACAGTCAGATCGTGAGCCCTCTCTACCTGGTTACCCGTAAGAAGAATGATTTCCACTGGAGCCCTGAACAGCAACAAGCCTTCTCCCAAGTCAAGCAGGAAATCGCTCATGCAGTAGCCCTTGGCCCAGTCAGGACGGGACGAGAGGTGAGGAATGTGCTTTACTCTGCAGCCGGGAGCCATGGTCTGTCTTGGAGCCTTTGGCAGAAGGTGCCTGGAGAGACTCGACGCCAACCATTAGGATTTTGGAGTAGAAGCTACAGAGGGTCAGAAACCAACTATACTCCCACAGAGAAGGAAATTTTACCAGCCTCAGAGGTAACACACTGAAACACAACTCCTTCTGGCACCCCAACTACCAGTACTGGGGTGGATGTTCACAGCTAAGATTCCTTCCACCCACCACGCCACTGATGTCACATGGAGCAAAATGGATCGCTTTCATCACGCAGCACGCCTATATTAGAAACCCGAGTTGCCCAGGGATTTTGGAGATAATTACAAATTGACCTGAGGGTGAAAACTTTGGTCTCACTGATGAAGAGGAGCAGGAGCAAGTGACACGTGCTGAAGAAGCTCCACAATGCAACCAGCTACCAGCAGAAGAAAAACACTATGCTCTTTTCACAGACGGTTCCTGTAGCATCATAGGGATGAACCGGAACTGGAAAGCAGCCGTGGGGAGCCCCTAGGACAGGTTGCAGAAGGTACTGAAGGAGAAGGGGGATCAAGACAACTTGTGGAACTCAAAGCGATTCAGCTGGCCCTGGACACTGCAGAAAGAGAGAAGTGGCCAAAGCTCTACCTCTATCGATTTATGGATGGTAACCATAATGGGATGGCTGGAGAAGTGGAAAAAGGCCAACTGGCAGCATAGGGGAAAACCAATCTGGGCTGCTGATGAATGGAAAGAAATCACTACCAGGGTAGAGGAACTATTTGTGAAAGTCTGTCGTGTAGAGGGCCATGTCCCCAAGTGTTGGTGTAATGAGGAGCACTGAAACAATGAGCAGGTAGATCAGGCTACAAAGATAGAAGTATCAAAAATAGACTTAGATTGGGAACACAAGGGAGAGTTGTTCCTAGCCTGATGGGCTCATGATGCCTCAGGTCATCAGGGTAGAGATGTCACCTGTAAGTGTGCACGACACCGAGGGGTGGATCTAACCATGGACAGTATTTCACAGGTTATCCACGACTGTGAGACGTGTGCTGTGTTGGGACCCAGCACACAGAGAATATTCATTCCTCTGCAGGTTTTGAAGGATCCAAACCCTCTGACAGACACTACTTTTAACCTTTGTCCACAGAAAGGGCTTCCCAGGCTCTGGGATGAAACAGAACTTTCAAGAATGTGAATTATATAATAGCATAATATGTAATTTATCACAGGGTGAGAAATTTAGATTTTTGGGTTTTTTAGTATGGTAAGTAGATGAAGACAAGATGAAGGATCCTTGTCATTTTTAGGCTTCTTTCTCCTTCTTTATCTCTGCTATATTCTGCAGTGTTGAGGACACAGGACCATTAGTCAAAATTTGCTGCAGTGCAGTGTCATGTGAATAGAGATTTAGTTGGTTATTGGTAGAAAAATAGAAATAATGTCTGTTCTTGGTGATAATTGGGTGAATTATCTTTAAGAGAACCTTGATTCTGTGCGCTTGAGGCTTTTTGATGCCTTTTCTCCCTCACGCCAGACTGATGTAAAGCCTGGTGTGCAGAAATTGCTGATGAGAAAATAATAAACAACCTGGATAATGAGAACAACCAAGAGTCCTGTTTGCCTTTTTCTTAATGAGGATTTGGGAAAAGGCCTCCCTTATCAAGGGAAAGACATGGGGGAGTGAAGAACTCCAACATGCTGCAATCAAGCAGGCCAAGCAGGTGAAGCCCCAAAGAAGCTCCTACCAGCGGGTGTGTGGGTTTGGTGGTGTAAAAGATTTGGGTCCAAAAATGCCTTTTATTTCAAAGTAGTAGAATTGAATTGTAGGAATCAATGTGAAATCTTGATTTCCCTAATGTTACTGGAATAGCTTTGGAGTGCCTGGAGAAAAGGAAGCAGTGAGGCAACTGGGCTGTGCTAAAGTGGAAAACTTCTTGTTTCCCAACTTCCCAAGTACAACCCAGCTGCTTCAAACCCTGCCAGCCCAGAGAGGGGCTGGGCTGACGTTCAGCGTTTTGGCTCTGATGGCACTCTATAAAAAGCTCAACATCCTCTTTGTGCTCTAAAGCTACACTGCGGTTCCCCAGCCTAAATTAAATCAAGCCTAAAAAGACTTCCAAAAGAAGTGCACAAAAAAAAACAGTCAGGTAATTTCAAGCTGTTTTCCAGGCCCCACTTTATGACAACACTCAGAGCTGATTGAAAAAAAGATGATAAAAGGTATGTTTTGCCCTTGAGCATGAGACATCACCACTTGACCTCCTGCCCAGGTTTTGCAGGGATGTGAGCTCCATGCTGGTTCTCCCAGGGACCTGGTGATCCCCCCAAGCCCCCAGGCCCCTCCTGCCATCCCTGACCCCGGGGCCCAGGAATTTCAATTTCCTTGTGGCTCCTTCTGGTGGCTGCAGGAGGACCCCTGACTGCGAGACCACCATGTCCTGTGGTGCTCAGCTATGAATCCAGCACTTCTGTGAGCAGTAAGATATTGCTCACTTACCATTGCTCAAACTACCCCAAACTTATGTATTTCTATAGGAGACCCACCACATTCCCCAGGAAAGAAGTACTCCATGGAAAATGGTGTCTGGTAGAAAGCGTACAGCAGCACAGATACTTGTTGGAAAGCACATTTCTGGGCATGATACGGGCTTTACCATATAATTGTGTGATTTAGGCTTGGCGAGGGATTACAGCAGCTGCAGAGTCTCTTTGTTGGGCTAAGCATGAGATCCAAGCCTTCTAAGAGATGCTTTAATGTGCCAAGATCAATACTAGAGGGGCAGAACTTAGAACAAATGGGCCACAAGGGCCAAGTTCTGCTGGTAAATCACTAATCTGCCAGTGATGTCACAGCTGGTACTGGCAATCTGAATGGTAGAACAGCCATAGTGAACCAGGGTCTGGCAGCCAGAGAAGCAGAGATGGGAGTCCAAGGGCTAGCAGTAACCTCTGAAGAGACAGCTGGGAGACAAACGTTTGGTTTAGGGATATGGACTCTGTTATCCAACCTGAGAGATCAGTGATCCAGAAAGGCAACAAGTAGATGGGTCTGTGCCTTGAAATCTGGTGAGTAAAGTTTTTTAAGTAATCCCATAAAACCATCATTTTAACATCTGCCACAGGGACAAGATTCCTTGTTTTACACTGCTTCTGACAGACTCTAAACTGCATATGGAGCAGTAACAAAGCCAAAGTATTCCTGGTTAATGAATGGCAACTAGTCACTGATAGTAACTGGCCATGAGCTACGTACAGATTAAAATTATACCTCTCTTAGTTTAACAAATATAACCAGATGTTGCTGTGGTGGTTTTTTTCTTTCAAATTCAGAAGTGCCAGTTCTTTGGAGTCCTTACTATACAAGCAACTTTGGTCGAATTAAGTTTTTAGGGTACTAACTGGTACCAACACCAACACAACATCTCAACAACCAGTTTAAAGCTTTGCTTTGCTGCTCTCCTGGCTCTGTGAAAATCCTCAACAACGAGCCACAAGCTTGCAGAGCACCACAGAATGGTAAACCTGCTTATCAGGCAACTTTCTAGGAAACATGCAACTCATGGTCATATCCTTGAACTAAACTAAAAACCTGCTCCAACATCTGGAGACATGCTCTTTTTCTCCTGAAGTATCAGTTATTTTTTCAGGAAAAAAAGGAGGTCGTTTCCCATGTAACTGAAATTTCATATTTTGTTGTGCTGTGTCCAAAACTGGAACTTGAAATCTAGGGGGATGCTTATGTAAAAGGTTTGTTTTAAAAAAGAGAGGAAACATTTCCATTTAAGATTAATCCAAGCCCTTATTTATTGTAAGGTCACAACAGTGTAAGACAGCCAAGCAGTAACAGCTTGTACTCCTGACCCTCTGGAAAGGAAAACTTGTCAACAGCCTTTCTTAAAATATGCACACGAAGACACAAAGACAAATGATAGAAAAAAGTACCCATTTATTCAAGGTATGACAAGGATATTTACAGTATTCATTTGCTCAGAATAAGATCCATCCTTACGAGTTTTAAAGCAGCAATTATAAATTATATTTAAAAGGGGAAACATTCCAAGCATGTTTCTGTTAGAGATATTTTTACAAGGACAGAAACACTTTAAGGCTAAGTTGTTTTGACCTTTGCTGCCACCCACATTTATCTTGGCAAAACCATCTCAAAGACAACATTACCTTGAGGAATAGACTATGCTAAATTCAACATACAATTCTGTTCCCTCAGATGCTTTTCACAACAGTTTACATGTGACAAAAAATTGACTTCTGATTTAAAACAATGAATTAAATAGAAATGAGATGGCCTGCCTATACTGCAGCTTCTCAGAGAGGCAAAAGATCATCCACAGCAACACCTTAACCACCTCCAATACACATCATCAGCTTTCTTGTTGATGAGGATACTTCAGCTTACCAAGTAAGATGCTGCAGCCAGAGAGCCAGAGACATGTGGTGCAATCCACCTTTTCCTTCACATTATTTTCCAAGACAGAAGAACAAAAACCTTCAGGAAGCTAATTTCTAAGGTAAATGATGAACACTGTCTGCTTTACACAGTACTTGCTTCCCACAGCACAGACTAGTGCCCTAGCACAGCAAAAAGGACAAGTTGGCTAAGCTGCTGTAGTGTTATTCTCTAGTCATTGTAACACACAACACAGCTACAAGAGCAGTTAAAATTGGGTTATCTAAAATGGTTTATCTCTTGAGGTAGAGCCCACAAGTCATATTTACTCCTGTCTCTAAACTGTAATGCACATGCCATCAAGCAAATATAGCCATTTTTGGTCATTTGTAAAATAAACACACTGATTTTTTTCAGATGTTATTAATTGTAAAATAACGGGTCTGGGTTTATTTTCTGAGTCATTTTGTGCCTGTTTTAGTATTGATAACAGTAGATTGTGGCTATTTTTACAGTTGCAATAAAAAACCCCATGTTTTATACAAATAAACTTAAAAGCAACTTTCAAAAGGGTTGGTATATGAGGATGTTTTTTTTTTTTTAACTTAAAACTTACTTTGGAAAAGTCCAATTTTAACTGCACAGTAAAGAAAAAAAAGAAACCACAAAACTCCCCATGTCATTAGATCTTTAGGCTACATAGCTACTTTTAGTACTACATTGGGTAATTGTTTCAGGATTACATGAAAGGGAAAAGAAAATGAAACACAACAGAAACCACCCCCCTGCCTGCACAAACACAACTCACTGAACAAGCAGGGTTTGTTAGGTGAGGACACTGTAACTAAGACTATTGAAAGTGCACAATTTTTAACATTCCAACAGAAGCAGAAATGTGACCCGTGCATTAGGAGGGGACATTTATTCCAGGTTAGTCAAGAATGCTCTGTAACAACAAAGCTGTTGCTGTAACCAAGAGTTGTTTGAAGATAACCAGATAAACCAGTAACAAGTTACAAACATGTGGAGATTGGCACTTGATCTTTAGTCAGCCCAGGTTACTCCATTTTCTCCCCAGAGACTTCACGAACACAGAACTTTAAGTTTCCATTTTATTACCGTAAAAAATAAGTCAATTTGTAGTTCCAGAGTAAACAAAGAAAGCTTAGTTTCAAACTGTTTAAAAACAAAGCTCCAAATTCTGATAAGTTACATGTCACAGGGTTCACATCAGCACCTCAACCTAATGCAGTTTTTTGTGAACTAAGCATATTTCACAAAGTTTTCATGTTAGTGACAAGGGGCTACATTCTTATCAGGATGCACATGTAACATGGCTCAAGGAGAACAACCTGGAAGGACTGCAAGTCAGCTTCCAGAGCTCCCCACTGTTCAGAACCAACATATAAGACCAAAGTTAATAAAGATTGACCTTTTGCATATTCCGAAATGGAAGGCAAATACAATCAACTAACATTTGGCTTTGAAACATTAAGATAACAATGCTGTATTTCAGCCACATATTTACAAAAATGTTTACAACAGAACGGTGTAGGGTTTCCTTTTTATTGTCATAATACACTTATAGATGAATAGTCATCTTAACCTTCATGCAAAGATGCATCTCTTGTTACACAAGAAGTTTCCTGTTTGATTTTTTTGCACTCTGAGGATAACGAGCAGAGGGTTGGGTACATTTGGGTCACCCTTAAAAATGTAAGCCTGTTTGCTCTACTGCACCTTCAAAATAAGGAGGTAAAGAACAGGCACCGTTAATTCCACAAGGGTTCATTGCCTCTAGCATGTTTTCCAAACCCAATAAAAATAGTCTTGAACAGTTGTAACATGGGTTATTCCATGACTTTCCCGTCTTCAGTTTACTTCCCGAACTCTGGAGTTACTTTCCTAGAAGCACACTTGCTGAGCTTCTTTTCTAATGTATATTGTTGACTATACATTTTAAATTAAACTGTTATGAAAAGAATGTAACAAGCTTTTTCCTTTGTACACAACTTAATCTTTGTGCTGAGTATTCTTCAAAGGGATTTTATAAATAATACAGTAAAAGTTTAGATCAGTCTTCCACCCTCTCGTCATTATACCATGTTGTTGCTTTCTCCAACTTTATCTACAAGCTGTGGAAAAGGAGACAAAAAGGTTTTAAGTTGATGACATTTATGTACAGTGAAGCTACTTTCAAATACTGCTTGCTACTTGCACAGTTAGTATGCATCTGGAAATGAGAGTCAAGTAGTACTCACCGAGGTCTCATGGTTTAGTTTTGTGAAAAACCAAAATTCTTAAAATTGCAATTGTGTTTCTGCATAACATGTTTTTCTCATATAGACATTAACAGTGCAACATGAAGATGCAACAGAATGAGAAAGAAAATAGAAGAATGCAGATAACACTGCCAGCTTGATGGTTAAAACAAAACAATACAGTCTCAGCCACACATGCATTAGTAGACCAAGGAAGGTATTTCAACTGACCATTACTGTGGATTCTCTTCTGAGCCTACGTAGGCTTTGAATAAAACATTAACAATTGTCTTTTAAAAACAAGATTTAACCCCGTTATGACAAAATTAAATATGATCAAGATCAATTGACAAATGAAAAATTCAATTGATCATGAATTATGAGCCACAACTTGGCCTAACTGTGAGACTGGAACAGATGATCTGGAACACTCATTTTTAAAATACAGCCTGTATGCATCTAAGTTATTCCCATTATTAATTTTTTAGTAGTAGATATTAAAACCATTGCTTTCAAAACTACTGCTTGTGTTAAAATACATACAAAAATTAGCACAGTAAAAGTAGTCGACTGAAACACTCCAGATTAGCTTCTTTCTCATAATTGTCTTCAAATCCCTGGCCATTCGGTTAAAAAACATGGAAAACTCCATTTGAAAAAATACAGATCTTAGTAATAAAACAGACGTAGCCTGGTGCAGTGTACCTTAATAAATATATCTGATGAGTGACTATGTGTCCTGAGTGTTTCTGGGTTCACCATACAAGCTGCAACTTAACAATGAACTGCACTGTTTGGTTTTACAGGCCACTTTTCCAAAGTTCACCCAAATACTGCACCACAAACAGTGTCCTCCTCACTGTACAGACAGGAGGAGAGGCCCTGGGCAGCCCCAGGATTCACCTAGCTGGTCACCCAGGGCTAACAGTGAAGCAGGAAGAACCCCAGCATTCCCAGTCACAACACAGGGCACTTCCCACTTCACTACCCATGAGCAGGGGCAGCTTCTGCAAATGAGTCCTTTTGTTCCTTTTCTACCTAGAAGTCTCTCCCTGGGAATCAATGTGATGTGTATGGTGCAAGAACAGTACAGGAATGCATTTGAAATCATTGCTCCAGAGTCCAAATAGTTGCTTTATTTCTGACGTATTTCTACAAGTGCTGTATCAGTGGAATAAAAACCAGAACATGCTTCAGTTGTTGCATGAAGTACCAAACTTACCGAGCTTATACCAGGTAAATTCAAGAGATATCCAAGAACGGGAACTCTTCTAATAAAGCCAACCACCACAGGAAAGAACCCCCTTTAGGTAAAACATCAGAAGATTGTATTAGTTTTTGTAATTAAGCTTTTCTCATATTGCTATGACACGAAAAAAATAGCAGGCAATTTTTAAACCAAGATTACATAAAATCTTGCAACTTTTTAGCAGCACACTTGTTTACCAATTATATCAATATATATTCATCAGAGAATGGAGAAAACCAGGCAAGAAATTATGTATTTTTAAATGGATTTAATTTTCTTCATAGCTGGCAACTCTCAGTCAGCTCATAAAAAAATAAGCAAGAATACCCAACTTAGTCAGCCAAACTGATTTCTCAAAATAAACAGACATATTTTGAAAGAATTCCTCTTTATATTATAGAAAATACATTCAAGACCCAATGTAGAAACAAGTAAAGTTAATTCTGAGTAATTAAAACAATGTATGGTTTGAATATTAATATTAAAAATATTAAACCATGTCTGGTCTCCATATTAATTAAAGAAAATGAAGCGTGACAGTTGTGTTTTCATTTATTTCCCAAATTCGAGTCAGTGGTTTGAATCATGACCCTGAGGATGTTGCCTGGCCTAGCTGTTATGGTGTAGCCCCTGCACTGCCCACTTAATCTCTGCAGCACAAAACCAAATTCTCTGTGGCAGTATCTCAGCTGTTTGCAGCCAGCTGGGGGCATTCCCAACCCTCTCGTGTTGAGCATTCCCTGCATGGATGAAGGATTAATGTGCAATGAGGTCTCAGCCACAGTGAAACAGTGAAGCTTCACAAGTCACCATCCTCTTCACCAATGCTAAGAACTTTTTGCTGAATAGTAAAATCCACACCAATAAGGAGGGATTTTGAGTTGTTGTTTTTTGTTTTTTTTTTTTTTTTAAAGATAATTTCAGTGGCCCTGTAAATTGTGAGGCAGGGCACACAAACCACTTGTAACAGATTAAAACAACTGCTGTGTCCAAGAATAAGGATTAGTCAGTACAGTAGGGATAATACTGTCAGTCATAACTCTGCAAGGCTACAATCTGAACAAGGGTCTAAAAGCATTTTAGATTACAACAAATGTCCCATAACAACCAGGGCAGTTTTCTGCTCTGCAGCCAAGCAGCAGGATCCTGAAGAACAGTAAAAAAGGATGCTTGAGGAAAGACTTCATTTGTAACTTCCTCAGAAAGGAGCAACTTGCTGACAACAAGATGATGGTTGAACTGGACAAGACTGAAGCAAAACAAAAAGCTTTGCTTAAAGTAGTCACGAGCCAACCCTGTAGCAAGGGATTTAGATTCTATCAACTAATAAGCACTGGAAAAGATGGTCACAGAATGATGGAATCATCAAGGTTGGGATTCAGTCCAAACCACTGGCCTCCAGATGCTTTAAATTAAGACAGATCAGATAAACATTCACACCTGGAATTATCCATCCCTTGTTGATTCCCTTCAGGCGAAGGGATAGTCCTAGGGATAACTTTTATAAACCTCTCAACATTATTTTACCTTGCAAGCACCACAGGATAATCCATAACCATACCTGCTTAGACACATTAGCTTATAACTCTTGAGATAGTTTAAAAGGGAGGGTGTTTTTTGGAAACACATTCTATTTGCTTTGTACTGGCTGATTAAACCAAACATGCAAGAAGTGACAATGTATTCAGTGAAATACTCTGATTATCACAGCACTTGCAGTGACAGAATTCAGAGTAACACAGAGTATAACAATAAGAAATACATTAAACAAAATTAATTTTCTGAAATTTCACTGTCTCCAGTAAGAGCCAAGTTCAGATTTGTTTTTAAAAATAAACATTTTATATGAACTAAATACCAGATTAACATACAATTTTACTGAGTACAGAAAGAGTTCCATGAGAACAGTGGTTTTGTTTTGATTAACAGGAACAGTATTATTCAGCCATTCATTGAACACTTCAGGGTCTGAAATTTGATCAATAAATATTAGTGAAACAATCTGCATCTGGACAGAAGTCCAAGAACAATCAGAAGCCTCCCTTTCTACTTTTTTGCTTTTGCTTATTTTTTGCTTTGTTCTGTAGGGAAGCATAGAACTTCAACCATGGAAATAAAGATAAAAATATAGATATCTATGCAGGCTGTAACAAGTCAAATTCTTTCACTATTACAGTTGCATTTATGAAGAACTTAAATGACACATTGTGAAAGTTTTAACATGTTTCCAGATTGCTGTTAAAAAAAAAAAAAAATCCATTTTTCCTTAACTCAGTCAAGATATTGCTAATCCAAACAAGCAGTTCTGACTCTTAAGGCACAATTGGAATGAAACATGACAGAAAACATCTTTTCCCTGGGCTGGCAAAGTAATGAAATGGAAAGGTTACAAACCTAGGATGATAGTAACTAAATATTTTGCCCCAATTGTTAAAGAAAAGAACAAAAAAAAAAAAGTACCAAGCATCCCTTTTCCACGAGGAGATATTTAAACTTAACACTGCTAACAATTTGGGCTCCCACAGCCACACAATTCTTTGGTTAGACATCAACATTATCCAAGTCACTTTGGTAAATGCCTCACAAACACTAGTAGATTTGAGTCTTGGAAAAATACTTACCAACTTGTAAATAAACGATTTCATATAAAATCTGTCCAAAAGGAACATTTAAAGGAAGCTGCTTTGTCAACTTTAACACAGAAACACTACACTAATACATTTATTCCTAGATAAACTAACACAAAGTTGTTTTCAAACAAGACTTACCTGAACAATAGGAAGAACCCATAAATTTCAAGGATCATTCCTATTAAAGGCCAGCCAATGAGAACTATGAGCACACCACCCAGGAAGAAGCCCGTTGCTTTCATTTTGTGTTTTTGAAAGAAGAATCTAAATGTTCTTTCTAAACCAATAACAAAAGACAAGCCAGCCACAAATAAAACCTAGAAAAGACAAAAACAAACCAAAGAAAGAAAACAACTAATTATTTGTAATTATCAATTATTAAATTAATTATTAACCTTGTATTATTATGTTTCCAAGTACAGGATGTAGACATATATATACATATATTTTACAAAATTTGACTGCTTTTCTTGCACACCTTCTTTTAATACCAAAAGACAGTTGGTGAGAATGAATTTACTATTGATTTTCTCTTGTAAGGTCCATCTTAAAGCACCTGTAGCTCTCAGCTGCTTGAAAGTAAAGATCCTTTATCCTTTGTGGTCTCTGCCAAACAACTCAAGCACAGAAGACCTGCCAACAACAGTTGTATCTGCCCTGTCACATACATAGAATCTTTACCACAAGTGATGCTGAAGCTCAGTACTACTGGCAGCAAAGGTTCCTAAAAACTAAGAACACACCCAAAAGCACCTCTGCTCTGTGCCACTGACATCTTCAACAGCTTCTACTGACCTGCTCATAGGGCAAAGCCAGAGAAGGAAAAAGCTGAACAGTTGTTTTTTACTGTGTAGAGCTTTTTTACTGCTTATTTATTTGTTCCAGTATAGACTGAACATTATCACACTAGTCCCAACTAGTAAAATAGAACTATTTCTGGTGTCCTGCAGCAACAGGATTTGGAATTATCTCAGCAATATTTTTGCTCAGAAAGCAATAGTATCTCAGATTTTACTCAAGATTATTTTACTCAAGTTTAAGTTTTGTATGGTATTTATCAAATCACTTTCTTAGAACTCCTGCCCTTTCTGATAGAACTTAGTTTTTTTTTTTTTTTTTTTTTTTTTAGGTTTTTTTTTTTTTTTTTTTTTTTTTAATAAAATCAACTCTCTGCAAGGATACAGTACCTTTTCTTGCCTTATCTTTGGTTACCACATAGCCTGTCATTGTGTCTTCCTACCTACGCTTTCATTTTCCCTAAAGAGGATCTTGTATTTCCACCTTACATTAGGAAAAGAAAAAATAAGCATTATTTCATTTTTCACTCTTCCACTGCACACTTGATTTGATGGTTCATAACAATGCTTCAAGTAATGCACCCAAATTCAGATACACAATTTTAAATTTCCCTTCAGGGTATCTCAGTATTTGAGAATGAAACTGCTCTGTTTGGCTGCAGACTTTTAGGCAACAGCAAAAGAGGAATGAACCTCTACCACCTAGGGTGTGCTTTGGCTGGCTGGCAAAGCTGAGAACAGCAGAGGCACAGGGACTATCACCTGCAGAAAACACCTTGTCATTTTCTATTTGGATAGGAAATTTTGTGTACCAGAACTAGGACTTATTTTCTGTTCTGCTTTGAGGGAAGACTTTGATTTGGTAAAAGCTGAAGACACTGAATCTCTCTTTTATGAAAGAGGTCTGGCTCTTCTAAAGCCAGAAGTATCAGCAATTCATACTTTTCTTTCCTCATACAGCACTGCAAAGCTACATTTGCTAGCATGTACTTAATGATTTGTATCCAAATAGATACTTCAATTGACACTTCTCTGAGAGGATCACAAAAATATCACATTTGCAGCAGCACAACAACTGTGGAACAAGCTGCTTCTTGTCTACCAACATCCCACAGACCTGACCCAAGGTGATAATCACATCAGCATGAGCTGTTCTAACCTCAAGCAGGAAAAATGATTCACTCCTATCACTGAGCACAACTCCTCCTTTATACCAAATCACCACAGTAATCTGTCATGCAGCTTCAAACTGATAACATACTGTTCTATTTTCAGTTTATCTTTAGTAGATCACATTCTTGATTCTAAGCAGTGCAGAAAAGCCACTTACATTTCCAATAGCCAAAAGAGCTTTGTCAAAGAAGAGGATCATTCCAAAGAAGAGGAAAAACACTCCAAAGCCTGTTAGTCCCATTCCAATCTCTGAAAAAGAAGCAAATTTAGGCATGTAACAAAAATGCTACCAAGCAAAAGTCATGGATAAAAACTGGGGAAAATATTAGAACATCCAATCTAAAGACATCTTAAATTTAGAAACTTCCCTGAGCGTACAAGTATTATAAATCTTGTAGACACCAATTACTTCAAAAGACAGATCTTTGGAAGTTGCTTATCAAAAAAGTCCATATCTGGAATTAGACACTGAAATTGAATGCAACCAAAAGCAATCATGCATATATACATATGGCAAAGACATAAGTCCCTTTTGATTAATTGCTAGTATGGAGAAAAGGATTGTTTTATCAAGAGATAATGAAACTTTGTTTTCCAGATTAGATCAGTTGGTCAGAACAGGGTACAAATAACACCAAGGTAGCAGGCTTGAGTCCTGTGTGGGTCATTCACTGAAGAGTTGGACTCAATGATCCTTGTGATCCTCCTCTTTCAACTCCGAATACTCTGGGATTTGCAGATCTTATCCCATTATCTTTACCAGAGTAATGGAAATACCCTGGTCCTCTCCATCCTCCTGAGACCCCATATTCCATCTCCCATGACCTTGCATAGCAGTACCACTCCCCCCAGTTTCCAGATGGAACACAACTTGGATGAATCCTGCAGGATTTTTCCAAGTTACACATGTGCTGACAGCTATCAAACACTAGCCTGGGTCTCCAGACAATTGGCAGTTTTCACAAAACTGGCAGATACTAAATATTGAGGGATAAATGTTCAATTATCATTTTCATGTTTCATATATAATTTTTATTAAATGGTAAATCTACATTACACATATATACAATATCTCTAGACTGCTAGTGTTGTATAGCAGTTTCATTTTATGATTTTTTTCATTTATGATCTTAATTTGCAGGCCTTTTTAAAGTACCTTTTGTACTTAATACATTCACTTGTATTACGGACTGGGCAGTGCTGGGTTAACAGTTGGACTCAATGCTCTTTAAAGGTTTTTTCCCAGTTTAAACAGTTCTATAAATTTTGAGTTTTGCTAAGGATGCTCAAGAAGTACCGGGAAGCCAAGAGTAGGATGGAAGGTTTGTATGAGAAATTGGGCTAGAAATGTCAAGCTATGATTAAAACTACCATTTGACAATAGCCTCTAAAGCATCTTGAGGACTGCTATTTGAAATACATCCTGCTTTTAATTTTAAATCTATAAAGCCTTGCTTTGACTCTCACACAGACTGAATGGGAGAGAAAAACCAGGAACAGCAGCAACATGGCTGCAAATACATGCATTTATTATTGCTTCCCCTGTGACCAGACAATTTAGAAACCTATAGGACACAAAAACAGCTTAGCAAAACCCACCCTGATACTGCACCTGTACATATGTGTATTTTGAAGTTCCAAGTAGTTTTGCACAGCCTGTGCAGAAACAAACAAAAAAACCCACCCACAATCACAGCCTCACTGCTACTGTTGGCCAGATCTATATATTTTAATTGCTTTTTTTGGATGTAGTTGGTCATTTGCTGTTGCTTGATGAACTTGCGAGTAAAGGAGGATAATTATGCCTGTTTCAGGACTTCCAAGTAGTTATGGAAAATACATTTCAAAACAGCTCAGAGATTTGTTACAGCAACATTCCACTCCCCAAGGGAGCCCTTCTCTAAGGGCTTGGCTTTCAGCAAGGCTGCAGAGCACATGCTGCTAGAGCTGTAGTTCTATAGTATTACCTGCCTCTTTGAACTGTTACTATGAGCCTTTTAACACCCCACAATTAAAACCACTAAGTAACTCGATACAATCAATTTACTACAGACACTCTCCCTACTTGTTTACAATGAAAAACGGAAGGGCAGATTGCATTTTCAACGGATCTGCTGACTGAAGGCAATGTAACAATTGCAACTGCCCTTTTCTCCAGTACTTTTTACTTCAGAAGAGCAGAAACAATCTGTATTTTGGAAGGAAAACACTTGGAGGCAGCACTCCAAAGGAATTACCAGCTGCCAGCAAGATAAATATGCAGTCATGGGAAGTGAGTATTCACTCCTGCAGCAGACACAGCTCAAGGTGTGGAGCTGGCAAGGAGGCAGAGGGCAACTCCCAACAGCTGCTGCAATCACCACTCTGACACTTCTCTAATCACCCGAAACGTGTTTGTAATCCCTTCTGCAACAATGGGCTCTCATTCGCTTCAGAAGTCACCCACATTCTCTGGTTAGTGGAGGAAAAAGGAAAAAGAGAAAAGAACGTTATTCTCATTTTCCCAAAATAACTGCTGGAAGAAGATTAATGGTGCAGGACTATTATCCTCTGGTGCTGATATCTCAGCAGAGGGTGTTACCGACTTGATGTGGATCAGAATTTGTAAATGTATGTAACCACGCTTCTTAGAGGAGGGAAAAGAAAAAGTGCTGGCACTTCGTATAAAATCTTTTCAACAACAAACTATGAATATTTAGAGAGGGAGGCAACTATTTTTAACTGTTTTCTACTGTGCCAGAACAGCTTTCCCGCATTTGTCAAATACAACACATCAATGCCTAGAAATGGAGAAACACACACTAGCCAGGTTGTATTTATTCTGGATTATTATGATTTCCTGAGACAAGAGAGCAAACCTTCATCAATGTTTCTCCAGAAATTCCATAAGCTGTGCAAGACTACTGCAGCACCATGTCAAAATAGCTTAGTAGAGATTAAGATTCAAAATTAAGATACATTACTCAGGAAAGATTAGGGCAGACAATGCACACATCCCCAGTCTTTTATCGTGCATTATATAGTGCAAAATAAAATGGAATTGTGCGCTATAGGCTTTTAGAAGACAAAAACTAATACAATTTACATTCAACATATAACTATTATTTTGCTAGCAGTATTTTTTTGTATAGAAAATTTCATTTGGGAAAAGCTAAGTACATTCTTTTGCAGTTACTGGTGGTTTAAAACACCATTCAATGCACCACCTAAAATGATGTTCTAGACTACAGATGCAGAATTAACTTTCCAAGCATCAACTGATGCAGTGGTTCTTTCCAGGTATTTAACACACTGCTCCACCAGTGACTCTATGGCTAACTCTATTTTTCCAGACAGCAGTGAATTTTAAAATATCTGATAAAGTACCTTCAGAATTTCAGGAAAAGTGAAAAAACCCCAAACCCTTAAAATCCCTAAATGTCAGAGTATTTTATTTAGTACTCTTGTCTCTGGCAGTTATAACCAACAGTCTTAGAACTGGAAATAGCTAAAGGTCCCGTATGAGGAACTAAGCAAAAGAAAAACAGTGAGTCTCTTTCTGAAGAGATTGTTATTTTTTTTGCCCAAGGAATACTCCAGATAGGAAGTTAAGGGCAAAAGCAAAGCCCACAAGGGCTTAATCAATCAGAAATCTAAAAATTAACCCCAAGGGTTAGTACTCACCCCAGTAACAGCACCATATCTGAATATCTCAAGAAATCATTGTCTTTGAATGCTGCTAAACTCTGCTGCCTGTCTTCATCCTTGGCCTTGACTGGCTCTCCACTACTCCCATTTTCCACATCCTGCTATCAAACTTAAGTTATTTTAACTTTTTTTTCCCTAAATTTTTCACACCCTCCTTCATAACTGATGCTGTGGTGCTGATCAGGCAGACTCATTTCCTTCTGTGGCAATCATACCAGAAATGCATCATACACGAGGTGGTAATTTAAATCAAAGGCCTATCACTGTCCTTTACCTTCAGCTTAAGCTGTTATCATAGAATCACAGTTGTTGGGGCTGGAAGGATCTCCTCTGGAGATCACCCATTCCAACCCCCTGCCAAGGCAACAGGTGATGAAGGAACGTGTCCAGGTGGGTTTGGAATGTCTCCAGAGACAGAGACTCCACGCCCTCCCTGGGCAGGTGTTCCAGAGCTCTGCCACCTTCAGCGTAAAGCGCTTCTTGATGCTGAGATTAAACTCCTTGTGTTTTACTTCATTGCTCCTTTTTACGTCGCTGGGCACCGCTGAAAAGTCTGGCACCGTCCTCTTGGCACCGGTTTGAGATGTTTGTATGCATTCATGAGATCCCCCCTCAGTCTTCTCCAGAACACACAGGCCCAGCTCTCATAACCCTTTCTCATTAGTGATGTTCCAGACCCCTCATCAGGACCCCCTCCAGTAGCTCCTTGTTTTTCTTGCCCCCAGCAATCTGGGTTCATCTCTCCAGATGTGCCCTCGCTGGAGCAGAGGAGCAGGATCACCTCCCTTGCCCTGCTGACCACACTTCCCGGGGACACCGCCGGTGCTCCTGGCTGCCGGGACACACTTATGAACTTCTTTACTTGGATTTCTTTCATCTCTATTTCCAAGCACTTCCGTGGAAGCAAAACTATGGCCTCATACAAGTATTTTTACTTTTTTCCACTTCAACGTCTTGTCCTCACCTTGAAGCCCCCTCAGCGTCACCTGCAGACCTTTGGTGTGTACCAGCAAGAGTAGCACACTAAATCTAGATAAATTTAGATAATTCGGTGGTTTCCAGACCGCTGACATCTACAGGGAGGTACGCAGGAAGAGCGGAGCTAAGTGTTACTTTGTTTACCGCTCAGCTCTCATTCATTCATTCATAGTGCTCCGTCAAAGTGCGACGGCTACAAACCCACAAAGCGTCTAGATTAGATAACAGGAAGAAATTTTGTCCTGTAAGAGTGGCCAGGCACTAGAACAGATTATCCAGAGAAGCTGTGGCTGCCCCATCCCTGGCAGTGCCCAAGGCCAGGCTGGATGGGCTCTGAGCACTCTCGGATAGTGGAAGGTGTCCCTGCCATGGCAGGGGCTGGGCTGAGCTATCTTTAAGGTGCCCCCTAACCCAGGCCATGCTGTGATTCCGCCCCGCAGCACACCGAGCCCTGGCAGCCCGCAGACAAACACCGACCGCGCTGGTGACAGACCTGTCCTTCGGGCGGGGGACCCGCCGAGCGCTGCCCTGCCGCTCCCCAGCCCGCCTCCCCGACAGCTGCCGCTCCCGCCGCGGCTTGCACTGCGGGGAGGCGGCCCTGAGAGCGCCCCTGCACACGGGCTACGGCCGCTACCGGGAGGCCCCGACGCGGACAAAGAGCGCGGGCCCGGCGAGCCCGGCCGCCCCCCGAGCGTCCCCTCCCCGCTTCCCCGCCGGGAGCGGCGGCGGCGGCGCTTACTCTGCGTGTCGGACAGGGAGATCATGGTGGCGGCGGCACCGGCGGCGGCACGGGCGGGAGCGGCACCGGCACCGGCGGCGGCCACGTCTTCCGGAAACACGCACCCCGCCGCAGGAGAGCCGCCCGCCCATTGGCCGCGCCGCCCGCCAATCAGCGGCCGCCTTGTATGGCCGCGCGGGCGCGCCGTCCCGCCCCGCGGCCGGCGGCCGGCGCTGATTGGCGGAGAGGCGGCGCTCGCGCCGGGCCCCGCGCGCCAGTGGCTGAGGGAGGGCGGCGGAAGGGGCGGGGCCCGGCGCGCGCGCGGCGCGGGCGGGAAGGGGGCGGGGGGGAGCGCTGAGGGATGCGGGATAAAGGATACGGGATACGGGATACGGGATAAAGGGTACGGGATAAAGGGTACGGGATAGAGGGTACGGGATAGAGGGTACGGGATCCGGCAGCGCCGCCGGCACTAAGTCGTGGGGCAGCTGCGGGAGCTGTGGGCCCGAGCCAGCCGCACGGGAGGGCGCGGTGGCGTTCGGCTTGCCCTGGCAGCCGCCCTCTCTCCCTCTCTCCCTCTCTCCCTCTCTCCCTCTCTCCCTCTC
>CM031879.1:62988858-63070393 GCA_018697195.1 Certhia americana | reverse complement strand
TCCATCCCTTTCCATCCGCCCATCCCTCCTGCTGCCCTACGGAGTGGGGGCTCCCGGCCTGGCTGGTGTGTGGGTGAGGAATGCTGAGAATATTCCGCTGTGTATGCTCGCTGTGTGTATTTGTCTAGGGGTTGTGTGTAATGCGCTGTGTGCGTGTGGATATTCCCTCCTTGGAGTAGGTTGGCCCGGGATGTGGTGGAGTTGCCATCCCTGGAGGTGATTGAGAGGCGTCTGGATCTGGCCCTCGGTGATGCGGAAGTGTTTTATTCACACATCATTTTAAATATATGTATTCCCCTCTGTATTTTTAGGAGCAGGGAAGATCTTTGTTATGCCGCAATCAGCTGGTAGTGAGGATCTGCTGAATTTATTCCCTTTCACCTTCCATTGGACTTTGCTTCCATCTATGTAATAAATAGCTCAGAATGCAATAACAGAAAGTATCAAGTTCCTTGAGTTTGGTATTGTTAACGTTTAATTATTTGATGAAGGCTGTTGTTCAAGAAATGAGCCCGTAAATACAATTCTCTGTTCATTTCACTGATGATCTATTCAAAATGGATCCCCCTTCTCTAAACCAAGCCACATTTTCACTTCCCCCGACAGATCCTCTAGGTGTTATGGTGGTTGCCTTTCAAAGGGGCACAATAGGATGTGTTCAGGTTTTTCTGTATAATAATCTTTGAAGAGATCAAAGATGATAATGGACACTTGGTGAGTGACTGGTCTCCGTTAGAGCATTCCTCTTGCAGGAAATGTATGACTTGGTTAAAATCCACTTGGATTCGTTTAGAAGCCTGCTGAGCTGTGGCCTTGGGAGTTGGTTTTGAGTTTGTGTTTATTCATTTTGCAGAAGGGAAAAAGCAGTTGACATCTAGTGGGGCTTCTTCATGTAAGCAAGTTAAATTAATCAGTACTTAAACTGTTATGTTAACAGCTCTGGTAATGAAGACTCTCATGAAGTAAATTTGTTCTAAGTTGAAAATGTTTGCATACAAAATATATTCTAAATGTATTTATTTATTTTTTAGTGACAGCTGCTTGTTAAAGAAGATCACGTAAGGATAATATTCTTTAATCTCCAAAGATGACAGCTGTTGCAGGTAAACCATAATTAATATTCCATATGTTCATTTTGCTGCCTCTTAGCTAACAAGACACAATCCCCTGATGTCACTGATTGTTATGTATCTGAATTTAATGTATGCATTACATACATTAAATGGGGTCTGTGCTGGTCTACTTAAGAGTTGAAGAAAAAAATTATTTTCCTGGATAACGTTTTATTTCTTAGGTAAAACTAAACCAAAATGCCCCATCCCTGGAAGTGTTCAAGGCGTGGTTGGACAGGGCTCTGAGCAACCTGGTCCAGTGGCAGTGGAGTTGGAATGAGATGAGCTTTAAGGGCTCTTCCAACTTAAGCTATTGTACAATAAAAATCAAGTTTGTCAAGGAAATTACTTGGTTTTCAGTATTTTGAAAATGTGCTTCATATTTTAAGATAATCTTAACTCTTTTCTGCTGAGTAGCATTGAGCATTTTAGAAGACAGCTGTCACCATTTTGTGCTATTTGAAATGAAGATACTTGTTCCATATCACACATTTTTGTTTCCCTAACCATATTATTATATCTGCTGTGGATGGGCCAAAATCTCTTTGGTTTTCTAGTTGTGGGGGAAGAAGTAATTCCTTCTTATGCATTTCTGACTCTGGAGTAGTGATACATGCTTGGCATGCAGGTGTACATGTTAATTATCCTTCTAAACTCCAGGGATTGGATTGGAGAACACAATCTGCAATTCACACACATGCATATTGGGATGGAAAGAGGCAAATTCCTGCCTAAGAGTCACTTGTGTAACCCAAGCTTTTGGGGAGCATTTGCTTCACTTCTTTCACAGGTGAAGGATGGCTTGTGTTTGTAAAAGCATTTTTCCTCTATATGCAAACCTTGTAGTTCAGCAGGTCCTCTTGTTCTGTGGAGGAGGGAGATCTTGCTGCATGAAACATTGCTAATGGCCCTATTTTCAAGTCTAGAAGAAGAATTTAACTTGCTGAGGTTGCACATGTAAATAAGTGCTTTCTGTTAACAATTTGCTCATGTTATGTTTATGTTGATATTGCCTAGAGTACAGTTAATCCAGCCAAAGCTGGCATCAGCACGTGGCTGTAGTCTCCATTGTGCCTTCTTTCTTTTCCCTGCAGTGCTAGAGGAGGTCCTGGTGTCCATTGAGAATGAGCTGCAAGCAGTGGAGATGCAGATACAGGAGCTTGTGGATAAGCAGCAGGAACTCCTTCAGAAGAAGATGAGAATAAAGAGTCTGATAAAACAGTCCTCAGGAGACTTGGAGGCAGGTGGAAGTAAAGACACTGAAACCTCAGCTGAGGAATGGAACAAAAAAGGTCTGCAGAGTCAAATTCGAATATTTTAACAGAAAGGGGAACTAATTCAGTAGGGGAAAATGCACTTACACAGAGTGTTGTTTGGATAATGATATTCTCCTGTTTATTTTGCCAAGGTAATAGTTTGTACTTGCCTCACTGGACATTCCTAAACACCAATCTTGAGTTGTTGTGGGCAGAATTATCTTTTCTGTCAGAATGGCCTGTCATAATTACTTGAACTCTCTGCTTGTTGCTAAGTCACTATTTGATCAGATTTGTTCTTAGAATCCCAGAGGAAATTTTTATTGCAATACTTGCATGCTAAATGCTTAAATTATATTGCAATTCTTATCCTTGTTTGTGTTCTAAAACGAATTGCTCTGGATTTTCTCAGGATTTGATAATGACAATTTTGCATTTAGAAGTACTTATTGCTGGTGTTGTGTTTCCTCTTGCTTGAGTGGGTAGGACAGTGTTTGTGATGGGTTATGCAGCCTCCCTGTCTTACCAAATCAATGCAAATTAGATAGATGCTGACTGCCAAAAGTAACCTCCTAAACAACCCAATAAAATGCTTTTTTATTTGTATTGTAGAATTAGTGCAAGTGGCAAATGTCTCACGGTGATGTGAGGGCTGCTGTCTTTCAAGTTAATCATTAACTGAAGTGTAGAATACTTGGTAGTTCTTGGACATGTTATGCCTTGCCAAATTTGACTCAGATATTTTGATTTTTTTTCTCTTTTTAAATTTAATTTTCAATTTATAAGTGCCTATATCTATCATATATATATCTATCATATATATATCTATATATATAGATATATATATATATATATACACTTTTTGGCTTTTTAAAAAATGAAATTAATGTTGTAGTTGATTCCATATTTATCTGTATTTGAGGAGTATTATGCATATGTAAGAATAATGATATTTTATCATTGCAAATTATGCTACAGAATAGATTATTTGGTTTGTGTGGTTCTATGCCTAATTCTCTCCTCCTGTGCTTTGAAAATTAATTTTCTTTGCAATCAGATGCTGTGTGAATTAAACAAGAGCAGCAGCTGAATTTGTTCCCAGTATAAAGCTCATGGAAATCAGCGGGAGGCTTTTCTTGGTTTCAGAGAGCTTTGGATTTTTGACTGTGCTCTTTGTAAATACCTTTGCAAAGTTACTTCAAGTCCCAAAGTTAATTCTTCATTGCAGGTGGTGTAACCCAGAGCTAAATCCCAGTTTTTCTCATGCCAATTTTACTGGTACCAAAAAGATGCATCAGGAAGCATAATTAAACTTTTAACAGTATTACATCTTTAAAAAATGCAGTTTTTAGCTCTCTGTTGAAGAAAAGAGAAAAGAAAAGCCGTGTTGGGGTGGTGATTTTGGGGAAGATTAAGCAACTTTCCCCCCTTTTTAAAATCCTTATTATTTATGGAATATATGGAAAAATTGTATTCCTACTTCATTATGCTATTTGTAATTGCTGCATTTGTATGAGAGAAGTATTTGAGTAACTATTGTAGGGCTCAGTGTCTTTATTTATTCTTAGGGTGAAAGTTTTATTTCTAGTTAATTTTGGACTAATGAGTTACCAGGATCATTAGCAGGCTGAAGTTCATCTGGTTTGAGTTTTTCACATTAATTCACATACATGTGCAATGAGAGCTTTGGTCTGGACATGGATTTTGTTTACAATTTGAGATTTCAAAGGTCCGCCCTAGAGAATGGTGTATCCAGGCTCGGGTTGTGTGGAGTTTTTTCTGTGCCATTATCAATCTTGAAACATTTTTCCCTCATCTAAAATTGTATCACTGCCAGATTTCGTTATTGAATATGTAAACTACCCTTCCTTCTTATATTTTAATTTGCTTATGAAATGTGTTTATTGAGTTGTTTTTCTCCCTCAACAGATTTTCCATGGTATGAGAAGATAAATGCTGCGCTGCAGAGCAAATTTAAACTCCAGAAGTTTAGATCACTGCAACTTGAAACAGTAAATGCTGCAATGGCAGGAAAGGATATATTTCTTGTCATGCCTACAGGTGGTGGAAAGAGCCTTTGTTACCAGTTACCAGCTGTGTGTTCTGATGGTATGTAAAGGGAAAAAAAAGGACATAATATAAAGAATTAGATTTGTTTTCTCCTTTTGATAGTTGTTTGGAGAATGAGCATTAATTGGTTTGGGTTTAGTTTCGTTGATTGGATTTTGGTTGATTGGTTTATTTTAAATAACTCATCCAATTGCATTGGAAGTGCACTTATTTACAAAGGCCAAATTTACCACTACTTGTCACTGCTTAGTTCTGTGGCAAATCAGCACCTCATGACACAGACATCCAACTTGGTTTGTTTTGTATGTTTTGATACTCTCTCTGTTGGAGCTCAGTTATTTTGTGGTTTAAACCCTAAGAGGATGTGTATGTTGTGGGCATTCAATAAGAATTAGCCCTATTAGCCTGATCTGGCACTCACTTCTCAGTTACCTGAGAGGGGAATCCACTGCTGTGGATGAAGCTCAAGCTTACATTTGGCAGTTTCTTCAGAGCAGGGCTGATGCCTCAGTAAAAAGAATTAGAGGAGATATTTGTGACATCTGAACTGCTCAGTTTGCACCATGATTGACTGTTACAGGTTTCACACTGGTGATATGTCCTTTGATCTCTCTCATGGAAGATCAGCTCATGGTTTTGGAACAGCTTGGTATCTCTGCAGCTTTATTAAATGCCTCAAGCAGCAAGGTGTGTTTAAGTTCATGTGTTTTGTGGTGTATGTGCTGGTGTCTCCCCTCTGTTTAGTTACTTGTGAATATTGAATGGATGAGACAGATTTATCAGCTTATGCTGTTCTAGCAACAACATCTGGCCAGGAGGGTGCTGTGATAGGGATAAGGTGGTTAAATATCTTGTGTTCATGTTTTAGTGACAACAACACATGGGAACCAACATCTTCTGTGGAATAAATAGATTTCTTGGGGCTGTTTGGAGGATATGAAGTACCTTTGGCTGATGTGTGTTGCAGATTTTTACTCAGTTTTTAGACATGGAGTAGGTGATTTTTGTCCTATACTATCATGTTGAGTTGTGCAGGCTTTTACATATAATTATTTCTCTCTTACTATATGGTGGTGAGCTGTTTGATCCAGAGGCCAAGAAGCAACTTATTTCCCAATCTCTTCCTAGACAATTGCTTTTTTACAGTTATTTTCCTGACTAGCAGGGCTGTGATCACTAACTTGCACGTGACACTGGATTTGATAAGTCAGTGGCTTGATGCCATATTCCAAACTTGAAGCCTGCTTTGATACAGAGCACTCTGAAAACTCAGTTAATAAACCCCACTGTTGTGTGGGAATTATTTTACACTTGTAGGATCACAGGGCTCTTTGGTACATCATAGTTTATTGGGGAAATATCCATACCACACGATGAAGCAAAGACACATATTCAACACTGCTTCTTCAAAGTTCTGTCATGGATTTTCTAGGTATTCAAATGACCAATTTAAATATAGTGATCTTCTACAAAGGCTTGTGGTGGTCAATACCGTGGAACACTTTATCAGTCTCTGTTAATTACACCTTATGAATTGCTAATCACCTCTTAAGAACATTAGCACTAAGCAGCTGCAGTGTGTTGTCCCAGTTTGTTACCCCCTGCTGTCTTGTTTTAAACAGGAACACGTGAAGTGGGTCCACACGGAAATGGTGAAGAGGAATTCACAGCTGAAGCTCATTTATGTGACCCCTGAGAAGATTGCAAAGAGCAAAATGTTCATGTCCAAGCTGGAGAAAGCTTATCAGGCTGGGTGCCTGGCTCGCATTGCTGTGGATGAGGTGCATTGCTGCAGCCAGTGGGGCCATGACTTCAGGCCTGGTATGCTCCTCAAAAATCCCCTTTGCAGGGCTGTTGTGGCATCAGTAAAGAATGAGTTTGGCCTGAAATAAGGCCAGCTGCTTCCTTCATGTGTTTAGTGAATTCTTAATGTGTGACAAGCACTAGTGTTACCTCAAGGACTTTAATTCACAAATTGTCCAGGAACTGAGTTCATGCAAATGATGATTTCAAGATAAATTTTGCTGTCAGTATCCTGAAAAATGACTTATTCAGCTTATTTTAATTGGAGCTTCTTAAAATCAAAGTTTTTGTCTGGCATCTTTAATATGGACAATTGTTACCTGTAATCTACTGCTACATGAAAGTGTCATTCTGTTCACCACTCCCTGGCACTTCTGATGAAAGAGGTTTTTGTAAATTCATGAGATATATTTTAATCATCTCCAAAGCAAGTGGAAACAAATGACCTTTGCTTACAGGGAAAGAAAGTGTCCTTCAGTCTTTTTCCTGTCTTGGAGATAATAGAATATTGTTGGTTGTTCTTTCTTTGTCTTTGAAAGAAAACCTGATTTGAAGCAATATTAACTGTCAAGTCACACTTACTGGTTTTGCTAAAAAGTGGTGCCTGAGCCAAAAGCCAGGCTAGTTCAACGGGCAGTGGGGAATTTGGATGTGCACCTCTGTTTGAAGGCAGCAGGTGATTGTCAGTACTGAGCCTTTAAATTGTTTTATTGTTACAGTCTGGTCTGTGTATCCAAATTCCACATTGCTTGTTTATTAGAAAAGCTCTGTTTACTCAAAAGCTGTTTGTAAAACAGACCTGCAAAAGAACCTGAATGTTGGTTAATACAGTGCCACACATGTTTTTCTAACTTTTTAAGGATTTCTATTTCCATACATTTTTGCCTTCTGAATTTTGGCTGATAATTGAAGCCTTTTGGTACCTTAAAGGAGCCTAAAAAAAAACTGTGGAGGGAAATTTTACAAGAGCCTGGAGTGACAGGCCAAGGGGGAATGGCTTCAAACTGAGAGTAGGTTTAGGCTGGATATTAGGAAGAACTGTGAGGGTGGTGAGGCACTGGCACAGGCTGCCCAGAGAATTATGGATGCCTCATCACTGGAGGTGTCCAAGGCCAGGTTGGATGGGGCTGTGAGCAACCTGGTCCAGTGGAAGGTGTCCCTACCTGTGCCAGGGGCTTGGAACAAGATGGTCTTTAAGGTGTCTTCCAACCCAAATGATTCTGTGATTGATTCTTTAAAATTCAATTAGAAGACATCTCTTTTGATAAGTGCAACCTGCTTGCTACTTCCTCTGGGTGTATAAATTAGTTCTGTAGTAAATTAGCAGTAATAACATTTATTGCAGTTTTATGCCATTAAATGCTATCTACATGAATGTCTTTTTTTGAGGTTAGCATTTGTGATATCAGAAATCTTTTTCTTTCCCCTTTTTGATTTCCTGCTTAGACTACAAGTCTCTTGGTATCCTGAAAAGACAGTTTCCCAATACTCCCTTGATTGGATTGACAGCAACAGCTACCAATCATGTTTTAAAGGATGCTCAGAACATTTTGCATGTTCAGAAGTGCATTACCTTTACTGCTTCTTTCAACCGGCCCAACCTTTACTATGAGGTAGGTCTCATTACCTGTTTTTTTGGGCTGCAGTGCTGTGTGCTGTCTCCTGCAGGGAGAGAGGCAGGCAGCAGGATCAGACTGCTTCAAACTGTTGGAAAATGTGTCTTAAGACAGCAAAAAGGTTGTGATTTATTCTGTTGCGCTGTATTTTCACTTTGGCCACAGGTCTGTTTATTGTTCTTGGTGGGGAAAGCTTGCAGGTTTGTTTTGGGTTTATTTTTCAATAGACTTTTGAGTTGTAATCTGACCATAAGAACAATATTGTAATTTTTTTAAATGGTGGAATAGTTGTGTTTATTATACTGGAAAAAGTAAAATAAGGTTATTTGGTAGACTGTTTGCCCACTTGAACTCTGACATGTGCTTAACGTATTTTTTGAGGTTCGGCATAAGCCTTCAAATTATGAAGATTTCATTGAGGACATAGTTAAGACCATTAATGGAAGATACAAAGGACTGTCAGGTAAAAAGTGTCACAAAAGACACATGTTAACTTTCATAACCTTCAGCATTGCAAGGATGTTGGGATGTTTTCAAATGGTCTTGAAGCACGTAGAGAAATTCTGCCTTCACCATACATGAAACATCCAGCATTAGAATAAATGAAATTTAGTAATATCCATGCCTTGAATAATTTCTCTCTTTATTCATTAGTGTTTAAATGTCTTTACTCTTTACTTGTGTCTTCTGAACTATTGAACTGGCATGTTGGTGTCAATAGAACAGTGTTTACACAGGTAATAACAGGAAGTTTAAAGTTGTAAAAGCAAGGCTCAGAAAAGGTGATCTCTATTTGCTATCCCTGTGTCAGGATACTTGTTATCTGTAACATGTTTCTTCATATTTGATCAAAAGAGTCATCTGTTACTCAGTGCCTAGAATGGGTGTTATGAGGTGAATTGCAGGTAAAACCAGAACTGTAAAAGTTGGACTTATGTAATCAATAAATTCTGTAGTGGAAATAAAGAGGGGAGACATCTTGCCAAGGCAGCAGAACCTAGGTTTCTGGAGTAGCAGTCTGTCCCTGTCTCTGCCTGGAGCTCTGTGGCTGTGAGGAGCAGCTCCCTGAGCACAAACTGTGCTAAGATGATCAAAAATCACATGGCTTTGTGTGTAATCCTTGATTTAGCCCAGCCTGACTAAGGACAAAAAGCAGATTTAACTGGAACTTCAGGTGAGATGCCATAGATGTCATAAGGCATAGCATCCCTTTAGAGAAGCTTTAATAAGTATTGTTCTCCTTGAACATTGATAGAATGCTTCCATGATTCTATGGATTGGCACCTTTTTCCTCTGGATACACCTATTTCCTCTTTAGCCTTCAGGTCCACACTGATAATTGAAGTTTCCTTCATGAATACCAATACTATGGACTAAATAGGCACAAAGACTGTGTAATGCTTTTTAATTATTTATTTTATAAGCTAAAAAACTTTCACAATGATTTTTAAATATTAGGAATTGTTTGGCCTTTTTTTTTTTTAAGACATTACAATGAGGCCTCTTTCACTTTTGTGCAGGAATTGTTTACTGCTTTTCTCAGAAGGATTCTGAGCAAGTTACTGTGAGTTTGCAGAAACTGGGAATCAAGGCAGGGACTTACCATGCAAACATGGATGCTAAATATAAAACCAAAGTTCATAAAGGATGGGCAACAAATCAAATCCAGGTTAAGTAAATACTTTACATGGACTTACGTCTTATTTAAACAAATTGTGGTTTGGTATCTTGATGATTTCTTAATCTTTTTCCTTTTCCCAGGTTGTAGTGGCAACTGTTGCTTTTGGCATGGGAATTGATAAACCTGATGTGAGGTTTGTAATTCATCATTCTATGAGCAAGTCCATGGAAAACTACTACCAAGAGAGTGGACGAGCAGGTATTGTAGGAAGTGGCTTTTGCAGAGTTGCCATTTACATCCATTAAACCAGTAAAGCTGTCCTTCAGTTTTCCAGGCATTTGTTTAAAGTCTCTTGCCTTTGAGACAGTTTTCAAAGGATATAATGAAACTGCCTCTGTAAAGAGGCTTTAAATATTTAAATAAACTGCATTCATGACAAGACCTCTACTGCAGTGTAACAAAGAATAACTGGGTATCTATACCTCCACTCAGCATTTTTTTAAATACTTGATTTTCTATCAAATCTGGCTTACCAGAACAATGTGACATGGATTTGATGCACAACTTTTAATTTTTTTATTTTGTATAATGCCTGGGACTTGTGATTTGCTCAGATTGTGTCTAGATGTTTAATCACGGTGTGAATTTCAGAAATACAAGTAGGATGGAGAGTCTGGAGCAGGGAATTTTAAGAATTGATCAATTTTTAGTGACACTAAATACCTGCTATGGCCAAACTCTGCCCCCCCCCAAAAAAAAAAATTTGCTGTGTTTTGTTTTTTTTTTATCTTGTTGATCTCATTACTTTTTTAAAGGCAGATTTGAGTCAATGTGGAGAAAAGCTTGTCAAGGAACTTGAGGGACAGTTGGTTGAGATTGTAATTATTTGTTCACTTTAATGCATTGCAGGTAGAGATGACCAAAAAGCTGACTGCATTTTGTATTATGGGTTTGGAGATATATTCAGAATCAGCTCAATGGTGGTGATGGAAAATGTTGGCCAAGAAAAGCTGTATGATATGGTATCTTATTGCCAAAATATGAACAAGTAAGTTACTGTGGTGGCTTGGTTGCTTAGTTTTCAAATAGGCTCATTTTGTTGGGGTTTTTAGGGAGCATTTGTTAAAAAAAAACAACAAAAAGCCTGAAACAAAACAAAAATGAACCCTTCACCTAACAAAACCACAGGAACAAGTTTTCCAACTTCAGGATACAATTCTGGAAGTGGTTATGTTGAGGTGAAATATCTGTCAACAAACACTGTTTGGATTTCAAATCCCAGTCAGAGGAAGTACTGGAGTTGTGTGGTTTTGACTCTAAGCTACAGTGTTTAATGGCCACATAGGAATCCCATGTGTGTTTACTGCTTCACTGAGATATTTGGAATACTTCATGGAAAATACATATCTGTGTTGTGGACAATTGGGGCATCTAATAAAGCCTTTTTTGGCCTCAGTGTAACAAGGAGTCCATATTTTTACCATTTTTCATTCTCTTGAAACTGCAGGTTATACTCTTCTGCTTTAACCAAACTGTTCCTACACCAGTATTTAATCCTTATTCACATTAGCATAGCTGATAGGAAATACTGGTGCTGTAGTATTTATTTTCTGATTTTTTCCTGTGATAATTCAGACCTCAAAACAAGCACAAGAGCTATCCTAGGGACCTTTTTTGCCATTTTCATGATGTCTAACACAGGTGTTATTTATTCATGTGGGTTCTATATCCCCTCTCTGCTCTTCAGGTGTCGCCGGGTGCTCATAGCCCACCACTTTGATGAAGTGTGGGATTCTGCAAACTGCAACAGAATGTGTGATAACTGCTGTAGAGAGAATGGTAGGTAAAGAACAGAGAAACTGGGAAAAGTTGATTTAAAGAAATACCTGGTGTAGAAAAACTGTAAGCAAATTTTGTGACCTGTGCTTGTATTACTGTTTTCAAGGTGCAGATTTGGTTATGAATATCAGTTTTTGGTGGCCTGCTGTTGGCAAGTTCAGGGTGTTTAGCAGGATATTTCATGGTTTGGCTTTTTGCTTGAGCTTGGACACTTTGGTATTTTTCAGGCTCAGCTGTTCACCTGTTCCCAAAAGGGAAGCTGGGGCAAGGGAGAGATAGGCTTACCTGTTTTAAAAGGACTCTGGTATGTGTGAGGTTTTGTTTCAGGATTTGTTTGGGTGTGAAAGATTTATTGAGGAGGAGTCCCTGTATGCCAGACTGTTCACACTTAGGCTCTGAGTTTGCACATCCTCTCACAACTTGTCTGGAAAAATCCCTGAGTTCCTGTGTCAGAACTGCACATGACAGGTGTGCAGAACAACTGAGTGCTCTTAATTCAAGGTTTTGCTGTGATTTTTGGTACCCATTGGAAGCTGAAAGACTCAGAAGATGAACAAAGCATCTGTTGTTACACTTCAAAAGTGAGTGCTGTGACTTAAACATGGGAAACCCCATGGAAAGCAAGAAAGCTCTGAAAGAAGAACTGATAGAAAGTTGGTCTTGGGCATCTCTAAAGGATGCACAAAATCACCTTAAATCTCACTGAGGACCACCTAGGTGAATTCTTGTAATATGTGGAAAATACCATCTCCTCATATCACATATCTGTTGCAAAAAGTATTTGGATAATACAGTGACCAACACTTGAAAAAAACGATTCTGTATTCAAAGTTGTTCTCATAACTAGATGTTATTTCCCTCTGGTTTTGGTGTGTAAAGTAGCCAAACTAAAATTCAACTTTTTTCATTATACAGTTTTATTTATAATAAAAATCTTTTGCAAAATCTTGCAAGTCACGATGTCTTGTTACCTCCTAATTAGAAATGAGGCTTAGCTGAAATGTACACTGGGATCAGAGGTTGGGAAGAGCAGGGAGCTGGCTTGTCCCCAAGGCTTGCAGGAGCTGTGTGTTGAAATAAAGTTGAAATATATCCTGCTTACTGCTTCTTCACCTCCAGGGCCTTTGGATACTTAAGAAAGCTCTAAAGTATTATTTGTTTTTCAGTACTTAATCCTTAGTATCAGAGGAGTCAGTTGGGGTAATTCTGTGCCATGATCTGATCATGGAGGAGAAGGATGATCATGTACTACACTGATGCGTTGGTGCTCAGAATTTTATGGATGATGAAGCTAATTATTGTAATGTAATTACTGCTTTTTATGTCTGTTTCATTTTGTCCATAATTGTCTTGAGAGAAGAAATGTCTCACAGGCTTCACCTCCTCTGTTCTCTCTAATCTTTTCATAATCAACACTGTGGGTGAGAAAGAGGAATCCAGTTCTAGAGTAACATACTAGCTACCTGGCAAATTTTATGCTTTGAAATAATTTCTGGTTTGTAACATCAAATACGAGTACAAATGTTTGTCAGATGGGAGTTTCAATAATGAAGGAGGAAAATATGTGAGTATAAATACATCCTGATTTGACAGAAGAAAATTTACTGCTTTATTTGTTAAGTTAGTTTAAAAGCAAAACAAAAAAAGCCCTTTGCTGTTATACAGCACAAAGTATTTATAGCTACATGTACCTATATATATATAACTACAAAGAGCTTTCTATTTAAATGTTCCTTCACTTTTACTTGCAGCATGTGAGAAGATGGATGTAACAGGATACTGCAGGGATCTAATAAAAATCCTTGAGCAAGCTGACAGCATGAGTGAGAAACTCACCCCACTGAAACTAATTGATGCCTGGTCTGGGAAAGGTGTGTCCAAATTCAGGGTGCCTGGAGTTACTCCACCCAAACACCCTCGAGAGGAGCTGGAGAGAATTATTGCCCATTTATTGCTGCAGCAGTATCTGAAGTATGTAAGATAACTATTTTATTTTGGTTTTTTTAACATTTAGTAGTCATTTTTCTTTGCTCACTTGTTACTTCTGTATAGCATTAATGGATACATTCTCTAGTCTTGCTTTTATTTCAGATGCATTTAGTGTATTCTTAAAAACACTTCAAATATTGCTACATTTCCATTTGAAAAGTTGGAGGAACAGTTGAAATGCTGCATCTTGAGCAATTTTAAAAAACTGGGGTCTTCTATATTCAGGTAGAATGTTTAAATCTGCAACAGGATTCATTTGGGAGAAGTCTGCAGTTGATACAGATCTCATGCATATTCCATTCATAAGGAAAGCAAATGGGGTTGCCCACATGATGCCTAGGTCAGGAAAGACTGGATAATGTGAAAAGTGGTACTCAGAAATTTTAAGAAAGCATAGTGAAACTAACAACAGTGCTGGCTCTGTAAGCTGTCTGTGTGCTATATTTTATCTTCTCATAAAATTTTGTAAGTTCAAGAATATCTACAAATACGTAATCCCTTCATTTTGTCTTAATTTTTCATGTCTCCATACCACTTTTTTAGTATTATTAAGAGGGTGTGCAGATGACTTACTTCATCTTTTTCCCTCATTTTCCTCCATGTTTTTCAAGAGATTGACAAGTGTGCATCTGAGTTTTTTTTGTGTGAGTAAAGGTCCACAAACTGAATTATGTTAAGTGTTGATCAGAGCAGCTCTAAGTCACCTGACTGTCTGCTGGAATAGATAAAGCAGAATGAAGCTGCTATTTGGAACATCCATCAGAAGGGTTAAAATGTGTCCCTGTCCTTATGGAAAGAGTTGTCAAGATTGAAGCAGGCTGCCCAGGGAAGTAGTGGAGTTACCATTCCTGGGAGTGTTCACAAATCACGTGGATATGGCACTTGAGGATGTGGTTTAGTGGGGCTGCTGGGTTGATGGTTGGACTTGATCTTGGAGGTCTTTTCTAACCTTAATGATTCTATGATTTTTTTTTTTTTTTTTCCATCCTGCACAGTCTGGCCTCCATCTCCCACCTTCCCTAGTAACTGTGATTTAATTCATGCAGGGAGGATTTCAGCTTCACAGCCTTTGCTACAATATCCTACCTGAAGGTGGGGCCGAAAGCCCGGCTGCTGAAAAACGAGGGCCACGTCATCACCATAGAAGGGATAACAAACACAAAAAGTGTTTTCAAGGTATTTAGATCGGTTTTGCTTTGCCATATAGACATCTTCTCCATCAGGGCTTAATTTAATAATTTGCAGTCAACCTCATAAATATCTTCTCTCTTGTGTGGGAACATGGAAGAAGGAAAACAATGTTAGAATTTTAACTGAACTCTTTATTTTACAGATCAAACCATCTCAATCTTCAAATTCAAAAGGAAGCAGAGAAAATGCCCAGACTGGATCAAAGACTGTCCAAGATTCAGTGGTGAAGAAATCAAAGGAACATAAACGGCCCACCTGTAGTCCTAACTTAAAACCAAAGAAACCTAAACTTCAGGCAGGTGGAAATGACCAACCAGTAGTTATTGACTGAGTGTCACAGACTACATTTCGGATCTAATCATGGTTGCTGCTCCATGGACAATGCAGTGTGTAAGTTCAGTTTGTGAACTTGTGAACATTGAACAGGGAACAAACATCTTAAACTATTAAATCTAGAAGGCTAGTAGTAAAGGAAAAAGTGTTTCATATCCAAATAATTGGTGCAATTAGGATCCAGCAGTGGTTACAAAACCTAGATAATGACCATGTTGCCTTTTGAACTCTTTTGGAAATGTAGTATATAGTAACACTGTGGCAGGTTCATGCAGTCTGGAAAGGACTGCCAGAGATCCAGCAGTTTACAGACTTCTTTCCTGTGGGCGTCTCCACCCCCTGCTCTGTGACAGTCATTTTGAGTCATTTTGAGGTTTCCCCCCTTTGCAGCACAGGACTGGGTGGTCCTTAGCTCTGCATGAAGACCCTATCACCTCCTGTTCCTTCTGCCTGCTGTGCAGGTGACTCCTTTTCACCAGTGACTCCACTGCAGCCAGGGCACAGCTGCTGTCACCAGCCCCAGGGAGTGACTAGGGTGCTCAGCATCCTTCCCCTGGAGCTCTGGCTGGGTCAAAGCTGCTGCTGGTTGTTCCAGCCCATGCAGGCATTGCCATCTCTGCAGTTCTGAGTAGGGACGTGTGTCCTTACACCCACTGTGGCACGTTTGCCACTGTAAAATACTATATGTATTTATGAGTGAAATATTATGTGTATTTATCCCCTTGAATTATGTCTGTTGCTCTTAAAATTGGACTTCTCTAGGTTGTTATTCAAATAGAAATTTATGACTTCTGTGCTTTGCAGAAGTACCTAAATTTAAGTTTACAAACAAGACAACTTGCCAGCTTAGGAAAAACTCAACAGCCACTGCTGCCTGCAAGCATTCTCAGGCACATATGCTGAGTGCTAGATTCAGTTTTATTTTCTTACTTTTAACATTAGCAGCCAAGGATCAAAAAGGCAAGTTCAGTTTCACTAAGAAGCACAAGTTCTGGGTGGTTGCATTTTGGTTCTTCTCCCTTACCTGAATAACAAATATAAAACTAGTATCATTAAGAACATGCTCTTCATCTTTATTTTTCTGGTAAAACTGTGATGGTAACGAAAGCCTACAGTCTTTCCCCTGTCCTTTTGCTGAGCCCTTTGCCAAAAAGTTTAATTTTTTTTTATGAGAATGACTGTTTTAACTAAATTAAGTGATTTGTCTGGGCCGAGTCTCAATATGTACTGCCAACTCTGCATTAAGTGGAGTACAGTAAATTGTTCCCAGTTTGATGCTAAATAAATAGCAACTCCCAGGCAGCAATTAGAACAAAATCAAAAATACCAAATTAAAATCAAAAGCCAGGATGAAACAATTGCTGTCCAGACATTATGCAGTACAGTGCAGCTCTGCCCCAACACCTGGACAGCTGAAGGGACAAGCAATTAAAAAGCTGCTCTCAACTGACATCTCATCCTGGCTTTCACTGTGCAAAGCTTGTGTTCTGTACTTAACTGAGTAGAAAATACATTTATTTCAGAAGTAAACTTATGGGAAAAAAAACCAAACCAGAGTAAGGCCATGTATTTGCAACCCACATTCCAGATAGCAAGAGCTCTGAGCACCCTGTGCCCTAAAACTCTTCTCTGTTCATCTGAGCCCACGTGACAGAGATTGCACCATTAGCTGGTACCTGTACCAGTCAGTATTTTGGCAAGATCAACCCAAAATCTTAATGGAGGATTGCATTTATCCCTCATTTCTGCTAATCCTGAGAAAACAGTTCTCAAAGATGTATTACTCGGTATCAAAGCTTCGTACAAAATGGGAATGGGATATTGTTCAATCAAAATAATCTTCTATGTCAATATCTGGATTGAGGAGATCTTCACCATAAGCGGAAAGATCCATTTGATTTAAAATTAAGTTTTCAAAGGTTTCTTCCAAGTCCGTTTCCCCAATCAGCACAGCTCCCATCATTCGGCCGTTCTGCATCACCACTTTCACATACTCGTGTCCCTTGGTACATCTCAGCATCAGCTCATGGTCTAAGCCCAAGCCCTGAGCGTTGTATTTTCCCAAAACCACCACCTAGCAGAAGGGAAAGGAAAAAGCTCTCAGAAGAACATTGTAGTGGCTTTTAGAATTTCTGCTGCTAACAGTTCCCAGCCTTAAATGTGATACAAATAGGGAGATATTTGTCCCTAGGGTGCCTCCCCCCACCACTGGCTTGCAAACACACAATGGACTCAAAAATCTTCCCCTTGAAATATCATACACATTAGTACAAATGGAAAAAATCTAAGCTAGAATTAATTACTATATAAAGAAACGTATTTTCTCAATATTAAAGCATCTGCTCGGTATCAGCAAGTGAATATAAGCAAGCAGTGTGTGTTACTCAGTGGTTTACAACTCTCAGACTGTACTGACCTTGTAATTGAAAAATTTTGTAATGTGAGCAAATAGTTCAAAGCTGAAATCCATATCAATAGATTCCCCTAAAGCATCTGCTGCCATGCACTTTGCTGCATACCATCCCATCTGCCGAGCTTGGGTCCACAGCCTCATCTGAAAGAGAAAATGGGGAAGATTTCAGCCACAAGACTCACTGTGCCATGACCACACTCACTGCAGGGAGTACTCAGTGCATACGTGGTGTTTTTAATACTCAGAAGGGCTGGCCACCTCTGTTTGCAGCCCCCTCCATAAAACTGTCCTCTGCTGTCACTATACAGCACAAACAGGCACATGCACTCACAACAACTCTCTTTGCAGAGAAAGGAGGAAAAGAAGGGAAGTTTACTGTGTGACTTCAATATATATATCATTCCAAAGGTGACATGGGACTGGAGGGTGAAGTTGCCACCTCTCCAACCACACTGGTCATACCGAGTCCATCAATTCTCGTTTCCTCTAGAGGAATGCAAAAACAATCACTGTTTACATGAAAGTGAGTGAGAATCTGACTACAAGAAATGCAAAACATCAGAAGGCTGTGAAAACATGCAGAGATCAGGGTGACAATCTACCACCCAGGATTAACCTCTCACTGCCTGGTGTGTAACCCACTGTGGATCACACGTGTGTGAGGGGGGTACCTGATGCCACACGGGGCTTGGCTCCCAGGCTGCCGTGCAGATATCTCCAGCTGCATACACATCTGGCAGTGACGTCTGCATGTGCTTGTCTACCATCAGTCCTCCATCTTCACCCACAGCAAACTGAAGGGTTTGCACACAGCAGAAATGAAACAAGTCATCAAGTCATTCACCTTCCTCCACCTCGAGCAATCAGCTGGTCCTTTATTATTTATCACGAGACTATCCTGAGGGGCAAGACCTCCATGGAAGGTACATGTTATTATTTCTAGAGCACAGCAGAGGTTTTTAAAGGAGTATTACTGATACCTACACAGGGAAGTCACAGGGCTTGCCAAATTCCAAATCACACTGTGTGTTACAGGGACACACAGTCTTAAGAGATCACTTTGTATTTTTGCCAAGGCAAGAAAATGCCATTGCAAAAACTTAAACTAAGCTTATAGCATAGGCCTGGAAAACTCACATAGCTCAACATCAGATCTATGTTTTCAGCATTTTCTTCTTTAACCAGAACACAGCCTTTTAGTTCCTAGAATCAGATGGCACCACTTAACCCAAAATACCCCAGCATCCTGGTTTTGTATGGGGTAATATTTTAGTAGTAGCTTGTATGGGGCTGTTTGTTCGATTTGTGATGAGAACAGTGTTAATAACCCCGGGATGTTTTAGTTGTTGCTGAGCAGACACTGAACACAGAAACAAAATGATCTTGAGGTGTGGGAATTCACCTGGCAGTTACAAACTCCAAAAACACCATCCACATTTGGGTGCTGGCTCAGGGTGACATCCCTCAATGAACACAGACACCTCGACAGCTCAGTGTCCCAGATGGAAAGCATTGGAAATAGTTCCCTCCTTTCCAGGAGCAAATGTCAAGATTAATGAGGTAAGAATATGGTACAGAACTAACACAGAAATAATATTTTTGCCACATTAGCCAATTATACAGATGCTTCTCTCTCTTTGCATAGGCTTAGTACTACATATATACACCTGGGGAGCAACATAATAAACCAAGACCACAAATCAAATACACTTGTATCATGTTGGATATCTCAGTATCAACATAACCTGCCTTATTTTGAGATGGTGCACAACATTTATATCTTTATCAATCCATGTTTCATCAGAACAGAAGCATACACCAGTTGTAAAAGTTTATTTCACCTTACTCAAAAAGGTCCAAAAAGGAATCGGTATACTTACATTATTGCCATCAAGGAATGGTTCAACATTTGGCACAACTCCAGTTGCACTGACAATGAAATTGCATCCATAAATTTTTCCATTAGTTAATTCCACATATACAGGCCACAGCACTGAAAAAGGGGAAAAATTTGCCCTGAGAATGTAACCAACAGAAGTTATTTTATTAATTATGATATGAAAGAAAAAAAAAAACCACAAAAACCTTGAGGTAACTGAATAGGTGAAGAAAGATTAAAATTAAAAAGGAAAAAATTATCAGAGATTACCTCTAACTTTTCTTACAATCACTCAGAACTAGAGAAAAAAAAAATTATTTTGGATCTCAGCTCCAACACCTACTAATAACTTTCTTCAGAATTTTCCTAAATTAAAGCATTCATTTGTAGGAGGGGTGAACACTGTGTCCTATGGGATATTCTCTCAAGTATGCAATTGTCAAATATTCTTTTATGTAGAAATTTACAAATGCACAGAAGTGCCTCAAAAGCAAAAAGAATGGCACAGATTTGACTTACACTGAAAGTAACTGCTTACTAAAATAGTATTTTAAATATTCATTTTAATTAGGTGGAAATTCTAGGTACAATTATTCATTAAAAAAAAGGGATATTTTCTTCTACTTTGAAGGTTTACTTCAATTTTGATACAAAATGTTGGTGAGTTTTTTCCTCCTGTTTTAACTTTACTATTAAAATATTACTTTAGTGAATCTTGTTAAGGATGGAATATTCTGCATACAAGATTTTGGTTACTTTGTGGAAAAAAGCATCTGACCCATAAGATTTTGCAATTTAATTGCAGCCCATAAATTTGATTACTGTAAAACTATAGACTTCAATTTATAAATATAAAAGACTTATTTTTCAAATTTGTATTAGCTTTAAAACAGCAAACAAGACCAAACATGCTCCAGCACAGATTTATCTTCAAGGTCTTATCAGCACTGGCACTCACCCTCATCTGCTTCTGCATTTTTCTCTCCTTTAGGAAAAGTCAAGGAAGTTTGCTGTAGTTGGATAAATTCTTGCTGTAAGTGTATTTTCTTTACTTCACACAGTATTTCAATATGTACTTTATGAGAAAACTAAAGAAAAATTGACAAAATTATCAATATAATGATTAGTGGTCACAAGATTGGTAATAGCAAGGGTATCTTCACCTAAATTGCTATTACTAAAGTGGAAAACACCCACCATATATCCCAGCCCACACTTTTTTTTTGGCACAGATATAACCTTAGCCAGTGGCAATTTACCTGCTTTTTTAGCAGGTATCTGATGTTCCTTGAATGTTCATAATAATCAGATTTTTGCTGCATGCCAGAAAACATTTTCAGGTTCTCCTAAGCTTACAAGAGTTCAAACCTTATCAGTAAAGAATCAAGTAAACTCTTCTGTGTTTCAGGATTGCAAATCCTTCGTTTTTCTATCACGAATTAAATTTTGGTAACAATAATAAGTTTATGTTCTAAACACTGTAAAAATAAAAAATATTCTGTACCATCAATGCACATTTCAACCATATTCTGAGTTCAAGCCACAAGTTGGCAATTACCTGTTTCTCTAAATTGTTTTGTGAATTTGGGCCTTGTTTTATTCTCCACTACAGAAATACTGTTCCTTCCACAGCCTTCACCAGCCAAACCACCACTGATTTAGCTGCTAAATATCCTAAACATCCTTTAGCTGGTCTATGACTGATCACATAGACCTTGACAGATCATTTTTTAAATTTGAAACAGATGCAAACACCTACCAGCTAAGAAATTCAGAAATGGAAAAAAAAAAAAATTAAATGTGAGGATTTTCGCTTTATTGCAAATGTGGAAGTCTTCAGAGTGCTCATGCCCACAACACTCAAATAAATATGACAGCAAAGTTATAACCATACCTCCTTAGTCCCTTTAAGGTGTAAGCCCTCATGCCAGTCAGGGCCTAAGGCACTGCCCAGCTTGTCAGAAACTCCTACAGGTCTTCCTTTTTCCTCACTTCCTGAAGGAAAGAGATGGAGTATATCAGATTTAGTGTGCATACTTCCTTGTCCTCAGAATTCAGAACAAGGATTTTCAATTGATAGAAAAATACCATCCAGCTGCAAAAGGGGAAGAGGAAAGTGTAATATCCTTATTCTTCCTGCCTGATGTCTAGAACCATGCAGTTCTTTTTGTTATGATTTTGGCCATACATGTGTTTGTGTGATGTTTGTTTGTGCAGTCCTAGTTAATTGTTGTTTCTGAGACTGCGGTTTCACTCCACCTGTAATAATGTGCTGTGTGGTTTCATCTGCTCCTCCAATATCTTGCTACTACATGACAGCTCCTTCCTGTATAATGGTGAGATAGTTCACATCAAAATATTACAGAAAATAGAACAAGTTCTTCAGCAGAAGGAATACAGGAAATTAATATAAATTTGGCACAAATTTAGGTAAGCACTTTTTTACAGTTTGCAAGAAACCGTATTACATTCTGTCTGCATAAATTCGAGATGGGTTTTTATATTGCTTTTTTACTCTCAGTTTTTAAAGAAGGAAATGTCATTGAGAACAGTAAGGCTTATTCCAAGCTGCTAAATTGACTGATGTTAAGCCCATCTTTAATATGAAATGTCAGGAAACTAAACCCCATACCTTCCACTGTGTACTTGGTTCTTTTACACTCGATTGGAGTCTCTCGGCTTTCAGCAGTGAGCTTTGGAAGGAGAAATTCAGCTGCTCCTGCATCAAAGAAAGTGTTCCCAATAGCTTTGTCTTTGATAGCCCAGATTACTTCACAGCCTTGAATTTCATACCTGTGGACATTTAAACAAGGGATAAAGTGACAGACTGCCTGAACCGGATCTGACTGTCAGCAACAAAAGCAGAAGTGTGTCAGGTTTCCTTCCAGAAGTCACAACTAGGGGATCCAAGACTTTCCAACCTATCAAATCCACTTCTAAATATTTACATTAGGAACCCATTAAAAAAATACCTCTTCAAGTTTACAAGTCATATTTTCTCACCAACACAACCTTGACTGAACTGGGGTAGGGGACTGGGGGGCAGATCAAATTTTTAATACTAATAATTAGTAATTCCTGCTCCCCATAATGAAAAAGTGCATTTCTGCCAGACTCCTACTTGGATCTCATTTTCACTTAGTGGAACATGAACTGTATATCTTGGTATCTATGTGTCAAAGCTTCTTCTGGAGCTTTCCTAATTTTATGTGTCACTAAGAACCACTGTGTTGCAAAAAAAAAAACCCCTCTAATCAGTTTTGCTAATAAATACTCTAAGAGATACAATTTCATAAGCCAACCTTCTCCCAAACTCATATACACTAGATTTAGCATTGCATTGTTAAAGATTTGATTATGTATTTTTTGTTCACTTACACTAACTCAAGGGCAATCCCACCATTTCCTACCACCACGACTCTCTCAGCTTGAGCCAAATTCTTCTGAAAAGCCTGCATTAAGAAAGGAAAAACAGCAATTAGAGCATGTTCCCTCAGACTGATCAACTATATCCTTTTCAGTATTTCCTTGCTCTTAGTGTTGATTTTCTTACTCTACTGATACAAATACAGCTAGACTGAGACCTGTAACAGAAGCTGTTGTTGTAACAAACAACAATTTCAGTTTCACTTTAGATTATTTGAAAATGTAACTCCTTTTTTTATCCTCAGGGTCCAGCTTCATTTGATGAATGGCTCTTCCATGTTATTGAGAAGCAGTCCTCACCCTGCCTCCTTTATTTCTGAAGACCTATAGCAGTGAAATTTCACCTTTGCCTTCCAAGCTTAATTTTTAGTCCATTAACTCATTTCTTAGATTTTTCCACATCTTTGACTATATCTAACTCTTTGTACAAAGAGGAGAAGCTGCAGTAGAACTAAAAGAGAATAATAAGTCATTCCTTCAGAAGCAGCCCTTTGTACCAGGTACCACACACACCTTCCCAGGGAAATTTCTACTGGTGCCTGCTTCCTGTTTATATTTGCCAATTGGATTCTGCCTGGAGGGTGAAAAAATATTGTTTATTCCATATTATCATGTTAGAAATAATGTGTATGAGCTGTCTATAAATTTAACAAATAAAACGGCTAATTAATTTAGTGGCATTATAAGGCTGTTTCTCTGCTAGTGAAAAAGTTCCTATTTAAGATTATCTAATAACAAACGTTATTTTGTGTTTCTCTATTTCACTCCATAATAATTCTGGTATTTTGCACCAGATGCAGGAATATATTACACATTTTTAAGTCCAAAACACATTTACCTGTGCACTGTCAGTATCCCGGATTCCTAACACGTATGGGTTCCCTTCAACAATTAATTTTGGTTTGGCTCCAGCACACAGGCAAAGTTTTTCATATATGTATTCTTTCCCATCTTCAGTGTAAATTTTCTGTTAACAATGAAAAGAAAAATCAATTCATCTAAGAGAATTCATCTAAATCAAGACATGTAAGAGAACAGCAGCTTTCTCTTTTCTTAATGTCACAGTAATTTGCAGATATTAAAAGCTGTAAGGGGCTTCTTAAGGAACAAGCCTTCATACTCTTACTGACTGCGTGTCATTTATTCCCCTCACACTCACAATAAAAGGAGAAGTGTATACAGTGCACTCAAAGCAAGATGAAGTTTACCACTTGGTGGCACTTTGTACTCACTGGCTGTGCCAGAAGAGTTCTGTGTTTTCTACCAGGCCCCAGGAACAGAACTATGCACTACTGTACATTAGGAATTGAGGATCTCATTCAAAACATTCCAACAGCAGTAGCTCTGAGTTAACCAGGCACAGGATAGGACACAGTTTAAAAAGACTGCAAATCTGTTCTTTGCTGAAGAAAAAGTGGAGGCATTAAACAAGCTGTATCATTCTGAGAAAGAAGACCTTAAATTTTAACATTTGATGACATTGTTTGTTCTACGAACTAGAAGCTGCATAGTTTAAATTGGTTTTGGGTTAAAGAGCCTCCAAATCCACACACATTAATTATTTGTGTCCACCAAGACCTATATTAAAACACTAGCTTAAAAAAGATAGAAGAAAACCACTGGATTCAGAATGTTAGCAGAATCTACCTGAAATTACATCTCCAAACTTTAAAAGCAAGCAAAACCAGTTTTGGATGTGAATGTTAGTTTCTCACACATGCTGAAGTGAAAAATAACATGCTGACACAGAGCTAACAAGGGTGTGTACATGCTGTCAATTGCTCATATTTGCAACGTATTTCCTGCTAAACAGAAGGAAGAAAATGTGGAAATGTTGGTTCTTTCAAGATTTAATTTGTCCTCTGTAGATATTTCTGCTTGAAAAACAGCGTTAAGCAGTAAGTGAAATTAGAATTAGGAAATATTTTCTAGCAATTTTGGTAACTTACCAATTCAACAACCAAAATGTTCTTGAACAATTTCTCAAAACCCAAAACGTTCAGCTGCTTCTTAAATTATATTTTATATACATAACTTGAAAAAACAAATAAAAAAGAAAACCTCAGCTTACATGTTCATCACTTTTCAACTGTTTTACTCCAGACTGGATAACTCTAATATTGGGATATCGTTTTTCTAAGAGGGAACTTGGTTGCTCTTCAACATCAAATTCCTCAAGTGTTTTGGAGACCTGTAGGAGAAAGAGAGGTATTTAAAAATATGGGTCATTTATCCATCTCTTTTTCTAAAGCTTTTGACAGAAAAAGTGTTCATTTCCAGTAAAAAAGTCACAGCATAAACCCCATATTGTCTGAAAATGTGTTTACCTCTAATTTAACTGCTACAAGTTCCTTTTTCAATACAGAATCTTTTCATGCCTGTTCCTGGTTAAAGAGTCAAATTTTACTACATCTTAATCCTAAAGATAGAGATTAAGCAAAAATGGAGAACCCTGACAGTTGCTCTAACTGCTGTGTTTTATTTTTTATATGTCTACAAAGTTTTATTTCATAAAGAAGTCTATTATCAGAGTTGTTAACACTGCTTTTTAATTTATGTGACATAGTGTTAAAATCCTGGTTTTCTCTTTTTTGTAACTTTGATAAAATAACTCATCCAGAGTCACTGTGTGATATTTCAGAGACCTCAGGGGAAATGGACGGCATCAAACAGAAAACAAACAAAATAAAAACTGCCAAGAGGCAAAACAGAACGTGAAAAACATTCACCTAAGTGATGACAATTTTGTGTATTTTCCAAAAGTGAGTGGCTGCATGGAAATAAATATTCAAGTAGCAGACTGCTCCAGGCCTGCTACTTTATTGAATGTTCAGAATTTGGAACACAGCTAGGAACCAGAAGCCATACCATGCTTGCAATTCAGAGAGAAATTTAAGATGCTCATGTCCAAAACTTAGATGCTGCTGCCTTCCAGTAGCGCTTAGCTGTTCCCTTATTCTTCAGATATGTACATTTTCACTGATGGGACTTACAGACTTACAAAAGTCTGTAAGTCTGTAAAAGACACGCAAATGTCTTTACTGGACACTCATGGCACTGCTGTCAGCACTTCAAGAAAGCATTCTTTAGTTGGGTGTTACTCCAAAAGTCTCACAGAGAGCTCTCAGACTCAGCTTAATGACCCTAGCCACAAATCTGAATTCATGCATTCATCTGATTTTCTTTTCCAAATCAGCAGGAAAGACCTCACTGAACCAGCAGCTGCTGGAGTAGATAAAGCTCAAAGCAATTCCCCAAAAGGCTATCCCTTCTTTTGCTACTTGTCAGAAGGCTGTTTGTGCCCCAAATTCAAACATGAGCAAGACTGGGATACCATTTCAGTGCTTAGAAGAGGTCACTCTCTAATGAAGCAGTGAAAACAAAGCTTCAGTAACTCTGAACACACTTCAGCCCTGGTTTCACCTGTGCTTGAATGGTGTGAATAAATTCCCAATTACAAATCATGATAAAATAGCTCATCAGTCTGATTACTACCACAATAAAATAGCTAAGCAATCCTTCTAAAACCACTGCCATAACATCAATATGAAAACCAGCTCAAAGTCATGAGCATTTTCACCACTGGGTTCTAAATCATCTGCACGTACAAACTCTGAATGTGTCTTACTGTAAGAAAAATTAAGTCTCTCTTACCTGCTTGAAATTAATTACAGCTTTTATAACTGGGGAAGCTGTCATTAACAAAATGTCTTCTGATGGGAATTCTGCAGCCAGCTGGAAAGAAACAGAAACCATGATGAGAGTCATCAGCAGACTTTAACACAACAAAAATACTGGTGAAAAGCACTATGTCTTAATACATTACTTTGATTTTGTAGAATCTTATTGAGAAAACACTATTTCAAGATACCAGAAGGATAAGGACTGAAGAGAATTTGGAGACACAACATTTATTTCAATCACACATAAATATACCTTCAAGAACTGCAGCCAGAGTGTAAAGGACGCTATTGTCAAAATATTCCAAAGGCCATCTGATGGATCAGACTATGATCATGTGATTTCTGGAGACACCCAGTTGGTGGATACACGTTTTTTTTTACTGCACAGCAGTGACTAATTGTTTACAAGTTTCATTTTCACAGAGGAAATGCTGATTTCTCCTAGATATTTTATATCTTATTTAGTAAACTGATCATTTTCAGGGTGTTATTAAGCAGTGCAAGACTTAGAAAGCCCCAAGCCAAAAGGAGAACTCCCATTTTAAATGGGCATTGCTCAGCAAAGGCAGACCAAGACAAGTGGTGCTGTTGTGGGGAAGGGATGCCAACATCACCAGAGAACACATGCATCCAAAACACAGTCTGTATGCTGCTTTGCAGCCCTAAAAGATAAATATTCCTCATCAAACTAATATCCACATAATTTCATTCCACAGGTACAAACTTACCTCCAGTTACCATTACTTTAAAGCCATCAAAAACCTTGAGACCGAGAAAAAGATGAATTTATTTTTAGAGCTTGGGCTCACAGAGAGCTGGATGAGGTGTACAGCTCTAAAACATGCAGCCTTTTCTAAAAACTGAGCACTACTGATAAAAAGGAGGACATCACAGCAGCCTTCAGCTCGGCTGCAGCACAGTCCTTTATGGAGTAATTCCCCCAGGGAGCCTGAAGTCCCTGACCTCTGGACCAGGGCACAGAATGCAGTTATGAAGTTGTAATTCTTTATAAAATAACCTTATCAAGTTTATGCCTCTTGAGACGGATTTCTACACGGATAAATATAGCTATATTACAACAAAATACCGCCCTGGGGCTGCGTTGGGTTTGTGTCTTCTCAAGCGAGACGAATTGTTTTTAAGAGATGGGGATCGGGGGGATGTAGGACAGAGTACGGAACCACTGCACACATGGGAATGTTTATACAATTGCCGTGTAGATCCGTGTCTACGGCTGCACACAAGGGGCTCTATGCCCCTAAACAAGCACGGCAGCGGGTGCAGCCCGGTTCCACCAGCTCACAGCCGGGAACACAACGGGAACGGGGAAAGGGGAAAGGGGAAAGCAAGCCAAGGGCCGCGGCAGCCTGAGGCTCCGCCATGGAGCCGGGCACCCTCACGAATCCCTGGGGACAAAGCCCGGCTGGCGGGGAGGGCAGGCGCGGCCCCGTTACCTTCTCGGCGCAGGTGACCCCCGCGATGCCGCCGCCCACCACGGCGAACCGGGCCCACGATCCCGCCCCGCCGGGCCCCGCCATGAACCGGGCCCGCTCCGCCCCGCCGGGCCCCGCCATGATCCCGCCCCGCTCCGCCCCGCCGTGATCCCGCCCCGCTCCGCCCCGCCGTGATCCCGCCATGATCCCGCCCCGCTCCGCCCCGCCGTGATCCCGCACCGCGCCTACGGCCAGCGGCTGCGCCAAACTTCCTCTGCTCCCGCGGGGACCAGTCAGCCCGGAACGGCTTTTCGCCGCCGATCCCGGATCGGTGTGACTGCGTGTAGTGCCTGCTGTACGTCTGTGTGCAAAAATAAACCGGGATCAAAGCCCACCTTGTGCGCCCATTCCGGGATCGAGCTGCAGTCCGGTCCGAGCTTCCGCCATTCCGTGTTCTGCGGAAAGCCGGTCCGGGTTTTCCGCGATGCCATACCCCGGCATTCCCCGATCCAGACAAACTGTGGCAATAATCACCGTTTCTGTTTTAGTTCTTATTTTTCCATATCGGCCAGCTCTATATTTAACGAGGAAATCAGCAAGGTCGCTCAGTTTTATTGAGTGAACCTCAAGGGGGGGTAGTGGAAATTTCCTGCGTAAACAATGTTCAGGACAAGTCCAGTGTGGTCAGTGGAGGATTAGGAGGGATTGGTTCGTCCCCAGTTTGATTTCAGTGGAGGATGAGAGAGGAGGATTGGGGCAGTCCCAGGTGTGTTCAGTGAGGATGAGGAGGGGCAGGCCCTGCTAAGGGCTGCTTTTGGGTGTGTGTCTGTACCTGCTGGGGTAGGGGATCTCCAGAATCCCTCAAAGAACAGGAGTGACAGTGTTTGCAGGAGCAGGGGGAGCCCCTGGATACTCCTGGAGCATTGCTGAGGACAAGCCGTGTGCCACAGGGCAGCACAGGAGAGGGAGCTGAGCCAGTGGGGCAGCGTGTGGGGTTGTAGGGAAGAATTGTCTTCTCTCTCTTTTCTATTTCATCTTCCCAGTTCTGTCCCCGTGCCTTCAGTCCTTTCAAAGTGCCCTTAGTCCCTTCCCAGTCCCTCCCTAGAGCATCCTGGTGACCCCAGAAGAGGTGTTTGAGGGGAAAAACTCCTTTTCCATTATTTTCTGTGTTCAGATTGGAGGGGATTCCTCTTCACCATGATTTTAAGTGTAGCAATTGAAGAAAAATCTCCTTTCCATGATTTTGAGGTATCAGTTGATGGGGAATTGTTATTTTCTAGTTTACAGGGAAGAGGAAAACCTTTATGATGCCATTTTATGGGTTTGAGTTGAGGGCAAACTCCCCATTTTCATCATCTTAAGGTTTAAATTGCAAGTAAATCCCTTTTTTCCCTTGGTTTTAGGAGTTTAAGTGAAGGGAAAAACCCCCTCTTTCTAACATTTTAAGTGTTTAAACAGAGGGGGAAAGAGAAAAGAGCAGGAAATGTGAGGTGGAAAAGGTGAGGGAAAGGGGCATGAAAGGTGAGGGGAAAAGAGTGGGAAATGCAAGGTGAAAAATGTGGGGAAGGTGAGAGGAAAAAGGGTGAGAAAATGGAAAGAAGAAAGGGTGGGAAACATGAGGTGGAAAAGGTTGGGAAATGTGAGTGAAAGAAGGAGGGGAAAATAAGTGAAAAGCTGAAATTGTTGTTTGCACTGTCTGGCAGTAGGGATAAAGGTAAAGCCTTGGAAGTGTGCTTCACTCTTCAAATTCTTTGCAGCCTGTAATAGCACTGCTGGCCAGTTATGGGGAGTGTGAGAGGGGAGCTGTGCATGCATCTTTTCACTTAATAAGGCATTGATGCCATTGGATCAATGGATCAATTTTCTCTGAGGTATTAGTATTTGACATACTCTGTGTCCTCTATGCTTGACTGTATATATATCTATAGAGTAAAAAATGAATAAATATATATATAAGTGTAAAAACATGCCTGTATTTTTTATTTATTCCTAGACCTACTTCATATATATACATATATATATATATAAAGATATATAACATATATTCAATATATATATCTGAAGAAGTGTTGATATAAAACATGCTATAATACTAGTTAATGAAATTAATAGTTGACATTCATATGCTGATAGAAAGGAATTAAATAAAGTAGAAAGTGGGCATGGGACTCCCCCACTTCAGAAAATTGCTTTGGCATGGCTGGGGAGGGGATGATCAAGAGGGCAGGGGGTGTCACAAGGGTGGGGTGCTGATGCACGTGTTAGACAGGAAAAACAGAGATTTATTTGGGAAAGTAATACCATTATGGCCCAAGACGCTTGTCTAGACACCGAACAAAATGTTTTTCATTTTGAAACACATGCTGATTAAACTGTTGAAGCTGTATTAGTGTATGTTGGAAAAGGATGCATTTGTATACAAACCCTTTGTGATTTTGTATTTCCAGACAACACCACTGGGGAGACATACAATCACTCAAATCCTGTATTTGTAATTTTACTAAAATTATAGGATGAGAGTTCAGTTATTGCTCGTGTCACATCCCACAATTTGTTACAATCTAACTTAGACATTTTGTCAAGATTTACTGCCTACTCCCATTGGAGGGAGTCTTACCTTGGTGAGAGAATTGTAGCAGCCTGTTGACCTGAGCCAGCTGCTGCAATGAGTCTGGAGAAGCAGAGAAAACCCTCCTCTGATTACCAGCCACCATGCTGTGAATGTTGAGGAATCTGGTGCAGGTAGCTTGGTTTGCAAGCTACAGATTAAGCTCTGGGTGGGAGCCAGAGAAAAGAGGCCATGAACTAACTACCAACACTGTGTTCAAGAAAATGTGTGGTGCCAGCCAGGTGGATGGACACTGGGAGACACAGTAGGGGCAGAGGAGTCAAGAGGAAGACTTACATGTTGGACTGCGAAAGGATAAAAGCCCAGGAGATCTTTGTTTGGGGTCCTCCTCAGAGGCACCAGCTTGAGGTGTTTCTGCATTATTGTGCTGTGAAGTAATGGCTTTATGGAACAAGAGACAACTGATACTCTGCTAAGGGAAATCTGAGCTTGGTCGGTCACCAAATCCACTGAAAAGTAGATGAATAAAACTCCTTAACACCAATTTGAGAAGGACAGCATTTATTCAGGCCCCTGGTTATGTGGGTGGTAACTACTAACTTTGTATGCACACATGATTTTTACAAGTGTGTTGCTTATATTCAGTCACTACATACACATTACAATTTGGCCATTGCCATTAAACCCTCCCCAAGCTCCCAAACTCAGTCCTTGTTTTGGCTATTGCTGCATTCCTGAGCCAGATGCTTCTCTTCCAGCTGTCCTTGTTGGCAAAGAAGATTTTGCATGCTTTAGTTCTCAGCCAGAAGTTCAAAGGCACAGTAGAAATTGAGTTACCCTCATATTGGGTTACCAATATTGGGGTACCAATTCCCCCCTCTGAAACGTTTTAGCTTTCATAAGATGATTTGGTAAGTTTTAATTCAATTTCTATCTACAATCTGTCATGGGTTGCAGTGCAAAATGTCACCCAAACTCTGTATTCTGTCACCATCTGATCAAACTGGGCTGTGTGGGGTGCTGTAATTGTCTGTCCATGGACAACTGTCAATAAACCTGCTGGGGCAGTTTTCTGATCTCTGCCACAACCCAGCCTCCCTCCAGGGACAGATCTTCTGCTCATGGGCCAGGGAGTGTCACTGAGAGAATTCCATCATCCCAGTGGGAAATGCTCCAGCCAGGGGGAGGAGCCAAGGATTCCTACCTGGATAAAAAATCTGGGAGTTGGAACAACAAGCAGCCTTTCCACTGGATTCTCAGAGGAACACCAGGCCCATCTCTCACCACTGGAGCTTCAGTGAAAAACTCCACTTTTCTCCAGGAGCATCACTTCACCAGAGCCACATCTGCCACTGGGACTGCAGCCACCATGGGATGGCACTGCCACCAACACCCTGACACACAGGGGGACAGCTGGGATCCTGACTATGTCAGTGGGTTTGTTCGTTTGTTTATTTGTCTTACTGCATGTGTTTTGGTTTTATTGTTTATTTTAGTTCCCCTAATAAAGAACTGTTATTCCTATTCCCATATCTTTGCCTGAGACCCCTTAAATTCAAAGCTAAAATAATTTGGAGGGAGGAGGTTTAAATTCTCCATTCCAAGGGAACCTCATGCCCTCCTTAGCAGACACCTGGTGTTCAAACCACGACAAATCGTATAAGTTCTTGAAAGACCACAACTGATTGTTGTGTGAACATGATCAATAGCAAGAACAATAATTACTGCAATTACAACTATAATTACAAATATTTCCAGTATCTTAACCTGCCATCCTCTCAGGGACCATCCCCCTATTCCTTGGAGACTTTTATTGAACCAATTAGTTTCAGAGGCCTTGTGGATAGTGTTGTTGTCTTCAGCAACTTGCCACATTTTAATTTTTTGGGAGATCTTTTGTATTTGGGATGTGTACACAACAGTGTTCTTTATCCAGTTTTAAATATCCACAGCACCCTTGATCTTTGGCCAGCAATAAATCTGAGTCTGTTTTGTAATGTCAGTTCAGTGTTTGATTGTTTATAATCTGAAATCCTCTTTCTCTGGCTTCAGACTGTTAGATAATTTAACTTGGCAAGTAAAGAAACTAAGTTCTATTTTTCAGAGCCATGGCTCCTGGTCAGAGAAAACTCTTTAGGGCCCATGCAAACATTGTCAAAGCTAAGGGTCCTATCCATTCACGTGTCTTACTTTACCCTACCCCAATACTGGGCTTTTATGGGGCTTCTTTTCCAAGCTGGGCATAAGGTTTATAATCCTAAAGTAACTTGTCAGGTTGTGGGGCCAAACAGTAGTTAGGTGGATCAATATCCATCTGGGGTAACCCAAACAGTGTAACCTGAGGAAGGAACTTCCAGGGATTTGACACAATTTAAGTGTTGGTTGCTACAGTTTAGAACTAATTTGGCTATCCAGTTTATGGCGCTGGGCTGACTTTCATCGGTTTGTTTTTCTCCACACCTCTATTGATTCTCACTTGGGTGATACATAGGTGAGATTCCCCAATTTAGGCACTCCCCTAAGTACTCCCATTGTCCTTTTAAGGGCTTTGTCCAGGTGCAAGGCTTGCTTCAGAGAGCTTGATGTTCTGGCAAGTATGAGACATTTTTGGATGTTTCATAATCTAATATAAATCCAACAACCTGGCTGCTTGGCCTCCAGAGGCTGCTAAGGCAAATTCTACAAAACGTTGGTCAAGATTTATGGGACCCTGTTGGTCTCTCCTTTCCCCTTTGTCTTATTATCCCCTAGCCTCCAAGCTATCAGATCCTTAAGGACACCTTCTCTTTGTTACCTACATCTTTGCTTCTCATCCAAATAGGGGGTGACATTTGCCTTTGCTATCACCTTAGTCAGATTATTATATTGAATCACCATTGACAGATGTCTGAGGATAATTCCCCAAGGAATGTGTTTCCCTGATGAATGGGGCACAGAGAGATGTAGCAGTCCAGTTAGCTGGGGTAAATAAAAAAGCCAGGCCCAAATTCTCTGCCCCAAGGAATGCACCTAGGACCCTGGGGGGCAGGGAGCTGAAACCTTAGACTTACAAGGTCAAGCCCCTGCCCCATAGCTACAGCTGGATATCTGCCCAGGTAAACCCTGTATCTAGCCAAGTTAGCCATGCCCCCAGGTTTTTGGATGCTGCAGCTCCTGGACCATGTGCTCTCTGGAAGAAGCTCCAGGCCATGTAGCCTTGGGCACTGCCCCAAGGCCACTAAAATGGATTAAAGAACATCTCTAGGCCTCATCTATCGTACCCATCCTGTTTTTTAAGCCACGCTCCCCAGCCAAACTGGGTTGGATGTAACAGGAGGTAACCCCAGGCCAGAGGGCAAACAGACACCCTGTTACAATAGGCTCTAATGCTGGACAGATTGCACATCTTACCCAACCCTTGCATTAAAGTCAGTATTAAATTTTCTTCAACACCCCCACCTAAAGAGAAAGTGATTCCCATAAACATCAGTCTGTGCATTTCACTGCTCATTTACAAATTTCTTCAAGATTTTCAGCTGCAGGGGTCTGGTGTTTTCCACTGGCCACTCTGAATCAGGAGCCCTCTTAATTCAGGTGCAGTGTATCCAGGAGTTAATTCCTTTCACTTTCACAGCTGTTCTTGTAGTCAACAGAACTTGGTAAGGTCCTTCCCATGCTCCTGAAGTGGCTCTGACTTCCAGGTCTTGGTGTGTATGTGATCCCCAGGCTGAAATGAATGAACTGGGGTGTCTAAGGTTCTAAGGTCTAAGAGGTTCTGAAAGAATCATAAAATTTTTTAGTCCTTTCAAGGATTTCCCTAATAAAATTAAATATTGTTCTATTTCCTGATTTCCAATCTGTTTCTTTGACTCAGGGAAGGTTGTAACATAATACAGTCTCCCAAATATCAACTCATATGAGCACACCTTCAGGTTAGTTTGGGGCTGTACTCTAATTTGTACAAGGCTAGTGATAACACCTGTGGCCATTTCAAGGAAGCTTTTTTTTGCTATTTTGCTAATTTGTCTTTTTAGATTTTTTTTTTAAAGATTGGGTTTTTTTGATTCATTTGCTCAACTCTTCCACTAGATTGTGGTCTCCATGCAGTATGTAAAGCCCAGTTTATACCTGACTGCCTACTAAGTTGCTGTAACACTTCAGATATAAAATGAGGTTCCCTATCAGATGACATCCCTAGGCACTCCAAACCTGGGTATGACCTCTTTGTGGAGTACCTTGGTGACTTCCCTGGCCTTGTTGGTGCAGCAGGAGAAACTTTTATTGGCTGGCCAGAAGCAATCTACCAACACTAGGAGAAACCTCTCTCCTTGTTGGTGTAGTGGCTTAGAAAAATTCAATTTGCCAGTAATCCTCAGGAGTATATCCTCTTTTAGTGATCCCTGGAGGAGGTATTTTTGAATTCAAATGATTATTTTTAAGACATATTGGGCATTTTTCTGTAACAGATCTGACAATTTTTGTCATATGAGCACTGAGTATCTGAATCTGTAGACTGGTCATCATAGCATCAATTCCTAAGTGGGTTTGCTGGTGTTTCTCCTTTCCAATTTGTAACATCAGTTGTGATGGAATTGTGACCTGGTTATTGGGAGTTACCAGCCACCTCTTTATTCTGAGCTTTTAGGAAAATAGCTTATTTTAAATCTCTTTTACTATATCCAGGGCTAACTTCTGGAAGTGAAATAGCTTTCCCAAGTATTAACGCTAGGATTCCTTATTGTGCAACCTCTCACGTACAGCTTTACCTGCAGGTCTATTTCCCACATGAATTTGGGAATCCCCACTCTGGTGTGCCCTGCAGTGTAGCATGGCCACTTCTTTGGACAGTTGGACCACACGAAGGAGGAATAGTATTTCTTGTTTACATATAATCAGAGAGTCTTGTGCTGTTAATAGGCCTCTTTCTTTCCATATAACCCCATGGGCATGGACAGTGCTAACAGTCTATTTCAAATCAGTCCATATGTTTACTCTTTTTCCTGCATCACTTCCAAAGCTCTTCATAGAGCTGTGGGTTCTGCCCTTTGTACTGAGGTATCCATGAGCAGCAGTGCAGCTTCTATTATTTTGGTTGATGAGATTACTGCATAGGTGGTTTTTCATCTTTTTGCATAAGGCTTCTTCTTTGTAAAGAATTCTATTGCTGGATCTTCAGTGGGTGCATCTTGTAGGTCTGGTCAACTCAATTGTCTGAAAGCAGTCATGGGTCAACAGCTCTTCTCCTTGCATTGGGTTATTCAGGAACTGGACTGGAATTATTACTGTGGTTTCTTTAATTTCCACATCTTCTTGCTCTGTTAGAACAGTTTGATACTTCATCATATGACTCGGGGAAAGCCAATGCCTCCCCTTTGGTCCTAATACTGTGGTTACAAGTGTGCAAAGTGTGCACTTGTACAAGTGTGTACTTGTGTGAAAAAAAAAAAATCTTTTGCCCCAAAGTCAATTTCCTGGCCTCTTGGGTGAGAATAGACTCAGCTATGGCTAACAGGCATCAGGGCCACCCTTGACTGACTTCTTCTAGTTGTTTCAAAAAGTACCCCACAGCCTCTTGAAGTCTGCCTTCTGAGCCAGAACTCCAAGGGTGGGGTGCTGTAGTTTATGCACAAAAAGTTCAAAGGGTTTTGTTAAGTCTGGAAGTCCTAAGGCAGGTGCAGATATCAGGGCCAGCTTTAGGTTACAGAACACATGTTCACCCTCAAGAGTCCAAAGCAAAGGTCCTTCCGAGGCCTCTTTTAAAAGCTCATACAATAGTTTGACCAAAAGTCTGCAATTTGAGGCCCACAATCTGCATCATCCAGCCAAACCTAAGAATGCTGTTAAATCTTGGGCAGTTGCAGGTACGTGGTAAATGGCTTCTTTTCTGTCCACTCCCAACCTCCAGTGTCCTGGTTCTGTTTCAAATCCTAGGTAGGCAACTCCATGCCTCTAGATTTAAGCTTTTTTTCCAGAGATACTTTGTAATCTCCTTGGCCTAGGCAGTTTAGAATGCTCCCTGTCAATTCCATATACATTTCATTAGTTTCAGTTGCTAGTAAGATGTCATCAACATACTGCAGGACCAACCCTTCTGGGCTCTCTTTTTTCCATTCTTTTGCCAGTAGGTTCCCAAAAATCATTGGACTGTTTTTAAATCCCTGCATTAACACAGTCCAGGTAAGCTGAGTCTTCTGACCAGTTTGGGGGTTTTCCCATTCAAAGGCAAAAATGCCCTGACTTTGCTTATCAAGAGGTGTGCAAAAAAAGGCATCCTTCAAATCTATCACTTTGAACCACTGGTGATATTCCACAAGGGCTGTTAAAAAGGTGTAAGGATTGGCTACAACAGGGTGGATATCCTGAACTACTTGATTGATTGGTTCCAACCTGCACTTAACTGTCCCAGGCTTTTTAACTGACAAAATAGAAGTGTTGTATTCTGGCTCACATTCTATCAATAATCCAAATTCCCTGAAAGTTTCTATTAGGCTCTTGATTTCCCTTCTAGCTTCTAATTTTAAAGTATGTGATATGTGATTTCTGCCTTACTGGTCTTGGTCCAGTTTTTAAGGCCACACTTACAGGTGGAGCTTGTTGGGAATGGCCTGGAGTTCCACTGGCTCAAACCAGGGATGTTACTGCATTTGCCACTGCTTGTGGGTATTCCTCCAGAATTGTCTGGTCTGGTGTTCCCTGCAACATAAAAGTCCTTGCCTTGATGGCGTTAGTTTCAGGTACTGTCGTGGTTTGAATGCCAGGTGTCTGCTAAGGAGGGCAGGGAGCCTCCCTTGGAATGGAGAATTTAAACCCCCTCCCTCCCAATTATTATAACTTTGAAATTAAGGGGCTTTCAGGCAAAGGTAGAAAAATAGGAATATCAGTTCTTTATTAGTGGTACTAAAATAAACAATAAAACCAAAACACATGCACTATTACAAAAGAGAAAAAGAAACAAAGAAACAAAGAAACAAACCCAGTGACAGAGTCAGGATCCCAGCTGCCCCCCTGTGGGTCAGGGTGTTGGTGGCAGTGCCATCCCATGGTGGCTGCAGTCCCAGTGGCAGATGTGGCTCTGGTGAAGTGATGCTCCTGGAGAAAAGTGGAGTTTGTCACTGAAGGTCCAGTGGTGAGAGATGGGCCTGGTGTTCCTCTGAGAATCCAGTGGAAAGGCTGCTTGGTGTTCCAACTCCCAGATTTTGATCCAGGTAGGAATCCTTGGTGTTCCAACTCCCAGATTTTTATCCAGATAGGAATGCTTGGCTGGAGTACTTGGAGAAATACTCTCCCTGGCTGGAGCATTTCCCAGTGGGATGATGGAATTCTCTCAGTGACAATCCCTAGCCCGTGAGCAGAAGATCTTTCCCTTGAGGGAGGCTGGGTTGTGAAGAGATAAGAAAAGATAAAAAGAGATAAGATAAGAAGAGATAAGAAAACTGCCCCAGCTGTTTTTTTAACAGCCAGCCATTGACAGGTTCCCTCACCCCCACCCCTGTCCCCCATCCCAGTTTCAACAGATGATGATAGAATACACACTGCTGGTTACATCTTGCACTGTAACTAAGACACTTGGATTTGTATACTTGGTTGCATTGTGGTGATACTGGACCTGTAAGGTTATGCCTCCGAAAGGCAAGGCAGCCTACATTGAACTCACAAACCTATTTTCAAGCCAAGCTTACAAGTCTAACAAGTACAAAAACTAGTTTTGTAAAATTGCCTAACATTCAAGAATGTTGAACCTCACCAAAGAAGACTGTTGTTGTCACAGCACATTATGTTAATGTCACAACACAGACCAGCTGGTCTGTGGCTGGGCAATTAATTCTGCCATAAATAAGAAACTCAGTTCATCTAGCCTGGTTCCATAAACAGGACCCTAGGTGAACAATGATAGGATATATTCAAACCCAAACAGGGACTTCAATCACTTTCCATCCTAAGCTGCAGACATCTCACTGGTCAGAGAGCTGGGCAGTCTGAGATCCCAATCAGCTGTCTAAACCAGGGAGATTCAAACCCCCTATATAAGGAGAGTCTGAACAGTAAAACATGCTGTTTGTTGCCAGGATCTCTGAGAATTTGTGTTGTCTCTGTCTCAGACCAATGACATCACTGTCACAGTTGTCTTGAGTGTCTTAGGTTAAGATGTAAGATGTAATCATAAGTATAGATTCTATCAGGGTCTTCATATGCTGTTAAAACCAGGAGGGGCAGTGTTCTTTATCTCTTCCTTGACTCATCCCTGATAAATCCCTCCAGGGAGATATCTTCTGCTAATGAGCCATCAAGTCTCACCGCATGACTCATAAAATTACATCATCCCATTGTGCAAAGCTCTGCCCAGAGGGAGGAGCCAAGCATTCCTACTTGGATATAATTTGAGCTCTGGAACACCACAGTCAGCCTTACCTTGGACTCCCAGAGGACAAGAGCTACATAACCACCACTGGACCTTCAGAAGCCCAGACCCTTCTGCAGGATCACAGCTTCAAGAGGAAGCATACATCTATCACTTCAAGAGGACTGCAGACACCATTTAATTGGACTGCTCCCACCACCCTAACCAACAGTATCCTGACTCTGTTTTAATCAGTGGCACATGATGGCAGAGGAGAGCTGTGTCTGCAGCTTTGTGTTCAAGAAGCGGGTCCGAGCAGCAGGCAGCAGCTGGAGAAAACATCCCAGCATCGAACAGGAGCAGGAGAGCAATGGGGAGGAGGGAAGCACCATGGTGAGGAAGGAGCGGCGGCAGGGCACCCCTGATCCCATGATCCAGAGGACCAGGCGCTGCGTGAAGGAGAGGCCAGAGTATGTGCAAAGCAGCAGTGAGGATGAGGGTCCTGCCAAGGAGATCAGGGTGACCTACAAATCAACCAGGTCAGCGAAACCTGTTGGCCCAGCAGACATGGGAGCCACGGCAGTGTATGAACTGGACACAGAGAAGGAGAAGGATGCCCAGGCCATCTTTGAGCGCAGCCAGAAAATCCAGGAGGAGCTGAGAGGAAAGGAAGATGATAAAGTCTACCGTGGCATTAACAACTATCAGAAGTACGTGAAGCCCAAGAACACACCATTGGGAAATGCCTGTTCAGGAATGGTCAGGAAAGGCCCCATCTGTGCTCCGGAGCACCTGCGGGCCACGGTGCGCTGGGACTACCAGCCTGACATCTGCAAGGATTACAGAGAGACCGGGTTCTGCGGCTTTGGGGACAGCTGCAAATTCCTGCACGACTGCTCAGACTACAAGCACGGCTGGCAGATGGAATGGGAGCTGGACAAAGGCAGCTATGGTGTCAATGATGACCAAAACTACGAGGTGAGCAGTGATGAGGAGGACACGCCTTTCAAATGCTTCATTTGCAGAGGTACCTTCAAGAACCCCATCGTCACCAAGTGTCGGCACTACTTCTGTGAGAGCTGTGCCCTCCAGCACTATCACAAATCCCAGCGCTGCTACATCTGTGACAAGCAAACCAATGGGGTCTTCAACCCTGCAAAAGAGCTCAGGGCAAAACTGGAAAAGTATAAAGGGGAGGAAGAAGAGGAGCAACAGTCAGACCATGAAGAGGATCCGCAGTAGCAGAACATATTTTGTACGTAACTGAACTGAAGGAGAAACCGCCAAAGTCAACAGATACACTTCTGATGGAGATTCAATCATTGCTCATTTATTGTACAAATTTCACACATTATATAGACAAAAGCAGGGTTCACATGACTCTAAATGCATTATGATAGGTTACAATGCTTTGTGCACATGAATACCAGGTGGATGTATAGAATTTGATTGGTTAAATGTTACAATAAACTACCCCCTTTTATGGTTAACATATCTTGTTCCACATCCTCTTTCTAAGATGCCCTAGCCAATTTCTTCCTCCTTATCACAGTCAAGGACAAGTCAGAAATTCCTTTCTATACATGCAGTATTTCTTCATAGCATGGCTTGTGCAGCTTATGTCCTTTAATAAGGACATAATAAATATGTCCTTTCTCTAATAAAATTTCCCCTACACTAAATAAATCTGTTGTAGGAGAAAAAAAAAAAAAAAAGGGGGTGCAGTGTGGGTGTAAGCCCCCCATGAAAGTCTTGGGTGTTTTCTTTTTCAATTGCATTCCACACGGCCTAGCAAGCTGACAGTTTGTCAGATGTAGAATGTTGCCAACAATGGTAAGACAATCTACCCATCACCCTGCTTGAACCCCAAGACTCAAACATTTGAGAAACATCAATAGCAGAAGGATGTGTGTTTTTAATTGGGATGGTTTTGAGTTGAATAGTTTCTTGTTTGTAGTGCTGAGTTGTAATTTGTAGAGGTATTTGGGATTTGAGGACTTTAGGATTTGATCTATTTAAGGATATGGGTCACAAACCTGAACTAAGGCAAACTGTTTCTTCTGTTAGTTATTTTTTCTGATGGTTCTAAAGTTGAATTGTTTCTGGTTTGTAGTGTTAAGTTATGCACGTCTGAAAGGTTGTATTACTGGTGATCTCTTTTGACAGCTCCTGGATGTGAATGTTACAACTTGGATGCTACATGGGATACATCACTGGCTGGGGGACTAGGTTTGTCGAGTTGGGTGGAAAACCTTACTGGAACTGGGCTTATCATCTGTTTCATCATGCTGTTTTTGTCATCCTGTCTGCAAAGGGCCCTGCAGAGGATGATCTAGAACACTTTGCCCTTTTTAAATAGAGAAAGGGGGAACTGTCACAGCCACAGCTGGCCTGTGGGCTGGCTGTACAGATAAATTTGCCATAACAGACCTTAACTCGACCAGCCTAGCCATTAGAGAGTAGAAGTAAACAAGTCCCCAGGAAAGGACAATGATAGGTTGGATTTGAATTCAAACAGGGACCCCAACCAATCTCATTCAAGCTTGAGTGCAGCATCCAGGTTTGAATGGCCATTAATTGGCCAGCGAGCTGGGCAGTGTTAAGACCTTGACCAAACAGATGTGTAGGCACAGGAATTTGGAAACCCCTGTGAAAGAGAGCAACCCTCAGTAAATCTCAGCTGTTTGCCACATGGTCTCAGAGTGTCCAGTCTTGTGCCTGTCTCTAAAACTATGACCATTATTCAACATTTCCTATTAAATTTTAGTTCTGACTTGGAGTCTCCCACTGGTTTGCTTTCAGACCAACACAACACTTTACCATCATCCAGAGTCTGCAGTCACTGGGGAGACCCGTTTCAGAGTGAGGACATGCAGAACACTTCCCAGCAATTGGGAAAATTCTATATGGTGTGTCCACCCATAGGTGAGGTCTCCAGTTCACCCAAAAATGGAGTCTTTCTGTGATAGGCCCAAATTGACATGTCCAAGTGACTTGTTTACCTTTTTTTTGCAGAAAACGTCTGGCACATTTTCTGACTAGCTGTGGCCAGAGCCCAGGCCACAGCTGGGGCGGGGGGGACATTGCTTAAAATATTGTACTAACAAGCTTCTACACACGTCTGTTGGGAGGATTTTTTGATATATCTTACACAAGGTTATACAAATGTCTCTACTAAAGTTGGTCTTGCATTAAGAACAACTACTATACATGTTTTAATCATCTATCATTTTACTAAAGAACCTTGATGGTGTTAATAGCATCATGCTCAAGATTCTTCTTGTAAGTCAGGTCAGGCTTAAGCCTGCTGTTCAGGCCATCATAGCACATCATAGTTGCAGTCCGATTAGGCAGTGGTAGCAGTGCTGTTGAAGTGGTGCTTGAAAGCAGTGGTCCTGTGGAAAGTTCTGGATCTGTCCAGTGGTGGTGGTTTCACTCCCCAGACTTTGAGATTATATACCCTAAAATTCAGGCTGGAATGTTCAGTGCCTCCCCGAGGGTGAGGAGTTTCACAGTGGAGTGAAGGAAACCTAAGAGCCATAGTATACTTTTGGAGTCCCTGGTGGTTGTTCAGCTGCCTACTCTGCTGGAGCCATTGAGTTCATGATGGCCCATAAGCAGAGGTGACCCCTCAGGGTGGGTGGTGCTGCTTCCTTGGAGGGAGTTAGCACAGGTGAGTCATGCTGAAGATAAACAAACACTGCTCCACCTGTTTTAACAGTTCATCACAAGGTGATGCAGATTGTGGTAATTACATACTTTGGTTACACCCCATATTAATCCAGGACACCTTCCTAAAACCCTGCTCACCTGGCAAGGCCTAATTATCTTCACATCCACAGATTGGGAGTAGCCAACAGATACACAGGAGATAAAAAACCATTAAAGAACATTACCCTCAAATATCACCCTCTGGTGCAGTCAGAGACAGCTGGTCTATGAAAAGGCTGATAAGAGAGCTGAAGAATGAGAACCAAATTAGAATCAAAGATGAAGGGATCAATAAGCAATAGGAGATGGAATACTAAGAATTGTGTCATTTGAATGGGAATTCCTTTGGGTTTTATCTATATAAATACGTGAAAAGTCTAATTAAGAACTATGTGTGATGGAATGATTTTCACTGTTGATCAGTGCCCCCAGGTCCCTTTCTGCCTGGTCACTGTCCAGCCACACCAGCCCCAGTCTGTAATGCTGCAGGAGATTGTTGTGGCCAAAATACAGGACTTGTGTTGGGGGTTAGGATTCTTTCCTTTCCTTCCTTTTTACTTATAGGAATTTTTTTCCCATAATTTGCTAGGAAGCACTAACAACTGGGAACTTAAGAAAACAAAAGAAGTGGCCAAGCCTTGGGGGAGGAGGGCATCTGGTTACACTTCTCATATCTGAGAAGAGAAATATCTTTCTCTCTTATCTCAGTGAGAAACTCTGAGGAGTAGAGTTGTTAGTATAGGGTTAAATGTTTTTAAAATCATATATATATGATATATATGTATAACTGAGTTGAAAGAATGAATGGTATTTGGGATAGTTTAGAGTTTCTAAGATACCTATAGATAAGACCCATACATGTTGGTACAATCTTGGGCTAGGTACTAATGAAGTAATATCGATAAGGTTGTTATAGTGATTATTGCTTAAGTGAGTGTCTATTTTTAGTTACAACTGAAAGGGTATAAATACGTGTATTTTGAACAAGGACAATGGAGCTAGATTTGGGTTGCTATACCCCTAGTTCCTGCACACCTCAATAAAGCACCTGCATATAATCCATTATATAGATGTGATTATGTGTGTTCCTGGATGCTAACAGAGTTATTTTGAGAATTGGGCAGGCAAAGGACTGGGCTGGGGCAGCTTCCAGCTCTCTCTCAGCTTTGGAGTAGAATGGTCAGAGCTGCTGCTTGGGGAAAGGAATTCACTGCTGCTGCTGCTGCCGGAGTCCAGCCCAGAGCTGTTTCTTGTGTCATGGAGTGAGCCACTGCTCGTGAGAGCAGCTGCTGAACTGGGACCTTATTAACACCTACCTCACTAAAAGAGGGAGCTCTCACCTTCTGCACAGGTGCCCAGGAACCTGAGCTCGCCTCTCCCTGCCCTGATGGCAGCCAGGCTGCCACTGTCCCGCTCCCACTGCTTCTTCCGCGCTGCTCCGAGTTTTCACTGCACTGGAGTCCCGCAGCAACTCCTGCCTGCTGAGACATCTTCCCGTCCCAGCTCGGTGCTCCTGAGAGTTCTTCTGGGGCACTGGGATCTGCTGCCCCAGGGTTATTTTTAGATTAAGCCCTTCTTCCATCCCTTCCCGTCTGGGCCCAGCCGCCATCACCCTGTGCTCCCCGAGCTCGGGCCACAGCGCCCCCTGCAGGCGTGGGGGAATCATCGCACCCGCCCTGCCCGCCGGGAGCCAGCAGCGCCCCTGCTGGCCGTGCTCGGAACTGCACCCAAGGGGAAAGTGCATCCGGGAAGGCTGTCACTGCCTTTGTGGTTTTCTTTGTTCTTCATGCCAAAATTGTTGTTTGTTTGCTTTATTACACGTACTAGTAAGTGTGAGAGCAGTTATGTGCCAGAACGGTCAGGACAGTACTCAAGTGAGATCTCTGAGGTTAAGTTTTGAAGTTTATTCCATAGGGTGTGGGTGAAAGAGCCCAGCTCTGAGTTAGCTCAGAGCTAGAGAACAAAGAGAGCAAGAGAGAGAGAGAAGAGAGAGGAGAAGGGAAGCAGGAGAGAAGCAAGAGTTAGAGAGAGAGAACTCTCCTTTTGCAATGACTTATATCTCCTTCTATGTTGAATATTCTACTTTCTTATTAACCAGTCTAGTATCAAATACAAATTTTCTACATTTACATACATCCTATAGGAATCGCTACATTACCATGTTTTGCTGCTTTCTAATCTCTAAATTTTATCGGGGGACCTTTCCTGTTAGGCCAGGGAATAAGGGTCTGTCAGGTTTTGGTATGTTTTCTTGTAAATAACATTCCTAACAAAGAGAGAAAGACTTTTGGTCAGCCAAAGCTGTTCTATAAACATTAAGACAAACACTGCTTTCATTTCAATGACTCTTCTGGTTTCTGCATTCTTAGCATCTTTGGTTGTCATATTTATAGGACTTTCTTGTTTCTTCCTTTCCAACAAGAAAGGAACTGTTATTCCTGTTCTCATATCTTTGCCTGAGAGCCCCTTAATTTCAAAATTATAATAATTCAGAGGGAGGGGATTTACATTTTTCATTCCAAGGGAGGTTCCTGCCTTCCTTAGCAGACACCTGTCTTTCAAACAAAGACAGGTTTTGGTGCCCAGTGTGGGGCTCGAGAACATTGAGAGGAAAAGAATAAAAAAAGAATAACAGTTCTTGAGTAACCTTATTTTTTGTGTGCTGCATACAGAAAACTCATTAGGTGGCACCATGTTGTCTTGCTCACTGAGGTTCAGGTTCACGGCTATATTTCTCTCATTTGCAGCCCCCTATCTAAACATAGTTTCTATAACTAAGGCTACTGTGGCTGTTGTCCAGTTTGCTTTATGGGTTAATAAGGTGAGGAATTCATGACTTTTTAACTTCCTCTGGAAGGCAGGCACATGGATTCAGAGCTATAACACACTAACTGTATGTTTTTGGGGTCACTGTAATAATGGTACCTACTGTGAGGAAATGACACCAGGGGAAATTTTCTCCCAACCCTTCACCCTTGGTTTTTGGGCCTACCCCACCAATTTTTGAAGGGTTCAAATCTTCTCTAAATGCCAGTGATATCATACAATGGCTGGTGTGTCTAAGAGACCTATTCTATTCAGCATTCAGAGATAAGGGGAGATTGACTTGGATAGCCACCCTGACATGGACCAAGAAACTAGGAATGCTGCCAGAGAACCTGATATTACCCCAGAAACTAGGGATGCTGCCCCACAGCCCTCCTCAGAAAAGAACCACCCAGACTGGGTGGGGGTTCTGGTGAAGGAGATATGTGAGATGGGCCATGTGATGAAGGAATACAGTTCCCCAGCTGGTGGGAAACTCTCTCCCTGCCTCAAGGAGGGAGAATCTAATGGTGCAGCAGTGGAACCCACAGATGTTACAACCATCCAGCTTCCAGCAGCAGTCACCCCTGTGGAAAGCAGAACTCTAAGACCAAACCAGTATGTGTAGTTAATAATGATAGGAAACAAGGCTGCTCACAACCCAGATGGGAGACAGAGGTTGAGGTCATCACTGTGGCTCTGTTGTACAACAGTCTCCTTAATCTGCAAAAAGATATTGTGAGATGAGGGTGTGAGGCTTATGCAACCTGGTTACTTTGGGTCTGTGACCTTCTGGGTACAGGTGTGCAACTGGATGGTGGTGAGGCAAGGAATTTGGGATCCTTGAGCCAGGACTCAGGTTTAAATCAGTTATTTGTAAGGAAGCCAGGGCCCCTTTCTCTCTGGGAACAGCTTTTAATGAGTGTAAGAGAAAGGTTTGTCCACAGAGAGAGAATGCAGGAGCACCATCATAAGCTGCGCTGGAAAACCCTCGAGGAAGGGATCCAACAGCTGAGAGAAGTGGCGGTGCTAGAAGTACTCTTTGGGAGGGGTGGACAGCACAATAATGACCCCGACAAAGTCAGGTGCACAGGGCAAATGTTGTGGAGTCTGGCAAATCTAGGGCCAGCTCAATACACCACCTTCACTGTGATGATTAATGCTGATAACAACCGAGAGACAGTGGGTTCTGCCGCTTAGAGTGATGCCTTCTAGAGGCTGATCAGGAACACAGACTAGACAGAGCAAAAGGATAAAACAGGGATTTATTAAAAGGCCTCAATGGGCACACCTGGGCAGCACAAGAGCCTAGCCAGGCCACACCCAAGATGAACCCCAAAATGGTCACAAAATGGATTACTGATCACAAGGTCTCACACTTTTGTAAGTTCTGGTCCATTAGCATATTGGAGTCAATTGTCCCATTATAGCTTCATGTTATGAAGCTCCATCCTCATTTTTTCTTTTCGCTTCACTGTTGTTTTTGTTCCTGGGCCTGAAAGTTGTATTGGTTGTCCTTGGTCGCAAGCTAGAAAAGGAATTTTTTTGTTTCCCTACTCTGTGAAGAGAGCTTAGTAGCACCTAATATGAAACTGAAAACTGCGCACTAAACCAGCACAGGATCTAAAAAATATAAAAGCTAAAACTTAAGTCATCATTTCCTCCCTTTAGAGGCTCAACAAGGCTTTTACCTTGTTGAGTCTCTATACTAAATATAAGTACCTATAAGTACCTATATAAGTCTAAAATAAACATCTCACAAGAGATAAATATTTAATGGTAAGTAAATATTTAACATTAGATAAACATCTAATAACAGTAAATAACTAATAATAGATAAATATCTAACAATAATAACAATAAACAATAATAAACAGTAATAAACATATAACAGCAGTAATGCCTTGCACAACCAGGTACCATGCAAAACAGAAGAATTTTTGTGAACAGTTTCTTGGGCACAGAAGGGGAATTATTTAAAGCGTGTTTCTGTCTGCAGCAGTCTCTGGTTTTTTAGGTGTTTGAGAAGCAGAAGCCTTTTTAACTCTGCAGTAGTGAATCCAGGGTCCTTTGCTAGCCAGTGTGACTTCAGTGAGGGTGGCCAGCAGAACTTGGAATGGTCCTCTCCTCTTGGCTTGTAGAGGATCACTGTTCCACCACTTGACTTTCACCCAGTCTCTAGGTTGGAAAGGATGTGCAGGTGTGTGCAGTCCTATAGGTCTAGCTAGCACGATGTAATTCTGGAGCTTCTGCAAATTAGAACTTAAGGCCATTAGACATCTCTGCAAATCAGGTTTCCCCTTCATGTGAATTTCACCTGGAATATGTGGAATCTGATATGGTCGGCCATACAGTATTTCATAGGGACTGATGTTATCCATCCACCTTGGCTGTATGCAGATTCTCAATAAAGCTATAGGCAAGGCCTGAACCCATGTCATGGATGTTTCCTGACAAATTTTGCTAATTTGTGCTTTGAGAGTCCCATTCATATGTTCAACTTTACCACTCATTTGGGGTCTATAAGGTGTATGCAGATCCCAAGTAATTCCCCAAATCCAACTAACTTCTTTAACCACTGTTGCAACAAAATGCAATCCCCCATCTGATGACATCTCCAAGGGATCCTTAAACATCGGAATCATCTGACTTAGCAAAACTTTCACCACTTCCTTGGCTGTGTTAGTGCGACAGGGGTAAGCTTCTGGCCATCCACTAAAGGTGTCAACTTACACCAATATGTACTGGTATCCCTCTTTGTGTGGTAACTGCAAAATCTGCTTGCCAGTAATCTCCAGGAAGATCCCCTGCCTTTGTTACTCTGTTAGGGATGTTTTCACTACAGATTTCACATTTGCTCATTACTGATCATATAATGTCAGTCATTTCCTCTCTAGTTACTCCCTTTTTTAGATGTTTCAGAAGATTTTCAGCCTCAAAATATATGTTTTCATGTTCACTCTAAGCTAGCTTCCAAAGGGTCAGGGGTGGCACTACCACCTGTTTTGCTGGCATAACCACCCACCCACTTTCTGTGATCTCAGCTTTAAGAAACTTAATTAGTTTGTGGTCTCCCTGATCCTACTTTGGGGTGAAGCCTGAGAAATCAACCTCTTTTTGTGGAAGTACTTTTTGTGGAAGTCAGAATACCTTTTCCTGCAGACCCTCTTGCTGCTTTATCAGCAAAGTGATTTTCCAATTCTGGAGTGGTTTTCCCTTTTTGGTGATCTTTACAATGCATGATAGCTACTTCTGCAAGTTTTTTACTGCTCTCTAAGAGGGCAAGTACTTGTTCAGCATACTTGATTTGATTACCTTGAGCGTTCAGAATTCCTGTCTCCTTCCAGATGGCTCCATGGGTGTAGACAACACTAAATGCATATTTAGAGTCAGTCCATATCTTTGCCTTCTTTTCTTCGCTCAGGTCTAGGGCTCTCATCAATTAGCAATTAGCTCAGCTTTCTGCGATGACACATCTGCTGGCAGGGCCTCTGCCTCGATCACATTGTCTTGCGTGGTTACTGCATAACCTGTCATCCTTTTTCCATTTTTCATGAAGCTGCTTCCATCTGTAAAAAGCTTCTAATCTTGGTTTTCTAAGGGCATGTCCTTCAGGTCTGGTAGGCTGGAATAGACCTCTTCAATTGTCTGCAAACAGCCACATTCAGGCATGTCGTCAATTAAGGTGGAGGACAGAAACGTGGCAGGGTTAACAGAAGCTGTTTTCAAGGTAACATCATCTTGCTCTAGTAACAGTGACTGGTATTTAAGCATTTGGTTACCATACAGCCAATGTCCCCCCATTTGTTTGGTACAGCTGCTGCTGCCTGGGGTACATACACTGCAATGTGTCACCCACAGGTGAGTTTTTGGGCCTCCTGGATCAAGGTGACAGTGGCTGCCACAACCTTCAGGCACCCTGGCCAGCCTTGGGCAACATTGTCTGGCTGTTTGGAAAAGTATGACACAGCCCTCCGTTGACTGCCCAGGTGTAGTACCCCCAAAACAGCCTTTAGTCTCTCATATGTGAAGAGTTCAAAAGGTTTAGTAAAGTCCGGCCACCCCAGTGCTGGAGCTGACATTAGAGAGTGTTTCAGCTGTTTAAAAGCTGCTCTAGTGTGTTCAGTCCATTTGATAATTCCCTTCTCATCTGCTTTTAATGCTCCATGTAGGGGTTTTACCAGCAGTCCATAATTTGCTATCCACAAACGACACCGCCTACCATTCCCGGGAATGCTTGCATTTCTCTTACAGTCTGGAGCTCTGGGAGTCGACAGATAGCTTCTTTCCATTCTTTGATGAGCTGTTGGTGTCCATGAAAGCTCTCAAGCCCCTAATAAACAACTGCTTCTTTGGCAATTTATGCCTTGTCTTCAGAAACTCTGTTCCCACTCAGTCCCAAGAAGTTTATTAAACTTATGGTAGTGATATACAGTCATCTCTAGTTCCAGCTGCAATCAGGATGTCATCCACACAATGAAGAACTCCTTCTGGTTCCTGTCTTTTCCAGTCCTCTAATTCTTTAGCTAGCTGGTTTCTAAATATTGTTGGGCTGTCCTTGAAACCTTGGGGTAAAAATGTTCATGTAAGTTGACTTTTTCTCCCCATCTCAGGATTTTCCCACTCAAAAGCAAAGAGCTCTTGGCTGGTTTTGTTGCATTAGGAATGCAGAAAAAGGCATCTTTCAGATCCACATCAGTAAACCACCCTACTTCATTTGTCAGTGTCATCAAAAGAGTGTAGGGATTGGCTACCAATGGGTGTATGTCCTCTGTAATTTTGTTAATTGCTCTCAAATCCTGTACTAACCAATAATTCTTGCCATCTGCTTTTTTTAACAGCTAAAATGGGGGTGTTGAATTTGGACTCAAATTGCACTAATAAACCACATTGGAGGAATTTTTTCAATTATAGACACCAATCCCTCTAATTCCAAAGGGTATTGTTTTTGCCTCACTGGTGTGGTTCCTGGTTTGAGTGTAATACTCACTGGTTTTGCTTGTTTGGATCTTCCTGGGATATCACTGGCCCACAATATTGTATTTACCACCTTCTGAACTTCAATGGGAATTTCACCAATATTTTTTTGTGTATAAAAAATGCAGCAACTTGGACAAATTTAGATTCTGGAATCACAACTCTTATACCCTTCCCCTTTTAAAATTTAATTTCTGCTTCTAATTTTTCTAACAACTCCTTTCCCAACAATGGTCTGGGGGAGTTAGGCATGTAGAGGAATTGATGGATTACCCAGTGCTTCCCTAGTCTGAATTTTGAAGGTTGGAAGAAAGGCCATGTTTTGGTTACCCTGGTCGCCCCAACAATATGTGTAGTAATGTTACTCAGTTTCCTTTCTAAAGTATTTAACACAGAATATGCCATTCTAGTATCTACTAAAAATTTGATGTCATCTTTCCCCAGCTTAGCTACAACCAAGGCTCTGCTGGGGGTAGAGCCTTTGGTCTCCATCACTTGAGGTTTGTACTACTGACTGGGAGTAGTACAATTCCCCACCACTGGGAGGTGGGGAATTGAAGATTTTTCTTTCAGCACTGGACAGACCTTCCAATGCCCCTTCTTCTTACAGAAACCACATTGATCCTTCTCCATAGGGGAGGCTTTCTTGGATTATTTTTCCTTGAGTTGCTTTTTTACTAGATTGAGTTCTAACTTTTCAATTGTGCCTCTGTCTCAGAACACCTTTCAAGCTACTTCTATCTATGTCCCCAACTCCATCTAACTTTTGCAGCTTTCTTTTTATATCATCTGAAGCCTGCCCCATGAACAATAAGACTCGATGGGCTTTACCATCATCTGATTCTGGATCTAAATCAGTATATTTGATCACAGTTTCTCTTAGCCTATTGAAAAATCTGTGGGGGATTTGTCATAATTTTGCTTTAATGTGTTAATCTTTGACCAATTTACAGCTTTAGGGACACCATACTTTAGTCCATATATCACAAGGCTTTGATATCTGTCCTGGGGTGAAGTTTTGAGGTTTGTATCCCCAACCGTCTGTTCTTTTTGGGCTGGAGATGTTCTTCAAGACTGGCTCAGGGAAGTTTTGTTTCAGTTTTTGTCGGATTCCAGAACACTCCTCTGACTGTCCTGAGTGATTCCAGACCCGAGCAGGGGGCTGGGAAGCCTTGGCAAGGAGTCAAAGACTCCTGTGCCTTTGTTTTTAGCTCCTGGGAGAAATTACCACCTCTGCGTGAAGAATTACAGACCACGGGAGTTTAATTAAGGTGATAATTAGCTATGCACTGGGTGAAAAGTAGATTTATATGGTATTTAGATTGATAAGCAAAAAACACAAAGTGGAGTCACCACATGGCTTTGGGGTTTCTTCTTTCTTCTTCTCCTTCACCATTTTCCCCTGTGTTGTGGGCATCTTTGGTTGGCTCAGAGTAGAGTCTGACCTTCTAACACGGGAGACAGGTATTGGGGATCTTTTATAAATAAAGAACACGTAATTTTTAGTATAAAAATATTCGTCACCTTCGGGGCTGGGTCATTCCCTGTGAGCTGACCTACTGAACAGATCTCTGTGGGTCAGAGAAGAAACTATAAAGATAAGGAAAAAATAAACAGCCTTGAGAAAGCAGAGGAGACGTCTCTCGGTCTTTTCCTTCGATCTTGGTGCTGGGCAAAAGACTTTTACACTCTCAGGAAGAACAACACCACAAAAAAACCCTAGAGGTTTTGTTATCAGTGTGCGGATAATAGATGGAGGGACACAGACACAGTGTGCTGCTTTTCGCTGCTGCTTTTGCTGCTGCTTTTGCTGCTGCTTTGCTGCTTTGCTTGCTTGCTCTTGCTTCTGCTTAGCTCTTTAGTTAGTTTAGCTAGACAGTCCAAGATTCCTCCGGACTGCTTTCCTTTCCCTCTCTCCTTTCGTGGAATCATTCAAGCCTGCTCTGGACTGGGACCTGGGAAACACCGGGAGTCTGCACTCTGTGGCCTGCAGCAGTCTGCCCAGTGCCAGAGAGACCAACAACAGAGCGGCCACTCCCCAGAGAGAGACTTTCTGAATTTGTTATCTTGTCAGAACGGTGATTGTTCATCTTGTGTGTTGTGGGGTGCTCTGTCTGTTAAATAAACAGGTTCTTTCCACTTCTCTCCAAGGAATCCTTCCCGAACCGGTGGGGGTGGGGAGGCACCATGGGGGTTTGCTCTCTGAAGGGGCCCCTTTGGGAGTTTCTCCCCAAACTTGCCCTAAACCAAGACAAGAATTGGTGCCCAACTTGTGGGGCTCAAGAGAGTGAGAAAAAACCTGTTTTGATTGAATTTCAGTTAGCATTACTCTGTATTAATATAAAGCATTTAATAATCATGTTTTTTGAACTGATAATGTCTCTTGGGGTGAAAGCTTGCATGTATTTCTGTTCCCTAGGGTTTTTTGAGATTATAATACCTCTATGGCCACTAGGTTTATTTTCTTATCCAGAAATAGCTCTAATACTATCCCTCATACGTAGCTTTTACAGCAGAGGAGCAGTGACTAGAATAGCTATCCTGCTGGGTTTGGTGGTAATGATTTGTAGGAAGTTTATAAAGGTGCTGGGGTCTGTTCCAGGTATGAATGGTTCATGGCTATGCTTATGCACCCAGTTTGTTAGAGGAAGAAGAGCATGAAATTAGGCTTTTCACCTTTGCTTTCATTCTCTGAATCTCTTACATTCCTATGGGAGAATGTTGAGTTTCCCCTGAGTGTTAAAGAGACTATCTTCCTGGTATTTAATCTGGTAAGCTTTTTCTATACAGTCTACAGCTTCGCTAAAATGAGGGCTGAGATTGCTAGAGGGGCTGATGAGACCCCTAACCCAGGAGTAAACCCAGGTGTGAAAAATCCTGAGTGGTGTTGGAAATAGGGGAATATGGGCCAAATCCTGAAGGAATTCTCTGACCCTGTAGTCTGGGACTTTCCACATGAACAAATTCAGAACCCAGCCGAGGTGGGGAAATACCTGTAAGAGAAGTACCATGATGACCCTAAGGAGAAAAAAACGTCATTGCAGTAAGCTGGGCCTTGGCATATGCTTATCGCACACTGCTAGATACTGTAGGGCAGCAGACAGAGGCAGAGGGGCAGGGAGATAAATCAACAGCTATCTCAGTCACTCAGGCTGCAGCCAACCCCTCAGTTACTAAGCCAGTATCTAAATCTGACAGCAAGCCTCAACCAATGGCCGTTTCTACTAGCACGAGAAATGGAAAGTGCACAGACAAGACAGATCAACCAGTGGATGATGATGATGATGATAGCAGAGAAGGACCCTCAACACCTCCTGACATAAAACCAGCAGTCAAAGCAACAGGCACAAGATCAGAAACCAATATTGAGTCCTTTTCCCTGAAGGACCTTCGTGGCCTAAGAAAGGATTACACACGACGATCTGATGAATCCATAATTAGTTGGTTAGTCTGTCTTTGGGATGCTGCAGGTGAGGCTACAATCCTGGATGGCACTGAAGCACGGCATTTGGGATCCCCATCACATGATCCCGTCATTGACCAAGGAATGATGAGGGGGATTAACCCTCACAGCCTCTGGGCAGGGGTCCTGGAAAGTATAGCACAAAGATACCTGTGTGCAGATGATCTTTATATGCAGCAAACCCAGTGGAAGACCATAGAACAAGGGATCCAACGCCTGCGAGAAATGGCAGTGGCTGAGATTATCTTCTCAGATGACATAACCACTAGGAATCCAGACTTGGTACCATGTACATCTGTCATGTGGCGAAAACTTATCCGACTTGGGCCACATGAATATGCTTCTGCTTTAGCCATAATAAAGCAAGATGACAGAGATGAGACCGTGCTTGATATGGCAAAAAAGCTCCAAGCATATGCAGATGCTGTACATGGCCCAACACATGCCAGAATCACAGCGGTGGAAACACATCTGCAAAAATTAGAGGACAAGATAGAGGAGAATCATCAGAAATTCAGGGAGGAGATTAAAGAGGACCTTCTCCAAATCTCAGCAGTACAAATCAGAGGTTCTGGTACCCAACGCAGATGCTCCCCAGATGGAGAGAGAAGGTACAACCCACGGGCTGAGCTGTGGTTCTTCCTGCGTGACTGAGGAGAGAACATGAGGAGATGAGATGGAAAATCTACTGCTGCTCAGGCACAACGGGTGCGTGAATTGAAAGAAAACAAAGCTCAGAGAGGAAGTTCCACCAAAAGAAAAGCAGCTCCAGTTGCCCATAGGCGAACTGCCAGGTATGATGATGATGATATCATGTCTGACCCTCTTGAAGGAACCTCCAAGACATATGCCCAAGGGAAAAAAGATAACCAAGCTTAGAGGGACCCTGTCTCTAGCTAGGTAGAGGTTAGGGAAAACCGTGTATTTTGGACGGTGTGGGTTCGTTGGCCTGGCACATCTGAACCTCGAAAATATAAAGCTTTGGTGGACACTGATGCACAGTGCACATTGATCCCATCGAGACATGTAGGGACAGAATCTGTTTCCATTGCTGGTGTGACCGGGGGCTCATAAGATTTTACTTTGGTAGAAGCTGATGTGAGCCTGACAGGGAATGAGTGGAAGAAACATTCTATTGTGACTGACCCAGAAGCCCCATGCATTTTGGGGACTCCGGTGGGCATTTGGAATAGCAGCTGTAGTGACTGAGGGCATCCAGCAATTGAACACCTTGCCTGGATTGTCCGAGAACCCATCTACTGAAGGACTTCTGAGGGGAGAAGAGCAGCAAGTACCAATTGCCACTTGGGTAGTGCACCGCCGACAGTATAGAACAACAAAGATGCTGTGGTTCCCATCCATAAGATGATCCAAGAACTGGAGAGCCAAGGGGTGGTCAGCAAAACCCACTCACCCTTCAACAGCCCAATTTGGCCTGTGTGTAAATCTGAAGGAGAATGGAGATTGACTGTGGACTATCGTAGCTTGAACGAAGTGACTCCACCACTGAGTGCTGCTGTGCCGGACATATTGGAGCTCCAGTACGAGCTGGAGTCCAAGGCAGTGAAGTGGAATGCCACTATTGACATTGCCAATGCATTTTTCTCCATTCCTTTAGCAGTAGAATGCAGGCCTCAGTTTGCCTTCACGTGGAGGGGTGTGCAGTACACCTGGAACCGACTTCCCCAGGGGTGGAAACACAGTCCCACCATCTGCCATGGACTGATCCAGGCTGTACTGGAAAAGGGTGAGGCTCCAGAACATCTACAGTACATTGATGACATCATTGTATGGGGGAACACAGCTGCTGAATTGTTCGGGAAAGGAGAGAAAATCATCCAAATCCTCCTGGAAGCTGGTTTTGCCATTAAGAAGAGCAAAGTTAAAGGACCAGCTCGTGAGATTCAGTTTCTAGGAGTGAAGTGGCAAGATGGACGGCATCAGATTCCCACTGATGTCATCAACAAGATCACTGCGACTTCTTCACCAACCAATAAGAAGGAGACACAAGCTTTCTTAGGCGCCATAGGTTTTTGGAGAATGCACATTCCAGAGTACAGTCATATCGTGAACCCTCTTTACTTGGTCACCCGCAAGAAGAATGATTTCCAGTGGGGCCCTGAGCAGCAACAAGCTTTTGCCCAGATTAAGCAGGAGATTGCTCACGCAATCACGCAAGTAGCCCTTGGCCCAGTCAGGACAGGACCAGAGGTGAGGAATGTGCTTTACTCTGCAGCCGGGAGCCATGGTCTGTCCTGGAGCCTTTGGCAGAAGGTGCCTGAGGAGACTCGGGGTCGACCACTTTGATTTTGGAGTCGAAGCTACAGAGGGTCAGAAGCCAACTACACTCCCACGGAGAAGGAAATCTTGGCTGCCTATGAAGGAGTCCAAGCTGCCTCAGAGGTGATTGGGACAGAGGCACAACTCCTCCTGGCACCCCGACTACTGGTGCTGGGGTGGATGTTCAAAGGTAAGGTTCCTTCCACCCACCATGCCACCAGTGCTACATGGAGCAAGTGAATTGCTCTTATCACGCAGCATGCCCGTACTGGTAAACTGAATCAGCCTGGGATTTTAGAGGTAATTACAAACTGGCCTGAAGGTGAAACTTTTAGTGTCACAGATGAAGAACAAGAACCAGTGCCACGTGCTGAAGAAGCTCCACCATACAGCCAGCTACCAGCAGAAGAAAAACACTACGCTCTTTTCACAGATGGTTCCTGTCGCATCGTAGGGATGAACCGGAAGTGAAAAGCAGCCGTGGGGAGCCCCACACGACAGGTAGCAGAGGCTACTGAAGGAGAAGGGTGATCAAGACAACTTGCGGAACTCAAAGTTGTTCAACTGGCCCTGGACATTGCAGAGGGAGGTGGCCAAAGCTCTACCTCTACACCGATTCATGGATGGTAGCCAATGCTCTGTGGGGATGGCTGGAGAGGTGGAAAGAGGCCAACTGGCAGCACAGGGGAAAACCAGTCTGGGCTGCTGAAGAGTAGAAAGACATTGCTACCAGGGTAGAGAGGTTGCCTGTGAGAGTCTGCCACGTAGATGCTCATGTACCCAAGAGTAGAGCTAGTGAGGAGCACCAAAACAATAAGCAAGTAGATCATGCTGCAAAGATAGAGGTGTAAAAAACAGACTTAGATTGGGAACACAAGGGAGAGTTGTTCCTAGCCCTATGTGCCCATGATGCCTCAGGCCATCAGGGTAGGGATGCCACCTATAAGTGGGCACGAGACCGAGGGGTGGATCTAACCATGGACAGCATTTCACAGGTTATCCACGACTGTGAGACGTGTGCTGCCATCAAACAGGCCAAGAGGCTGAAGCCCCTCTGGTACGGTGGGCGGTGGTCCAAGTACAAGTATGGGGAGGCCTGGCAGATTGATTACATCACACTGCCCCAAACCCGCCAAGGCAAGCACTACATGCTGACCATGGTGGAAGCCACCACTGGATGGTTGGAGACCTACCCTGTGCCTCATGCTACTGCCCGGAACACCATCCTGGGCCTGGAAAAGCAGGTCCTGTGGAGGCATGGTAACCCTGAGAGGATTGAGTCAGACAATGGGACTCATTTCAAAAACAGCCTTATCAACACCTGGGCTAGAGAACATGGCATTGAGTGGGTGTACCATATCCCCTACCATGCACCAGCTGCAGGCAAAGTGGAGAGGTACAATGGACTGTTAAAAACCCAGTTGAAAGCCTTTGGTGGGAGATCTTTTAAACATTTGGAGCAGCATTTAGCAAAGGCCACCCAGCTAGTTAACACTCGGGGTTCCACCAACCGAGCAGGTCCTGCCCAGTCTGAGTCCCTGAATATAATAGATGGAGATAAAGTCCCAGTGGTACATGTCAGAGGTTTGTTAGGAAAGACTGTGTGGATCAATTCTGCCTCGAGTGCAGACAAGCCCATTCGTGGGATTGTCTTTGCTCAGGGACCGGGTTGTACATGGTGGATTATGCAGAGAGATGGAACAACACAATGTGTACCTCAGGGAGATCTGATTGTGGGATGACGATATGGAGATAAGGGGTGGAATGCCCGGGGTGACGTTTTGAGGTTTGTATCCCAAATCATCTGTTCTGTTTGGGCTGGAGGTGTTCTTCAAGACTGGCTCAGGGAAGTTTTGTTTTGGTTTTATTGTCAGTGTGCGGATAATAGTTGGAGGGACACAGACACAGTGTGCTGCTTTTCGCTGCTGCTTTTGCTGCTGCTTTTGCTGCTGCTTTGCTGCTTTGCTTGCTTGCTCTTGCTTCTGCTTAGCTCTTTAGTTAGTTTAGCTAGACAGTCCAAGATTCCTCCGGACTGCTTTCCTTTCCCTCTCTCCTTTCGTGGAATCATTCAAGCTTGCTCTGGACTGGGACCTGGGAAACACCGGGAGTCTGCACTCTGTGGCCTGTAGCAGTCTGCCCAGTGCCAGAGAGACCAACAACAGAGCGGCCACTCCCCAGAGAGAGACTGTCTGAATTTGTTATCTTGTCAGAACGGTGATTGTTCATCTTGTGTGTTGTGGGGTGCTCTGTCTGTTAAATAAACAGGTTCTTTCCACTTCTCTCCAAGGAATCCTTCCCGAACCGGTGGGGGTGGGGAGGGACCGTGGGGGTTTGCTCTCTGAAGGGGCTCCTTTGGGAGTTTCTCCCCAAATTTGCCCTAAACCAGGACACCATGAAGGAGTCCAAGCTGCCTCAGAGGTGATTGGTACAGAAGCACAACTCCTCCTGGCTTTGCAGAGACCTGGAACATTTGGATGGATGGGCAGAGTCTAGCAAGATGCAGTTGAATAAGTCCAAGTGCCGAATCCTGCACTTTGGCCATAACAGCCCCCTGAAACATTATAGTCTGGGGTCAGTGTGGCTGGACAGTGCACAGGCAGAAAGGGACCTGGGGGTTCTGGTTGACAGCCAACTGAACATGAGCCAGCTCTGTGCCCTGGTGGCCAAGAAGGCCAAGGGCATCCTGGCCTGGATCAGAAACAGTGTGACCAGCAGGAGCAGGGAGGCCATTCTTCCCCTGTACCTGGCACTGGTGAGGCCACACCTTGAGTGCTGTGTCCAGGTCTGGGCCCTTCAGTTTAGGAAGGACATTGACATGCCTGAGCACATCCAGAGGAGGGCAATGAGGATGGAAAGGTGTGGAAGAATGGTTAGAGAATAAGGGACATGTAGATCTGCATCAGTTTGCAGGTGCAGAGTTAGCAAAGTTTAAGACTCAGCTTAGCTGACAAGGACACTGTGCCTTGTAAGAAAGCTTCATAACAACAACAGTGTTTTGTGGCTGATAAAGAGGGAAAGGAATGTTAACACTGATCCACAAGTGTGAGAAACCAGAAGGAGTTGACATTTTTGTGATAACCAATCATGAGCTCACTTTTTGCAATATGCATTAGGTTCATTATGAATTGTATAAAAGATGTGACTAACGAAATAAAGTCGAGACTTACTGATCTCTCATATTGAGAGCGGTCTGTTCTCCCGCTGACCCCAACAAATGGCGCTCGATCAGCAGGGATCTGAGAGGACCTGCAAGACTTAGTGGCCATGAAGCCACAGGAGAGAGAAGCCATGGGGGTCCGTGCAGGTGTTTGGGTCTTAGAGCGGCATAGACGATGGTGATAAGCAGATGATAGAATCTGCCGCACCCCAGGCGACCTCAGTGGAGAGTCCTGGCCGATATGTGCTGCTGAAACCTCGCAAATCTGCAACAGCACTGATGGTATCAATGAAGAGGCAAGCAGCACATGATTTATTTACTTGCTTCCTAGAGAAGCGTTAGATTAAGGGAATAAATCTTCATAAGGAGCTCCCTAGTCTTCTTGTGTATGGGGCTTTTGCATTAAATAACGAACTGAAACACAAGAAGAAAAGTCTCGTGCTCTTTCTTTCAAGATCTCTGGCTTGAGAAAGCAAAACTTTACATTCACGAGTGAAAAAAGAAAAACAGCCAGAGGAAAAGGCTCTGAAAAAAAAAAATAGGAAAGGACTTTGAAACTCTGCATAAGAAAAGTGCTGTAAACTCGACCGACAGAAGAGGAAACGGAAGGCGCCTCGGGAACTCCTCCACTTGGACCTGCAGGACGGGACCAGGAAAGCTACCGGAGAGATTTTGCAAACACGTATGTGGGTGAGACGGTTCAGACATAAGATCACACAAAAGACTTGTTCTCACAGAACAGCTGGGCATTTTCACAGCAGGCACACAAGATAAAGTGGCCTTGAAGCTGCTGTCTTCCAGCAGACAGCAGAATTCCCACCAGAGCAGGTGAGAGGGGAATGATCACTCCTGAAAAGTTAGGAGAGACAAAAAACCTTAGCCTGGGGGGTGCAGGGGATAGGTTGCCTTTGCCCACCCCGGGCGGGGAGCACCGCACAGCGGCTGCCGGGGGGAGACCGCGGGGAGCCGGCGCGGAGACGCGCGGCGGGGACCGGGGAAAGCGAGAAAGTGCTTATCTCAGGTGCAAACATTGGCAGAGCCATCCCAAAGCAGGATGCGGGGGCGGGCTGTTGCCAGAGCAGAAGTGTTTTTTTAGTTTATTTTTTTTTTACGTCTCCAAGGAGACGAGGACGGGGAGTGTCCAGGACTGAGAGCACCAAGGAATGGCGGTTGTCATGGAAACCACAGCGTTGCTCAGCAGCGCCACCGGTGGTGGAACAGAAACATTGCAGCATTTTGGTAATTTCATTTCAGGTAATAACCTGGAGAAGAGAGTGTGTTTGTATCTAAACAGGTGCAGAACGGAAAATGAATTTGAGCAAAAGGCATGGGACGTTCTGAGTCCAAAAACAAACAAGAGACAACCCCAAGAGAATAGAGACAAGACCATGCAGATGTGAACCATACTTCTGCTGACATCACGGACTTTAGTCATCTTTTATATGAAGGACTGTAGACTGAATTTTATATAAAAATGTGATACAGGTTGTTTTGTAAATCACAGAAATTTTTGATTCAATGAAAATGAAAAATTAATTATGAAGTTTATTTCTCTTAAGGCAAGACATGATGAGAACAAAGAGGCAAAAAGTCATTCCTGATCACAACATCCAAACAAGTTCCATTGCAGTTGCCAAAAGAGTTGTTGCTCATTTCTGAGGACAAATTTAGCTGGTCACTTCCTCAGATACTAAGAGTGATCCAATGCAATATTGAAAATGAAAACATAAAAACAAAAGATCTGTTGATTGGCATAATCGAAATTGGAGTGATAATTTTATCGCATAGAAAAATAAAAAATCCAAAATTGTTCTTCTATCAAATACAATGACAGAAGCAGTGTTGGAACAATTGGATGATGTGTTCAATGAATTGAGTTTTTTCATACACATGGAAAAAGTTTTTGAAATTAAGTTTGTATGTATTAATAAATATTGTAATTCCTTTAATGTTTTATGTCTGCTGTGAAGTGGCACATTATAGTTAGTTTAAAATAGAGTTTAACCTTCTAATATAGATAATAGTTATTAGAGTGAAATTTAATTTAGAAAAAAAGCATAAGATGGTTGAGCATTATCCTTTTATTAATAATAGAGAGTCAAATAATTTTAGGATGTATAACACGCGAAATTAACAATGCTATGATGGTTACCCAAAAAGAAAACAGGGGAATTGTGGAAGAATGGTTAGAGAATAAGGGACATGTAGATCTGCATCAGTTTGCAGGTGCAGAGTTAGCAAAGTTTAAGACTCAGCTTAGCTGACAAGGACACTGTGCCTTGTAAGAAAGCATTATAACAACAACAACAGTGTTTTGTGGCTGATAAAGAGAGAAAGGAATGTTAACATTGATCCACAAGTGTGAGAAACCAGAAGGAGTTGACATTTTTGTGGTAACCAATCATGAGTTCACTTTTTGCAATATGCATTAGGTTCATTATTAAGTGTATAAAAGACGTGACTAACGAAATAAAGTCGAGACTTACTGATCTCTCATATTGAGAGCTGTCTGTCTCCCGCTGACCCCAACAGAGAGGGGCTTGGAACACAAGCCGTATGGAGAAAGACTGAGGGAGCTGGGGGTGTTCAGCCTGGAGAGAAGGAGACTCAGAGGTGACCTTATCACTCTACAACTTCCTGAAGGGTGGCTGTGGTCAGCTGGGGGTTGGTCTCTTTCTCCAAGCAACAATGGACAGAACAAGAGGACACAGTCTCAAGCCGCATCAAGGAAAATATAGGTTGGATATTAGGATAAAGTTTTTTACAGAAAAAGTGATCTAGTGCTGGAATGGCCTGCCTGGGGAGGTAGTGGAGTCACCATCCCTGGACGTGTTTATAAAAAGACTGGATGTGGCACTCGGTGGCATGGTCTAGTTGAGGTGTTAGGGCATGGGTTGGACTCGATAATCTTGAAGGTCTCTTCCAGCCTAGAAATTCTGTGATTCTGTGAAACACACCAGGCTTCTGGGCCTTTCCCGCTGATTACTTGAGGAAGAGGGTATGCTTGTGTTTCATTACCATCTGGTCCCAGATGGTTCCCAGGACAAAACATCAAGCCATACTTAGGCCCTGCAAACACTGCCTCCACAAAAAATAACCAAAATGTTCTGGAGTCTGACACATCAGGTCCTGATAACCAGAGAAATTCAGCCTGGAGACGAAAGAAGTGCCGACCGCCAAGAAGAATCCATCATCCCATCAGCAGAGCTCAGAAAAAACGCAGCTCCAAGGAAGGGCTCTACATGACAAGATGCTGATCACAGGCTAGACATACGTCTAACCAACGCTGAGATAAATAACAAGTTGTTCCCCAGTTATCCCCAAACTCTATTTATCTATATGCCACCCCTCCTATCCTTCCCAGCATTCACTTACCCACCCCTCTACCACCCCCAAACAGTTTAAAATAGAGAAAGGGGAATGGAAAGGGAGGAGAGAAGTAAGGTGAGGACAACCCCTTCACTGTAAAGCTAACAAATTTTCATTTTTATTCCCTATTAGAAGCCCCATCCCTGCCCAAAGATGAAATCCATCTACCTTGATGCTATCATTGCTGCCTGGATGCTCACCAGCATACCAGGTGGTGTGCTCACACGTGTCCAGTTGTGTTGTCCCACAGCCCAGCCAGAATATTTGGGTAACCCTAGCTAAGATATTAAAACAAGATAGTCTGTGCCTATCCATGGGCAACTTAGATAACCCATTGTCATCCTGCTTAGAAGGAATACCTCCTGCTGCAGATGAGGGTCCCCTCAGAAAATCAATCCTTCTACATACCACAGGTAAAAGACCCAACCCAGTAGACACTTGGGACGAGTGCACAAAAATTCTACCACATTCAACAGAGAAACACCAAGAATTAGACTTGCTAGGGTCTTCCAAAGCCACCTACTTTTCCAATCTTGAAGGAATCTCCAAGACTTATGCCCAAAGGAAAAAGGATAAGCAGGCTTAGATGCCCTCTCTCTAGCTAGGTAGAGGTTAGGGAAAACCGTGTTTTTTGGACTGTGAGGGTTTGTTGGCCTGGCACATCTGAACCTCGGAAATATAAAGCTTTGGTGGATACTGGTGCACAGTGCACGTTGATCCCATCGAGACATGTAGGGACAGAATCTGTTTCCATTGCTGGTGTGACCGGGGGCTCACAAGATTTTACTTTGGTAGAAGCTGATGTGAGCCTGACAGGGAATGAGTGGAAGAAACATTCTATTGTGACTGACCCAGAATCCCCATGCATTTTGGGCATAGACTACCTTGGAAGTGGGTATTTCAAAGACCCAAGAGGACTCTGCTGGGCATTTGGAATAGCAGCTGTAGTGACTGAGGGTATCCAGCAATTGAACACCTTGCCTGGACTGTCTGAGAATCCATCTACTGTAGGACTTCTGAGGGGAGAAGAGCAACAGGTACCTGTTGCCTCAGCTTTGCATGTTTTCTTTCTAGCCTTCTGATGTTTTGAATTTCTGGAGTCAGTTCCCACACACATCTCTGTAAACAACAATTTTTTACATTCTTTTCTAAAAAGGAAGTGAGAATTGATGGACTTTTGTATTGACCAGTGTGATTAGAAAGGTGGCAACCTTCTTTTCCAATGACTGTTCACTTTCTGCAATGCTGTATAAGCTGGAGTGTCATAATAAAGTTCCCTTCTTCCTCTCTCCTCTTTGAGAAGAGCTGTCTGCATGTGATTTATCTCGTGTCGTATCTCGACACGGGGGTTCAAGACAGCGTCTTCACAGATATCAGACAAGGTCCTATTGAACATTTCACTTCATTTACTAATCGTCTCACGCAGCTGGTGAACAGACAAGTAGCTGAAGAAGCAGTGAAGCCCTATCTGCTTCTAAGCTTTGCGTTTGCCAATGCTAATGCAGAGTGCAAACGAGTCATCAATGCAATGCCAGTTCAGCCCTCTCTGGAAGAGATGGTGGAGGCATGCAGCAAGGTGGGGACACCTCAACATGTGGCATCCATCATCACTGAAGGGATGGAAAAAATCATTAAAGAAGAGAATGAAAACATCAATAAGGTTCTTGCAATACTTCAAAAGAACAACAACATGGAAGGACAATGCTACAAATGTGGTGCCCACGGACACCTCAAGAGAGACTGTCCAAAAGCAGCGAAAGCTGGAAAACAGACCAAGACTGAACAACAGACAGGACTTTGTTCAAGCTGAAAAAGAAGAAAGCACCATACAAATGACTGTTATTCTCAAACAGATATAGATGGAAAAATTCTACCTCATCTGGGAAACTCAAAAAAAAGTGTGCAACACCAGCGCACGACGACACAAGTGATGATGATGACTCAAGACCAAACCCAGCAGACAGAACAAACATTGGGGAGCGTCAATCAGATTCACTCAGCAAAGCAATCTGCAGAATTCTCAGTTACCCAGAGTTGTTGCCACCAGGAGAACAATGTACCCTGGCAGCTTCCAAAATGACATGCTTCTTGGATGAAAATCAGGCAGTGATACACACAGGTATCACTGGAGCATCACCAAAGAGACAAGACATTTTAATCATAGGCAAAGATAGAAGCAGTGTTCTTGGACTCATCGTTTATCCTTCAATCATCTCAGCAAATCACCATTAGGAACTGACAGTTTTAGCCAAACCTCTTTGACCACCATTGATTGTTCCAGAGAAGACTCCAATAGCTAAAGCTATTGCTCTGCCACATCATGCAGCAGAACAAATCATGCCAGTGTTTGATCAACAAGATCTTTCCTCTGGTGTTCATGTGGAAATTCATGCTTCCTGGGTGAAACATATAGGTCGAGATCGACCTGTCATCACCGGTCAATTGACTTGTGGTGAAAAATCAATTACCATCAAGGGGATGCTTGATATGGGAGCCAATGTCACAGTCATATTGTACATCTTTTGGCCCCGGGAATGGAATATAATCACACCTTTGTGTCGGAGTCCAGAGCACTCCTCTGACTGTCCTGAGTGATTCCAGACCTGGCCAGGGGGCTGGGAAGCCTTGGCAAGGAGTCAAAAACTCCTGTGCCTTTGATTTTAGCACCTGGGAGAAATTACCACCTCTGTGTGAAGAATTACAAACCACGAGAGTTTAATTAGGGTGATAATTAGCTATGCACTGGGTGAAAAGTAGATTTATATAGTTTCTAGACTGATAAGTAAAAAACACAAAATGGAGTCTCCACGTGGCTTTGGGGTTTCTTCTTTCTTCTTCTCCTTCACCATTTTCCCCTGTGTTGTGGGCATCTTTGGTTGGCTCAGAGTGGAGCCTGACCTTCTAACACGGGAGACAGGTATTGGGAATCTTTTGTAAACATAGCACACATAACTTTCAGTATAGAGATGCTCGTCACCTTCGGGGCTGGGTCATTCCCCGTGAGCTGACCTACTGAACAGATCTCTGTGGGTCAGAGAAGAAATTGTACTGATAAGAGAAAAATAAACAGCCTTGGAAAAGCAGAGGAGACGGCTCTCAATCTTTCTTTTGATCTCGGTGCTGGACAAAAAGACTTTTACACTCTTGGGAAGAACAACACCACATGAAAACCCAAGACCAAAAGATAGAAATCAGTTCAGAAATTAAGAATCTGCCGTATTTTCAATAGCTTTTAGGAGAGATCAACTGGATGAGACCAATTCTGGGAGTCACAATCGATGATCTTGCATTTTTGTTTAATCTCTTGAGAGATTAACATCAAATTAACAACAACATCAAATCTCCCAGAACTCTCACAACAGAAGCACGGAAGACCCTTAAGAGAATTGCTGAAATCATTCAACAAAGACAGGCACACTGTTTTGTGACCTCACTGCCCTTCTATTTAGCAGTGTTGGGGGAAACAATTCAGCTATATGGCTTGATTTTTCAATGGGATTCATCTCAAAGAGACCCTCTCTTGATCATAGAGTGGATTTTTCTATCTTACAGATCTCCAAAAACAATCCTTACGGACCTGGAGATGACTGCACAAATTGTAATTAAGGCAAGAACATGGTTACTGACAATGTCAGGCAGGGATTTTTCAACATTGAAAAAACAGTATTTTGATTGGGCAATGCAAAAGTCAAAAGATTTACAGATAGCGTTATTAGATTATCCTGGTGCTTGCACAATTCATTTTCCAACACATAAATTGCTGAAAGCAAAAATAAGTTTCAGAGAGAAGCCAAAATTGAGTGAGAGACCATTGGATATGATAACAGTATTTACCAATGGTTCAGGAAAAACTCACAAATCAGTGATCACATGGCAAGATTCAATCACAGGAGAATGGAAATCAGACATAAAAATAGTGCAAGGTTCACCACAAACAGTGGCATTGGCAGAACTAACCAGAGCCTTTGAATTGTTTCAACAACCTTTCAATTTGATCACAGATTCAGCATACGCTGTGAATGTGATCAAAAGATTGGAAGGATCACTTTTGAAAGAAACAGATAATGAGATTTTGTATTCATACTTATTATGTATGAGAACTCTGTTGAAGAACAGGAAACATAAGTACTTTGTTACATTAGAGCGCATTCCTCTCTTCCAGGATTTTTAGCGGAAGGGAATGCCCATGCAGACTGACTGACCATGTCTCTTTCACAGGTATTGCCAGATATTTTTGAGCAAGTGAAACTGAGTCATGCATTTTTTTCATCAGAATGCACAAGTACTGATGGAACCCTTTTGCATTTCCAAGAGTCAAGCGAGGGAAATCATTAGTGCTTGTCCAGACTGTCAGTTTGTGCAACCACCTGCATCTACAGGAGCTGTCAATCCAAGAGGATTGCAAAGCCTTCAGTTGCAGCAAACTGATGTCACGAAATGCCCATCTTTTGGAAAACTTAAAAATATCCATGTCTCAGTTGACACGTTTTCAGGAGCAATTTTTGCATCGTTGCACACTGGAGAAACTGCACAACATGCTTGTCGACATTTTTTACAAGCATTTGCATCATTAGGCGTGCCACAAGAAATAAAAACAGACAATGGTCCAACTTATATAGGGAAAGTGCTTGACCGCTTTTTGAAAAGTGGGGTGTCAAACTTACTACTGGCATTCCTCACTCTTCCAATCCAGGTCAAGCAATCATTGAAAGAACACATCACACACTGAAATCCCTTTTGGATAAACAGAAGAGGCGGAAGACAGAGGCAACATCTCACACACGGCTGAACAAAGCTCTGAACGTGTTGAATTTTCTAAACGGCTCTTTTTTAGAGTTCACTTCACCGATCATAAGACACTTTTCAAATAGCACACAAACAAAATTAAGGGACAGTCCTTAATTTTGATCCAAGACCTGGAAACAGGACAAATTGAAGGTCCTTTCAAATTAATAACTTGGGGCAAGGGTTATGTTTGTGTTTCCACAGGGCGAGGACTGAAGTGAGTTTCGGCAAGACACGTAAAAGCTTACTGGACCCAGACACAGACAAGCACTGACCCTGAAAGCAAAGAAGAGAGCACACAGACGTGAACAAATACTGAAGATTGCGGGCATCTCTTCAGTCAAGAACTGAGAGATTCTTTTGGACCTGGGTGTTGTTGCTTTGCAGAAATTCCCACAGAGAGTGAAGCCATGAGGTTGGAACTCAATCAGATGTTGTCCTAGTGCCTCATTCTCTCATCAATTGCCTTAGGCAATGAGGGAGATTTGCCTGGGATTCAGCCAAAAGAAAATGTTTGGGAAACTTTAGCCAATACAGCAGGCTTGGACACCATCTGCTTGACACACTCAAGGCCGAAAAAAACGTTCTCAGTGTGCTTGGTAGGCTTGCTAATTAATGAATGGCCAATTCCAAAGGACATCCCTCCAAAGGTTTCACAGGTCATTTTGAATCCTGTGGATGGATGTGCATGTGATGGGCCATGAACAGGATTGCCAAAGAGGTGTTTTTGGTTCAAAACAAAAGGGGGAGGTGTCAGAGCCCAGGACATTTCCTCTGGATGGAAAAGAGTGATAGTTAATTTGTCACAGGGTGAAAAGTTGAATTTCTGGGGTTTTAGAATGGGGGTTCAGGGAGCAAGATGGAGGAATCTGGGGTGTCCAGTCCTTCTTCTTGTCCTTCATCTTCTGCTGTGATGGTGGAACTTCCTGGTTGGTTTAGAGTAGAGACAGACTGTCTAACATACGTGATAGGTATTGGAAAGTTATCATAAATAATGTACATGTTTTAGTATAAAAGTAAACACCACCCTGAGGGAGGTGGATTGTGCCATGAACTGGCCTGCTGAGAGGATCTCTGCGAGTCAGGGAGAGAATGCAATAGATAAGGAAAAATAAATATCCTTGGAAAACAGAAGAGACGACTCTCGACTTTTTCTTCAATCATGGAGTTGGGAGAGAAGGATTTTCTAAATCTTGGGAATCATCAAAACCATCAAAAAACCCAAGTGAGGAGGATCTGTCAGATCCCCTTGAAAGAACCTCTAGTATGTATGCCCAGGAAGGAAATAATAACCAGGGACAGAGGGGCCATGCCTCTAGCCAGGACGAGGCACAGGAAAATCAGGTCTTTTGGACAGTGTGGATCAGATGGCTTGGCACATCAAAGCCACAAAAATACAAAGCGTTGGTTGGTACTGGTGAGCAGTGTACCCTAATGCCATTGGGACATGTAGGGGCAGAACCTGTTTCTGTTGCCGGGGTGACAGGGGGATCACAGGAATTGACTCTGATGGAAGCTGAGGTGAGCCTGACCAGGAAAGAGTGGCAGAAACACCCAATTGTGACTGGCCAAGAGGCCCCGTGTATCCTGGGCATAGACTTCCTTCAGAACTGCTATTACAAAGACCCAAAGGGACTCAGGTGGGCTTTTGGAATAGCTGCTGTGGAGACAGAGGGCATTAAACAATTCATCTCCTTGCCTGGTCTGTCAGAGAACCCATCTGCAGTAGGACTCCTGAAGGTGGAAGAGCAACAGGTGCCAATTGCCACCTCAACAGTGCACCGCTGGCAGTACCGGACGAATCGAGATGCTGTGATCCCCATCCACAAAATGATCCGTGAGCTGGAGAGCCAAGGGGTGGTCAGCAAAGCACACTCACCCTTCAACAACCCAATCTGGCCTGGGCACAAGTCTGACAGAGAATGGAGATTAACTGTGGGCTATCATGGCATGAATGAAGTGACTCCACCACTGAGTGCTGCTGTGCCGGACATGCTGGAACTCCAGTACGAGCTGGAGTCCAAGGCAGTGAAGTGGAATGCCACTATTGACATTAACAATGCGTTCTTCTCCATTCCTTTGGCAGCAGAATGCAGGCCTCAGTTTGCCTTCACGTGGAGGGGAGTGCAGTACACCTGGAACCGACTGCCCCAGGGGTGGAAACACAGTCCCACCATCTGCCATGGACTGATTCAGGCTGTATTGGTGATTCAGGCTGAAGCTGAGTTAGAAAATATGCCTTAATTCATCCATGTTTCATTGTAGAGGGCAGTCAGGCTGGTCAAATATGACTTTTCTTCAGTGAATCCATGCTGACTACTCCTAATCACCTTCTTGTCTTCCATGTGGCTACAGATGGACTCCATCACCTATCCAGGAATTGAAGTGAGGCTGGCTGATCACTAGTTCCCTACAACAGCCTACTACATATTCCCCCTTTAATATGTGCCTTGTAAGGCCCAAATAAAAGGACTTTACAGTGGATCATGTACTCTGGGCTAGACACATGGGAGGAATACAGACCAGATATTCTCAAGAGGCCAAAACAAAACAAAAAATTACTAGCAAACTTTAGAAAAATCAGAGAACTTTGGAAAAAGGTTTATTACAACATCCAATTTTTCCCTAGTTCTGTTTGTTGTTAATGCTGTAGTTATTACTGTTATTTTGTTTATCTTGCTAGATAAACAGTTAGGAATGGGTTCCTGAGTTTGCTAAATTGGTTGTAAAGAGTTCCTAAGTTTATTAAATTAGTTGTTGGTTGATGCTGTTCTCGTGTTAATTGTTAAATTAGTAGTTAGTTGATGCTGTTCCTAAGTCTGTAAGTCAAATCTCGTGTTATTTGTTAACAGAATAAATTACTTTGCACCCCCCCCAACTGTACTTTCCCTATCCCACCGGGAAATGCCACCGGCGCAAGAGCCCATTTGACACCAAATGCCTCTAAAACAACGAGCCTACATGACATCGAAAAACCAACATCATACTGCACCTGAGAAAAGGCTGAGCAATCCCCCACGGCATTTTTTGATTAGGAATGTGGTCACCATAACCTTAATGGGAGTTGACAAGAGTGACACCCCTGGACTGCGAGCAAGCCATTGTTTTCCTAAGACTCTTGTGAGGATAGAAGCCCCAGCTCTGCCCTGTGGCAAAGCTGCTACATTCCTTCTCCCTCGCATTGTCTATGGGAGCATCAGCAGAGGTGTGTGTGCAACCCCTCGGGCTCCCACCCCAAAGAGCTGATTTCAATAAAGGCCATTTGAAAGGAGCTGGTCTCCTGGTCCTTTTTTACGCATGGGAGGAATACAGACCAGATATTCTCAAGAGGTCAAAACAAAACAAAAAATTACTAGCAAACTTTAGAAAAATCAGGGAACGTTGGAAAAAGGTTTATTACAACATCCAATCCACGTAAAGCACTTCCCATAACATTAATTTGGCCTATTTAACTAAGCAAACTTTAAATATTTTATATTAGGCAAAATGCTTTAAAAAGAGAGAATTAAAAGAAGAATAAAGAGAGGAAGACAGAAAATATATGGAAAAGCACATATTTAGCTACTAGCTCCTGGGTTCTAGCAGTGTTCAGTTAGAAACTCCAAGAGGAAGATAGTGTCCAGATAAATGTGCTGGCCTCTTGCTCAGCCTTAAATATCCTTTGGCCTTCAGGGGCCTTCCCCCCAAGAGGGTCTTCTGGTCATTTTGCCACTCAGGAGCTTGGTTAGGGCAGAGTGGGGCAGTGCCCGTGGTGTGCCAATGATTGGCAGCTTTGCCAGGCTAGGATACAGGCTCTAGGGCTGGTAGGATGTGGGTCAGTTCACTGCCTCACCACAGCAAGGCCCAACCTGCCTCCTCCCACACACACATTGTCCTGGTTTAGGGCAAATTTGGGAGAAACTCCCCAAAGGGGCCCCTTCAGAGTGCAAACCCACAGGGCCCCTTACCCAAACCAGTTCAGGAAGGATTCCTGGGAGAGAAGTGGAAAGAACCTGTTTATTTAACAGGTTTATTGTTTTTTCCCAGTAGTTGCTAGGAAGCGGATTGCTGAGTGCTTGTGGGTACTTAAGGGTGCTTGGGAAAGACAAAGGAAGCAGATAAGTCAGGCACAGTGAGGCACACGGACTTCACTTCCTCTGGGGAATTTTTGCTCTCAGAGGGAATTGCCAGGGCTGCTTGGTTCTTGACTGCGGGGAGATCTCACCATCCCTCACCTGGAGCTCAGCTCAGAGTCACCCACCACTGTCTCTTCGCGTGTCCCCTGGGATTTGGGAACCTGTTCTCTCCCTGTATTGTTGAGAGCTCATGCCCCATTGCCCTGCACCCGCTGCTTTCTTCAGTTTTGCTCGGATTTTTCCCCAAGCTGTGTTCTGCACCCTGTGCCCAGCCAGGACATTTTCTATAGCTCCAGCTCTGCAACCACTGAGCCTCGGATACATCTCATCCCCTGGGACTCCTGCTCGCTCTGGTAGCTTGTGATGGTACTGAGGGGGGGAAGGTGCCAGTGGCAGAGGAAACTGGGACTGTTTTTCCCTAGTTCTGTTTGTTCTTAATGCTGTAGTTATTGCTGTTATTTTGTTTATCTTGTTAGACACACTAGTAAAGAATTATTCCTATATAGGCTACTATTCCTGCCCTCACATCTTTGCCTGAGGCCCCTTTAATTTCAGAATTATAACAGTTTGGGGGGAGGAGGTTTGGCGTTCACCAGTCCAAAGGAGGCTTCTGGTTTTGTCCTCCTAGCAGACAAAATTGTCTGCTACTACAAAGAATGCAAGAACTAGATAAAGAAACACCTGGACTCTGACCAATTACATTTCCTGGGACCCTTGTGCTAGGTGGGTGAAAGAGACCAAGTAACCAATCAAATAATGTGTAAACATGTGAACAGTAATCTTAGAAATATATAATTAGGGTATAATGAAAACAATAAATGGCTTCTGTGTAATCTTACTGGTTTGGTGTTCAGAGAGAAGTTCCTGATTTCCCACAGGCTAGATACAAGGAAGAATGTTTTTTTAGATTGGGGGTGGTGAAACCCTGGAACAGGTTATCCAGAGAGGCTGTAGATGGTCAATCTGTCCTGGCTGGAACCAGGACAGATTTTGGAGTAGTGTGATGGGGCTGTGGCCAGGACCTGAAAGTTATTCTGTATCACCTTATGTCATTGTCATGGGCAGGGGCAATGGACTTACTTCTGAGGACAAGGGGTCCTCGATTTATTTCTGGTCAAGTAAGCAGGGCAGAAAGAGTGTGGTGGCCTCAGTTCGAAGCCAAAAAGAGGTTCCACGTGAATAATTTTTCCCCCAAAGGCTGGAATAAGCAAGGGATGTGCAAGAAGTTGGTAAGCAACACATCCAGGACAGCTGACCCTAACAGACCAAAGGGATATTTACAGTGACAGAATGGTTGAGGTTGGAAAGGACCACCAGAAGTCTGTAAGGAATTAAAGAACACAGTTGCCTGTCTCAAACACTATCAAGATCACAGTAGAAGGAACTTGCCATAAGGTAAACCACAGTGGGAACCTGAGATAAGCACAGAAGAGAGAAATTTGTAACAGAAAGGTGCTCATTCCAGGCCTGGCAGAGGTGAAATCTGGTTAGCACAGGCAAACAAGACTGAATAGACACTCCAAATGAAATTCATTGCCTCTGGTGTATAATGCATGCAATAAACGTAGTATATTAACAAAACAATTTTGATTCCTCTCCCTGGCCTTAAAAAGGACATCATGATGAACAAAAAGTTCTCCATGTGTGGAAATATATATAGGGTAAAGTACAACATTCACATGAATACATCGAGCATCATGATGATCAGGGACTTTCTGTACCCCAATACACAAATGCTTTAGGAAAAAATTGTAATTCCAACTTCTCTCTCTTGCTCCACAGTGGGTGCCAAATGATGTGCTGGTCTCTAAGTAACCTGGTGGGAGAATAAGCCATATTCAATTACATTAAGAGAGATTTCAGGTTGGAGTTACCTGTGTCAGAGCCTGGAAAAGGTGATCTGTTTGGAGACTTCTTGGGAACTTGGACTGTGTGGTAGGGGGTAGGTCAGACCTTGCTCTGGTGAGGTGGTGCCCTACCCCCTTACACCCCAGCTCCATAGACAGGCTGAGAGAGTTTGGAGTGTTCTGGGGAGATCTTGCAGCAGCCTTCCCTTAAGTGTGTTAAGGGAACCAACAAGAAGGCTGAAGAGAGATTTTTTCAGGGCATGTACTGATGGGACAAGGGCAAATGACCTTAAGCAGAAGTTCTACAACAGGGGGCTGGAACTAGATGATCTTTAAGGTCCCTTCCAACCCTAATTAATTTATGATTCTATAAAAAAATATGTAAATATAAAGTGCATCTAGCCATAAATAAAATACATCTACAATATATAATTGTACATTTCTCTCTCTATATATATAATTTCTCTGCATATATAAAATATATCTATATATATCCAATATCTATACCTACACAAATATATATATATATATATATATATATATATATATATATATATACATATACACACATAAACTGAAAGTTTAGTTTTTCTCTATGGACAAAATGAAATGGGCAGCCAATCTAATGTAGTGGTACATTTCCTCCCCTATGTCCCTCACCCTCCCCATGCTGCACTATGATCAGAGAAATGCCTTTAAGGCCTTGGCCTTGATGGACAGCACCCAGATTCAGCTCCTTTTGAGCTTATCAGAAACAGTAACTGCTCTCAGGAACACCTGCTGAATAATGAGCTCCTCTTTTTTTATTACTAAAGCCCACTGACTTGTTTCCCTATAAAAAGTGGTCCAAAATGGGACCTTTTGAGCCCGTCTGGACTGCAGAAACTGTGACCAGCAACCTCTGTCTGAGTGGGGCCTTTCACTGAGTGAAGTCTCAAGTGTGGGAGAAATGCTGTTCTGTTGGAAAATATATCAATTTAAAAATTCTTTATATAACTTTGCCCCGGGGAAGGGAACTGAAGCTTCTTTCCAGGGCACAGTTTATCTAGGTGAGGCCTGATTAACTCAGCACATCAAAAGATTGAGAATAGCCCCAAAGAGATAAAGGCCATTGATGGAACATTAACAGAACATCAGCAGCCATCTATGACCATCTATCTCAGACTCTGCCTCCGGCAGAGTTGGAGTCATCTCTTCCTGAAAATACTGATAAGAAAATCAAGGAATGAAAATCTAATTGACATCAGAAACAAAGAAATCCATATCAAAATACTAAAAACTTCTCAACTTGGGACCAATGCATGCTGACCCAATTCATTTCTATGGGTTTTGACTGTATAAAATATCTGAAAAATCTTGCAAAAGTGGTGTGTGATGGAATGATTCTCTCTGCACACCAAGGCTATGTGTGGATGAGATGATTTCTGTGGTACATCCTGGCCAGAACAACATCCTCGCCAGATAATAAAGTAATGCCTTGGCTCTTCAACTTTAAAAATGATGTTGGAGGGTGTAGGGCTGACAGTTCTGTGTCTCTGAAATTTCATAGCTGAAGGCCTGTCAGGATCCTTTCTTTCCTAGGGAAAGCTTCTCACTTTCCCAAGAGAAATTGTGAGAAACATATTCTCTAAACAATATTCTTTTTCAAAACAACAAGTGGCGTTTTTCATCCCTGTTTTCCATACCATAAAATATATTGTTTCTCTTACTTAGCCAATGGTAATAGGGAAGGTGGTGTTCCCATTCACCAACCACTTTTTACTTAGTGAAGTACCTTATATAAGGTGCTCCATTTTGTTAATAAAGATTCCTCTTTTCAGCCTGCTGATGAACTTATTTGGAGTCTGAGTGTTTCTGTTTATAAATAACAGTGACAAGAGGGTGTCTTAGATTGCAATGTAAGATGTAACCAAAATTATGTATACTATTACCATATGTTAAAACCAGGTGGGGGAGTTTTCTTATCTCTTCCATGACCCATCCTCCCTCCAGGGGGATATCTTCTACTAATGGGCCATTGAGTCTCACTGATAAAATTACATTATCCCATTGTGAGATGCTCCGCCCAGGGGGAGGAGCCAAATATTCCTACCGGGATATAATGTGAGATCTGGAACACCACAGTCAGCCTTTTCCACTGGATTACCAGAGGAAGACCAGATCCCATCTACACCACCACTGGACCTTCAGAAGAAAACTGCACCATTCTACAGGATCACTGCTTCAACAGAGCCACATCTGCCACTCCAGAAGGACTGCAGCCACCATTTAGTTGGACTGCTACCAACACCCTGACCCACAGGGTGTCAGGTTGTATCCTGACTCTGTCAGTGGGTTTGTACTACTGCATTTTTATTTTAATTTTCCTTTTAAATAGTAGTTCTGACTTGTGATCTCCCACTGGTTTACTTTAAAAACTAACGCAGAGGGTTTTTGTTTTTCCCACAGTTTTGGTTCCTGCAGTGTCATGGGGAAGTCAGATTTCCTCAGCCCCAAGGTGATCGCCAACCGCATCAAGTCCAAGGGGCTGCAGAAGCTGCGCTGGTACTGCCAGATGTGCCAGAAGCAGTGCCGAGATGAGAATGGCTTCAAGTGTCACTGCATGTCTGAGTCCCACCAGAGGCAGCTGCTGCTGGCTTCTGAAAATCCTCAACAATTCATGGATTACTTCTCTGAGGAATTCCGAGATGACTTCCTAGAATTGCTCAGGAGGCGATTTGGAACAAAGAGAGTCCACAATAATATTGTATACAATGAATACATCAGCCATCGAGACCATGTCCACATGAATGCCACACGCTGGGAGACACTGACTGATTTTACAAAATGGCTGGGGAGAGAAGGTCTTTGCAAGGTTGATGAGACTCCTAAAGGCTGGTACATTCAGTACATTGACAGGGACCCAGAGACAATTCGCAGGCAGCAAGAACAAGAGAGGAAGAAGAAACAGGACCTTGATGATGAAGAAAAAACTGCTAAATTCATTGAACAACAAGTTAGAAGAGGTCTGGAGGGGAAAGAACTGGAGATACCAGTTTACACTGAACTGAACAGAGAAAATGAAGAAAAAGTTAAATTTAATTTAAACAAAGAAACAGGTACTTCAATTGCAGCATCTTCTAAAACAAATGTCCTTGGACAGAATGCACTGAAGATGGTGGAGGGGGCAGTTAAAAGAAAAGCAGGTCATAGCTGTGGTCAGTCCAAAGAGAAAAAGAAGAAATCTGCACTGGATGAGATAATGGAGCTTGAAGAGGAGAAGAAAAGAACATCTCAAAGTGACTACTGGTTACAGCCTGAAATTGTTGTAAAAATTGTAACAAAAAGGCTTGGAGAGAAGTACCACAAGAAGAAGGCAGTTGTTAAGGAAGTGATTGACAAATACACAGCAGTTGTGAAGGTGATTGACTCTGGGGACAAGCTGAAGCTTGATCAGACACATCTAGAAACTGTAATACCAGCACCAGGTAAGAAAGTGATGGTATTAAATGGTGGGTACAGGGGCAATGAAGGCATTTTGGAATCCATCGATGAGAAGAGGTTTTCAGTGACAATAACCATTGACTCGGGACCTTTAAGAGGGCGCAGAGTCAAAGATATCCAGTATGAAGATGTTTCCAAAATCGCCTGAGATGCTAAATCATGCATTAGAGTAGATTTTGGTTCTCAAAACTTTCTTTCTGACATCTTTCAGGCAGACACAAGACCCTGTAGTATAGTAAATCCTAAATGAGTCATTTGCTAAACTGTTACATTTAAGTTATAAGTTTAGCTAAATGATGTTAAGTTTTAGGTACTGTAAAGTTTAAATGCTGTAAATTTAGGTTATACTACTTTATATCCTTATCCCTTCTATCCTTTTGCCAACCCCCACTTCCCCCCCCCCCCCCCCACCCCTTACCTCCACATAAATAGTTTTCAGTTTATTTTGGTTTGGATTCATTGACTCTGGATTTTTGTTTCCTGCTTTTTCTTGGTGTGCCTTCACCATCTAATAAGTAACAAAGTGAACCTTGCAAATGATTAATGTTATAAATGGCAATATAGGTATAGGCTTTCGCAATTATGTATTATTTTTTGCAAGTTATTATTAATCACAATGATTTTAATGTAGTTCTCTTTGTAACCCCTTTTAACTGCTCAAATATAGTACGATCTGTCAGCTTTAGGGGCCAATGCTCTGGCCATGTGTAGTTTATAAATAGTAGTCTAATAAATATATTATAGCTTTTATTATTAAATTACCATAGGAAGCAAGGATAGGTGGGGTCAAGAAATGAATATGCATGACATGAATATTCAATGGATTGTGCAACTGTAATATTTTAGGGGATAAATAGAGAATGTTGGCCCAGTTATGCTAGCTTTTGGGGACTACCCTGCTTGTGCCTGGTGCTGCCAATAAATACATATCTACTTAAAAACTTTAGAGTTTTAGAGTAATTCGGTGAGTCAGTCTTATCTGAATGATAAGATAACAGTGGCAAGTACCAGGACATCAAGAGAAAAAGCTGCTAAAGGGTCTCCAGTTATCAGGAGGTATCAAAACAACAGAATAGAGCCTTGAGAAGAAATAAAATACAGTGATTTAATCTACAGGATGGCATGCAGACAAATCGAAGGTTAAAACCAAGCAAAAGAATTTCCAGAATATGTAACACCACGAGAATATTTGAATATGCATAACCCTCATTAATATGCATTTAACCTATGTAATGAAATGTATATAAGAAAATTGTTTTAAGGCAACGGTGTGCTTCTGGCAGGTTGCCAAGCATCCTAGCCCTGGATATTGTCCCTTTAGTCCCTTGTTGGAATCCTGGACGCAGAGAATTTCAGGCTTTTAGTGCTGACAGGGACTGATCCTCAAAAATACAATGTATTTGACCTGAGGCCATGGAAAAGACTTCCAAAATTGAATAACAGCACTAATACTGTGAGTGTGTAGTTGAATAGAAGTGTGCTATATCACAGGGTTAAAGATTCCGAATTTAAGGGTTTGGGGATATAGTAATATATATGTAACAAGATGGAGGGTTTAGGGTGTAGGTTAGTCCTTCTTCACAAGTTTAGGTGACTTTTTGTGATTGGTTGAAAAAGTCTGCAGTGCAGAACATGGGTGGTTAGTTATTGGGTTAAAAGTAAAAATAAATTAGTTGGCATCTCATAATTAGGTAGTTTAGTCTTAAAAAACCCTTGAAGACAGAACTCTGTGCAGCATTTCTACTTTGTTAACTTAGTATGTAAAAACACATTCAAGAAAACGGTACAAGAAATAATAAGCATTAATAAGAAATAATAAGCATCTAAATCCAAACAAAAATTCTATCTCTCACTTTTAATTCTAACCCTAAAAGACCCCCCAGATAAACCCAAAACCCCACACCACAATCCCTTATTAAACTTTTTAAAGTTTTAAAGAATGTGCATTGTTTCTCACAATTAATTAGGAGTTAATTGCACATTGATAAAAGATTCATTGATGAAACAAATGCAAAAAAAGACACCTGTTGGAAGAAAACAGCAGCAACACAGAGCTCATGACACATACATGTGAAATAGAGATTTTTGGAGTTCACTTGAGTTAGCAATATGAATTAAAGTCTAGCCTGTAGAATTTTGTGTTCTAACCTTTTTTACTTAAACTTCTGCTGTGGTACAAAGGGCATAGGAAAATGGAAAGTTTTGAAGCTTCTTGCATAAAGAACAATACTGAGGAGACCAAGGAATGCAAAGAACAAAGATAAAGGGACTCCTCAGCCTCCAAAAGGATTAAAGCCGACAGATGTACACAAGCACCAAGGGACCAAAAGCTACGCACAAAGGAGAAAAGTTTAAAAGTTCATTCATGAGGAAGACTTCAACCTTTAGCTTCAGAGACCATCAGAGACTCTTGTGCAACTACCACAGCAAAACAACGCATGCCGAGAAGGGTGGGGATCTGATTACCATGCGAGGTGAGGATAGGTGGGACCAGGGGTTGAATATGCATGGTAAGGTTGTGCAATGTACTGCACATAGAACATCTTTGTGAATAAAGATGTGGGTTCAGCTGAGGCTTGGGGCACAAGTTTTCACAAGAGCTATCTCGCTTGTGCCGGGCGTTGACATACATCCCCACTTCATAGCTATATATCTAGTTGTAGAGTCTATGTATTCTGTGTATCGCTTCATATGTTTCAGAATTAACCATCACAGGGAGGGCTTTACACTCCCCCCACTCTACCCAGCTGTACATCTGCAGCCCGGCAGGATGCTTGCCAGAAGATATTTTGGAAGTTTTACTTCAGCTGCCAGCCCCTGTACTGCTGCAGGTTCACTCCCAAACGTTTATTCTCTTGCATGCCACAGTCCATCCTGTTTCTCACAGGCCTGGCAGGGCTGTGCCAGTGGGAAGGTGCCCATTGGCAGCCCTGTGTCCAGGATTTTGGCCCCATGGCCCCCTCAGCCGTGCAGTTTGAGCCAAGGAGTGGAGTGGCACAGTGCAGCACCCACGTATCACCCAGAGCCAGCACCTGGGCTTGAGTGGGTGGTGCCCTTGAGAGGACAGCTAATGTCTTTACAAACAATTCAATGGGTGAAGGAATGGGTGTTAACGTCTTTGAAATGGGTCTTAATGTCTCTACGGCAGCAGGTTTGTTGCAGAGCCCAGGCAGCTTGGCTCCTGAAACAGATAAGGGTGAGCACAAGCCTGAACTTCTGAACTTTGGGATAAAATGCTGGATCCGAGGTGGGATATGTGGTAAGTGGTTTGGAGAGGCTGTACCTTCCTAATACCTCAGCAAAGGGGGAAAGAACAGGGCAACATGTAGCCGGGACTTTGTAAAAAGATTACAATGTAATATTGTATTTCGCGTTTATGTATTAGCTCTTACATGTTGGTACTGATCATAAATATTTGGATATAGTGAAATTTATAACTCCTTTTTGCTGTACGTTAGTATAACATAATCTCTCAGTTTAAGTATGTACTGTATAGTTTATAGAAATAGTAGTGTGATGAATGTATTAGATTGTAGGCTTTATCAAAACATGAAATGTTAAAATGCTTCTATGTAACTACAAGAATGGTGTGAAGCAATTATGTTGTTTTCCCACATCTGCTACCTGACCTCTCCAAGTGATAACAGTGACACAAACCAGAGCACTGGAGAATAATTAGAGAAGGAGATGTTAAATCCTTATCAGAGGATGTGAAACAACAGAATGGAGACGAAAGAAGTAAATATATATTGACCTGATCCACAGGATGTCATGCAGATAAGTCAGAATGTAAAATAACCAACCAAACAAAAGAGCTCCTGAAACATCAACAATCTCACAAGAATGTTTGAATAATGTATGAAACACAAGAACATGCATGTACGTCAGCAATGTAACAGTATATAGATAGTATATAGTATATTGTCTTAGTCTACAGGTGCTTTTCTGGCCTATAGCCAGAAACATCCCAGCGCTGGACTTTGTCTCTTTTTACCCCTTATTAAACTCTTAAAAAAATTCTGAAGAGTGAACTCCATTTTTCACAAAAGGAGGCTGCACCCTCTGAAACCTCTCCCCAGTGGCCTCTCTCCCCTTATTTGAATAAAGTTGCAGGACTCCTCTGTCTCCTTTTTGGACATACATCTATGGCGTTTGTGAATTTTCCTGACACCCAGAAGGAATATTTTCCCTGATAAGCACTAAATCAGGCATTTCTCACCAGTGGTACTAAACCTGCTTGCTCACCACCCACGATAAATTTGGCAGCCTTCATGCTACGAGAAATTTCTTAATCCAATTTTTTCTGCCCCCCCCCCCCCCCATTCCCCCCAGCAGGTTAATATTCAATTGATTCTTGGTGCAATGGCCACGTATTTCCATCACTCAGGGGCTGGATACCCTCAGCAGAAGAGCCACAACCCACTGCCGAATTGCCAGCACCATGCCATCCCGGGAAGGAGCCGCCCGCCTCCCTCATCCCGTTTCTACTGCGCAGCTGGGATAAGCTGGGATGCTAAAGAGACACCTCCACACACCCAAACCCACCCTTTTTTCCCTCTCCCAGGAGAGTGGCGCTGAAGGACCGCCGTGTTTTTCCCGGCGGCGGCTCTCGAGGGCTCTGCCCCGCCCGTCCTCGCCGCAGCGCCTCCGCAAGCGGCCCGGGGCGGTGAGCGCATCCCGCTCCGCTGCTCCCCGGCAGCTCCCAGCCAGGGAATCCCCGCTGTGCCGGCAGGTTCCCAAGGCAGGGGACACGACTGCCGCCCGCGGGTGATGAAACCGAGCCGTGTTCGGGTCAGCGCCGCTCGGTCCGGGCCTGCCAGGACCGCGCTGAGCCGGGCTCTGTGGGGCTGCGGTGTCACTGTCCCACGGATACAGCTCGGGGACAACGCGACGCAGCCCCCGTGTCCGCTCCGGAGCGGAGATTGCAGAGGGATCCCTCCCGGTGCCCCGTGTCCGCTCCGGAGCGGTGTATCCCGGGGATCCCTCCCGGTGC
>CM031879.1:62893976-62982823 GCA_018697195.1 Certhia americana | reverse complement strand
CTCTCTCTTTCTCTCTCTCTCTTTCTCTCTCTCTCTTTCTCTCTCTCGCTCTCTCTTTCTCTCTCTCTTTCTCTCTCTTTTGCAGAGGGAGAAACTTTTCTGCAATATTTTTTCCATCAGTCCCTTTTGATGATTCATTTCCACGCAGATGCTGTCATTTAACTCTGCTTGTGCATCAGAGGTTGAACTTGATCAAAGTTTTTGGAACATGAATTTTTTTTTTCTAGTAGCATGATACTATCAGGATCACTTTCTCCTTTGTCATAGAATTTCTTTGAAAAGGTCAGCATGACCCTATCTTCTGGGCAGAATTTATAAAATTATAAATATGGTCATCTAATTTTAATATCAAAATCTTTTTTGACAGAAAAACATGACCTTAACAATCACCTTGATGGGATCTGAAAATGGGGGCTTATGTAAGTATGAATAAGATGGACATTAACTTTGAAAAATCCACATTTATAAAACCTCTTTCAAGTTACAGACAAGTTTTTCTTTTTTTTAAAATCATTTTTGGAAAATATTAATCTCTAAATACGGAATGTCTGTGAATTTACTTATGGCAAAATGAAGGACTGAGTCAGGAATGTAAGTCAGCATGGGTCTTCTGGCTGCAAGCCACGTTAGTTTACAAAGTCCAGGAACAGATTTCTGCTTTTAGATGGTCTGTAATTTTTCTTTCTTTTCAATATATGATTTTTTAAAAAAAAATACGAGGGTGTTAAGTAGCACATGTTTTGCAACCTGATTCTGAGAGTGCTTACCTTATTTAGGTACTGCCATGAAAAATTACCACAAAAAAGCAGTGAGAAACTGGAAACTGTCCCTTGGTCTTTTCACATCCACAAACAAGCCTTTCTCCTCAAAAGTATTTTCACAAATAAATATGCTATTTCATATATTCCAGTATTTCCTGTTGGACATTTGCTATGTTGACACAGCAAACAGTATTTTTTTTCAGTGTAGAGAATAATAAGAGAATTGTGTGGCTTAAAGCAAAAGCAAAACACTCATTGACTTTGTTGGGCACCCTAAGTCCCTTGCTTAATAATCATATTTTTCAGAGGAAGAAGTGTTCACATTTTATAAAACTTTAATTACAGGTTAAACACAGGTCAATTTACAAATATGATTTACCACAGCATACATTCACAGAAATATTTTTGAAATAATTTGTGTTAGAAAATAAGCATTTATTAGCAGACAGTACTGCTAATAAATGAAATATGCTGATACTATCTCTGAATGTTTGAGAAGTATTAAAAATACTATATAAATCCAATGATTGCTGACTCTTGACTGTATGGATTGGAGGGCTACAATTCCAGGTGTATCTCTGGTGAAAAAAAGGCTGCTCAAAGGTAACTGAAGATCAAATATCATAATAAATAATAAATTATATTATCATTATAATAATGAATTCAGTGACAAAATTTTTCTTACTGTCCTGCAGCCCATTTGGCTGCCTGAATTCTGCTCCAAATTTCAGGCAGGAAAGAGTGTTTCTTGCAGAAAGTGACAACAGAGTATCAGAATGATGGGTTGCAGGAGTGCTGATGCATCATGTAGGTTTTTCATTTTATTTCAGGAGAGAAAGAGGAAGGAGCACCTGCTAAAGTAATAAAAAGTCCAGAGGAGGCACCAAGATGATCAGAGGGATGGAGCACTTCTCCTATAAGGAAAGGCTGAGATAATGGGGATCATTCAGCCTGGAGAAGGCTTTGGGGTGACCTTAGTGCAGCCTTCCAGTATCTGAAGGGAGTCTTCAGGAAGGATGGAGAGAGGCTCTTGACAAGGGCTTGGAGTGACAGGACAAGGGGGAATGGCTTCACACTGACAAAGAGTGGGTTTAGGTTGGGTATTAGGAAGAAATACTTCCCTGTGAGGGTGGGGAGGTCCTGGCACGGGGTGCCCAGAGAAGCTGTGGCTGCCCCATCCCTGTAAGTGTTCATGGCCAGTCTGGATGGGGCTCTCAGCAATCTGGGATAGTGAAAGGTGTCCCTGCCCATGGCAGGGGGTTGGAACTGGATGATCTTTAAGGTCTCCTCCAACCCAAAGCCTTCTATGATTCTATAAAGCAGAATTTATTTTCAAGGAAGGGTTGAAGCAAAATGTCCTCAGTTTTTTGTTTCTCTTAGCTTTTCTTCATGATCTCTTCTTACGGACTAAAAAGGCCCTCAGCCCTCGTTTTTAAAGAAGTCTTGTAAGGTTTCTATTAACAGCAATCATGTAGAGAGAAATCCATATCAGGGGAAAATTCAGCTGGACCGCCTGGTGTTTAAGTGGGGTTAGTAAGAGGCCAGATGTGAATTTGTGTGGATGTTATCCATGCTGGTTGCTTAACTTATAGCTGGAGAAAATTGGGGAAATGTGAGTATAAACCTGACTGTTGAAAGAATTCCCTAAGGATAGCAGAAGTATAGAATCAATTAGGTTTGAAAAGAGCTGTAAGACCATTGAGTCCAGTTGTTAACCCAGCACTGACAAATCTACCACAAAACCATGTTTTTACATGACACATCTTTTAAACACTTCAAGGATGGTGGCTCAAACATTTCCCTGGGCAGCCTGGTTCCATGCTTGAGAACCCTTTTGGTGAGGAAAATTTTCCTGATATCCAATCTAAACCTCCCTTGGGGCAACTTGAGGCAATTTCCTTTAGTCCTGTCATTTATTAATGGGGAGAACTGATTTCAGGGCTAGCTAATGCTGATGGTATTATTGCTAGATTTGTTTGGAGATTGTATTACCTCTCTGTATGGCTGTTCAGTTCCAGAATTTTATTGTGACTAGAATTTTCTTGTCTTTTCCAGCAAATTCATTCAGTCAATGACTATAGAAGTAATTTTAGAAGTGTTCTCAATCCTTGCATGTCTATGAGAGTAGAAATGCACATGTGAGTATGGAAGAAGCTATTTATATTCAGAGGTGTCAGCAAAAGCTATCAAACACCTTGCTTGAAGGAAAGGTATTTTGTGTTTAAAAAAAAAGAAAAGTCAAATAATTGATATAAAATCAAAATTACACTGCCAGGTATCATGTATCTCACCTGACATAAAACTGTTTTGAGTGTTTGGTGCCAATTTTTGATCTCAATAGCACTTCAGGAAATTCTTGATGGGATCAGTAGTTGTTGTCTTCTCTTTTTTGCATGTGGCACACAAGTTTGTTCAAGGTTGGAGCCATTGTGTGGGCAGGAAGGAAAATCCTGCCTGCTAATAACTTCTAAGCTGGTCTAAAAAACCCTCTTCAGTATTTTTAAACTGCTCCACTTTCTTCTCTTCTGGACTAGAGAGGATCCTAGAGGACTACAGTATGATGCTGAAGGATTGTGCCATTATTCCTACCTCCCCCTAAAAAGGCTGCAGTCTGGAAAGAGTGTGGAAGATAAAATATTAGCTGTTATTCTGTGCACTTTGCCTCTTACCTAGCTAAAAAGGAGAAGATTGAATCATATGCAGAATTCAACAGGTGTGGGAGAAGTGTGTGGGACACAGAGGTGAGGAATGACAAGGAGCACCAGTGAGAGCAGGGTTGTAGCTGAACAAAACTGAATGCAGCATGAACAGGGAAAAATAAAGACTTCTCATCAGCTATTTCTTTATCTGAGCACTTGGTGTTGGGAGAAAACCCACTAGATTTTATCACTTTGTAAATGCCTCAGTTTGAAAAAGGGAATTACGCTCCCAAGGCAATGAGTTTAACCAATTCCATCATGAACTAGGAGAGAGGCTACACACATTTAATTTTGTTTTTTTTTTCTGGAAGTTAGTGTTGCTCATTAAATTACCATAGTGAACCAAATGAGTCCCTGAAACAAACACTACAAAAAAAGTATGGAGTAACTTGTATCAACAATAATTGACTAAATTTTCACTCAAATGGCATGAGTCATCAGATAAAACTCTGCTGACACTCTTGTAATGTAAATCCCTTTTAGAAGAAATATATACCTCAACATGTGAGATGTCAGTATTTTAGATTTGAGGGACAGCTTTGTTCCCTTCCAATTGCCTTAGGCACTTTAGTAAAGGAACTTTTTGCCTATTCTTAGGCTCTTGGCAGGTTTCTTCTCTTCTTTTCCCCAATACAAGAGACATCATATTCAGAATCATATTCCTGCTAGCACAGAACCCTTTAGGTTCCATCATTTCTATTTATGTTTGCAGAGGAATGTGTGGGGCATAGTAGAAACTATTTCCAAGCCCCAACTGACTGGAATGCTACTTGTACCATTTTTTTTTTTTGTTTGTTTGTTTCCAGAGCTTAGTGTGAGTGGATGGGTTTTTTTTTCCCCTTAGTTAATTGCTCATGAGCTTTCTGATTAGCACTTTCTAATCCATTGAATGTCTTGTCCAGTTTAACTTTTCTTGCCCTTTACTGTGGGTATTCAAGGTATAAAAAAAGCCTCTGGGGTATTTTTCTGTTCTCCAGACTGTGTGCTGAAGAATTATATTACTATTCTCAATTTCAACTTGTTTTTCTTTTTCTTTTTTTTCTCCCCTATATTAATTTCTCCTTTCTCTAACTCACTTTTCATATGATTGTTTTCCTTTTATTAAGAGCTATATATAACTTCTATTAACATTTCATTGCCCGGTGCTTTTTGTTCTTCTTTGCCTTCTTTTCCTATGCCTAATGTAAGCTCTGAACCTAAATAATATTAGGAGTTATTTTAATTTTTCATATCCCCCAGAAATGATGCACATCACCGTATTGAGGACCTTTAAGCCCTTCCTACTGTTTGATTGCATTCACTGAGGCTTTTATTTTTGTTTTGGTAGTGTTTTGATTATTTTCTACCTCCTCTCCCCCAACTCAGCTTTCCACTAATTGTGCTGGTTAGTGCTCCTCTGAAACCTGTAGTCATCAGACACAAAAATCTGTAGAGTAATTGGTTGCCCTGTATTTAATACAGCTTGACTCTTAAATAATAAGTTATGTTGATTCTCATTACTGATATTTCATACAGGGAGTCAGTCTATTAACCTGTCGCAAATTTATTATTAACTGGATTCTTAGTTCAATAAGTAAACTTTATGATTTATTCTGATTAAGCAAAAATGGAAGGCTTGGAAGAGTACTTCAGAAGAACAGAGCCACAGTGATGTCGTGGTTTGAACCACAAGTGTGTGCTGAGGAAGGCAGGTGACTCCCTTGGAATGGAGAATTTAAACCCCCTCCCTCTGAAATATTATAATTTTGAAATTAAGGGGCTCTCAGATGAAGATATGGGAATAGGAATAACAGTTCTTTATTAGGGGAGCTAAAATAAACAATAAAACCAAAACCACATGCATTAGGACAAACAAACAAACAAACAAACCCACTGACAGAGTCAGGATCCCAGCTGCCCCCCTGTGTGTCAGGGTGTTGGTGGCAGTGCCAGCCCATGGTGGCTGCAGTCCCAGTGGCAGATGTGGCTCTGGTGCAGTGATACTCCTGGAGAAAAGTGGAGTTTGTCACTGAAGGTCCAGTGGGGAGAGATGGGCCTGGTGTTCCTCTGAGAATCCAGTGGAAAGGCTGCTTGTTGTTCCAACTCCCAGATTTTTATCCAGGTGGGAATACTTGGTATTCCAACTCCCAGATTTTTATCCAGGTAGGAATCCTTGGCTCCTCCCCCTGGCTGGAGCATTTCCCAGTGGGATGATGGAATTCTCTCAGTGACACTCCCTGGCCCATGAGCAGAAGGTCTGTCCCTGGAGGGAGGCTGGGTTGTGGCAGAGATCAGAAAACTGCCCCAGCAGGTTTATTGACAGTTGGCCATGGACAGACAATTACAGCACCCCACACAGCCCAGTTTGATCAGATGGTGACAGAATACAGAGTTTGGGTGACAGTTTGCACTGCAACCCATGACAAGTGATAATAAACAAGGTCTTTTCCACATTCACAACCCTCTTAGCAGTTCCCTACTGGGTAGCATGGCTTCCTTGATGGCTTGAGCAGTACTGGTTGGTTGTTGACATAGTGGCTAATGTAAAAAATAGGAGTTCAGTGCAGCTTTAGGGACTCGTGTAAGAAAGGAATGAGCTCCTGTGTTATCTATGGATTCACAAATGCCTTTCCGTATGTCTGTATTTCTTTAACCTTGTCAGCCTCAATGGCAGAAGCAGGGAAGATAAGGACTTTCAGATCTGTAGGCAGCCCGAGTGCTGGTTCTGGATCCTTGATGTTGTCTTTCCCTTTTCCATGACAAAGGTGTTGAGTCATGACAACCAAGGACTGAAAGTGGTGACCCCATGTGCAACAGTCCATCACTCAGAGAGAGGGTGAACCTCAGCCCCGTTGCTGACTCCATGGACTGTGTCTGCAGAAGCAGCAAGGACAATTCTTAACTGCACTCCTGGCAAAAGGAAGGAAGCAAAGGAGTGTGGGGATCCTTGTGCCCTGGCGGATGAACCACACTTTACTCTCTGCTTTGTCAGTTACCTGGAAGCTTTTTCCAGCCAGAGGGTTCACAGTGTGAAGCTGTCCCTGGTGTTCACTTTATAGCCTACTGCCAGCATCTGAAATTTTCAAGGGAAAGTGGTGGTTAATCAGGCTTCCCTGACTCTGTTTTTCACACTTTAGGGGTGGCCTCAGGAATAAAACATTTTTTTCTGCTCTCCAAGTATTTAGCTCTTGTCTTCTCTGTTTTCCAGTTGTTTCATTCTGTAGAAATCCACTCCCGCTGACTTGCAGGAGTCACCTATGGGTGTTATTGTAAATGTACACATATGTGTATGATCACAGTTTCTATCTCTGAAACTTACTTTAAGCATTTTAAGCTTTCTTTTTGACCCTGTTGCTTAGAGAAGTTGCCACTATATTCTGAGGGGGTTTCTGGAACTAAGAGAAGAAACTTTGTTTGACTGTAATTACACAGCGAGAGGGAACCTTGGTCCGTGAGTAAGGCTCTTTCTTCCTCAGCAGCGTGTATGCCCTTGGGTTGGGGCTTCCTTTATTTGTGTTGGAAAAACACAAAAGAAATGTACCTCAGGATTGTGGCAATGGTGTCTTGCTGCCCAGCTTGTGGAGCTTTTGACTGATGCCTAGAGGAGATAGTAGGGTGGATAATTTCCTTAGGAGTTCTCCGTGCATTTTGTCTTTCACTGTGTGTGACCACCTCCTTTCAAGGGCAAACAAACTTGGCTGCCTTCCTGACTCACAGCTGCTTTTATTCCTAAGTTTTCTTTGAAAGAGAGATGAGCAGCTGGAACACTGAGCTTGGACGTTGCTGCTCTGCTGGAGAGAGGGGACCTGGGTGTGGGAGGAGTGAAGACCTCTCTGGGCAGTGTGGGGCTGCAGCTCTTAGTCAGTTCTAAGCCATCTGTCAGGTGCAGCCTGGAGCAAGGGTGAGTGTGGGTGGCCATCAATATCCCATGGCTTGCCAGTGAGGAACTGGTGATGTGGAGGTAGAAGGGAGGAAGGGGTCAGTTTTGGTAATGGGGAGGTGATAAGGGCGCTGTGTCCCCTTTGCCTTTCCATCAGAAGTGACTTTTCATGTTCTTGTCATACCACAGGCTCAGAGCAATCATTCCCTGTCCAGTTAAGGCTAAGCCTCCTTTGTGGAAATTGATGCTGTTCTGTGCTTCACTAGAAAACTGGTATTTTTTTTCTTTCCTTCGGGTTGTATTTTACTTGTGTATGAATTCAGCTGTGTGATTTTATTCAAGTGTGTGCAGCCAGTCTGGCTACCTCTGTTTTCTTTTGATTCCTTGGGCAGTAGCAACTGCTTGCTGCAGGATCCTATTCCAGGTGGCACAGATTTATATATTTCAAGTAACATATTTGTGCTGAGATGCAGCATAGCAGCCATGAGTCTCTAGAAGGGTTTGGGGGCAAGATCTGCAGGGCCAGGAAAGCAGGGGTCACATCAGCAGGAGAAGGCTCTCTTACTTCTATTTGTTGCATGGTGGGCACAGTATAGATAAATGCAACAGGAATGATTTTTGGCTGCGGCAACAGTCTTTAATGCATGGAAAAGTAAAAGCATTCTATAGAAAGTGGGGGAAAACAACAACAGATTTAAAGACTAACACAAGTAGATGCAATACAAGGTTGAACAGAGAATGATAATGGGTGATATTGAGTGATATATCCTTAGACAAAATTCTGCTGCTTTATCTTATGCTTGTGCACTTGGGCTGTTTTGGGACTGGCTTAGCATTTAAACAAAGCCTGATATGTGGTGTGTGTGACTTTGTTATTCAGATTTGCTTTGAAAAGTCTGAAGACTTATGCCGATTTCACTATCAAACTTATTGTTTTGGAAAGAATTCCACAGTACACTGACAATCGAAGCTGGTAGTTATAGCAAAACATGTTTCCCAAAGAAAATGGCTTTATAAGCAGATTGTCACACCACCATAGTAATTTTTATGTCTACATTTTTGCCTGCTTACAGCCACAGTGAAATAGTTAAGAGTGTTTATTTATGAGCAGTGTTTTATAGGTTTGAGAGTGAGAGACCATGGAAAACCATGAGGCAGGAACACAATGTCTTTTTAAGTTTGAAACACCAGGCATTTTTCAAACAGATATTTCAGAGAGAGATTGTGAGGCATGGAGTGGCACCCAGCGTGTAAAATAACAAGTCTGTGGCAACTCATTTGATGTATATTTTGGTTCCAGACATCAGATATTATGCAAACTTTGAGGAGAAAAAAGAGATTTTATGGGATATGGAAGACATTAGAAAAGCTGATGGCACAGAAATTTATGCTAGTTCCCTAGTTCTTTAATTCTGTAGAAATACAACCCAACAAACTTGGTGAGTGACTATGCATTGGATGCAGATACCTGGATTAAAAAAGATTGTTCAGATCAGTTTTCATTAGAACTGTACTTCATGTCATTAGAATGTGATGGATATTTTGCATAAGGATGAAGTTCACATTTATATTTAGTTTTTTCCTCTCAGCAATTTATAACCTAAGCATTAGTCACCTGCCCAATCTCCAGTCCCTTTTAGGATATATAAATAAATATAATGTAATACACAAGCAGTAATATCTGTGATCATTGATTGATGTCACTTGTGTCTCTTTCTTGTGATGCTGAATAGAGGGTAAAGAAAAGGATTTCTTCAAACATGCACAATCTTGAATCTTTCCATAGATATGTAACAGCAGTAGGCTAAATCCTGCAGCCTTTACTCAAACGTGTGACCTAATGTGATGATTAAATAAAGAAAGTTATATTTGTACCTCTAGAATAAAGCTAGATCCTGTGTAGAAAATCTGTCCAAAGCACATGATCTTCTTTGAGTCCTGAGTGTCAGACAAAAATGTTATTTCTTGGGCTGGTGAGTCCTTGAGATGCATCTTGGTCTTAAAAATGCAAAAATTAGCTCTCCCACCTCTAGACATCCCTTTATCTTAGCTGTTCTCTATTTTCACTTACATCTCTGGCATATTTTCCAGGCTGCTGATTAGGTGTCTCCTGAGTTTCATCATGCTATCCTCCATTTTTTCCTACTTTACCTGCAAGGCCAATTATCACAATATTAATAAATTATGCTTCTTATCTCACTCTTCCCCATCTCTAAAAGCAGGTAATAATACTTGTCCTGATTTTAAACTCTTTTGATAATCTTATTTTTTTGGCACTTATCATAGAGAATTTTGACCAAAACCAAAATTGTCAAAAAGATAAAAATAAATTTTCATATAAGTTCTGGCAGGACTATTATAAATAATAAAATGTTGGGTTAGTCAGCTGAGGCCCAGCAGAAATTAGGAACTTCAGTGTGTTTTCCCACAAAGGAAAGGCAAAGAGAAAAATTCCTGTTTACCTGAAGCTGCAGGATTTTGTCCTGTGCTGTGTTTACTCATGTGCATGCACACAGATACACACAGAGTGGGAATGAAATGGCCTGAATGCCAAGGCTCTTTTGCTTCTGCTGTGCTGCAGAGCTCTCACAAATGTCAGGTTTGCTCTTATTAGTGATGCAAGTGATCTGAAATAACTCTGTTTTAGGGTTTCAAATTGACTCAGAAATTATTTCCCAATTTACAAGTGTTTTTTATTCTAGCCAGGTTTTGTAGAAAGAAGTGTTTGGAAAATGCTCTCGGGCACATGGTGGGATTCTTGGAGGTGTCCTGTGCAGGTCCAGAAGTTGGACTTCAGTGATCCCTGTGGGCCCCTTCCCACCCAGGATATCCTGTGATTCTGTGATTTGGAGCTTGAAAGTGATCTTAACATAATTATTACTTTTTTGAAAAAACAAATCAAAAATATGTACCCTCTAGTTTCTTAAATGAGTTTTGAAATACCTACCTGAACATGTGCTAGAATGCTTTTGAAGGAGAGTACAGATTCATTAAGGTTGAAAACTTTGATACAAGCCTGAAAGTCTCTGTGACTTTTGGCCAAAAATTTTTTTCAAGCAACAAAATTGTATTCACCTTCTTGTTCAAAATTTTGGTTTTGACCTCAGTGTTGGAAAACTCTTTTGTGCCGTGTTGCCTTGTGTGGTCACTAGATGAATCCATGTTGTTTCTACATAATGAGTGGTACATTCAAGTCAGGCTGTTTTTGTGGCTGAGTCTGTGTGAAGCTGTGTCTGTGTGCAGTTTTGGAAAACATTCTGTTATCTCTTCCCCGGCTGCTTTTCCTGTCTATGCTGTGCTGTTTTCAAAACAACATTTAGCTCACTGATTCTTTCCTCCCTTCAAACTTTCCCAAAACAAGAAGGGGAAAGGAAAAAAAAAGAGAAAAAAGCCAGGCTGGAAATGAATAGTGCCTTAAAAGGGAGGAGATGTGCCTGTTACAGGGCCAGAAATCCAAGCAGCACTTCCTAAAGGCAGCCTGTGATCTCCAGCTGTATGGAGGAAGGCATTTGAAGTTCTGGTTCTCCCATGTTGTGCTCTGCAGCGAGAGGGGAAACATCCCTCCTGGTGGGAGTGATCTTTCTAGAAAAGCTATTGGGAAGTTCTGTAGCACGGCCCCTAGTTAGGGTGACCTGTGGGCATGCCTTGGCTGAGGTTTCTGGGGTGCAAAATGATGATGAAATCAGGGAAGTGCCAGAAGATGAGAGGTGGGTCCCTGTGCTTAGGTCAGCATCACATAAGGGACAGGAAAGTAGAGTAAAACTGTGTCTGCTGGATTGAGGCCTGAAATCATGTATCCCCTTCTAGGCACACAATGATGTCCTTTTTTGCAGTGTACTGTGCTGGAAAAAAAACCCTGTCTTAACTATCTTCAAAAGCACAGCTTCCTTTCAGATATTAAAGCTGAAAGTGATACACATGAAGCTGTGCAAGGAGAGGTTTAGGCTAGATATCAGGAAAAGACTCTTCACCCAGAGGGTGGTTGGACACTGAACAGACTCCCCAGGGAAGTGGTCACAGCCCCAAGCCTGACAGAGCTCAAGGAGTATTTGGGCAATGCTTTCAAACACATGGTGGAATTCTTGGGGCTGTTCTCTGCACAGCAGAGCAGGACTTTGATGACTCTCATGGGTCCCTGCCAACTCAGGATATTCTATGATTTTTTGATGCTTAGAGTGTATTTGATAGAAATCATTCTGCAGAGTCATTCGTTCATCTCTAGCACTATTTGTTTAATGTAAAAAGCGTGGAAAAAGCTGGGGTTTAAATTTTGTACACACTTATGACTGATTCACAGAAGTTGTATTTGCTAAGATGTGGAATGAAGAGGAATAATACTAGGATGAAGTAGAGACTTATTCTGCAGTCATTCAGCTTCAGATAATATGGTTTAGCAGTTCTGTGCCATGTTAGGCTCACTCAGGGTGTTTGTGTTTACAGAGCAGGTACTGAAGTGCTCAAAAACACCTGTGGATTGTAACATTTAGGGGCTTTCTGGATTAATAATTGATGATCTTAATCCTTTCCAACCTAAAAGTTTCTAAATTACTGCGTGATCATTCTGAAATCAGGAGCAGTACTTGGAGCCAGTGAGGTAATCTTTCCTCTGAAGGTCTGCTTGACCATCTCCTGCTGTCTCAGGCTGCTTCAGATTTGTATTTTCTCTAAGACAAAGAATATTCTGCCCCACGATCTTAGTTTTTTCCTCTCTCTTTCCTGTAACATAGCACAGCAGAAAATTTAGAAATAAAAAAATGGCTGCCAGTTGCTTACTGATTGTGAAAAAAGGACTTATGCATTTTGCAACCTTAAGATTATTTATCCCCTCCTCCTTTCTTTCTTCCTTCTGTAAAACAAATAAATTAAAAAAAAAAATCCTTTTCTCTGTTATATGGCTAGTTTGACATGCAACACAGGTAGTGAGCTAATTCAAGAATGATATTTAAAAATGCCCCATATTCTGAGAGTTAAGTAGCTCAGCTTCCCCAGTGCTGGACTGACAATCTGCTGGACTGACAGGCTGCCTAAATTTTTAAACAATTCCCCTATTGGAAGCAAATCCCACTTTGACTCCTTCCAAAGGGACTGCTTAATGAATAAGGACTGATTATGTTTGAAAAAAAGTGGCCTGCCTCTGTTGAGAGTGTAAATAATAATAAGCACTTTCTGGGTTTAATGCTATTTTAATCCTATTGAGCAAGCACTTTGTTTAAAATTGATTCCAGCTGTTTAAATTCACATGTGTAATGATTTATTTATTACAACTCCAATTATTTTGTTACATCCAGTGTATTAATCCCTTTTGGAAAGCAAAATAATAAATGTTACTAGCTGTTCTGCAGCAGATCTCAGGTTACCAGTGCTCTAATTTTTTATACTAAGGATATTGTAAAAGAGCCTATAAAGACCAGTTTGATTGTCTCTAATGCAGGATCAAAAAGAGTCTTTTAAGGTGGAGAGGAAAAAGTTATTATAGTAGGGGCAGATCTAAGATTCTTAATTTGAGTAATTAAATCCATTTTGTATTTTTAAAAGCACTTCTAGGAAATAGTAATTTTATGGCGTGATTGTTACTCAAGTCAGCCCTATTGTTAGGATTAAAATGCATTTGAATTTGTTCTTTTTATTCAGATGTTTTAGCATTCAAGGAGACAATTTCTTGCACAATGAACAGCAGTTTTAACTATTGTTTTATCATCACTGTCTTGTTCTTTAGTGAGCTTTTGACGACACGACTTTTAGCATTCATGGCATGTATGATTCATAGTTTGAGACTTTTTTGTTAACATTTTGATTTTAAGATAGGTTTTAGTTAGAGAAATAATTCTTAACTGAATCTAATAAAGGATAAATAGTTTTCATGGCAATTGTAGCTGGAAAGCAATTTGTCTAAATTTTTTAGGAAAACAAGAGAATCCAAATTTTTGTTCCTAAACTGAAGCTTAGTTTAAATGGTGGATTTCAGGTCTGAGTTTTAGTCTGGTTCTGGAGCCTTGCACAGCTCCACAAAAATATTTTGGTTTTCAGTGTGGGATTATTTTCTGAGTGTGGAAAAACAGAGATAACAGTAGGATGATAGGAACAGAAGTTGTCGCATCCTGTAGAAAGATTCTGTTTCTTCTTCTGTGACTTCAGCCATTATTCTGTGTAGAGGAAGGAGATGTGTCATTCCTAGCCACAGCTTTTTGCTCGTTGCATTGCAAAAGCAATGCAGAGCTGTCCCTTTTCTATTTATAAAATTACTTAGCCTTGTAACTCAGAACAAAAAGTCTACCATACCTGTCAATCTATATTTCTAAATGAGATTGTTGACTCAAACCCAGCATAAATCTAGAGATTGAAGATGGCAGCTACTGAAGATAGTCATTAGTGCATTACAGAAAAAAGATTTTATTCAGGGTACCAATATATTACCTTCCAAATAGTGAAAGCCATTCCGTAAAATCCAGGCTTTCTAATAACTAACCCCAAAGGATTAGTTATTAGAAGGTAAATGGAAGCTTTGTCAGCCTAGTGTTTAAAACTCTCATCAAGAGACTTATTTATTTGAAAAATAGCTAATTTTTCTAATAGAAATTGAAACTATTAATTCCAAATTTACTGCTTAGTAAAATACATTTTACGTTTCATGAATATTGTGTGCTTTCTTAGTTTTAGCCTAAGCTTTTACAAGTAAAATCAATTTCTTTCCTCAACTCTATTCATCATGAGAAAATATAAATCCTGTCTTTTATGAAGCTGTCATAGTTCCTAAGAAATATTAGACCCTGGGGCCCACTACTCCATTTAAAACATTCTTCATGTTCCTGCAGTCTTTTTTCTTTTAGCAATCCTTCTGCTTGTTTGATGACTTTTACTCTTCCCCTTCTCATTTGGTGAAATTCAATTATGTCCTTATTCTGTTTTTTTTTTTTTTTTTTTCTTTTTTCTTTTTTTCTTTTTACCTTTTTTTTCTTTGGCTTTGTTTGTTTGTTTGTTTTTTTTAACACAACCTGTTGGAACATACTAAGACCCAGGCATTTAGAATTTCTAGTTTTTTAAAGGGAATATAGCCACAATTATCACATTGTATGTATTTTAATTTTCCTCTTTTGGGTTGTTTTGTTTGTTGACATATTCTCTGAAAGATGTAGGGAATCCAGATGAATTGAAAAAGGACCCAATCTGTGTAAGGCTGGATTCTCAGGTAATATTTACATCCCCACAGAAGCTGAGAAATACATACTGGGATTTTAAAAAATGCACAGAGGCACTTATTTTTTTCTTACATCTTCTGAAAGTTCTGGTTATGCTGTTTGCAGAGCCAATGAAGTAATGCATAAATTATTGTTATTAATTATTTATTAAATAGGGTTTTTTTCCTTTTCACTCTGCTCTTTTCTTGGCTCATTTGCTCAGGATTTTGTTTGTATCCAGGCTTACTGTGGCTAGATCCTTCTTCTTTGAGAGGCCTAAATGCAGCAAGAGCAGGAGGAAGGAGAGCAGAACTGTGTTCTCAAGGGAATAATGGGGGGAGAGAACAAGTCTTACTGAAGGAAGTTTCTCAAGGTGCTCTGGCTGATGAATTAGCTAAGGTAGCTCAGAGTTGGAGTCTGAGGTGTTGGTGGTTCAGGTCTTTTTAACCAAATTTTTTCTCTTTGATTTTAGTTTGAACAGTTCATACCAAATGCAGATGAGATTCTTGTCACCTAAATCTAGTTATCTTAAAGTTAAGTGCTCATTTTCAGCTAATTGTCTAGACACTCTCTATCATCAAGGAAGGAATAGAGGCACTTCAGGAGTGATTAATCCCATCCTAAAATAGATGTCTAAGCTGGGATGAATTGGAAGTAGCTGTCTTCCTCCACCAAAGAGCAGGAGAGCACCGACAGCTGGTTAGACAAAGAGGAGCTGAAGACAGGTGAGATGGTCCCCCTCTCCTCTCCCTCAGTGGTTTCACTGATTTAGGACATGAGTTGCCTTTTTCAGTATTTGTGGAATAGTTTGACCATGTGAGATAGGTGCTGGAATCAAATCCACCAGGTTCAAGAGTGCATAAGGCACTCTTAATTAAATGTGCCCAGTTCCACTGGTCCTGTGCATGGGCAGCCTGTGCTTTGTTGGGGTTTGTCAAATGGTAGCTGAAAAAATAAAAGCTAGTGCATAAAGCATTGCCCGTATCCCAAGCTGCGGTTAAATTGCTTTAAATATTTTTAAATATTTAAATATTTTTAAATTGCAACCTAGAGATCAGCATCCACCCACAGGGAAGACTCCACTTGGTTACTCCTCTGTACAAACAATGTCACAGTGACCCTTCAAAGCTGTCCTCTCACTTTCTCATTTTTTTTTCTGAAATATAACTATTGTAACTGAAAAACAAATTAAGCACACAGTGTATGTGCAACATAACTCAGAAGTAACTGGAATGGAAAGCATTTCAAGCTGGAAGAAGTATTAGACAAGTTTAATACCATATAAACGGTTTTCTCAATAAAATTCAGAATTAAGATCCATTAGAACATTAATGAAAGTTGAAACTTTCCTTAATAAAGAGAGTAATTAGTAGCCCTTTTACAGTAGGAATCCTGTGCAGTAATTTTTATTCCCATGTACTTTTTGTAAAATGAATATGCTATTTAACATCAAATTTAGCAAAAATGTTTCTATTTTGGGGTATACTTTATAACAGAAACAAAACAACTGAAGGCAGTTATTAAACTTTTGTTTGCTTCTCCAGAATTAAGGTTCTGGTGAATGTTTTTCATAATTGGACAATAATGTTTGTCAAACAGCAGTGAACCCTTCACTGAGAAAGTGTGGACAAAACAGCTATTTCTGTGACATAGGATGTCACCTCTATGAAAATTTGCTTAACAATTTAAAGGAATTTAAAGGCTTTTAAGTCTGCACTGATTCTGGGCTGAGATAGGAAAAAAATAACACTGTCAGATTCTCATTAAGGTCTGCCCATCTGTGAAATATTTTCCCTGGATTTTGGTAGCAATGTTAGGTTTGCAAGTGGAAAAAATTTACTGAGTTTCTAGGAAGTGTTTTGTTCTTGAACTACTCATTGTTTTTTTCCTCTTCCCTTTGCTACTCTAGTTCAAGGAAAGGAATACCCAAGGACTGGAGTTTCTGCTAGATTGTTATCAGAGCTTTATCTTATTCACATTTAAAAGCATTTATACTCATTATGCTTACATTTTACTGATACCATTTTAACATTAGAACTGCAAATCCCTAAAATCCCCTGCTCCATATGAACAGAAGTCTCTGCTACAAGACCATGTTTTCCTTACTTGTTGTAAGTTATAGTGCAAACAGACCAGTCAGTCAACTGCATAATTGTTTGATTATGGGGCACAATGCAGCATCTTTTATCATCCACTTGTTCCTTTAGCTGTACGAAAGAAGGTGCTGTAGATGTTTCAAAACCAGAAGATTCTTCTGTTTTGCTTTCATTACGACATAACTTTTGCTAGCATTCTGATATTTGCTGTTCTTTAATTAAGGTGATTTCTTTCTCTTACCCAACTGTGACTATAAAGACATACACATCATGGGTTATCTTTTTCATCATTTTAATAATAATAATAATAATAATGATTAAAAAACCTTGTTGCAATTTCTTTTCCATTTATTACCGTGATAGATTTTCTTACAAAGGAATTTAACAAGCAGATGTCTGGAGTTCTTAATGGAGTTGAAAGAACAGCCTATGCATGTGATTGTACACGCATAGTGGAACGATGAACATAAATCACATACCCACACACACAGAAAACAAGGCACTGGTAAGACTGTACAAGTAATAAATGACCAAGAGGTTGTTGATACATTAGAAACTGAGCTCCTAGTGTCAGCAGCTGTCCCAACACCCTAAAGCTGTGCATGGTTTTGGGGTTCTCTGCTTAATAGCCCCGTGGTGTCCCTCTTTCCATATGTGTTGGAGCCCACGTTGGTGGGTGGATAAATGGCCCCGATGCTGTTGCTGGAGCGCACCAGGAAGTCGGCCAAGCGCTGTGTCACGCACGTGGCCGTGTTGCATTTCCTCTTCTCCAGCTGGTGACTGCCAAGGTGAGACAAAGAGAGCCAGGATTAAGTCAAACGATGAGCAATCGAGTGTGCTGCTTCTCATAGTCATTTGAGCTTTGCTAATGTGGGTGTTCTCTTAATATGTGCACAAATACAGGAACATTAGAATCTTCCCACCACCTACGTTGTGCCTGAAAAAAATCCTTGTGCTGGGTGCTATTATCAGTTTTAATGATGGGGGTTATTCAAATGCAGAGACCTGAACAGTCATATGTCGTTTTTATTGATATCCTGCACAGCAGTTTATGACATCTAGAAAACCTGTAATGATAGTATAGTTAAGACACTAAGTGAAAACAATGACTAAATGTTTAACTTTCAGCTAACTTCTAAATCTATTTAGAGCTCTTGCTGATATCATGAGGATTACTAACACAGTGATGATCACTAACATTTATTTAGTTCTCGTGTTTCCACAGAATCATATCCTGCTCTCACTGGAGTGGTAATATTCCAGTCCACACCAAGTGGATTAAATCCTAAGACTCTTTCTCCCATCTGCACCACATATCATAAGAAGTAGCAGGCATTGCCAGCTTCTTCCAGCTTTGGTACCACTTAGGATGGTCTTTATCTGTCTCTCTACCACTTATCTCTGACTAAACAGAGGCTTCATCTAGTGAAAAACTGCCACATCTTTTTTGAAACACCAGCAACTTGAAATTTCTGTTGTGGTGTGAGAGAATCCTTTGCTGAATGACACTTTAAGGAGTGGCCAAGGAAGAAACCATATCTAAAACCCCCTCATTTTACGATTTGAACCAACAGACCATTTACAGAACTCCTTGCACAACTTGTGTAGAATAAGGTGTTGTTTGTTTTTTCTTTTTTTTTTTTTTTTAATTGCAATAAAATGGTTAGTTTGAGACAGCTTGGGTTTTCAAATTTGTTTCTTAGACTGCTATGTTGCTCCTTCAGACTGAAATGCTTGCATGCTGAGATTGCCTGCTGAGTTATCATTGCTTATTTTCTTGGACTTCTTCATGCTGATATGGCATGAGTTAGACACCAGTTTGTGGCTACAATTTACTGTGAAGAGCAACAATAGCCCAGTTACCAATATTTTCCTTTGCATACTGATTATTAAATCTATCATCTAAAATGCCATAATCTTTTGAAATTATTAGTATTTATCTAAGAATTCAAGTGGAATAGCAGCTGTGAAAAGAAATGTGTGTATTATACTGATTCTTTATTTGTAGATATGCAGCAATTTTAAAGCAATTAATATTTTAAATGTGTAATCTCATTAAAAGAAAACTGTTGAATAGGGCTTTATATAACCTCTCATTGACTTTCATGGCTATTTCTATTGGGTTTAATCAAGTCCTTAACACACAAGGTTCAAACAGCAACTGGTTCTCACTGAGATCCTGCTTTGTTTGTGGAGGCAGAATTCTCTTTTTCATTAAAGCTACAAAATCAGGCCCTGACACTCCAAGCTTAAAACTCCAGCCCTTTTATCTCAGGTCCAGCTTTGCTGAACCCAACATCCCTTCTGGCTCCGTGGTCAGTAGCTTTTAAGTTAATATATGGTGCCAGGAGGCAATTCACCTGGTGAGACATGGTTCTAGGTCCCAGAAAAGCAGATAAGGCACACTACACTCATAAAAATGATGCCTTGTATTTGAGCATTAAAGTTATTTTGGAGGGGTTTGTAATTTTTTTTATAATAGTAGCTGTAAAAATGCAAGAGCTTTGTTATAAAAATGCTTTGGGAGGAACAATGATTGTCATATAATAATATTTTTTAATATATATTCAAAGAGAGAGGAACAGGCAACTATATATACTTATGTGTTTACCAAATTCATCTATAACAGAATAGTCATTGAAAGAAATTTACTAAAATTCCTGATAAAACTAGATGAACTTGAAGGTTTCTTCCAACTTTGATGGTTCTGTGGAAAGTAGAATAGTGTAGTGCTGCTTATCTTTTAGTAAAAATTGCAAATAAATCTTGAAATGTTTTTATTCATTAAAAAACTGCCTGAAATTGAATTTATGAAATTATAAGTGAGAATATATTTCAGACAAGTGAAATTCTATCAGAACCCATTTCTTCTTTCCCTTCTTCCCATGAGTAAATTCATATTTAATTCTGTGATTAAAAACTTCCTTAATTACTGTAAGCATACTTTATATATATTTTATACTATAAAATACTTCCATTCTAGTAGAGAAGTAATATTATTAAGAAGGGTATGTTTTCTTTTTTCTTCCCCTCCAGGCTTGCAAATGTGACTTTTTTTTTTAGGCGGAGGGGACTTGCCAAATTCATTTTTCTTCTCAAGGTAATGCATTTGTAGCCTTTGTAATTTATGAAAGTGTTATAATTGTAAAATGATTAAATGATTTGGAACTTTTTCCCTGGATTTCACTTTCTACCCTGATTGCTTTGGTCTTTATTTTACAGAAAAGCTGATCTTTATGCTCACAGGAAAGCTCTATTTAGTAGAAGGACATTTTAATCTCTTGTTTTTGTTTTTGTTTTTGTTTTTAAAAAAACCAGCAGAAGTGAAGTCTCTCAAGTAGCAGGGTATCACTGGAACAAAGTTAGCATTATGATTCAGTCTGTTACAGCTGGAAGGAACAGGGAAAATCAATACCTTTTTGTCTTTGCTGCTGGTTGTTCTGGCATTTCCTCAGTGAGTCCTGAGAGTGTATTCTGTGACATTACAGGCAACATCCATCCTTGTCTCTTGGAAGTCCCATCAGATAGATCATCAGCCACAGACAGTAATCTTTGAACAACAATAAAATAGTGAGCTTGAATAACTCTATTTTTATATTATTTGAGGCATGAAAGCAAAAGCAACTCATGCAATATTCTGAACACCTTTTTCCCCAAAAAGAAATAAACATGATTATTTGTTACTTACCTCTCAATAGGTGTAGCTTCCAAACAGCTCAGAGTGACAGAAAGTGCAATGAAGAAAACTGACAGCTTTAGGTTGCACATCTTTCCTTCCAAACTTTCTGAAAAGAACAATAATTCAAAACTGAAAGCTCACCCAAATACTCTTCAGCACATCCTATCACTGATGCCCATTCTGTCCTAAATCAAGAACAGCTAGTCTTCTTCACAGGCTAGAGTGAGAAAAATGATCCCCTCAAGTTTAGTGACACAATTCAGTTTCAGAAATACAGCTCTCAGCAGTTAATGCTCGTTTTTCATCCAGTAGTTTCAATTCTATCCCTTACCTCTGGTTTGCATTTCCTGACATATCCCAGCCTCAAATTCTGGTCCCCAGTGCAGTTTACTTTAAAGTTGCCTTAGTCTTTTCCTGAAAAATGCTCTTGAATAATAATAGGGGATGCTGAGCTTTTCTAAAGCACATCTGTTGCACTGCAGGTAAAATAAGAAAAAAGGGAAATTATTTACCTTTTTGTGGTCACAGATCTAACTGGAGAAGCCAGCAAGCCCTCTTGGTTAGCAAGAAGTGTGCATGCAACAGTTCCACGCTTGCATCTAGCTCTGGAGTATCCTTTTCCCTCTTCCTTTCTTGCCAAGTAATACGGCTCTTATATATCCTTGACACCTTTCTCAGCTCTGACATCAGGCAGCACAGAGAGACTGTCGTTAATTCCAATCCCTATAGACAGAAAGTGCCCCAGAGAGGAGCAGAGGCAGGTGGGTCATTATTGCACTAGCACATCAGTAAATATTCACCTGGTGTATGCAGAATGCCCTCGTGAAGGCACTGCAATAGCATATTGCACATCAGAAATGTAGCCTCAATTTTTCAGCTCTGATAAGCTGCTGAGGTAATATTCCCTGTGGGTGTTTTCGAGGGCTAAATAAGGTAACAAAAGTTACAAAGAAAGCCAGAGCAAATGAAACACCAGGCCGCTGGTAATTGAAATCCAAGAAAACATAGCTCAGAAAAGATGGAAAAGTTAAAGTTGTGGAGGTTTGCTGTAGAATATAGATCACAAAGAAAAGGTGTCTGAAGGGATAAAAGCTGTATGATGAATAAGAAAAGAGTGAAAGTTATTTAAATTGACAGATAGGGTTCTCATTCAGGGTAACACTGTGGAAATCACGTACATTTTTCAGTCAAGTATTACTGTGAATGAAAATTCTGTCACTATGAATGTAAAATCTCGTATTTTACTAACACAGGTGGATTTGTCATGTGTGAAAATTGAGTCAATTAATACTTTTCAGAAGGAAAAGACTAGGATTAAAAAGCCAGGAAATGTCAGAATAAAACTATCTGTGCAAATTTATTTCTCTAGGATGCATTGAGTTTGGTTCAGGGGAAAACGTGCAGCTTTTTGTAGACTAAATCCAGTGTCAACGAAATACCTAGTTTCAGATTTCCAAGGATACAGATTAGACCCATTTACCTCTGATTTCAGTAGAAATTAGGCAAATCACTTTTCTTCCCCCCTCTGTCTCCTCAGTTTTTGCGAGGTACCCCATTGCCTTTGGAAAACAGGTCTTTTAATGATTTAAAGAGGTCAAGGCTCTGGCACCAATCTGAGCAAAAGTGATAACAAGTTACCATGTGCATCTTTTGTGTCGCCAGGAGCATGAATTAGTTCAGAACTGCTTCAGTGCCAAGTCCATTGCTTTAACTGGAAACCCCCTTCTTTGTTGGTTTAGTCTGTAGTACCAGATTTTCATTGCAATGGCTCAAGTTCCAGTGTTGGCTCACTTCAGGCATCTGTGCTACTTGAGGTGAATACAGAAGGAATATTTAGCTGGGATAGTAGCTTCTTAACTTGATTACAACAGCCTGCAAATAAGACCCTAGAAAGTGACAAAATGTTTTGTTGATTGCTGTAGATGTTGCTTTGGGGTTTTTTGTGTGTGTTGTGGTTATTTTTATTATTTTTTTTTAAAGGGGTGCTACTGCTGGATACTTTTCTCTCTGTTTTTAATATGATCACATACTTCTTTTTGCCAGGTTCCTGTTATTCCCTCTCTGGATGGACAGTCCCGGTGCAAGAGAAGTAAGTACAGTATTTTATCTTCACCTTGACAAGTAGGTGCCATGCAACATCTGAAACAAGTTTGTCTCTCCAAAGACTCACTGTAGAATTTGACTATGATGAAATAACATTCTGCTGTTAATTTCACTGTGGCAATTTCGCTCCTCTGAAATGAAGGCATGATTAAACCCATTTTACAGAGACAGTATTGTGCTGAAAAACAATTATACAGATACTCTGGCTGGGGATTGACATCAGCCAATCTTCACTGCTTGGATACTGAACTTGAAAATATCTTAGTGTGCTTTTTCCTGGGTGGAAAGAGATCTATGTGCCACTGACACTCAGCAGTGGTCTTCACACTCAGCCTGTGTGAGAGGTGTTGTTTCAAACCCTGAAAAGATAAGCAAGTTTGTGTTTAAAAGACTGAACTTAATATTCAGAATCTCTTCAGTTTTAAGGCATCTGAGTGAGTGGTTTCTGTATCAAACTTGAATCAAGCTATGGGTTGAGAGAAATAAATTGAAATACTCATTTCTGAATCAATATTGATCCCAAATTCTAATTGCAACCGTCCTGCAAGTAGACTGAGGGGGAGCCACTAATGCTTTGAGAGAAGAAGAGAAAGGCTGCTTCTTGAGTGCATTGTAGAAGTGAAAGCAGGCTCATGATGTCCCAGGAGCATTGCCAGCCTCCTGGGCTGCGCAGTGTCTTGGCAGAGTCAGCAAGAAGTCTATCCAACAATTAGTCACATGTGAAGTTAACAAAATTAAGGTATTGCAGCTCCTGTTGCAAGTTCTCTTAAGCAGGAGTAGTGTTTTCCTACACAAACAGAAATGGAATATTAAGTTGTGGAATCTCTTTGACAGCAGAACAATTCATAACTCAAGTTTCAAGAAGCTGGCACTAAATACTTTCCAGTTAGTGCCATTCAGTGAGTGGTTGGAAAGCTATTTTTACCACTGACAAAGTTCCTTAACCTTGATCTTAGAAAAAACCCTTTATTCCTGTGCATGACAACTGTTATCAGCCTAAGGAAAAAGAAAATCGAGTGTTTTCATGAAAGAAATCTGTGATCAGTACATGGTAATTTATACTGGTGTTTAAGTCTTTATGCAAAGATTTGTCTAAAGAATTGTGGCCATAGGTGACACCAGAGCTGAGGTTTAAAAAAAATCCAGAAGACACGTTTTTTCCAATTCCTTGATTCCTTCTGGAAATTGCCTACACAATGTCTGGAACTTCAAAATGCTGACCATGCTCTGCACTGGGATGTACTGGCAGCAGAGGAACAGGGAACCAGCCTTGTCTCAAGTGTCTGCTGCATTCTTGTCCTGGGGATTTGCATCACTGAAAGTGAGATGAACAGAGAGACCATTCTAGTGCCTGTTTCTAATTCAGAAGTCTAAACCAGCTGAGATGATCTGTGCCTGTTTCTCCTTTTTACCTGCAAAAACAGCCTTGGGTGACTCCTTCAGGTGCAGATGTTTACACTGTGGGTATCTAAATGCAAATTAAATGAATTCCATCGGGTGCTTCAACTCTTAAGTGCTCAGTGCTTGAGATTGAAGGTTATCTCCCTCTTTCTCGCCTTTACCTTTTCCTTAGGCTATTCTTGGCACCTGCTGGGCAGCTGGTTCCCACTTTTTTACAACGTCTTGAGTTCTACACTTGCTTAATAACGTTAGTAAGAGACATTAAGACTCTTGGTAATGGATGTGTCTCTCCCATTTGTTTGTCAGAGCCAAGTTACCTGGTGCAGGCATTTTCCCAGCTGCTGTACAGCTGTTTGAGGCAGATGTCTCCAGTAAATTACGCTGTTGCTCAGTTACCAGGAACTAGAAGTATGTGAATAACTCATAGATAAGTTGGCCTATTGTATCAAAATGGAAAAAGGAAAGGTTTAGTCATTAACTTGCAATGGGCTTATTTTAATTTTTTTGAATAAACCAGCAATCAGAACTGCAGCAGCATTAACATTTCATCAGTGTAAACATTTCCAGTAATAACACAGAATGGTGCATGTCTCACAGCCTGTAGCTGTTGTGTGAGTTGAGCACAATGTCTAATGCAATGGTATCCTGTTTATAGCAATTTTAGTAGCCTTTCATTCCTTTTAAATTAAGCTGCAAACCGAAAGTAAAGCATAAAAAGGAAGCTTCCTTGATAGTATCAGCACCTCTGGAAAAGTCCAAGTAACCTATATGGCCAAATCTGAAATTAGAAGAATAAATCTCAGAAGGTTTTCTGCTATTTTTTACATATCCTAAAATATCCAGGATTGACATTCATGAACCTGGCTAGCAGGACACTATTGTGACAACTAATAACTATGTGGAACATCAGAGGGAGCATGAAATCACTCTAGAAAATTATGATTAGGAACCTCTGTTCCCTAAATTTTTACATTTGGATGGCAAAGTCGGAAAATTTTGGCTGTAGTGTTCTCTTCCCAGTATTTCTTGCTTTGTTCTTGAATATCACAGTGTTTGTACTTTTGGTATGTCTGGAGTTGTAATTTTCTACTGTTAGCACTTAAGCTCTGTGTAACGGCTTTGTTCAAATAGTGTTTTATCAAATACACTTTTGTTAGCACAACATTTTTGTTACCCCTGTTGCATGTGGAACATTTCAGTGCTGATAAAAAACAAAGAGCTGTTCCTGTTGATCCCAAAACTGATGTTAAACCTGAAGAAGAAATATGTAAGAAGCAGCTGAGAGGTAAGACGTGGAAATTATTTCTCCCCCAGCGAAAAAAAAAGATGAATCAGAAATAAAGAGTGCCCATCCATGGAACTGATGAGCAAATGAAAAGAAGTAATTTGGGTAGTCAACGGTATTTTAAACCAACTTTTATGATGTGTTTTGTTACTCAGCTCTGGTCACTGACAGAACAATGATGTAGCCTGAAAGAACTATTGCTAATGATTGCTCAGAGAATGAGATCAGCAGTTTGTGCTGAATCAGTGCCTATAGCTGGGAATCCTTCAAGCAGGAGAAATAAATTCCATATTTTGATCAGAAAAATCAGAACTGAGAGCCCAGTGGTTGGTGAGTTATAATTCCTAGAGCCATTCTTACTTACAGTTTATAGAGTTTTAATTGTATCCAACAATTCACCTTTGAATACAACAGAAGGTTTAACTTTTTGATTTTCTTTTCCCCTGCAACTTGTATCCAGAACTTAAAAGCAAAAGCAGGGCTCCCTTTTGGTTACCAATGTCACTCTCAAGGGCTCTAAATGGTGCTAAATGGTAAATGTGAATATGAAATAGAAATACTGTTCTTCCTTTCTGGTAAACGAAATCATCCATTGCTTCCTGCTATGCTAATTAGGTTCAATCACTTTCTATAGCAATTAATGTACAAAAAAGCATTCAGGTTTCAAAGATATTGCTGGAATGCATACCTGCCACTACTACAATAGAATAGGGAGTTCCCCAACATGTGTTGTATTCATGTATACTTCAAAGCAGGACAAAACGCCTTGCTAAAAGGAAGGGCAGGGTGACTATACTGAATTATAGAATCATAGAATGGATTGGGTTGGAAGAGATGTTAAACATCATCCAGTTCCAACACCCTGCCATGGCAGGGACACCTCCCACTACACCAGCTAGCTCAGAGCCCATCCAACCTGGCCTTGGACACTTCCAGGGATGGGGCAGCCACAGCTTCTCTGGGCAAGCTGTGCCATCACCTTCACAGGGAAGAATTTCTTCTTTATATCCCACCTAAACCTACTCTCTGTCAGTTTGAAGCCTTTCCCCCATGTCCTGTCATTCCATACTTTTGCAAATAGTCTCTCCCCATCTTTCTTGTAGGCTCCCTTCAGGTACTGGAATTGGGCCACCCCAAAGCTGTTGAATGACAGAATGTAGTCTCCCTAAATGCTCCTGTTAGGGAAAAAAGAGAGGAATTAAGCATGTGTGTAAGTGTAACTGTGGGAACTTTCCACCCCTCCTTCCCCACCCCAGCATCTTTTATAAAGAGCACAGACATCCGTAGAAGATGCAGTGGGACCAAGAACCACCCTCCATGCTCCCCACACTTATTCCACTGCAGATGAATCCCTGATAAATATGAAGCAAACAAAATCAGTCACCTCTTAGAGAAATTGCTGGTTTTCAAAAGAATTCTGCACAGATTCATGTCAGCCCTTCATCCCTGATCCAGTGCATAAGTTTTAACAAAGTTGGGGTTTTTTTAAACAATCCCACTTTTAAAAATCAGATTTTTTTTTCTCTGCAAACTGCTGCAAGAGAATGACAATCTAGCTTTGTCTTGAAACACTCTGAGTCTTTTAGGTGATGCTGTCTTGACAGCTCTGCTATTAATAGTGGCATTTTCCCTGCTGTTTTAAAAGGAGACTTGTGCTGAACTGAGAATCAGTCATGTTCGTAATAATTTCTCACTAAGGGTAGATGCAGTCTCCGAGCTTACGTAGGAGAATTTACATTGACAATCCCATGAAATGTTGATTAACTTATTTATGGCATGTCATCACACATAGCTGCAAAATAAGATAGCCCTTCTTCAAAAAGAAGTGCAGTAGGGCTAAATTTACAGTTTGTTTGAATCATAGTATGTGTGAGTGCAAGACCTGACCTTTTCATTCTGCTTGGAGATGAGAAAAGACTTTGATAAGCACAAGGAACATGAATAAGTACATGAAACTGTCTTTCTACTATAAGAGGTCATTAAAAATTCCTTAGAAGTTCAGCGTATGCATCTGAAAACATTTAGTGGGGTTTTGGTCTGTTTTGGTGGTGTCTTTCCCACTAAGTATTGCTGTTTCCTTTCATTCAGCAGCAAATCCACTTTCGGCTGAGTTCATCCTTGATATAAGAATTCAGGAATGGTGTGAAAAAGTCAGTACTTAAATGTGAGCTCTCACAAATAATTTAGGAGCTACAAGTGACATGGCTAATCCAAAAGATGGTGTTTTTTTTTAAATAAATTGTTATTGAGCCAAACACCCATTGGAAAATAGAAAGCATGGCATTATTGCAAGGGGGGAAAAATGAGGCTATGGAACTTTTCAGTCATTAACATATTGAAATAATTTCATATTAACACATATTGTGCTAATGAATGATAAAATTTCAATGGGAAAAAGTTGAAAAGTTACCTTATGAAAGCTTTTAATTTAGAAAAGAGCCTTGTGCAGAGCAACAGAGACGCAGACTTCAGGACAAGTGTATTTAAAATCCGTAGGTGTTGAATACTACTGTATATTTAGAACTGGTATCTTGAATTCTGCTTTTGATTTCAGAGTATTTTCTTTTACATGAATTACTGTCTGCATGCATAGTCTTCTATTATTATTATTTTTATTGATTTGCAGGATTCCTACACATTTCCACTCTGGCTAGTGACCATGATTCAAGTGACTGTGGGCTTGATTTTGTTAATTTTCACAGGGTTCCCATGGGCTGAAAATGACTCTTTTCACTTTAGAAAACTATCACATTCCCACATGAGTATTGGAATTGTGTTCATGCTTAGTGGTATTGTGTTTGAAAAAGAGCAATGTTGGCAATGTCATGTATAATTTCATGTCAATAGAACATTTCACACCACTTCATGTGATCATCAAATGAGGGATTAACACATTCTTAAACTATTTTTTAGGATGTTGTCATAAGCAGGCATAATCTTGATGGTGTTATGGATCACTACAACCCATTGCTTTAAGTCGTATATCATCCTGCAGCCTTTTATAATACTCATAACAATTTGTAGAAGATAAAAAGCCACTGTTGAAAGAACTGTAGAAATTATCATTTCTACATTACATGTAGAAATTATCAATTATCACCTCATAGAGGTGAGGTATTTTTTATTAGAAACTGTTAAAGCTACAGTGTTATTTGAAGTCAGTACTTTAATTTTCACTGCCAAAAGAGGATGTATATTCCATACAACTTTAACTTTTCTGAGAAAGAGTATCTCTTTCAGGGGATCCTATGAAAATTTCCCATGTTGTAAAATTGAGATACTTGTGACTAGAAAGCTGTGCTCACAGGAGCATGTGACTGATTCCCAAAAGATCCTGGATCTTCTACTTAGATGTTTCACATCTTTTAGGACTGAGCTAAGTGTATACCTGGAAAGGCCAGGAGTATCACCTTTAACCATCTAGCCTGATGGTGTCTCTGCACACAAAGCATATTATCACACCCCAAAAAACCTTTGTGGACTTGATGGATAGTGAAAGTGAAATGCTATCAGGTTACATAAACCACTGATTGATGAATCATAGGTAGTGTCATTTCTTTCAGAGGCAAAGACTCCAGAGAGACTTTGAAGCTTTGAACTGCCAGTCAACCTGCAGTTCATTCCTTTAACTTTTCTCAAAGTGTTCCTGAGACAATTTGCCTCGTTAGTGGAAAGCTGGCAACCTGATCACCCAACAAATCTTGTTGTAGTTTAGTGAGGAATTGCTGCCCAGAAGTATATAGTTAGGTTTTCAACATTCTGAAAAGCTGTTTTGACAATTGAAATATATATGTTAAACATTTAAAACCAGAAGTTTGTACAACAGAATGTCTTCCAGCCTTGCAGCAAATTTTATGAAGAATAAAGAATGCTATGTCTTCACAAATTTTGCTGCAAGGCTAGAAGGCATGAATATGCTTTTCCAAAACAAATGCAAAGCCCCCAAATCCATACAAGTGCAAATCAATGTGTTAAACTGTTAACAGTTTAGTCAATGTGTTAACTCTTTCTTAAGGGAGAAACTCTTATGACATATCACTGATTTAAATAAATGACTAGTTATGAAACCAGACAGGAATAATGTTTTGCACCTATGCAGTATTATCATCAAGGTATGGGTCTGAATGTTTTCTGGAAAAGTCTGTTTATTGTTGTGCTACGTGGCAAAAAATTGAGGCAATCATAAGTTGAAAGGGATGAGTAGAGTTGATGGCAGAGTTGGGGACAGAAGACAGATCTGAATTTTTATTTAACCTGCAGATGACATGAACTCTATTGAGGTGAAAGGGAAGGAAATCTCACTGGGTGGTCAAAATAAATCTGAATTCAGACTCAGAATGGGCAGAAAGTTTTGTGCCTGTCTGTGTTTCTGCACAAACAGGGCTAAACATCACACTACTTTTTATATTAACTAGAGATCAATGTATTTTTACCTGGTTTGAGTAGATTAAGGTCTTACCTCTGAGCCTCTTCACTAGTCCCTACAATAAGATCTTGTGGCTGCTCTGAATTACCTTAGTTTGGTATAAACACTCCCTATATAAATTCATTTTTGCTTAATGAAGAATCAGGTAAATTATTATATCTTTCTTTATTTTGCATCCTTTTTCTATTTCTTTTGAGATTGTAGGTTCCCAAAATATCTTGAGCAGGTTTTTTTTATTTTTATTATTTATGCAGATGCTGGAAGCCCTATGAGCAGGTGAAAGGAGTGAAAATGTTGTGAAAGAGTCTTTGTTATGAGGTATCTATGCTCAGTTTTACTGGTCTGTTCCAAGGTTGAAGTTTGTAATGAAGCTTTTGGAGTATGTACCCAGCTCAGGACACAATCCTGAGAAGCAAATTCTGTGCTGTCCTTGTAAGAAATTCTCCCTGTTAACCTCCATATGACTTGAGGTACATGACTATGCAGCTATCACAGCTCTGCACTACTGAGAAGCAGATCTGAGAAGCAGATCTCAGCAGATACTTCTGAGAAATAAAATGGTTTTAAACATTGCCCTGAATCCAGCTCTGGGCTGATGGGGGAAATGATGGTGAACCTATTCTGTGTCATGATGTCCTTATCTGGTTTGCCATGCCACATCCTATGGCATGTGCAGCCCATGGATGCTGTAGTTCTATGGAGATAAAGTTCACATTCCCAGCTTTTCAAGGAATAGAATTGGTTGCTCACAACTGCAGTGCTGGGAAAGAGCTATTTGGTCCTTGGTGGTTTCAAAATAATATGTTGTGTTTAGAGTGAGGGCAGAAATGTCTTCTGTGTTTATGTTTTTGGTAGATAAATCATCATGACATGTAACATTTAGACTAGGACCAATAATTGTACTCTGCATTCTTCATTGAGTACTTCTACTGATTTCCATAAGAACACTGTCTATCCATTTGAATTTCCTGTGAGTTTGCACAAGCAGCTGTAAGTGGGTCCTGACCTGCTGGGAGATGCTGGCTGAGAGGATTTTTGTTCCTTGGCCAAGATGAGTAGATCTAGAGTGACATAAAGAGAGATAACAAGGACAGCTGTCAGCTGACCTGATCTTTATCTGTCTAAAAATTAGTTATGCAGGCTAAGCTAAGCTCTCGAGACTTCCAAATCAAAGGGAAGAAAGAAGCACCTCCAGAGAGGTTCTTCCTCCCACTCATTTTAGACAGCTGCCTTAAAATGGGATAAATTACTCTCTGGAAATATCTGACTCTAATGCCTATTGTGAGGCTCTGAGTGAGGATCTTCAACACAACCCCTTGCTAAGAATAGGTTATACCAATTCTGATTCTGTACACACACTTGATGTTCTTGAGTTATATTCCTTATAATGAAGCATTTGAATGGTTAGAGCTACCCCTCAAACAGAACCTCTCCAGACAGGAAAAAAATACTTCTCAGTCTCTCAAACAGAAAGTTGATAATGCAGGAATTAGTGAACTTAGTGAGAATATGGCCTTTAGCAGAATTCCCATGGAGAAGAAGGGAATTCTGTATGCTAAGATGTCATAGACTCTCTAAATGCTTTATTACCCATGTATTAACCACAATAAAGAACAATGCTGAATTCCCTATGTATTGAATTTTCCATAAATTTACTGAATATTATACTGTGCATTTATGAATACATGATAACTTCACATATTTATGCCTCTCTTCTTGGAGAGGTATATAATTTGTGCCTGTTGCCAATTATAAATCACTTAAAGAGCCCCTTAAAATAACCCCATGGTTAATTTTTCTGCCATGGAGATAAATATTTAAAGGAAATTTTTAAGTGCCTACTTCAAGGTGGTGTTTATCTGACTGGAAATTTTGATTTTCATTTTTTTGTAATTCCTTTGTTGGGTCTGAATCTTCAATGTCACTCGCCCTGAGCTGAAATTATTGTTGACCAAAATAATCTTACAGAGACTATAGAATTAAACAGTCCTGTATGTGATGTTACTATGATTTTTTTTTAATTAGTAGTATCACTTTTTTAATTAGCAAAGTTTCTTTGATGATTATTTATTTAATAATTTATTAAACGCCAGGAGAATGACTTTTTATTTCCCCATTTTGCTTATTTCAGTGGGCAGTATCCTCACAGCTCGGACCATAGGTTTTTGTCTTAGTATCTTGTCAGAGGGTTTTTTAATTTCCTAAAAGTGGCAGTGGGTAAGTGAAGAAAATACAAAATGTAAGAAAACTGTTGAAATACCTTAGGTGGAAATAAGAATTTACCTCATATTTTTGTTAGAGGGTCAAAGGTAGAAACGTATTTTCTATTTCTTGTTAAGGTGCAGAAGCCCAATGCCAGTACAGACAGACAGCAGGTATGATTTGGAGACCACTAGGAAGAGAAAACAGAAAGCAGTGCTACATGGCTAGCAAAATATGTATTTTCTGAGGAAGTATGAGGCTTTTCACATATTAGAAGCTTGTAAAGAGCTTTTTACTTGAGAGCTTTTCCCATCTATGAGAAAAGACACCATATCAGAAATTCATGCTTTCATGAATCCCAATCCCACCCTCACCACACGTTTTACACAGGGCATTTAGGATTTTGGTGTGCTTTAGTAATTCTTTCTGGGAGGGGGAACAAACACAAATGTCAGCAAGAGATTTAAAGTCACAAATTAAATCCTGTCTCAGCACCAAGGCTTGAAGGTGTATTTGCTGATTTTTAGATGTGATGTCTAATGGACTTAATTGAAGTCAAATTACCTCTTCCTGTCATGTTAACTAGAACTATTTATGCTTGGTCAAATTACTCTCTGATTTTGTAACAAGCAGTAATCAGTAACATAATCTCATTCCCCTCTTCCCTTCTGAGCTTGTGTCACTCTTTCTTAGAACTCCATCCAGCCTGTAAACTCATACGCTTATGTGCACTCCTGAAGTTCCTTTCTTGCTTTTGGGTGCTCTCAGGATGTTTTCAGTAGACATGAGTGTCAGCACTTCATGCTCAGAGATCTGACACAGATGTAGCCCTTGGCCTTTTTTTTTTGCAGGGAATAGAAAGCGATGGGCTTGATTTTCCTTCTAAGAACTCAGTCTATGTCTGCCACATCTGAGCACTCTAAAATGTGCAGCTGAAACAATTTGGCAAAAAAACAAGTTTGGCCCCATACTTGGTTAATTTTCAACAATGTAGATTCAATGTCAAAGTACAAGTGTGCCATATCAGTGATTTCTTGCAGAAGCCTTTTCAAAACTGTAAGTACCTAATTGTTTTGCCATAAGAACATTTTCCGCTGTCTCAGTCTAACATTAGTGTAATTGCATTTGAGTAACAGTTTGAACTGTACTTCGTAAAACAAGATTTCAAAAAGCTTTTTGCAACCAGAAAAATAAATTAGTTAAAAATTCTGATGCCACAATTGCTTTTTGAATAGTAATGTTTTGTGATTTTTTAAACCCGTAAACAAAATAAAGATGTGGCAGTTTATCTATATGACTAAGCTGAGCTAAATGGAAGATTGGATTTTACACTGTAAGTAACATGTCCTCTTGGGACTTAGGCAAGGCAACTTTCAAAACATTGCATCAACTTGAAATCCAGATCTTTGGGAGCTTTTGTCCTTTTTCTTAGTTAGCTAGAGTGAAATGTGATTTAAAACTATGGAATGTATTGTGGGGTTTGTGTGGGACGAATGGGTCCCAAATGATGTCTTGGTGCTTGCCTGCCTGCTGCTGTCAGCTGCACCAAACAAGCCTGTTTAGGTCCACACAGGAAGGACCTGCTCTGGTTTTAAGCCAGCCTTGTTCAGCCCAGGTTACATGTGATGCTCTGTGTCCATCAGCTGCTTTGAAGTGAGAAATCTTTGTGCACTGTGCCAAGGGGGTGTCTTTCAATCACTTGTCCATCTTTCTGGTTGCCCATGGAGATTTATCAGACAGTGGAGACGACTGGGAGAGGCAGTTGTGGTGTCATTGCCAACTTCCTAGCCTGCCATAAATACATCACCAACCCAGTGCAGAAGTGGAGGGAGGAATTTTACTGCCCTCTTCCCTGAAATTTCAGTGAACATTGCAGGCTTATGAGTGTGATTCAGGTGCAGGTGTTTACATGACTGTTTGTAGGTCAGTAAAAACATGAGGGAAAACTTTTTTATACCTATTTTAATATAACTGTATTTTAATACAGCTATATTTCAGCCTGTTTAATGAACTAAAAAAGGTTTGCAGATGAGTCTGAAGAGCCCAGGAGTGTAAACAAGGTGCACAAGAGGAATGTGCAATGCAGAGCAGGGAGAAGGGAGTGGGAGCACACTTGGTTCATCTTTAGGCACAGAAATGGTAATTTAAATTCTAACCTGGACATAAAGTGCGGTGTGAATGCACCTGAGCTGAGTGAGTTATGTATCTGTGTTTTTCTGATAATTTAGGCTGCTAGTCTGTGTTGGCTTCAGTAACATTTGGTGAAGTGTGACCACAAAATATTATGAAGCTGGGGGAAGTTATTTCAGAAACAGAGCTGGAAATGACAATTCTGTCCATTTTGTTATTCAATTAATAGTCTTAATAATCTTCCCAGTAAAAAATTGATTGAAATATTTTTCTCCGGATCATAGTTTATACTCTGAGGGAAGGTATGAATTATTAAAGGCAAACAATGCTGTGTTGTCTTCTGTAATTGCATGAGGAGCAGTGTGATGTGTCTGATTCCCCAAGTCAAATGGTTACAGGTGTCTTGTAGCAGAAGAAGAGAAAACCTGCAGTTAGCCAGATGATGTTCCGTGTTTGATAGTGAAATGCAGGGACTGGTACTGAAAGAATCCCTTTGCCAGCTCCTAGAAGAGGACAGATACAGGGCACTGTTATATTTTTGTATTGCTGGTGGGTTTCAGAGAAAAGCAATATTTAGATAAGGCATAACTGATTCCCTGGGCTATAAATTTTATTTCAAATGGCAAAAAATAAAGAAAAAAAAATCTGTGTGAGCAACTTTAGTCCTGTGATTGAGCACACTTTGTGGAAGTATCCCTGAGCAAAGCAGAAATAAAAACTGTATCTATCATAGCTGAGTGCTGACCACCTACAGTTAATTGACAAGCATTTCCAGGAATGCAGTAATAATGAGTTATGCTTTTAAAAACTGGAAGTGAGAAGGTAGCTATAGAAGGAGTTAATGCCTGTGAATTTGCTAGGAATCAAGTTAGTTAGGAAACACATTTGAGAGGATTAACATTGTTGTAGAAATTAATGTTTGAAGAGATTGACCAGGAGGGTGCCGAGCTGAAGAATTTGAAATGCAGTTGAGTCCTATTGGAGAGCTGGTCAGGCTTGCTCCCCAGCCCTGCATCCATGAAGTGGAAAACACAGAGCAGAACAAGTGCTGCAGGATCACTTGGAAAGTGTATCCAAGACAAAAAAAGAGGAAATTAACCTATATCCATCCTGCCTATCAGGTAGGGCTCTGACTTGCCCTGGTTTTCTTCAGTTTGCTTCATCAGGCCAGAGGAAACTGTATTGCATAACTTTATTTAATAGAGTCTTTGTAGGAGCCCTTAGAATGAGATCTGTTTAATTCATTGTGCAAACCCTCAGTTGTGTCGGGGCTTTTACAGGTAAGTACATCCAAGTCCCTGCAATAGTTTGCTCCTTCTTTGAACACATTTTTGGAATATATGTGAAATGTTAAGAAAGCAGGCAGCTTAGCACTATGAGACACTCTAATCATCAAGCTGAGATGGAGATAAGTAAAAGTAGGCAGATGAATAAAGAGGAATATTTTTGAAAACCTTGGGAGGGGAAGAAGAATGGAGTCTGTTTTCTGTCCACTTAGAACTTGAGTTGGTCTGGTGAGTTTGGTTTTGTTTTGTTTTCCTCTAATTTTAATGCCAAGAGATTAATGTCTCTATTCTAATCAAGTTAATTCATTTAGAATAAAATCCATTGGCTTGTAGGCTTTCTTGCAATCCAGTTTGCAGTTACTTAAGGAAAATGCTAAAATATCAAGTCTCTTAGAAGGAATATAATTTTTTTTTGCAAACATGGGACAAAAATTTTTGTTCTTTTCTCTCATATTTTTCAACACTGTGATGGGATGGCTGACATACTCAGAAACAGACATCAGTATCAATTAAAAAAGGCAACATGAAGGAGCCTGAGAAGCCACGTGCAGAGGACAAATTCTGCTGCATTTCCAAGCTGAAGGTACACCAATATTTTAGTGATTTTGTAGGAACACACAACTGTAACTACTTGGATTTACAGTATTTTGGTAGAAGTTATAGCCTAGACTAAATGAGTAGATAAACTGTTCTTTTTTTACCTTTACTGCCCTAACCAAGGTCAAAAAAGTTTGTAAACAACTGTGCTGGTTTTTGCTCTCCCTGAACTTTACACTCTGTGTTGAAGGATTTATTGCTGCTTTGAAGCTTCACCACTGATCTTATATAGTCCCTGCAGTTTAACACATTTACTCTTCCTTTTTAAAGCTGTGAAATGAGCCTTACTGACTCATTTCAGGGATGTGGCAGTAAAACCAGGCTGTTGGTCTTGAATAGAAATTCAAGTTGTCAAGAAATGCTAGAGAATCTTGTAAAATACTTCTTTTCAATAGTAATTAAAAAACCAAACTATATTTCTTATGCTTCTTGGCTTATGCAGCAGATGTATTTAAAAATAATGTTTATTTAATTTAATAAATGTTGTTTATAAAGAAGTCTGAAGTTGAAAGGATTTGAGTGCTACTGCACTCATTAGTTTTTACTTTTTAAATGTCAGTTGCTACTAATTGTCTTGTAAAAAGGACATGTTATTTACTCCTTTTGGTTGAAATTACTTGTTCTGGCCTCATGACCTCTGCTGGGATGGGAGAGCAGATCCTGGATAATTTTGCCAAAGGAAATAATCTTAGTTCTGCAAGCAATTTTTCAGTGAGATGAACAGAGAGTGGGAAGGTCCTGCAGATGGCAACCTTGCAGCAGGCACACGGTGTCCTTGGCTGGGTAAATGGGACTTAGGATTTCTGAAGGCAGTCTTGGTCAATTAGAGAAGATGAAGAACAAAGTTGTTTGGGTTTGTTGGTTTGTTTGTTTGTTTGTTTGTTTGCTTTTTGTTATGGTTTTGATTTTTCTTTTTTTGTTTGTTTGTTTGTTTGTTTAGTGAAGACATAACTTTAGAAAAAAAGTAGATGATGGGATTTACACATATATCAATGGAACAGAACTGCTCACTTCTTTAACTGGAAGCACACCTTCACTGGAGGAAATAATCATGGATTATTCATAAATGTGTAATTTTGAATTGTTTATGCATTCTTCCCTTCCTAGGTATTTCTGCTGGCACTGTCACTTGCATTCCTTGGGAAAACTATGTCTGGTGCATACATGAACAGCATGTACACACAAATAGAGAAACAATTTAATATCCCAGCTTCTTTAGTGGGCATCATTAATGGAAGCTTTGAAATTGGTAATCTCTCATTTTAGTATTTCTGATTCTTTGAAAATGTCATTTGTGGTCTGAGCATGTATTAGTGACTCTCCTTTGCACTCAATTACTGTATGTGACAATAGTGGCCAACTCTGTCATTAATTTGAGCTGATATGGAACCATTTCATGTCTTGGAAACAAATAGGACCACATGAATGGGCAAATTTAGGTTTAAAAACTGGTTCAGCTAATTTTTGCACTATCATAAGATACGACAGGGCAACTAACAAAACAGAATTAGTTTATGATATGTGTATTGAATCTTTTTGAAGAAAAATAAACAAAAAAAAACCTATGTAAACTTTGTTTGCATTTAAGATCACATTTAGCATTTTACAGTTCCTTTAATTAAACTTGGTTGGAGTGGACTGTGAATCCTTCCCTAAACAAAATAATATTTTAAGGTTTCATACCTTTACAGCTGTACCTACAAAAAAAGTTTCCAGTTCTACTTTCCAGTGTCCCTTACCTTTCCTGTCAGTAAGTTTTATTGTCCTGTGATAAATTTAAATGTGCACCTTTAAGTGTCATTCAAGCCATTGATTCAATACAGCCAGATAATAGTTTAGAAATTATATATAAAAAAGGCATTATTTTCTTTCAGAGCATGACACTCGTCACTCAGAGACATGATTTTGTTCTTCTGACAAAAAGATCACAAAATTAGTAGGTGCACAATTACTAAATTGCTATTTTTATAAGGCCTGATTCATAACATGAAGCTTGATTCTTTTCTTAGTTGCATAGCAATAGATGGAGAAAATCAACTGATTCTAAGGGAAAGTCGAGGAGAGGAAAATTAAGATTTTTAGTACATTTTTGCATTTAAATGGTACTAGGCATAAAACCTGTATTTTTTATTTTTAAAAATTACTGAAATTAATATTAAATTTTTAATGATTGTCCTCTTGTTTTTATTATTTTCACTATAAAAACACTATGATACACACTTCTGCATTTCTCTACACTTTAAAAAATAAAGTATCCTAGGGGAGTAACGTCCTAAAACAGCTACTATTATACAGTCCCTGTGCCTGATCTCTATGCAAAGTAGTGGGAAATTTCTTCTCTACAAAGGTGCACTCAAAAATCTCTCTCACTGTGATCTCTGTTCCATTCTGCCTTTTATTCTCATGTTCTTTCCATGTGATGTAACTCTTCCAAAAAAAGATCCTACATAGGGAATTACTGCACCATGTAGGCAGTTCCCTGTCTAGTGACACTTTTTACAGGACAAAAAAAGAAACAGAAGTTGAGCTTACAAGATATACTTGAATTTGTTTTGCTCATTCAGAGCTCATGGGATGCCTTGGTTTGTAAATTATGAACGAGGTTCTTTTTGCAGGTAACTTGCTGCTGATAGCATTCGTGAGTTACTTTGGAGCAAAGCTTCACAGACCCAGAATAATTGCTTTGGGCTGCACAATTCTGTCACTTGGATGTCTTTTGATATCACTTCCTCATTTTCTCTTTGGAAGGTGAGTGTTTTGCTTAACTCACAGCAGTTTCTGTGATCCTTACTTGCGTTAATCCATACATCCTTCCACTGGGTGTGTTGCTTATGGGGAGAGACATTGCTGAACATGGTTTCAATATGATCATTGCAGAGATGTTTCTCTGGTTTTGCTCCTGAGATGGCTTCAAAAGTCAGTCATCACCTCCTGAGGAGAGTCACTTTCCCTTGCCTTTGCCCTCATCCTTTTGCTTCCCCTTGCCTGGGCTCTCCAAAGTAATATTAATAAGTAATTAATTAGTAATTGGTATTACTATTATTAATATTAATAAATTAATAATAGTAATTAGTATTAATAAGTGATTAATAAGTAAGTAAGGGTTGTGATACTGTCACTTTGCACTACCAGCCTTTATCTGCTTGGATGGGCAATACAAGGTGATTTTCAAAGATCTTTTAGTCTAGAACCTGGTCAGTGTGTTGGCAAGGCCTGTAGTGACCATAAAGGTTTTTCAACTACCTTTAAATCCTTTTTTGCTTGGCTTTAAAAAAATAATAATGTAAGCTTGTGTAGATTTTAATCAGCAAGGTATTTTTTGATCTTTCATTTTTGTCAAGGCTCTGACAGCCTCGGCAGCACCCTCTGTTTAAGTTAACTTTTGACATGGATTCCCATCTTCGTACAGCTACACACTCTTATAGGTAGCTCCATAACCCCAGTACAGACAAAGGAGATGGTTCTCATGACTATCTTCCTGACCTGTTCATGCTTTCCTTTGATTCCAACAGGTATCGTATTGAAAGCAGCATTTCACAATGGGAAAATTTTTCAGTGATGCCTCTATGTCTTGTTAATCAAAACTTGTCCTCTTTGTCTACTGAGGAACCATCAGCAGGTATGACTTTTCCTGTGTCTGTCAATATTTTTTTGTGTGTCTATAGTGTCTAAATAAATAGTTTTTTTTTTTTTTTAATAAGCAATCGCTTCAGGGCTCTATTTCTGCTCAGTACTCTGTGAAAGCATAGGAACTATTGCTCTGGAGATTTCCTGAGCATTTGTGTTTCTTTGGTCTTTGACTTCAGAGCTAAAACATTTCTTTCATGTAGTTTTCACATTATCCAAGCAGTTCAATTCACATCCCTGGCAGTCCACTTTGGGACAGTATTACACCAGATTGTTCTCACAAATGTTCCTCTTTTTAACTTGAAACTCTGTGATACCGTGAGGAGGTGGGAAACGTATTTCAATAATAGGTAAGAGGCATAAGGATGGTATTTTGTTGTACCGTGTGGGAAGTAAAAGAATGGGAAATAGAGCTAGAAGTAAAATATAGATCTCACTTCCCTTTAGAGAAAATAGTTTAAACTAGGCTTAAACTTATCTGTGAGACTGAAACATAGGTGCAGTAGCAACGTGCACGTAAAGGAACTACTGGGAAGTCAAAGGGCTCAGAGGAAACCCTTTAATGAACACACACAAAATTCTCATGCTGAGGGTGGGATTAATCTCCTGGGTCTTTATCTACCTCAAAGGGAAGCATTCAGTCTGAACCAATCCTTGAAGCTCCCTTGATAGCTGAGCAAAGGAGACCACAGGGCTCTTGCAGATCATGTCCCTTGTAAGGACATTCATGCTCCGTACTGTAGGGTAGATCAGATGACCTTTTGGATGTGCCTTCTGACTGCTGGAAACTTAGGTGATTGCTGGATGGCAAAATTAGGTGACCTGAACCCCACAGTTTATTGTAAAACTTAGTGATGAAGTGTGCTAAAACTGAATCACACTGCTCAATACCTGAATGTGTTTGGCATCAAACCATAGCGTTGTGCTGGAGTTCCCTGTGTCTCCATTTAGTGAAGGATGCAGCTTCCAAGCTTGCCAAGACTGAATGTCAGTTAAGGTATTAATTTTAGTATCTTTGCAAGAAGAAGTTGTGAAATGTGCACACCTAACAGCACTTGGAATTAACCTTTCACTTGAAGATTTCAGATATTGTATTGTATTGATATTCAGGTATCCAATGTAATAAATGCAAAAATGAAGGCCCAGAAAGGTAAATAATTTTTGTTGAAATGATGTACAGACACTCAATATGCACATTAGGACCCACAGATCCTCATGCCTATGAATATACTTGGGTAAGGTGATAGTTTCTCTGTTAGTCTATGGACAAGCAAGACTGTGATATTCACATATATGAGTCCATTTCCTGTGTGAAGCAAAAACTGGACTGAATTTTACCACATCTGCATGTGGTCACAGCTTCACCTGTGTTTGCTGGCAGCAATCTGACGTTGAAACAAGAGATCTGAGTTTCATCTGATGTCAATGCTTTCACTCAGAAAGGCAGCAGTTGCTGCTAACAAAGCTGGGTTTTATTTGTTATTGAATTTGCACTGAGAAATCCCAGCATGACAAAGTGGGAGAGACCAGTGGAATCTGAAGCAGACTATGCAATGAAGAAATCCCAGTTTAAGGAGAGGAAGGAAGTAAAAAAGTATTGTGACCAGCTATTTATCCTTTTTTTATAGGACAGGCCTACCCACCAAAGTTAAGCTATTGATCAGTCCTTTGTCTCTAGATTTTCATTAATGGTTGGGACTAAAACATTCATTCTGACATTTTGCTTTTATCCACAGAATGTGAAAAGGAGCCTGGGTCCTTGCTGTGGATATTTGTGATGGTTGGAAACATAGTGCGAGGAATGGGTGAAACCCCCATCATGCCTTTAGGCATCTCCTATTTGGAGGATTTTGCCAAAGCAGAGAATTCACCTTTCTACCTGGGTAAAATTCCCCTCCTCCAAACACACACACATAAACAGAAGCAAAAGAAAGGATTATTATGATGCCCTTCAGTCCAATAAAGGAAGACAGAAAACAGTGATTATTGCCTTACAGAAATAACAATATTGTAGAACTTGTAATTTACCAGAGAGAAACTTGTTGGAATGAGGCCATTTTTAAGTGCAAATGCCTTTTCAGTAGAGCTGTCCTAACCATATGTAGCAATTCCAAGAAGATAACTATGACTGGGCTCTAATTTATAATGTTTTCTCTTTTTCCTACTCCAGCATGTCTACATACAGCAACTGTAATTGGCCCCTTCCTTGGTTTATTGTTGGCTTCATTCTGTGCAGAGCTGTTTGTTGACATTGGATCAGTAGGTGCAGGTAATGGATGAACATATAAAACCTTATTTTTATGTCTATAGTGGATATACTTATCAGAGCTAAAAGATGTTTCTTTGCTAATATGTGTTAATTCTACCTGAGGTTATTGGTATTTCTTTTAGAATGGAGATCTGTGTATAAAATTCAATTCATATATACACACATCAATCTGCTTATTATCTGACTAAACAAAGGAAAGAACTGGAATTAATTTAATACAAGCCACTGAAATTTGCCAGAAAATGAGCAACATTAGAAAAGAAGACTGGAGAATATTCCCCTTCACAGGCCTCATTTTAAGAGACATTAAAATGCTTTTATGTCAGAGATGACTAGGAAAGCACAAAATGACAGCAAAGAATGTTTCTGAAGTGATCCAAGTTGTCTGTTTTTGTGTTTTATTATAGAGGAGATAACTATAACAGCTACGGATGCCCGCTGGGTTGGAGCCTGGTGGCTGGGCATTTTGATTTGTGCCCTGCTGAATCTTCTTGTGGGAATACCATTTTGGTTTTTACCCAAGTCACTTGTGAAGGAAGGTGAAACCAATGAACCTGAAGAGACAAGTGAAAAAAGTGCAGCACCATTGCAAGAAAATGATAAAAATGAAACCAAGCAGACCATGTATGAAATTGCTAAAGGCAAGTTACATCCCATTTTATTTCCTTCTTACTTTAGTCCTAAGGTGTGAATTCTGTGTGCTTCCAAGACAGTAATTAAAGATGGGTCCAAGATATGCAATGCCTACTCTGTTTTGATGTCTCTGTATTTCAAAGGATTTTTGGAGAAATTTAGTTAGAATGGCTCCTTGCAGAGGAACAAAGCTGATTTCATAGATCTAGGATCTGGACTCCTTCCTTTTCTCCTCCTGCATTTCAGGTGTATGTAGATCTGCTCTTCCCGTGAGAGGGTTAAAGCACTGAAATCTGGTTAGGAATGTTACAACTCAGTGAGCTGAGGATGAGTTGCAGATATTGGTTGCATGTACCCCACATTCATTGTGCAGAAAAGCAGAAACCCAACATAAATCCTGTGCATTTCTTGAATCCAAGAGGAAGCCCAAAAAGGGAATTGACAGGGGCTAAAGTGTCTCATAAACATTTAATTACTGTTGAGCAAAGATGTATTCGACTCGCATTTATTCATGTTACTTTCACATCTGTGATCTTTCAAATCTACATATCTGTAGGAGGTTATTTTTTCCCTTCCATATTTGAAGGAAACATCATTCCTACATTTCTTGGTTGAAAACGTAAGTGAATAAACTATGTCAAAGGCAATGATCTTCAGAGTAGTCTCCTGATCCTGTCCTGCTCAGGGCCCTCTAACAGGACCTTCATTTTCAGAAAGTAAGTGCCATGTGGCAGCTCCCTCTCTGTGCTGTTTCCAGCTGGGTCCTGCAAATTCATCTTTCCCAGAGTGAGTTATTTAGTTCTTGGCTGATATTGCAACTTCATTTTGATAAACAAAGCATCTCTTTCTGTTGTCACATAGCCTTAAATGAACCCATGAATAAATTACTGTTCTAGAGAGGAAAGGTTCCCAGCTCAGATGTGGGTCCTTAGTGCTCCAGGGTCCCTTCAGAGCCTATGTTTTCGTGATCATTCCCTCCCTGAGTGGATGTGAATGTTCACTGTCCCTGAATATTCTGAATGTAGAACCTTTTCATTTCACAGGATCGTTGTGGTTGCAAGGGACTTCTGGAGGTCACCTGCTCCAACCCCTGTTCAACCACTTGCAGCCTGTTGACTAGGACATATTCAGACAAATTTTTCATCACCAGGGATTTCAAGTCAAAACTTGATATTCTTACAGTTAAAAAGAACCTAAAGTAAAATTAATTTAATAACAATAAAATTTCCTTAAGAAGCTCCGATTAAAAATGTCACTGGAGCTGTAAATAATGTGGCCTGTTTATAGTGTTTCTAATATTTGACTAATTTTTGAAAGATTTGTATACAGATCTAGGTGCTTGCTTACCTCTGAAAGATATACATTCATCCCAAGTGGTGCTCACTTTCAGTCAGGCCCAGTCATTGTTTTGTAAATGCTTGTATTTATCTGCAGAGTTTCTTGACAATAGCTCAGCACATTGATTAACAGAAAACTTTAGACAAAGGGGAATCTTGGAGCTTTTTTTATGGGTCAAATCCTGACTTAATGGGCATTATGCAGAGAAAAGACCTGTGTAAATTAGTTTCTCAGATGCTTACTTAGCTGAAAACTGGCTGATATAGATTTTGAGAGGATGGTGGCAATAACTGTGGTCACATCTCTCTTCAGGCCTCTTCTGCCCTAGCAGCAAAACCCCAAACCAAGTGTTCAAGTCCCTGGGAGAAGCTTGTCACAACTCTAGAATGCACTTACAGCCCTTTGTATGCTGGGGCAGGACAGGGGTTTTGATGAATGTTCTGGGGCCATTAATTGAGAGAAAAGAGAGGAAAGATGTCGCTGCTGCTGCTGTTGCGATTTATTTTTTTAGAAGCAACAGCTGCACTGGTGCACGTGTGTGTGTGAAGGTATCTTTGGATAGAGAAGATGTGTTAGAGTACCCAGAGCTAAGCAAGTAATCTTTAGCCCATGGTGTTTGGCAGAGCACAGGATTTAGCCTGATCCAGTTCAGGACCATTTTTGTTCCCCTCTTTCCCCCACAGCCACACTGAGCAATGGGTCATTCTTTTCATAAAACATCACACTAACTTACGGCATGATTTCATTCCAGATTTCATCCCCTTCCTCAAGGCTCTGTTTCACAACCCCGTGTACATGTTATTTATATGCATAACTGTGTTACAGTTCAGTGCCTTTGATGGCATGATATCCTTCATGCCTAAATATCTGGAACAGCAGTTTGGAAAATCTGCATCAGATGCCATCTTTTTAATTGGTATGTTTGCATTTTGCTTTGCTCTGTTCTATCAATTAGTGGGGCCTCTATTCAAAATTATCTATATTTTTACATATCTACATATGTTCATGTGTATTTACATATACATACTAAGGTTAAATGCTTCTACAGGTGAGGGATATCACATTACAAAGCATTTCTAAATGTCAAGGCATTTTCTGTTAAACATCTAATTCTTTCTGTGCAGAATTTTATAATCTAATTCCCATCTTTTGAACTTGCTCAGAAAATTCAGCTGATATGAAACTAAGCCATGTGATATTTGTGTAAAACCACTTCCAACACGTTTTTCAGTCAGAATTTACTTCTTTTAAGTATCAATCACCAAAGAAATGTGAGAGCACATTCAGTAATCTCATTCCAAAACTGGAAGTCTGTTCCTCCTTTCTGCCATGCTCAAAGTGCATTGAGATGTATCTTAATTAAGATATGCACTAGTTTATCTTTCTGTTGAATTTCTCAGTCAGCTGGAGAGACTACTGGATTGAAACAATATCTTTTTTTTTTTTTTTTTTTGAGTTGGACCTAGAGACCTAGAGAGCAACTCTAGATTGCAATTTTCCAATTAATTATTTTAGTCCTACCCTGTAGTTTGCTCCCCAAGAAATTCTCACCTGCTGTTGACTTTGGCAGAGGTTTTGGGTGTGAAAGGAAGTTAGCAGAGAGCCATTTCTGATTGTAGTTAAATTATTCAGTCACCGGCACTCTTTGAATCTTTGCCAAACACAACCTTCCCTTACAGCAGCTATAGTAGCTATTTCTTTAGCTGCCTTATAGTAGAGTAGCTTTGATGGTCTCCTTTTTTTTTTTTTTTTTTTTTAACATGGAGGTTTCACTTGTTTAAATAGGTGTTTACAACTTACCAGTTCTATGCGTTGGGTATTTTTCTGGCGGCTTATTCATGAAGAAATTCAAGATAAATATCTATCAGGCTGCGACCATAGCATTTTGGGTATCTTTACTGGAATACCTTCTCTACTTTGCTGCCTATTGGACTGTCTGTGATACCTCACCAGTTGCTGGTCTAACAGTTTCCTATCAAGGGTACGTTCTTTGGGACTCAAGAGGACTTCAGTCTTAAGACACCAGGATGATTTTTTTGTCAAGGGTCAGCCAGGAGCTCCATTTCAGTTCCCTATTCTAAATTCTCAAGGCTTTTTGCTTGCATGAGGCAGTAGGTCCATTATCTCTATCTCTGTTTCAAACAATAAAAGTGTATTAAAAAGAGATCCATGTCAAGACTTATGCAATTGCATGTCCATATTAATTCTTTTACTAGTAAAATGAATAAAGTCATGTAACAACAGGGGAAAATAAAAATTGTTGGTCAAATCAGGCATACATGAGTGGAATTTCAGAATAAGAGAGGAAAAAATCCCCTTCTTGATCTTACACTGGTATACTGGAATTTGATTACTCTCAAGTTACCAGAGGGTATTTTAGAGGCAGTTTGTTGATTTGAAGACTGCCATTGATCATTGGGAATTGTAGAATGGTTTGGCTTGGAAGGGATCTTAAAGATCCTCTATTTCCAACATTTCAATAGACCAGGTTGTTTTGTCTGTAAAATGCACATGGTGGTGTAGATACAACACTTATGGACAATCAAGAACATACATGCCATAGATGAGAAAAATGCTATAGGGTGTGCATACCTAATTTATAATATTAATGTAATATAATGCAATTTAGTGTTCTATAGAAAGATAGAAAGGCATGACTTCAGGGTAAGAGCATGTAGGACTGGGTCCTGATTCAACACTTGAGCTAGAATAGAATCTTAAGCATTGCAAAGGGTTACTGTGGGTATCTCATTATTGAAATATTTATTCATCTTCTAAATGTGTTTCAGAATAGAGCAAGTTTCATATGCAGAAAATACTCTGCTGGCTGGCTGCAACATGGATTGTGATTGCCCACTTAAAATATGGGACCCTGTTTGTGGGAACAATGGCATCACTTATGTGTCACCTTGTCTTGCTGGATGTAAATCCTCAAGAGGAACTGGAAGAAGTGTGGTAAAGCATACATTTTATTGTACTGTAGCTATGAGATTTAGTAGGTGATAAATACTTTCACCAATATATGGTGGGGAATATCCCTGTGTGTACATTTAATTGAATATGCAAGGCGAAAGATTTGAATAAATTCATTGAGTAGCACCAGAAATTTCAAACTGCATATGAAAAGTAGTTTAAGTTTAAATTAAAAAATATAATGAAGAGTAATCCCTCTCTACTAGGAACTAAAGGAATCTTATATGCTTAATATAGAATGAGAAATTATTCTGAAGGTATTGCCAACTGGAAACCTAAGTGCCCAGGAACATTTCAGCCAAAAATGAAAGTCTATAGGGTGGACTTACTAATCTCTTTTACCCTGTAGGTTTAAACAAGTAACCAGGTATTACAGAACTTTTTATCCCCAAATACAGGGGATGCCTGGGAGAGAGGCCACAGTGCAGAGCTGCTCATGAGTAACAAGATCAAGTGCAGGAAACAGTGAAATGGGTGCCAGCGGTGTGGGTTTGCCACTCTGTATGTGAGTTTGAACAATCTGTGTGATTAAAATACTCTTTTGACAGGTATTTGAAAACTGCACCTGTGTTGCAGCCTCAGGTTTTTCATCACAAAACATCTCTGCAACTCTGGGCCAGTGTGAGGGACATGAAAACTGTGACAAGATGCTCCATTATTTTTTAATATTGTCATTAGTCTGCAGCTTCATTTTTTCCTTAGCAGCCATGCCTGGATACATGGTCTTAATAAGGTACAGTAAAATTTCCTTGTCTTAAGAAATATACTGAACTTTTTATTCTGAGGTTTTAATTCTCTAGGGAATTAAAAGTTGTTTAGTTTGCATACGGAAGGAGGAAGAGCAGAAAAATCTTAGGTCATATCTGTGCTGTTAAGGTTTAGTGTCACATCACCTTTGTAACCTGATGTTGCTCCTGGCTATCAGCTTTATCCTGAATGGATACAGGAGCACTGAGTCAGGGCACTGGGATATTGAGTGGTGTGTGATCCCTGTGTGTTTATCAATCACATGAACATGATGTTGATTCAGGCACAACTACCCCGCACATTGTGTTGGCCTCAGTACAAGCAGGTGATACCTTGACTGTAGCTTTTCCTCTTGTGGTTTGGCACTCCTAGATAAGGAACTTTTCAGCAAACACACCTAATGAGCATAATGAACTCTTTCAACCAGTGCTCCTCTTAGAATGCTTTGGGGCTAACATGCTGATGAACTTAATTTAAAAAAAAAGGTTAAACATCTCTTATTAATGTCAACTCTACGAATAAGTGTACAATGCAATTATCATACAGGTCTCTAAAGCCTGAAGAGAAGTCATTTGGAGTGGGTATCCATGGGCTGGCTTCAAGAGTATTTGGTAAGAAAATATCTAACACACTTCAGAGGAACAGTTAGGGCTGACCTAGAGTTAGAGAAGGATCACATCAGGGCTATGGGCATGGCACAGCAGTCATTGCTTCTAATGAATGACTTTGAACAGGAAGAAAAAAAAAATATTTCTTTTACAGCTCTCAGCAGCATGCCAAAGTAGAACTGCTTGCAATTTGCATTTTTTTTTATACTGGGTAATAGGCTGGTATCTTGGTTTAACCCCAGTCAGGATCTAAGTACTATGCATCCCCTTATTCTCCTCCCACATGGAATATAGAGGAGAGTTGGAAAAAAGGTAGAACACACAGGTTAAGAAAAGAAGAGTTTAGTAATGGAAATAGAGTATAATAATAATAATAATAATAGGAAAAATAGAGAGAGAAATAAAAGAAAGAAAAGTGATGCAGAATAAAATTGTGATCTGTTGACCAATACTCATCCCACTCCTGAGCAGCAGTCGGTCCCTCCCTGCCACTTCTCTCCAGTCTGTGTACTAGGCATGACATTCCAGGTTATGGAATATCCCTTTGGCCAGTTTGGGTCAGCTGTCCTGGCCGTGCTTCCCCCTGGCTTCCTGTGCAGCTATGCACTAGCAGAGCATGAGACACAGAAAACTCCTGGATGTAAGCACTCCTTAGCAGCAACTAAAACATCCGTGTGTTATGGACATTATTCTGATATTAAATCCAAACCACAGCACTGTACCAGCTGCTAAGTAGAAAATTAACTGTATTCCAGCAGAAACCAGGACATGGACTACATCTGCTGCTCACTGAAAAGCCATCTGGCATTCCTTCCCTCTTGGTTATTGTTTATGTTTATTGAAGGCAGCATTGCCTCTCATTGATGGGAGAAAACGTTGAGCTCTCAATAGAAAACACTGTCCATGCTGTAGCACGTGGATGTAGCTCAATAGGCAGCAGGGAAGAAAATCTTTGGCTGAGGATGGATAAGGAAGAAGAGGGAGCACAAGATATATAGAGAATGAGGCTTATGCTGCAAGAGGACAGCACAGATGGAGTAGGTGACAAACAGCATAGGCTCTGTGGGGTATCTGATAACCAAAAGAAAATTGTTATTCACAAAAATGTTGCTAATGCTCTTTTTAGCTGGAATTCCGTCTCCCATTTATTTTGGAGCTTTGATAGATACCACTTGCTTGAAGTGGGGAACTATGACTTGTGGTGGAGAAGGAGCATGTAGGATGTATGATATTGTCACATACAGGTATATTTTCTACTTCTTAATTTCAATGTAATAATTTTGCAATTTCTTACTCTATTATTGCTTACATAGAGATGTAATTTTATCCACTTTATGTCTTCCTAGTAGACAAACTGCTCCTGTGTTAGAGACAGTACAGAATTTTCTTTGGCATTGGCTTTATTTGTCAAGTGCAACCTTTGACATAGACATTGGAAAATCCTTTGAACCTGGTGCCATAATGTTCACTAATAACCTTTCATGAGGACAAGCCTTAAAAACACTGAATTGTGATAAAAATGCTGAAAAGCGGTTAGCTCATGTGGGAAAAAGGTTTAATGGGTGACTGCATTATCTTTGAACAGAAAATGGTTGCAACAGTGCTTGAATTTAAAAAGAGAAGAATTTTATAGAGAAGATGCAGTTACTCAAGTTGGAAATTAGCCCAGAATACTGCACATTGCATTTTTATAATCCTTCAAGGATCCTTGGAGGGTTTTTAAAGAAAAATCTTGTTGAACTTGTGGCCTCATACTAATTCCTTTTAATGCTATGTTGAGCTTGCTTTGGAAGAATAATCTTATGAATACTTAGAAATTTTAACCAGGTAGTCTGAGCCCTTTCAGGACTTTATTTTTCATGGATAAAGCCATAAGAGTACCAGGTGCCTGACTTCACTGGCTAAATCATTTGCCTGAAATTGGGAGATGTAAAAGGGCATTTTGTTGTTTTTTTTTTTTTCCTCACATTCTCATCTTCTATAAGATCCAAAAGCATCAGGGCACAAGTTTTAGAGTGGTTGTGTAATCTTCACAAAACAATGCTTGCTGAATAGTTTTGCCCTTTTTTTACAAATGCATATATTTAATGAAACTCTTTATTTCAGGTGGCTCTATCTTGGCCTGCCAGCAGTGCTACGTGGAGTGTCCTACATCCCAAGCACACTAGTTCTCCTCATTTTAAAGAAGAAACAGAAATCTGAAAAGCCAGTCTTACTAAATGCCCCAATAGAAATGCAGGATAAAGAACAAGAAGCAGTGAAATAGCATTTCACAGAAGGACATTTGGGGAAAAAAACCCACATTGCAGTGTAAATATTGGATATATCCTTGTGAAAAATTTTGTACCTTAACTAATGAACACTTGGACAGAGATGAATAGAGTTACACATAGTTGTATCCTACTTACATTATAAAAGTAACATTTTGTAAACACAAGGCATGGGAAAAATATGTTTGGTGCAAAAGAACAATAACTAGAAGTAAGGAAACTTATGAAATGCCAGGGCTGAGTTGCCTGAGCAAAGGGCTATGAAGCAGAAACAGATGTGTTCAGTTCTGTTTCACTGAAAATAGAGAGAATTTTGCATTTGACTCCAAGTGATGCCAGATTTCATTCTCCCACAGTTTCTGTCAGTCTCTCATTGACTGTAGACAGCACTTGTGGCTTCTTCAGGCCCCAGTTTTCCATATATTCATAATTTTAATGATATTATTAGTCCTTTCAGGCAGGGATTGTTTGTTATTCTGCATAATAGAGGTGGTAAATATATTTGAAACCTGATTTATGACATGGTCTGGGTGTTGTGGTAGTAATAATAAATTTAAAAATTACATTTTTAAAAAATGCTGTGTTATGGTCATGTTTTAAGATTTGCATAGAGTATTTTCAAGGAAGGGTTATCAGGATTAATTACTTCAGTTACCTGCTGTCCTGGGATATCTCAAATATCAAAGGGAAAAAAAACCCTCTAAATGTCTCAGGTAAAAAAAGATAAATAAAACCCTGTTGATCTAAGTCACATAAGGTATCTCTGTGGTTTAATGAATCCATGTTTAGCATCTAATTTGGCACTGCCTCAAGTGTGGCCTCAGTGCAGAAGACCCTTAGGTCTGTCTGCCAGCTTGCATGCAATAACTTCCTAAGGTTTTTTATTACAGGTCCTGCTTTTTGTTCTCTACTGTATGGAGCGAGTTTGTGGAACTACCACAGACCAATGCTCCAGCACCTGCAAATATTTCCTACTTATTTATTCTATATGGCACAGACTTGCTGCCATTTAAACCACCTGGGGCTTTCTGCAGCCACCAAAAAGTGGTAAGGACATTTTGCCACAGTAGTTCATTAGTTCAGTTATTATCTGATTACTTCAAGGTGTCTTATTGACATCATAATGTCACTAAGATGTGTGTGCTTGGAATTGCTTCCTGTCTGTGTGGAAACATAGAGAAATGATCCGTTTTCTCCCACAGAGCAGGAAATCCGCTGTGGAATTTGAAGTTTGTTCAAGTACAAGTGGTCCTTAAAACAAATTCTTTTGGAAAGATCTGTCACAGCCCCTGTCTCCCTTTGTATTGGATGATAGAGCTGAAGAGGTATAACAAGGGGAGGAGAATGGAAGAAAGACAAACATGATGCAGCCAGGAACAGAGCATGCAGCTCCCTATTAAACCACAGATGTTCCAGAAGCTTTGTGGACATTTAAAGCTGATTTTGAGCATTGTTCTTGCTTAGCATAAAGGCACTCACTGAAAGCCATCATTCTTCCTTGTGGTCATATTCTTCCAAAGCTGGAGTTAAAAATCCTTTGCAGACATTTAGTCACAGCTTGGTGCCAAGGTAACCTGGGAAACATGAAAAGTTACAGAGCACCAGAAATTCATAGCTGTAAGAAACAAAAGAGCTTTGTTAAGTAGGCAAATCTGTGCCACTTACATGGAGCACTGCCAAAGGGTCAGACCTAGTTAACTCACTGTGTTTTGAAGTGGAAGGAAGCAGATAGGAACATTTCCAAGTTTTAAAATTAGCATTTGAGCAGGAATGTTTCCAAGTCTTAAATTTAGCATTTCAGTGGATATATTAATGTTGTGTTTCATTGTTCTGGTTCTTCTGCCCGAGAAGGTCGCAGTGAGAAAGACCATGCTCCCCAGGGGTCTGCTGCCCAGATTGTGCATCCAGGTAGGCAGGGCTGGGTGGGTGATGCCTCCTTAGAGAAGCTTCTGGGCATAAACCTGTGGTGGTTTATCTCTCCAGAGCAAAACCAGGAAACAGAGGGTGCAGGCTGTGCCAAGATGATCCTCATAAGTCCTTTATGATATGCCATGGCTGATACCACTGACACTCCTAGGACTGGGCAGGGAGGTTAGAAAATGACTCTTAAAGCTAGGCCTTCAATTGTAAAACCAAGCTTTAGACTAGATTCCTTCAAGTTTTAACATGCTGACCTCAATTCACCAAACCATTTATAACGTGCTTAAAAATGAGCGGCCTTATTGATGTTTATTGTTTAAATAGGTGACACTGGACATTTCAAGAGTGAACTGACACTGTTGTGACCCCCATTTGAACAGAGGTGGGGTACAGAAAGGTACTCAGAGGGTATTCATTCTGCTTGAATGTTTGCTCTGGCCCTGGTCTGATGTTTCAATCACCAAGACCTGTGTCAGCACTGTGGGTAGCACAAGCCATAAATGGGAATAATGGCAGTAGAAGTAACAGTGGGGTAAAGTTTATAAAGCAACAGTACATGAATATCCAAGCTGATAAAGTCCACTATTAAATTATAAAAATGGGTGGTAGGTTTATTTTCTGAGTGCCTGACAGCCCAGCAGATGGCTTTCACAGGATAACCAACCACATGCCTTTGTAGTTGTGGTTTCAACCCAGTAAAGAGTGCCCAAGAGCTGAATGTTAATCCTTGAGTCTACCTAGTGCAAGGCTGGGTGTTGGTGCCTGGATGTGGGTGCTATCAAACACTGAGAAACAAACACTTGAAGTTTTTCAGGCAATTTGGTGATCTTGGAGGTATTTTAAAGGCAATGATACACGAACTGTGCACACAAATGTTTATCTAGCATTTTTGGCATGTATTTATCTAGCATTTTGTACTCAAGGTCTTTCCTAATGATCCTTGATGTTCCATTGGGTTTTATTGACTGTGATCTGCTGTTGAGCCATCATTTTCTAAGAAATAACAAGTCTTCAATTTCACTGAAAAATGTCAATGCTTTGAAAAATGCACATCTCTGTGCATGAGCAGGCTATGTGTTTTTTTGTTTCTTTTCATTATTTTCTTTGTATTTTAATTTCATCAGCTACTTAATTGCCAAGTCTCTCATTATTTTACAGTGCTATGTCTATCCTAAAAAAATCCTGTGACTGGTATAAACTTCCTTGTCCCCCTGCTGCTTCCAGCTTTTAAGAACTGAAACCTATTCTTGATGCACATGATAAACATTTCTGATTACACATATTGTCCAAGCTGTGTTCATGACTTTTTTTTAAATTATTTTCTTGACAGAAAATTACTCATTTGGGAGGAGAATATGTTACCTGACAAGCTGATTTTAATTAGTGGACAGAAGGGAGGTATGATGACCAAAGCTACATCCTTACACTATAATTTGGTTGAGGTCATGTCTAATTGTGATATGATGCTGGCTTTGTGTCTGTGATACATATTATATTAACATGTGTAGTCTCTGAATACATGAGCATCACAATTTTGGGTAAGTATTACTGGCAGCTTAAGTTTACTTTTTTTTTTTTCTGTAATTTTCTCTGTGGTAAACAGTGGGCTGTTTCTCTTATCTTTCTATCTCAAGTGGAGTTTTAGCAGCTAACTCTTTCCTACAGACTTTTCTCATCCAAGCAAACCAGAAACTAATTCAACTTGTGGCCATGAAGAGGAACACCCTGATATCACCTGGGATGGGATTTGGCATACAAAGAAGCCAAATCACTTTTTAGTTTATGTAAGTCTGGTCATGTGATACAAACTGGATATATCCAGCAACAAGTTCTTGGCTGCTGCTGCTTTTTTTTTTTTTTTTCCACACAGAATTGTTGTTAGTCTTTTCCTTTCTTAGCAAGGCATGAAGTGTTCCCAGTTACGATGCTTGAGATTTTGAACTTTCTTTGTTTAGGACCTTCTCTGAGAATGTAGAAAATTACTTGTTAATTGCCCCTCTCTAGCTTTGTCCAGGGAATCAAGGGCATACATTTCTTAAATCACAACAGACTAAAATCACAGGATAAAACACTGAGGTTCCCTTTGGAAGGTGAAATCTTAGGTATTGCAATGCCTGACTTCCCTTCTAGAAGAGACCATTCTGTAGCTCCAGGCCAGAAGTGTGACATGTGCCTATTAATTTCCAGGAGAGGTACTCAGGGCTTTTGCTCACCTGTGTGAGCTTCCTGGATCCTTACAGCCTGGGCAGAGCAAGAGGAAGGCCTTTACCTTGGGGAGAAATGGGGAGAAAGCGCCATTACAGGTGGGAAATGGTGGTTTAAAATAAGTAGTTAATTCCAGAGGTTTTGCTTTTGAAAAGGCCTTGAACCCCCTGTGTTGGTGGAAAGGCTGCCTGGCTTTGTGAGGTTGCCACTTAAATGGTTCCAAAACCAGCTTTGAAAAAACAAACTTCTCATTTGAGGTTAATGAGACACAGAGTGGGCCAGTTCATGCTGTACCTTTGCTGTTACTATTGTTTCAAGGCAGCTGCATGCTGGCTGGTACACCATGGTTTTTTCTTCTTCTCAAGAAAACTTTCTGATATAAAGACAAAATCATATGTAAAACAAGCTTAAGTTTCTGGAGAAATTTTCAGAACTTAAAAAAATTCCCGAGAGGGCACAAGACTGGTGGGTTTCGTTTTTGTTATTCTTTCTGTTTTGTTAGATTTTTGTTTTGTTTTGCTTTGCTTTTGGTGGTGGTGGTGAAGTAGGTTTTTAACTCCCATTGTAACTCGGAAAGTTCTTCCTGGTGATTCTGTATAATAGGATAGTAGCATTTGCAATGTTGCTGCTGCTGCTTTGTGAGTTCTACTTCCATGACCAGGATCTTGCAGGAATATTCCTTTCAGATATGTGTGTATATATATATATATATATGCATGCAAACACAAACAGAGAACTTGTTTCAGATTTTTTATGCTCTCCATCAATTTTCCAGCATTTCAATTTAACAGATGGAGACTACTAAAGGACTTCCCTTTTCATTTATACTCCTTTTCTATAGAAGCCTGGCATCTGAAATCCTATCTTGGGTGCTAGAGAAATTATTTCTAAGCTCAAAAATAGGAAAGACAAAGCTATTCATTGTGTCCAAGTTCCTCTGTTAATTTATCTTGTTATGTTTTCAGGTCAGAAAGGCCTGAGCAGCAGAGGCTGGATTCAGCTATATACAGTCTTCACAGAGACCTTAAGATCCTGTATAGGATTTTCTTGTGTTAATTAGACAAATCTATGTAGAGAAGAGAAGAGCTGGTATTTCTCCAAATCTTATTTCTGTATGAACATCATGAACTTGGTATTATACACACACAGAGTCAGACAGTGGTATTGTTAAAAAAAAAGAATTACGACTTCAGTAAACACCTGGAGACATGAAGAATGGTAGGTGTGGGAGAGCTGTTTTCCTTCAGTGCTGCACACTGATAAATCCCAAAGAAATCCACATCACACAGAAACCCTTCTGGTTCTGAGGGTGAGCCATTGCAGTGTAGGTGGTGTTATTGGTACCTTCCTCTTCTCCCTTTTCTGATATGTGAATTTTTTCACAGTGTATGTAGTAGCAAGTGGAGAGGAGCCAATACAGGGCTGCAGTTCAGTCTTCTAGGTCCAGAGATCACTGATAGGGAATTACTCAGTGAAATTCAAAGGCCTGAGTGCCCTAAATGACAGCTGAGCTGAGCTGTCAATGCTCATTTGCATGGTTTTTATCACAAACTCACAATAATAGTTTTAAATAAAGAAACAAGAGAGAGTACCAAGATTGAGGCCAGTCTGAATATGCCTTTAGTGCAAAAAAAGCAAACAGGTAGGAGAAGAGGTACCAGGAGGATCCATTAGCTTGTGTTTGCATGGAAAGGAGTCCTGATTACTCCCTGATGTGCAGTGAAGAAAAACTGCTCCCCCAGAGTTTTGGGCCGGCAGGTAATTTTCTGGGATGAAAGATGCTGCTTGTGGAAGGGAGGGTGCTGTGCTGACATCCCTGGCACTGACACTACAGCAGGAGAAAAAACATCTGGCTCATCTGCCTCGGGTGTAACAACTGCACTGCAAGCTGCAAATGGGAGCTCTGGGACTGTCAAAGGGGATTTAAACTCCTGTCCCTTTATGTTATTTATTTCCTCGTGCTGGAAAATGCAGGCAGGGATGGCAATGAACAGATGGGAACAATTCAGTGTCCCAGTACAGTAAATACATTACATTCTTACCATCAGTGAAAGATTATTTCTTGGCATATATTTATTGATGTTTGCCACGTAAAATTTTAAAATATAGATGGCATGACTTCTATTACTTCTCTGGAGCTTGTTTTATACTCTCTTGATTTTTCTCTCTTGGTAACTTACCCAGTGTGTCACAGGCACCCTGTTGTGTTCATTAATTTTTATTTTAATGCAGAGTTTCCCATCCAACTTAACATTAATTTTTTTCTCTTTGATATTTTTTACATTCTTCAGGTATTTGCTAGTGTCAATCTCCCTAAAGTAAGGCTGTGCCTTCCCTGAGTGTACTAGGTGCATCATGATTTGTCTCCAGATGACAAATGCATGAAATTTGTGTCATGCTCAACATCCTATTGTTCTGAAAACTGCTTCTTGGTGGCATTTTGTTTTGCTTCCTTGAAAAATGTCTTACTGTATATTGCTTTAATGTGTTGATACTGTGTTAATTTTTTACCTTTTAGATTTTTCAATAATTTGGGACATTAATAAATCAAAAAGCAAAGATCTATTTTTTTGCAAATTGAGCTGTCATTGGTGCTGTGTAGCTGAATGTTAGAAACTTGGGACTCCAGCTTTTGCTTTACAGAGTTTCTGTAGCAAAGAAACGTGAGTGAAAAGGAACTATGCTGCTTCCTGGAGTGGAACACCAAAAACAGTGATTAGAGCTGTATCAATGACCCCTCTGACTTTTCTTCCAGATCATAGAGGGTGATATGTTTACATTCCTCAGCAGAAGAAAGAAATTCTTAAGGGATGTTTGTCTAAGTTTATGCTGCACAACAATGTTAATGATAGTTCACGATATGTTTGCTTTAGATAGTTCTCATGTAAAAACCCAGCTTGCTCAAAACCAATTACTGAAACTAATGCTTAAAACATTCTTAATGCATAGTTTTAGCAAAAACCCAAAACTCTACATAAAATGCTTTTTTTTTTTTTAAAAAAAAAGTGACTGTAAGAAAAGCAGCCTTATTTGGAACTGCAAAGGAAAATACCAATCTGAAGATAATTTAGGAAATATTTTCCTTAAAGCTTCCCACATCCATCTCTTTATAAATGAAAGCACAAAGTTTTAAGTTTTCTTTAATGACTTTTGAAACACCATTTAGTAGAAAAACAGCTCTAGGTTGCATAAGTAATAATAATCCTGCATATAAAAGTACTTTAAACTTTCTTCATATTTTTAAAAAAAGTGAAGGTAAGTTTGTAAGAATCCAAATATACAAACAAATTTGAATTGAGATGTTCCTTCTTTGTTTCCCACCAAGGACAATAATGAAAACTTTTTGAGAATCATTTAATAAGTTATCATTGTACTTTTGAATAGAAGAGCACTTAAACATCTACCACTTTGATAAACCATAGTTGTGTATAAAAGGTATAATTCTGCAAATTCAATATCTTTTTTTAAAGGATAAGCACTGTCGGGAGCAGGGTATTTTATCCCTTCATAGAAAAATTATCAAAAATCATCGTAATGCTCGCAAGAGTACTTCCTATGGCTTTGGTCAAATTGACTGGAATCCAGGGGATTTTCACTCTTTTCACAGCAGGAAATTTGTTCTGTGCTTTTAGGCTACCTTCCACAGGGAGATGAGTTTGAAAGTGTACTCCTTGCACAGATGTGCTACTGGAAGTGCCCGGAGTTAGCTGTTTAAAGGGGAGGGTTTCTCTCCACTGCTGCTTTGCTCATGAAGGCACTACCACACTTTGTGATCCAACTCCCTGCTCCTTTTATGCTGGCTCAGGCACATTTTGCATTCTCACAGGGCTGGCACAGACAGTGGGCAGGTCCCACTCTGAGCTGGAGCTTGGAGAGGTCATCAGAGATCTTGGCCTGAGAAAAAATATCAATAGTAATGTACCTGAGGATGATTTTGTTTGGGTTGTATTCCACTATAGACTTGCTTGTTTATTTTCTTTTGATACAAATTTTCTGTGGCAAAAGAGAGCTGTGAGTTTTAGAAGCTAAATCTCTGCATCAGCTCATTAGGCTCATTTTTAATTCAGCTTGCCCACAAGACACTTGTATAAGGTGATTTCCAATGGCATACATTGAAGTAGGCATCCCTTTTCCAAAGGTTGTCAATGGCAGTTAAACTTCTCCTTTTCAGCTGTGAAAGCATCCCCTCTTTGGGCCCTTCAAATCTTGTGGTGTTTCTTTCTTGTGATTTGTAAGACTAGGGTGCATCTAAAGAATAGCTCCTTTTTTCATGTTAAAACATTATTCCAGCATGTGCTGGAGATTCAGACGGGAAGTCTTACATCCATTCTGGCAAAAACTTGATTTTTTCAGATATCCTTTTCTCTTTCAGAGGCCTAATTAATTCAAGCCCAAATTATATCTAAATGCAAAAGAGCAAACACTTGCTAAGAAGTGTTTTGAGTTGGAATAATTTCTAATGTTTATTTCTCCAAGGTTAATAGAATTGTTTCCCATATAAGCATACATGTAATACCTGTCTTACAGACTGAAGAGATCATAACACTTTTCATCTACTATTATTATTGCTGGAGGTTTTTCCACAGGAGTACTCAGTAGGGTTCCATCCTTGGGGAGGAAATTCCCTTACTGCAGAGTTAGATGGCATCAATTCTGCATGATGCCTGCAAAAAGTTGCCAAATTTACTTTGACAGGAGAAAATTCTCCTAGAAGAGCACTTTGAAATTATTTTTGCCACTTGTATCTCTCTTTTTTGTGAATTTTCTTTGGGACCTAAAGAGGTTGGAATTAGTAAAGTAAGCTCAAATGATTACCTGGCTTAGCAACTCCAAATCCTCTCTGCACTTTTACAGAAGCAAAAAATTGGTGTCAAGAAAAAGACTGAATAATTATGTACAAACCATACCTCTAAGAACACTTTTTGTACTGAAGCAGAGGATTAACTCTTTTTTTCCCCTCTTTGTACACATTGTCCTTCAGTGTTTCAGCAGGAGTAGGGTACAATCTATCAGAATTCATGTTCCTCCTCCCTCTGTGACTGAGGTCACGATGTGACTTGCAGACTGAGCTCCCGGAGCTTGCAGTCCCATCAGCCCACATCATCTGCCAGCTTGGCACTTGGGACTCTGCTGCTCCAGGCTGGGGCTCTGTTTGGCAGAAAAGCTCAACCAGTGCAACTGAGCATAACTAAAGTGGTGACAAGTGGGTCCCCTTCGTGCAGAGCTTTCTCTGCTGATGAACAAGAGGCAGCTCTGCAGTGGAAGTTGCCATCTGCTTCACCTCAGGATGGCAGGAGGCCAGGGCTAAAAATTCTGCAGTTTCTTAAGTGATTGCCACACAAAATAACCTCTTGGAGGAAGGAGACAGCTGAGCACTCTCTCTCTGGGTGTCCTTATGTGCCCCTGGCCACAGAGCATCTTGCACCCATTTGATGCGGTTCATCACACATGGGTGCTGCTCTGCAGCCAGCCAGGCACATCCCATCAGGGACACCACGTTCTGCTTTGGGAATATGGAAGGTGGTGCTGCACAGCCAGGCTGGGAGGAAGCAGTTCTTCCCCCTGGAGCTGCTCCTGGGGCTGTTCACAGGGGTCTCTTGCACCCACCCCATGGCACTGCCAGCCTGTCACAGCCAGCCCTGGCCACATCAGAAACAGCAACACTTCAGCAGCAACAACAAACACTTCCTCATTGGTAACCTGCTCTCCTGCTTTTGAGTTTCTGTGCTATCATGGGCCTTGCAGAACAGGTTCCCAGTGCAGCCACTTGTCAGGCTGGTGGCTGACACAACAGCCCACGATGTGGCTTGTGGAGAGGCTCTGGTGTGTGCTGCACTCTGCCAGCACGTGCCAGTGGGCTGGCCAGGATCTGACAGATGTGCCTTGCCTCTCCAGGACTGCCTTTCCATAGCAAGGGCCCTTCTCACCTGCCAGCAGCTGCTCTATCACAACTGGTTTGAACAAGGCGTGATGACAAATGCTGTCACAGTGCTGAAATCTTTTATGGTGGGATTCTTCTCTCCTGACTTTCTGTTGTCAAAAGCTGATTTTGTCTGTCTAGCCTTTCGCAGCCACATCTGGAGTTCATTCCGTCTTCTGCCTAAAGTGAGTATCTAGAATAGATCAAAGAACTCATGCCTTTGAAAATACCTCTTTTTCCTCCTCTGACTATAAGGTGAGCCTGATTAGTGGCTCATCTGGACATGTCTGCACTGAATCCACGCAGTGCTGCCTTGTGGGTGGTTATTACCATCTATATTCAGGGATCACAGGAAGTGTCATGGCCTCTATAGATAAGCTTCTGTCTATTCAGCTTTAAAATACATTTCTTGTGGGTGTCTCATGTTGGGAACTGTGTTTAAGAGCCTGCTCTCCTGACAGACAATGAGCTTGCAAGGGGCCTTTCCAAAAGTCTTCATTTTTGCCACCTGGTTGCAGACTGACAGCAAGAATAAATAGGGAACCCATTGCTAATGTTCATACTTTTTTTTTCCTGCTAACTTTGCAATATTTTAAGAGTTAAAAGCAGTCCAAATACAGGTGTAAATTTGACATGGTCAGATGATGCAAAATCTGCTTCTTTCTAATGATATTCTGGCAAATGAATCTAAGCTTTTTAAAGATTAAAAAAAAAAAAAAAATTAAAATAATTAAGGCATTAAGAAGTAGGCAAAAATAACTATACCTGAGTAAAGAATGCAAATGAGAATCAATTTATCTGAAGAGTGGGTTTGATGGATTTCCCATATTCTGAATGCTTTTAAGAGAAAGTGAGTTTCAACATGTACATTGTTCCCTTGCATTAAAACTAAATATATTAAATAAGAAATCAACATTTAAATAGTAATGCAGGAACATTGCATTAGAATGATCATAGAAAATAAAATTTTGTTCTGTTGTCAGTATTCTTATGAATAAGCTGTGTTTTGATTTGCTCACATAGAGCAGCTATAGAGAGCATATAGCCCTGCTGGTAAAACATAAAAATTGAAACTTTAAATTAAGAACCGTAATAAATATATAATGATCAAGTAAATGTGTAAAATTCTATCAAGCAAAATCCAATAACAAGTGCAAATATGGCAGATAAAATGATTGTCTGCAGTTAACCTGCAAGCGTCAGGGGACAATGAGAGCTTGCGTATTTACTTACTTAGGAAGTTTATAATTGCTTTTAGCTTTCACAATGCTTTTTAGTTCTGACTAAATGCTATAATTCCATATATTTAATTAATCTTTAGCAAATTCCTTAACATATTTTTATACAAAAGAAGATAATCAAGGCTTTCCATGCAAACCTCTGTACTGGGACTGTGACACAGAGCACTGATACCAAAAACTGGCAGATCTCCACAAGCTGTTCATGCCCTTTCAGGAGCTCAGCCATCCTTTGGTATCTCTGCTGAGCCTCCTCCAAGGCACCAAGAAATGAAAGTTAGGAGGCTCCAGGTGCTTGGGAAAGCTGAGCTTTCACTCTCAGGGCTCTTGTGCCTGAGCAGAGCCCACTCCACAGTTGTTGGGTGGATGGTAGGGAGTTCCCTTTGAGAGATGCTTAATGCACCTCCAATGTTTAGATATTAAGGGAAGAAAAGGAGAAAAAAAAAAAAAAAAAAAAAGACGAAAACAAGTTGTTCCACCCAGGAGAGGCAGGTAGGCTGCCAAAGCAGTGACAGCACCAGAGACCTGCTGCCTTCTGCACGGCTTTTGTATCGGTGATTGTGGGAAAGTTTTGCAATCACCGTAAGAAGGAAATCCAAGGTTTAAAAAACATGTGGTGAAATGCTCCACTTCTTGGAGCAGGCAGCACTTTGGCTGTGACGTTGCACTGGCTCCAAGCCTGGAAGCCCTGGGGCACAGGAAAGAAACAGCCTGACACTGCTCTGACACAAAGTAAGTGCTCTCCCTGCCTCTCACTGTCTCTCCACACCCTCCCTCCCTGCTCCTTTCCGTTTGTTAGTTAGTCGGCTTGTTTGTTTAGTTGTGAGCTGCCAGTGCAGCCTTTCTGCACATCTTGTTGTCACTAAACTTGAAAGACTTTATGTAAAGTGCAAAGGTACAATTCTGCAAATTCAATATTTTTTTTTAAAGCACTGTCGGGAGCAGGGTATTTTATCCCTCCATAGAAAAACTATCCATTACCCCTAATTCAGAAATTAAATCCTTTGCCATTTTTCTTGCTTTATTTAATTTTAAATACCACTGGTGTCAATGATTCACTGATTTGTCAAAGTTCAGGTTCTCATAGAGTGGTTATGAAGAATGTGATTGTTTGATTAAGTATTTCTACAGTTTAACATTTTCTGTGAGTTTCAGGTAGATTATGAGTCTGGCACCGTAAATAAAATTTTATATTTAACATTTAATGTATTGAAAAGAAAACCATGTTGCTGATTTAGATACTGTTTATTTAACAGAGTCAGATGTTTCACAAAGTTAATCATCAGCAAAATACAAATCAATAAAGAATGTATTTACTGTAGAGAACTCTGTCTTCCAGCTCCTGTCCTGTAAAGATTGGGGTAAGTTTGACTTCACCATACTTCAATCCATATCTTACTTTTAAAATGCTGTTTTATTGTGTTTTGTTTTATTTAGAAGTTGCTGAAGATGGTCTAAGGAAGGTTAGGTCCCTTTAGAAATTTCATATGTGGCTTAGTCTGAAATATACATGTTTGCTTTTCATAATTCCCTCCCACTGGAATAGGATTTGGAACTAAACTACAAAATTTAAGTTAGAGTTCTGATGAGGATTTATATCTCTTTATGAGACATGAGTGCCTATTTTCAGTCATTAGGAGTAACCTTTAGGGTATTTTTGGGTTTCTAAGGGTGCTGTCCTCTCTGGCATAGGTGGACATTTCTCAGGGAATCCAGGTAACCCTGGGTACCTTGCTTGGAAGAGCTGAACTCTTCAGAGGAACTGGGTGATGTTTGTGGGTTATCCCAGGACCCTGCCACATCCCCACAAACCCGGTGTCAAAAATCTCCCACATCACTTGGATGGGCTCCACTCATGGGTCATTGGCCTCAGGGGCCCGCAGGAGAGAAACCTTGAAACTTCCTACGTGGTTGAAACAGCATGGCATGTTTAAGATTCCAGTGTCTGGAAAATGTTACAGGCAAATTTCTTGTCATATATACTCCTTTAATATATGTGAAAATGTGTATTGGAGCTAATTAGTTGATTTTGGTACTATTACACCAGTTTTCCAACAAAAAAATTTGGCAAAATTTTTTTTTTTCTTACTTATTGTCATTCTAGATGTCTTGGTAGTAGCTGCTTTCCCCCAGTCAGCTTAACCTACAGCAGCCAACATATTTAAGATGACTCTTTAAATCCGAGCCAGCTTTTAAACTAAGAAGTTTATTAGTCTTATTAAAATACCTACATTTATCATCTGCCCTGCAGGGAGCTTGTGGACTTACAGATAGTCATAATATATTTCTTTTAGACAGTGCTCTCTTTTCTTTTAATATATCTTTACCTACCACGTTGCTTAACCTATTTTCTCCTCTGTCATCATTTGTGGTCTGATTCTACAAACATTTACCCAATAAATAATGTTACTCATTCAAATGCTGACAGAACGATAGCGTTCATTAAGAAAATCCTCAGAAATATAATAGCAGAAGCCTACTGGATCACACCAAAGGTCCATTTAGTCTGGAACAGCGATCAAAACTGGATATCTCAGAAAGAAGTGGTTCAATTTTTCTGAGATGTTTTTCTGACAAACTGTCCTTAACATCCAGCTGCTTGGGGACTTCCCTTTTCCACAAAGATTTCTAAAAATCTTCAGTGAGTAACCATCTATCTTTTCCATCTATCCAAGAAAGTCCAGGAGCCTTTTAGAGAGCAGATGTCACAAATCAGGTGCACTAGTCCTTAATTAGTTATAGTAGCTACTTTGAACACTCTTTATTTTTTCTCATTTCCTTCCTGAGAAAAGATGTCGAGGTGCAAATATCTAAAGTAGTGTCTCGCCACAATGTCTGAAAAACATTGGAACATTCAATTCTTTCGCCAATAATAGTTAAACATAACAATATTTTTCAAACAGGAGGACCTACATATCAGACCTGGAGAAGGAAAACCATGGATAGACCAACCACTGCTGTCCAGCTTAAAGAAAAATCGCTGTTCCAGGACAGCGATGGCAGTGTGGTTCCTACCAAGACTGTCTGCCCTAACTGTTCAAAGCTTAAGGTATGGAAGGGCCCTCATCACATATTTTCTCTGGAACACTGAATTGCCATTTGAAGTCCTATCAAAATGCAGTCAGTTATGTGTGGCACTGTTTGATACTGTATTTGTTGGGAAAAAAGATCTGGGCTGCATCCATAGGGGGATGGAAGGGATTTGGGCATCTGAGGAGGGAGAGGGTTCTGCCTTTCTGCCCTTTCTGCTGAAACTCCACCTGCAGAGCTGCCTCCAGCTCTGGAAGAACATGGAGCTGCTGGAGCCAGTCCAGAGGAGGGACACCAAGGTGATCAGAGGGATGGAGCAGCTCTGCTGCGAGGAAAGGCTGAGAAAAGCGAAGGCTCAGGGGTGACCTCATTGTGACCTTCAAGTACCTGAAGGAGCCAACAAGAAAGATGAAGAGAGAATATTGACAAGGGCCTGGAGTGACAGGACAAGGGGGAATGGCTTCACACTGACAGAGAGTTGGTTTAGATTAGATATTAGGATGAAGTTCTTTGTTGTAAGGGGGTTGATGCCCTGGCACAAGTTGCCCAGAGAAGAAGTGGCTATCCCATCCCTGGAAGTGTCCAAGGCCAGACTGGATGGGGCTCTCAGCAACCTGGGATAGTGGAAGATGTCTCTGCCCATGGCAGGGGGTGGGACAAGATGATCTTTAAGGTCCCTTCCAACCCAAACCATTCTGATTCTATGGTTGTGATTCCAAGTGCACAGATGTCAATAAATGTGCTCAGAAGTTAAAAAATAAGGTAATATTTTACTAACAATTCATTCAGAGGTGTGCTATAGTCACAGTGGTAGCTGCAATATATCATATTTCTGATTTTTAGAACAGAAGGAGAGGTAATAAGATATACTGTGATATAAGCACCAGAAATGAACAACATTATGCTGCAAGTTTTTCCTAAGGAAGAAAAAAGCTGAACCAATACGTACTAGAAAGTTAGAAGGTGCATACCATCAATGTCAATTTTCCTTTTCTTTGAAGTAGCAGAGTTTTTGGAGGCTACCCTGAAAAAGAAAGTAAAATCTGTTTTAATGACAAAAATAAGAAGATTCTCATCACAGAGAATTAGAAAGCAAAGCATATGATTTTGTGCTTCTTGAATGGGTTGCTCAGGCATCCAGCTGTAAAGCAAAAATTGTTACTTTGCAAACTCAATTATTTTCTCTCTTCAGATATTTCTTGGAGCACTAGCTTTTTCCTTTTTTGCCAAAGGATTTTCTGGAAGCTACATGAAGAGCATGTCCAGTCAAATTGAAAGGAGGTTTGAAATCTCATCATCAATTGTTGGCATTATTGATGGCAGCTTTGAGATAGGTAATGCATACTTTCTTTGAAAGTGGATAAGTGCATTTTCTTAGTGCATTTTCACTCCCAAAAGAAATCTATTTTTTTGTGCTGGCTCTCTTTCCTGTTGATGCAGGTAACTTAATGGTAATGGTGTTGGTGAGCTACCTTGGACCAAGAGTTCATCGCCCCAAAATAATTGCTGTTGGCTGTCTGATCATGTCCGTAGGAGCTTTTTTGTCAGTGATGCCTCAGTTCCTAATGGGACGGTAAATATGGAGAGTTTTCATGTTATCCACTAATTGAACTTGAAACTTGAAGTGTTTTTTTAAAGCATATATCTGACGTAAAAGCTTGACAGTAGTAGTTTCTTCCAGCTATTCCAACAGGAAAATGGGTGGATTTTTTAATATTGGCTTTCTGATTTCCTCTCTGAAAACTTACCTCTTGCTACAGGTAAGCAGGAGAGAAACTCTAGATTTCTACAGAACTTATACTAATGATAACATGGGTTGAATTTTCTGCCTGGGATGGATATATATACATACATACACACACAAATATATATATATATATATATATATATATATATATATATATACACACATATATGTATTTTAACTGTGTTCCCTTTTTTACATGTAAGTGAACTGTAATTAGATCTTGATGGAAAAGGTTTCTTTCTCCATGGTGGCTACTCATGATAAGCTCTTTAAAATGCTGAAGATTTTAGTCTTGGGGAGAATTAAATATCTAAATACACATTTAATTAAGCTATAATGTGTTAAGATATAACACATAATTGTCAGACTCAGGTCATACCTTTCCAATCCTTTGGAGTCTGTCACAAAGGTAAGAAAGAGGTGCCATTATGGAAAAACATCAACCCTATTGTATGGAGACAGACGTAGATGAACTCTGCCCCTGTCCTGCAGTCTAAAGAATAATTTCTGGAAGCAGATTTGCTGCTCTTTAGCTCAGGAAAAGATTGGGGTTAGAATCACCATGGCATTTGAAAATGGTATGAAGACACCTATTTTATTTTAGCAAAGCCCTGGGAATGGGCCTCTCCTCCACTTTGTGTGTGTGAAACAGAAATGAACACATGTGAACACAAGGCTCAGACGTTTCCTGCAAAGCAAAGTCCTTCATGTGTCAGTTGTATTTCACACAGTTGTTTTCCAGTTACAATTATGAAAGGATAACTGTTAGTGTGGACAACTCCTCCACAAGTGTGTCAGCTTGCTCCCCAGCATCGACTGAGGGCCCTGCAGTCACAGATGCTACAGAAACACTCAGCACCACAATAAGTGCAGGTAAGATAAAGCTCTGATGCTGGATTGCCTCCTCCTGCTTATCCCATTGTACAGCCTTTTTTACTGGAAAGCAGTAAGATCCCTGCTAAAAACCATGATATATGTGAACCCACCCTATAATGATTGTAAAACCCCATATTTTATGTTATTTTGCTGTTGCTGTAAAGCATTGTCAGAATTATGTTCCCAGAAATATAAATGTTTCTGGCCTGCAGGATGTGAGAAGACAACCAATTCCTATCTGTGGCTCTTTGTGTTGGTGGGGAACCTTCTACGTGGAATTGGGGAAGCACCAATTATGCCACTGGGAGTTTCATATATTGATGATTTTTCTAAAGAAGAAAACTCAGCATTTTACATAGGTAATGCACAAATGAGTTATTTTTATTCTAGACATTCTGTTCTTTATCATTTTTATAGCCAAGCAAATACTCAACAAAAAAATTTATCTGGATAATTTTGAATTGTACAGAGACAAAATAAAACCCAAAAAAGCCCCAAGCAGTGAAAAAGAGGTCTCATATTTATTTTCTAGGGATAACTCCAGGATGGTCTTTTTGCTTTCCCTAAGGAGCTTCTGTGATGGAGAGAAGCATAATCAAATACTTGTTAACCCAAAGTGCAGAATCATATCTGTCTTATCTGGCATATCATCTTCAGTACCACATCTTTATAGAACCAAATCCTTCCTAATCACTATTTCACAGATAAGGGAACCATCCTTAACCTGAGGATCTGTAATGTAGTCACATCTAGATACGGTGAATGCATTTCAGGAGTTCTTACCTTTGAATTTGAATTCTTACTTTTTGAATTTTACATACAGCACACTTCCAGTTGAAAGCTTTTTAAAGTCACTGTTTGCTGAAGGAAAAGCACCACCTTGCCAGGGTGTTGTAACAAATCCTTTCTAATTGAAGTCTTGGTCTTGTTTTGACAGCACATAACCTATTGCCCAAGACAGAGAGACTTACACCCAAGCTAATTAATTTGTTGGCAAACTGATTTAATAGCATGAGGTTTTTGTGTGGCTGAGGGAGTTCAAGAACTGTGGCCTGAAGTCAATTTGGTGAAATTGAGCTGCTCAGAAAGATAGTAGGACATAATTTCAGTATGTAATGCTAAGGGGTAAGGCCATAGCCAGAGTATTCCTTTGGGAATGAGGAAATCTGCAGGTTGAAGAAAATGGAAGTATAGTGCAATTAGATGTCAAAAACTAGTACTCCCCACTCAGCAGTTATCCAAAATATTTGTAATCACCTCTGAGCTTCTGATTAAAGGTATTTTAAAAAGTTTAGCTGAATTTTGTCAGAATCTAACCTGGGAGAAATTGAGACAGGTTGGGGACTACTGGGCAAGTGAGATCAAAAATATAAAGTAAACATGGAGAATAGCATGGATTCAGCCAAAATGGAAATTGGTTTATGCAAGAGAAATAAAGGATTTAGTTTACTGTTTATTAAAATTTTTCATTTTTACATTTAGAATAGCATTTTTCAGTCACTTTTTCCATTTTGGTGGACTGAACCACTTCACAAAAAAAGTGAAAGTTGAAACTGCCAAGAAAAGAAATTTCTGCTCTATGAAAAAGACTAACTTGAATTCTTTTCTTCTTTTTCTTTTCTACATCTTATTTTTTATCATCTGGCTGAATCAATTTATAATCAGTGCTATTGTAAAATACAAACATAAAATAATTGTCCTATAATAAAAAAAAGTCAAGCCTTGCTGATGAATTTTGAGCATTAATCTCAAAATTCTCTGAACAAGAAATCTCAGTTTTGTTTCTCCTTTTTCCTTTGTTGTTTTGTTGAGTAAGAACCTAAGTTATTTTGAGGTAGAGACAGCATTTTCTTAGTAGAATGAACTAAAATAATTTTGGTAGGGTTGTGGTGACAGCAATAATTCCAGTGTTGCCATGGGAAGGAACAGAAAATGTAGTGTTTTTTGTTAAGGTGTAAGGATTTATTACAGAAGTCCTGGGTGATAAGCTGAGCAACTGCTGTAGTCAGAAGAGAGTTTGTAAAACCAACTCTCTCTCAGGAGGAAAACCTCTGCAGTAGGGCACAATAGGATTTACAGAGCACAGTGCTGGATGCAGGCAAGAATTTACAGGCATTTGGTAAAGAATTCCTTCTTTTCTAATAGAATGAAGCCTTCTGCAACTTCAAGGTGTCAGGTATTACTAGAATAGTAATAGAATTAGAATTCAGGAATCCAGATTACTGAGCTGTATTTTGATCCTGTTAACTCCTCATAACTAAACTTCAACAGAACAAGCAGCAAGGGAGTGTGAGAATCTATGCTTGAATTATTTTGAAGACATTTCATTTTATTTTGTGTTGATTGCCAGCAGCAGCCACCAAAAGCAAATCATACTGTACTTACACATCCAATCAGCAAAATGCAGTGTGGCTCCCTGGATTTCTGGTACCCTTCGCAGTGTATTCATTTGCTCCTAGGGACATCCCACCTTCTGATCTACTCCAGCTATGGTTAGGGCAGCTTGCACCATATATCCTTGCTGCTCAGGATGTTCCATAATGGCCTGTGCCCCTCTCCTGCCTGCTCCTTCCTCTCTCATTGCCTTGCCCATGCAGTGTTTTGCTCTTTCTCTCTTCTCTTCCAGGCCTGGTGAGATCCTCAGGCATGTTTGGGCCAACGCTGGGCTTCCTGCTTGGCTCCTTCTGTGCCAGTCTCTGGGTCGATGTCGGCGTTGTGGACATCGGTGAGGGACCTTGGGGTGGCACGGGGAGCCAGAAGGTGTCGGGGTGTAGGAGCCTCCATGCCAAGAAACACCTTCCCAGTCCACTGCCCCAAACCCAGGGGTCCTCTAGAGAGTTTTTCCTGCTCAAAAGCTGCTCAAAAATTGACATTTTAAAATCAGGTGGTGCAGTGTGGTTGGGACAGCCCTCGATAAAGATCCCTCCCCCCACTGCACCTTTATTTATGCTTGCACGCACACTTGTTACGCCCCTGCTGTGCAGCTGAGAATAAATGATTGAGTAAAAGGCCATCCAAGGGAACAGTAAAAGGCTCATGGACACTTTCAACACTTGGCAAAAAAGTATGTTCTCTTAAAAAGTATGCAGCAAAGATTCATCTCAAAACTCATGTTGTTGTTTAAATCACCTAAAATGTTTCTAATCCCAGGGAAAATTTGAGGAAATTTGGAGAAAAACCATAGAGTTTGGGGATGGAGAAGGAGGGGACTCTGGGAAATTGAGAAAGGGAAGGCGTTTTTTTGTGGTAAAGAGTCCTTTTGCTCTTTCTGCCGGAGAGTATTGGATGATTATGGCAAGGAAATGCCACCATGGGCATAAGTTGAAACATCTATTTTTGATTGCATGGAATTGATTCTTTCCAAGGGATGAGTCATTCCAGGGTGCCCAGAGAAGCTGTGGCTGCCCCATCCATGGGAGTGTCCAAGGCCAGGTTGGATGGGATCTGAGCAACCTGGGACAGTGGAAGGTGTCCCTGCCCATGGCAGGGGGTTGGAGTGAGATGATCTTAAAAGTCCCTTCCAATATAAACTCTTCTATGATTCTATGATTTGAAACAAGCTGCATTTCAATTCTTCATATGGGACATAGAACACCTCTGTTCTGTTTCTTTAATTATATACATGAGGATATACAGTAATGTACAGTAATACATGATATATGAATTATTATATAACCTATAATAATTGCTCTGCATAATATTTAACCTATTTTCCTGTCTTTCTGTATTTTATAGATGCCATCAGCATAAATCCTAAGGACACCCGATGGGTTGGTGCCTGGTGGCTTGGATTGCTTATCTGTGGAGCAGTCAACTTCATTGCTTCATTGCCTTTCTGGTTCTTGCCCTATTCCTTACCAAAAGAAGGAGAGAATGAAAACTTGAAGATTAGTCACTTATCTGTTCAAGGAGATCACTGTAAAACAGACCCCCCAGCTCAGCCACAGTTAAAGTTCTCAGAGGCAGCAAAAGGTGAAAGATTATTGCCCAAGTGTTTGCATATGAATTCTGTCTCATAGATTCATTGTGAGCTGAGCACAGACTCACACAATCTTCAGCAAAATGCACGTTTCTGAGGTACAAATGATTGACAAAAATATCTTTAATTTGTGCTAATATAATTATGTGCTAAAGGCGAGTTTCAGACAGCTGGAAAAAAACTTGTGCTGTTTCTCTGAGCACCAGAGATCCTCAGTTCATAGTTGTGAGAAGATGCATTACAGCTACAATCCCATGACTATGAAGAGAGGGTGGGGGAAACATCCCATCCCTCATTAATGACCAATCCATAGCTGGCAGGCTACTTACCCTAGCTTTCACTGAGGTAAATGTTTGGGAAGGGAGCATGGAGCTCATTATGACTATAACAGATGTTGGAGGGACTTCACTGGATTTGTAGCTCATGTGTATGAGCTCAGGGATGCTTAATTCATCTCACGTAGGCAATACCAGATCCAACCAGTCATTGCTTTTATTTTTATATTTTTATTATTAGACCCAAGGTTTTGTTTGTATATATGTGCACAGCAACAGCAAATGTGTTTTGAACTCTCACCTTGGAAACGGTGCCCAGAGCCAGACTACAGTCTAAATATTCACTTTATTTTAATGGATTTTAATATTCTAATCAAAGGCCCCAGAAATTATTCCAGCCTTTTTGGGGGTCAGGTGCTTCTCTTCTCTAAACATTCATGTGGGTTTCTTGTGTGGTTGGTGGAGGCTCCTGCTTTAGGAACAAATTTTATCAAATTTTGGTAGAGGGTCTTAACACTCTGTGCAGAGGAGGTGTGTTGTGAGCCTGAGCACCCCTGCAGAGGAGCCCTGTGCCACACTCAAGATAATCCAGGATCCCTGAACCCCAACTCAGCATCCACTGTTCTGGTTTTGCTCCTCCTGCAAGGCACGTGTTGGCAATGAGGAGAACTCTCACTTGAGCAAGCACCTGTTGTGATAGGCACAGAATTATAACCTGCAATGCAGCCAGTCATTAAATCAAAGTTAATTTTACTATCTGAAGGATGCCAAAACAACTCTCTGTTTAGCAGGGTGTAAAGCATATACCTCTCCATTGCAGATTTCTTGCCAGCACTCAGGAAGCTGTTTGGAAATCCAATTTTTGTGGTGTTCATCTTCCTCACTGTTCTGCAGTACAATTCCCTTGTTGGGATAATAACCTATGAGACAAAGTTTATGGAGCAGCAATTTAATGTATCAGTGGCAAAAGCCATCTTTCTAATTGGTAGGTACCTGAATTTTCAAATTCCAGTGTCAAAAAGGAAGCTTTTATTTCTTATTTTGCTTGCTGTTTTAAAAGGAGTTTATGTGAACTTTTTTTTGTTAAAAGAAAGCATGTAGTGGTTTTCTTACTGTATTTTGGAAATGTATGTTAATTTTAGTGTTAATTTTCCTAGTGCTCCTAATTAAGTGAGCTAAAGGATTTTTAAAACTAGGTAGAAGTTTTCTTCATAGTGAGATTTGAGTTGTGCCTGTTTTCCTGAGTAAAAACCAAATATCAGACATCAGCTGCAACAAAGTAAAAACAAATAGAAAAAAAAATTAAAATATTTAATGAAATGTGTGATATTTTTCTTTTCAGAGTATCCTATTAGTATAAATGTTCTTTCATTTTGATTATCAATCCAGTTTTTATAAGCAATAAGAAACAAAAATATAGAAGTTTGATTCGCTTCACTAATTTCAAACCTCTTTCTGTATTTACCAGTTCCTTCAAAAGTAAGTACTTTGTAGTGTTCTAAAAAAAGAAGAATGCTGAAATTATATTAATCTTACAGTGATTGATATGGTCTCATAACCTGGAAGGAAAACCAGCCTATGTGAGGTCATTGCAGAACTGGTACTGAATTACTTTAATCTGAAGACCCAATGATACAAATGCAGGAAGAACTTTCTCTTTCCTATCTTTTTTTTTTTTTCCGAATGCTGAGAAAATTTTACAGAAATGACCAAGAAAACCAACCAACCAGAGAAAGGCAAACCCCTCCCAATAACACTTTGCAAGACCTCTCTGTTCAGCAAATGTTTGTGAAATACTGAACAGATTAAATATAAATGCAAATCATCTCATAATTCACTCTCAGATCAAAATGGAGTCTAGTAAAGAACCAGATGCAACTTCCTTTTATATTCCATTCTGGAGACTTTTTTGTAGCTTTGATAAAGTTTTATTTCATATGAAGTGCATATGATCTAAGACATTATCATTTACTCCAGTTTCTAGAAGGCATTTGTATAGGTTTTATTATATCTACATACAAAAAACAATATTGTAAAAATGCAGCAAATATTGAGGAATTGAGCTTTCTCAAGTCATAATAGGATTTGAAAAAGAAAATGGGGATGTGAAATTACTAGAAGGTTATATAAATCTTAGAAGCTCAAAGAATCATCCCCAAAATAGTTTTCTGATGTTTTGGAGCTATTAGAACCAGATCTTTATTCTAAAAGAGTCAGTGCAAGTGAGAGCAGTTATCATTTTCCTTACCCTCTATTTGCAGGTGTGATACTTTTACCCGTCACAATCTTGGGGATGTTTCTAGGAGGCTTCCTGATCAAGAAATTCAAGCTTCACATAACTGAAATGGCCAAGTTTGCATGCATCACATTTATAGTGGCATATTTGCTGAACCTCTTGTACTTCACATGCAGCTGTGAGGTGCTGCAGGTGGCTGGTCTGACAGAGCCCTACTCTGGGTTTGTATCCCCTCAGCTTTGGGGTGCTTGACTCATTTGTCACAGCTGCTTCTTTGGGAGTGATGCACCAAAGAAAATCCTGGGTTTTGTGCAGAATTATCAGTCTGAAGTCATACCTAAAGCTGGGGATGGGAAAAATATAGCAATTTTATTTTCCCAATTTTGTTTAAACTGGGCATGTCTTTTTTCTAAAGTCTCTATTTCTTTTTCCTGAATTCTCTGTTGCTGACAATACACCTATATATACTGAAAAAATGCTAAAAAAGATTACATTTATTACAGGCAAATTAAATTTCTGTTTTCTTTCAAAGCTTTAATTTAAAGCTAGCCTTTTTCTGTTATGTAGGGAGTAGGATGCAAAGGAAGTGTTGGAAATGTCTTCTTATAGGACCCTCACTAGATCAGTAGTTATGAGTCCACCTGGAGGACTGCCAGCCCCCTGTAGCATCTGGAGTTGCTTTTGACTTATTTTTTATCAGAAAGGTTGAAAGTGGTCCTGGACTGTGCTGCAAACAGAGGTCCCCCTCCCTCACCAGGACCATGGGTCAAGCTTCCTTGAGAACCTTTTCCAGACTCTATCAGCCTGCCATAATTGCCTACTGTACAAATTTATCTCTGTCTGGTCCAAGTTTCAAAGGATGTTAAAGGATTAAACTGAATCCAGCAGGACTTGCTGCATTTTCAGTTGAGACAGAAACTCAGCCCTGTGTTTTTTGAAACCGAGTCCATGCTCAGGGAAATATCTAAGTTATCTTGGCAAAACTGATGTGCAGTTCAACTTTGGGCTTAGTTTTTTGACATAAAAATACATCAGAGGTTTGTGTAGTGGAGATAACTCTGGTTGAGTGCAACATCTGATACTACTGAGTGAATTAAAAATAAGTATAAGCAACAAGGGATCATATACAGAAAGAGCAATCACAGTTTCTCCAGGACAACTGAGTCTGGAGAATTTAGCACATGCTAGGGTTGTTTCTGGTTAAGTGACTTATTTCGTGTTTTACCTATTTAACAATTTATATTTCAAAGAAAATCAACAGCCTAATGAGGGTTAAATCCCTTTTTTCTTCCCTTTTAAGAGACTTAGGGGAAATGTAGCCCACTTAATGTGTGCTTTTGGCTGAGAAGGAAGGAGGCAGAAGAAAAGGCAAATTTTGAACATTTTTACCTTACATTGTGATTGACTTCACAACAAGAATGATTTGTAGATGGTGGGCTCCTAACACTTTCTAGAAACAGAGCACTGCTGACATGTGCTTGGAGTGTCCTGATACTTGGACTTGGATCCAGTGAAAAAAATGTCAAGAACATCTTGCTGTTTTGGTTTTATGTATGTAGTTTTACATCCCTACCTCTATCACCCAGATATAGTATGATATCCTGCTGCTGAGGAAACTTATGGTCTTTCCTTGGGCCATGTCTCTGTGATAAGAGATTCTAAGTAATGAATTTCTTTCTCTTGGGGTGAGCTTTCAAATGCAAAAATAATACCGGGTATTCCCCCCCAGCCTTTTCATTTCCATGCCTTTTCTGTGACAATCCATAGAAATGTTAATGCTTGATGAAAAATCCCAAGAGAACTATTTTTAGCTGAAATCACCTTAGTGCCCATATGACAACTTCACAGTGCATTGTGTGGTGGCAGATACCTCTCCATTTTGATTTCTCCACTTTCTCCATGTTTTTCCTGCTTACTCCCTAATATCTTTTTTTTTTCCACTATGCAATTCCAATCAATAATTCCTTAATTATTTCTGCTGTCCTCCAGAATGAAGCACCTTTCCTCCAGCAAGCACATCTACGTGGCCAGCTGCAACGCTGAGTGCAGCTGCAAGGTGGACCAGTGGGACCCTGTCTGTGGGGATAATGGGATCACATACATGACAGCCTGCTTTGCAGGGTGTAAATCATCATCTGGGACAGGAAGGAATATGGTAAATATTCCAGAGAGTAGATGACTGTGCAATAGGACAAGGAGCAAACAACTCTTTTAAGTTAAAAGAGGATAGCGTTACAATAGATATAGGGAAGTCATTTTTATCACCAGCAAAGCCATTTACAGGGCTTCAAATAATCCTACCTGAGCAAGACTATTACAAACACTATGTTTGCAGAAGAGTATGCAAATGCTTATATCTTCTGGCAGAAGCAGAATTGTCTCCATTGACAATACTGAAAAAGACAAGCAGCATTATCAGGATGTTTGTATTTAAACATCCCATTGAAATTTTCTGGCTTCACTTCAGGAAAATTGGCCTTCAAACTCGTGTCTCCTGCTAACTTCAAAGCCCACTATCAATCCAGCACCAAGTGCTGTTTAAGCATATAATGGTATATATGCATGATTGCATATTTAGTCCATACCTTTGTTTTTCCTTTTCTTTACGCATCTTCTTCATGGGATACCTGAGCAGAATGGCTGGATAGCAGTTCCTATTTGATTTTGTTAGCATCAACCCATTTTAAACACACACAGAGCACCTTCTGTTTTAGCAGTGACATGGCTGAAGCTAGAATTCCAGTTGCTTTGTGTCTCTGGAGCAGCTCAGAGAGGCTGGAGCATATCAATTGACCTGGCCATCAGTCTGCAGAAATGATTACAGAAATTTTTTCAGCATCAACAACAGCCTGGCTGTTATGGGGAGGCTATGAAAAATCTAGCTGCTGAAATTTTGGTTGTTTATTGCTGCTGAATTCTGAATAAATAAATTCTTCTCATCTTCTCCTTTCAGGTGTTTCACAATTGCAGCTGTGTGGAAGGACAAGGACTCGGGCTTGGCAATTCCTCTGCAGTTTTGGGACAATGCCAAAGAGAAAGCTGTACCAAAGCCTTTCCCTATTTTTTAGCATTGCAGACTGCATGTGCATTTATTTTAGCCTTAGGAGGCACTCCTACATACATGATTATGTTTAGGTGAAATACTTTACCTTACCTTGACTGTAAAGCTTGGGGAAAGAGAAACAGAAAATTACATTCCTGCTGTGAGGAATGGCATGTGGATCAAATTGTGCTCCTGAGGATTTGCCTGTACTCTGAAATCCATCTCTTTTCAGAGGCAGAGAAAAATATCTGTCCAGAAATTTAATTCTAATTTGATGCTGAGTAGATACTTTGGTGATGAAATTATATCATATTATATCCTGAATGTTTGGTTTCATTTCCAGTGATAGGGATTTTTTACCAGAGCATTGGAGTTGTAATAAGATGCGGTGCTAAGCCATAGCCAATGCTGTTCACATTATTCAGGGAAAAACAGATACCTTTGTTAAGCTTTGTGGCCTCACAATGTCTTCTGTGTTGGGAGAAGTCTGATACTCCCATTGTTTTGGTCAGCTGATATGAGCAGAATTGTAGAAGGAATATTTTTTAAATTGGAAAGCAGCACCACTATTTTACAGAAAAGAAAAGACAATATTCTGTGTCTGCCATGGGGAAGTGTCTTTTTCCTCCTGCTCACGGGTGTATCACAATCACAATGGTCAGTGCATGTGACTAAATAACTTGGCTAAGCCGCTGATTTCCTGCAGTTTTTCTAAACATGTGCATGGCTGGGTTATGGACAAGGCTCACTTTGCTGGCTAGTTTTCAGAACCCTAATATATATATTGAGAAACCTTTGATGCTGAAGAGACAATGTAGTGGTTCACAAACTCCAGTGCAGGGACCAGGCTGGGCACAGCAAGGCTCCTGCCCCTGTGCCAGCTCAGTACTCCTTCCCCTCTGGTTTTTGTCAATTCTTCCAGCTCACCTGAAGGACACAGGCTGCTTTCCACTGGTAGGAATGGGGTGCTTTTACAGCCAGGTAACTCACATTTGCTGTGTCTCTGTAAAATGCTAGAGGAACAGGTGGGTTTAACCTAACAAGGACTGCACAGCCTTGTTCCCTCTGGTCATCACTACACAGTGCAGCTCCTCATAAAACCAGGCATCTGCTGGAACTTAACTTAATGGGCATGAACTGTCTTGTTTTGGTTGGTTCACTGTCATGTCCCTGTGCATTGTGCCCCAGAAAGTATTTGCAACCTGTTTTCCTTTGGTTCAAGATGAGTTTCTGTAGATTCTTCCATTTGTTTCAATGAGTGTTCTTCTGTGGAAGGAGACTCTACATCTGAACTTTATTTTTGGTGGATGTTTCCAGTCAGGGTTTCAGTGGGCTCTGCTGGGTAAGCCACACAAGTGCTCTTGCAGTGGGGCAAGTGCAGATGCTCACAGCATGACTGCAGCTACACTACTCTGTTCCTCAACACACAGTTTTTGTTTCCTTTCCAGATCTGTTTCACCAGACCTGAAATCCTTTGCTGTTGGGATAGAAACTTTGGGTGGTAGAGTACTAGGTAAGACTTAATTTCTTCCTGGTTTTCAAGTGGGCAGTCAAAGAAGCCAAAGAGAGAGACCAAAGTTAGCCATTGCCATGCCCTTGCTCCAGAGAAGAAAAAAAAATTTCTCCAAAATTTATCTTTGTAAGCAGACTATATATTTCAAAGTCTTTGGAAGAGCTTCCTACATATTTCCTGGTACCTGAGCTTGATCAGTCTGCATATCTTTAGCACCCACCCTCCTTTTTGCTGACCATTATTCACTTAAAGCTCCCATGTACCTTGCCTATTCTTTTGTTTCTTGAGTTTATCTGTAATAAACAACCTTTTAAGTACTCAGACACATAGTCTGTCCTGCCTCAAGCAGGGACTTGCCTCATCTTCCCTTGTTTGCTGATTTTGAAATCTCTGCCTTGCAGACAAGCCCAAGTAGTTGTTTGGATCTCTTTCCAATCGCTATATTTTAGCTGAACACTGCAGAGAATCCTTCTACTTTTAATGACAGCTAACTTCCCAAAATTGCACACTCTCCCTTAACCAGCTTACTAGTGATATTAAAACATTATTTTCTGCGTGAAAAAAATTCTTTCAGTACTACATAAATAGTACACTTATTATCCAGTTTCTGTGGAGCAAGTGCTAAATTCCATCCCTTTGCACTGCACTAATCACCTTTTAATGGCAAACTGTTGTGTAAGACCTGAATAGATACATCAATATGCATAAATATTAATATGTCATGACATGTAATTCCACACCAGGGACTGCAAAAGAAATGTTGGTTATATTATTTCTTTAAGCAACGGAAGTTAAACTTCTAATAAAAATACCATTAAAGGGAATTGATAACATTTTCCTTGCTGGATATTATTAAGCTATAATTTCCATTGTTTCAACTCCCTTTAAGCATTTGCATAACTATTTCTATAAATCTTCTCATCTTAAAGCTGGAATTGGATGTTTAGTGCCATTCTATGCAGTCATAATTCAAAAACCTGGAGATGCACTTCCTCATTTCTTTAAATGACATTACACGATGAGATCTCCATGTCTGAGATAATGTAATGAGAATTTTCTTTGCAGGAGGACTTCCAGCCCCTATTTATTTTGGTGCTTTGATAGACAAGTCCTGCTTGAAATGGGGGACAAAAAGCTGTGGGGGCTCTGGATCCTGCCGGGTGTATGACACAAAAGAATTCAGGTAATCCTCATTAGGGTTTGGGAATAGGGGCAGCAGGGACCAAGGTGGCCTTCCCTCATGTCTATAGACTGGTGAGGGTCTAACAGCACCACAGCTCCTTACTTTGACTAACCTTAATAGGCAAACAAGCCAAATAATTTTTGTTCAATCTGATATCTAAAATTGCAGGGCACTGCCTTAATTCACGAGAATTGGTTCTTTTGTTGTAGTCTGCACTAAATAATAAATAAAAAAAATAAGTGCACTGAATAACTCCGTGACCCTTTGTAGGACGGTGAAAAACTGTGGAGTACGTGTAGCTCTGCAGATTCCCTCCCTCATCCCTCATTTATTTGCTTCCTATTGTATAAGACATCTCACGAAATCCACTTGGATTTTGTAGGACACAAATGACAGGAGAACTGTGGCCAGGAGCACTGAGTGTGCCAGTGAGGAGCTGGGGAAGGACAGGGACAATAGGCAGAAAGCCCCAGCTGGTGCAGCTCCTCTTTTGTCAACCCTAAAATAGTCTGCTGAATGGCAGCACACTCCAGACATTTCTGCTGGAAGTCTAAGACCTTATTCGAGCCTGTCTGGGGCTAAATATCATGAGGTCATTTGCTTTCTGCCTGTTATTTCTTGTTTTGAAATGTGAAGCAATATCTGGCTGAGAGTAGATGGTTTTGTCAAACTGGTCTTTATATTTTACTTGGTTCCATACAGAATTGGAAAGTTTTATTAATATAAATGTATTTTGTCCCTTTTTTCCCCCTAGGAATGTCTATCTTGGCCTCATTGCAGGACTACGGGCAGGATGCTGTCTCCTGTACATAGTGCTCTCTGTTTTAATTATGAAACGCTTCAAACCAGATGGCAAAGAGATGACAGATATTAAAAATGCAGAAAGATCAACCAGCAAAGAACTAGATACTGCCAACAAAAGAGAAATTCTTCCTGGTTCAAAAACCTCAGAGGAGAGTGAGGAAACTTACATGTAAAAAAGAAACAAGGTCTTTTGTAACTTTGCCTATGCTTCAGTTTTCTGAGTACAAAAGGAGTGTAATTAGCGACTTCAATAACTAGTTTACATTTTGGGAGTTCAAAAAGTATCTTTGAAACATTGAATTTTTATTTGCTTTACCCTATCTTCTTCCTTTTCTCATCTGAAACAACACTAAGGGGAAAAGGTGTTCAAAATTTTGGGGAACCCTCCCATCCTCTTGCTCTCAGTCCCTTTCTAGACCAACAGTAGGAAAAGCCAAAATTTTGCAGTGTCATAAATGTGATTATGATTGAAAAATTAAGAAGAAGAAACCCACAATAAGCTGCTTTGATGTTTTTTACTGAGTTTATTTCAAGTCCTCTTGCTCTGTATTTAGTACTACAGCTCTACATGGCCAATGAAGTTTCAAGTTTGGGCTTCTTTGATCGCCTTTTCTGTGGGGCTCATGACCAGAGCTTGTTGTCCCAGCCTTGGTCCCATGTGCCATGGCCAGGTGAGACACTCTGGCTGTCAGTGAGCACCCTCTGAACTCAAACTGCACTTCAGCTCTGGGGTTTGGCTTGAAAGTGTTAAACAGTCAAAGTGGAAACCAAATGAAGAAAGTGGTGTATTAATTTTGCAGCACATCTCAGTAATGGGTTTGAGAAAGATTACTCTGAACTGATGCAATAAAGATAAGTGTTTAAGTTTCTTTGATTTTTAATTGTTTTTTGGTGTTTATGAGGAGGGAAAGGAGAGCATTTCTATCCTAAGGACCACTGTATTTGTACCACAAATATATAAATTTCCTTCCTTGTTTAAGGAACCTTCACTAAACCTTGAAATACAGCACTGAATACTCAAAAATTCACAGCTTACCACAGGCAGCCTTGTCCAGAGAGAAGCCTTATTAAAGGAAGTTCTCAACAGCTGTTAAAAGGGGAAAGAAATCTCTAAAAATATTATTAGTATTTTTTATTTTTATTTTTTTAATTTTATTACTATATTTTGTTGACAGCCTTCAGAAAGTACTTTTGCAATAGGACCAAAGCTACTTAGTAAGGTCACAGTAGATTTTGTCTCCATCACCACAGGCATTTTACTTTATTTTCTGGAGGGTATCTATTCTCCCTGCAGTGCTGTGCAGAAACCTAAAACTAGGAAGCAAAATTTCTTTCCTAATTTTGAATTTCCTTGGGATATGGAACAGAGATCATAGACATAAAGAAAATCTGCCACAGTTTATCTGAGAAAGTGGCAGATCAGAGGGCTAAAGGGAGGGATTCTCCATGTAAAGTAATTTCTTTCTTCTACCATTTGCCCTATGTAAGTACAAGAACAAGGATGGGAAAAGGGTTGGTGTGATACTCACTGGAAGGAAGTTCCTCAGATCCTGGCCTTTGGGGATGGATTTGTTTGCATTTTATTGCTTAAAGACAATGATCAGCACATTTAGAGATTTTTTTTTACATTCATAGCTCTGATTATAAACTGCCAGCATGGTGTGTCTATTATAAGAGAGGAAATGAAAGTACAGAAGATATCAATACTGCATCTAGGTCTGGAAACTATTAAAGAAAAATCCAAGTTCCAGAAACCTCAGGAACTGTGCACAGAGAAAATTATGGTGTGTCATTCTCCCTCTGTAAGCAGTATTTTAACATTGGATAAATGCCTTGGCAGTTCTAGAAATACTCCTGATCTGCACCAGACACAAGAGTTAGTCAGGTGACTCATACTAACATCATTTCCCTTTTACTTCTGTTGGTTGGGTATTTATTTCTGTGCACTGGGGTTTTTTTTTATATTATAGGGGTTTTTTTGATGGGAGCATTTTGATTTTCCCAGGAGGTAACATTTCGTCAAAGGTGCATTGATAATTGATGTCAGAGTGGAAATGAGATTCTGGTCAGATCTGATGATTCATGCCCAGATATTTACCTCAGATGAAACTTAGTAAAGCGAGGTTTTTCAAACAAATAAAAATTAACATCATTCTTCATAACAGTCCTAAATCAATAATATCACAAGCCCTGCCACAGGTAGTATTAAATGAGCCTCTCACTCAGTATTCTGACAACTCCAAGGCTGTGGAGTAAAAAAACACCTTTACTGTGTTTTCAATGTCCATGTACTGTTTTTTGAGTGCAAATCTAGCACTCTCCTGTGAACAGAAGGCAGAAGTTTCTTCAAGGGAGCAGCTTGAACTTCAACAGCTTACTAGCACAGAACATGCCAAAAATTAAATAGGTGGTCAACCAAGTGGCATTTCCCCAAAGTTTTTTTTTATCTCCTTGCTTCTCACAGCAGAGAAGAAGTAAAGACATTCTCCCTTCTGATTCCTCCTGCTCCAAAGGCAAAGCCTGACAGGCAGGGGGGGTCCTGGGACTCTGGTTTGATTGCAAAATCCCATTACTGACTCTAGGATCAAAACTAGATCTTTGTCCTGTGTGAGAGATGTGATGTCTGTGAGCTTCATCAATGAGGAAAACCTCCAGGAAAGAATAAAAACCCGTGGTCTTCCAAGTTCATAAGGGAAACTGTTAACCAGGAATGACTTTTTGGAGGCACATTTGCAACTCTACCAAGCCAGGCGTGCTCTCAAACACACACTACAAACCATGTAGTTTAGGGATCATTACAGAGAGCTTGATGGGCCATAAATCATGGTAAGCCCACTAAGATCAATGGACAAATAAAAAAGACAGTGAGTTTTCATCAGACTGTAGGAAATTTAAGGGCATGAGCCTTTTGTTTACCTGACACTTCTTTGAGGATGTTGAAAAGGTCTTTAATGGCATTTTAAAAGTCCTTCTGTCACAATAACTACACAAGAGAGAAGGCAGGTCAGTTATCTGGCATTTCTTTGCTTTTAGATATACAATCGAGCAGACGTAATGACCTATGACTACATGTTTTTATGATGTTTTCTAGTTGTTTATCAAAGAAATAGAAAAAACCTCAGCATCCCTAAAAACACAGTTTTCGTATGCATTAGGGTCATGTATCCTACAAAAACCAAGCCCGCCTATGGATTTTGTGTCCCCATTATCAACACCTGTCTATCCTGGCACAAAAATAAGTTGGGAATAAAGTACTAAAGTACTAGTTGTTGCAGAATAAACAGAAAATACTTCAGGCTGTCAACTTAAATTTAAAGCATTCAAAAGGTTTTTAAAACATAGGAGAGAGGTAACATGAGATTTAGTCTACCAGTTTTCACTGTGGAGTATATTGTCATTTTGCCTTCCTCTAGTTTGAAATACTGTCAAAGTTTTTTCCAGATGAAGCTGTTAATATAGATATGAATCACATGTTTGGGTTTTTTTTTCCTCCAGTGTTACTTTCTATTTAATTCATGTATTTATTCTGAACTACATCAACATAACTAAATCACAGTTCAAGTTGGGGATTGTTTTCCAATGGGACTCAGTGCTGGTTTTTTTAGTTAGGTGTTCTAAACATGCTGTAATTTGATTACCACTTTTAGTGGAAAACTAAGTCTTTATTGATTATCAGAAAGCAATAGGTCATCAGATTTCTGTAGATCAGTTTAATGAACTATAAGGAGGGGCAATAGGTAATTGTTACAATGGAAATACAGGTCGTTGCAAAATATTCTGATGGAATCCTTGAGATTTGGTCAGGAAAAACAATTGCATTTTGCAGGAAAAGAACCCTGGGAAGTATTACTAAAACTCTTACAACAGATCTTCATCTTAATCCAGAGACATTCTGAGTCAGTGACTGTCAAAATTAAATAAGTAATCTCCTCAGCTATGTTACACTATAAGACATTTATATAAAATGCAGCATTTTCTTTTCTAAACTCACCAGGTAGGAAATCATCAGAAGAGTTTCATGCTTCTCAGTAGGAGATATTGTTGCATAAATGAATGAGTGCTTTTGTTATCTGCAAAAACCATAAATGGCTTATTCTCATTTGAATGAATATTTATTTTAATTTAATCTTATCAACGGAAAACCGATGTTGCATATTATTACCTCTAAAATTAGTATTTCACTAGGTCACATAATCACAGACTTTGTGCTGAGTCGTGGCTTAACTGACAAGATCAATGAAACCTGAAATATGACTCCCATACTAATAACAGGTTATAGTAATAATAATAATAATAATGATAATATTTTAATCTGAAATGTCTCAGAAGTCCTGCCAGGTTTTCTTTATTGATTGCTTCAATATTTTCTTTTAAGATTGCAGGTGCATGGGTCAGAAAAGCATCTCCTAAACATAACAGATAGGCAGATTTCTATATAAAATTTTATTCTTCAGTAGAAGGTATGAATCACACAAGATTATAATGGCCAAATATAATATTATATCAGTTGGAGAATGGCTTATCTGTGAAAAGGTTTCCCATCCATGCTTATAAGTATGGATCTGCATCTTAAAAATATGATAATGAGTTTAGAGGAAAGAATTTCATTTTTGGGTGTCCTATTTTAGGTAATTTGGGTAACAATTTTTAGTTTAAAATCATTACTACTCAAAAGTCTGAAAAAGTCTGAAAAAGTCTAGTACCACGCTCACTGAATAAAGCATTTTCTTTAAAAAAAAAAAAAAATCTGGGCATCTCAAAAACATTTTAACTTTTATTTTTCAGGGTTTTTTAAAGAGTCATTTCAGAGCAAGCACACAAACAGGTTCAGCCCTTCTGAAGATAATGAATGTTTGCCAATCCCTGACTGTTCCTATCTCCTATTTGCTTTAGCCTGCAAATACCTGACCTTATTTTGATTGGAAAAATGGCTAGATCATAAAGTTATAAACCAATACACAAAACTAGACATTTACATTGCAGTCTAAGGTATGAACACAGCTGAGTGAGCTGAAACTGCTGAATCCAGCTGGCACCTGTTCAAGTGCTGAAAAAGGCACCTGCTACAGATTCTGGGAAGGTGATGAGACAGAAAGCCAAACCCATGTGCTGGAAACTAAAAGACAAAGGCATCACTACAGTCATCTGAAGCTAAATGAATCAAAGCTAAACTTCCAGTGGCAGAACTGTTGTCTCCAGGCAAAAGTTACTCTTGGGTCAAGAAATGAAAGGGTGGGAACTTCTGACAAAATAATATTTCCAAAATACTTATGAGCTATATATATTATAATTTTTTTTAGGCATGCAAAGCTCACCTAGAATGAGGGAACATCTCAATAACTGTTAATAAATAATATCCTGATTTTTGAAGCTGTATCTCTTTAGAGTAGGAAATATATCTTAAAGCACTTCCTTTCTTGTTTATGAGAATATGTTTACTCTCATCTAACACATACAAATGGAAGCTTTCAAAGCACTTACATAATTTCATTACTGAACAAGAGTTAAGCTTTTTGGAACCTGCATCCATTGGGATGCCATTATGAAGTAAACCTGAAAGACAAATTTTGTCTTAGGAATTTGACTTATCAATCTGGTTTATAAGAGCTTTGGAAAATTTTATTTTACCTAGCTTGCGTTTCTTGACTGAAGAAATAAGACTGTAACAGAATGAGGAAGTGAATGAAAACATCCCAAATGCCAAGGTAATCTGTTCAACTTCAGTGTGTCAAAAAATGTCTGCCTTGAGGGTAACAGGTCATCCAAGCAAAGTTTCGGAAGATAAATAACACTTTTCATGTCAGATCATTCAAATGCTTATGTGAAATATATAATTGTTATTTCTAGCTCAGTTTTTCTCTCTTCTCTGGCTTCATAGTGTTGATGGAGACTGACCTAAGAGCTGAAGATACAAATGGAAAGTTTGGTGGAAATACCATGATTTCCACTTTTTCTGTAGATCCCAGAAGACATCTTCTGAGAGAATAACTGAGGAGCAGAAAGGAACAAAAATAGTTCATGATGATCACTGAGCTGTCACTGCAGAGGGTAACTTAGAAGCAACTAAGTGCAGCAACTTAGAAAGAAGTGATTACAAGTAGGGGAATAATTCCTTAACAGGATATTGTCTTTTAAGCTGCACTGTGCAGGAACTCACTCCAGCATCAACACAAACAATTTTAGCCCTGTGTGCAGTCCTTACCCAGAGGTCTCCCTTTTTTTTTTTTTTTTTTTTTTTTTTTTTGAATCACCTGGGCTGGATTATTTGCAGATTTTCATTGTTAATGCCAAATGTTGGACCAATTTAGTCTCATTACTGTAATCAATTCTGTTCCTTGTATTTATAGTCCTTTTTCTTTGCTGTCTTAAATTGGCTTTCAAAACAATACCTAAGAGCTGATGTCTTGCAGAGACTGCCCATGTGTGCTCTCTGTGCTGTGTTTTGATAACTGTTTTCACCATTTCATCTGTTTTCAGAAGCAGAACAATTTAGCTAATACATCAATTTGACACATTTTGATTTTTATTTTGGCCCATCCATACTTCCTTAAGTACATGCTGCCACGTCAGTTTTGTTCTGCAGTTCTACATTTGTTGAAATGTTCAGTCCTCCCAAACCTTTTAAGGATCAACAGGAGCATATTTGTTCAATAAATTGCCCCTGCTGTTTCTTTCCATGCCAATACTGTCGTTTTTCGCAAGTTCAAATTGGCTGCAAAGTGCATCCCTTCTCCATTAGTGTGATCAATATGGAGATAATGACAACTGACCCAGAGACAGGTCTTTCAGACCTACTAATGCTTGGATGACCTCAAGAAGCAGCTGTTGAATTTCCTATATCCCTGGAGGAATTGTCAAACAGGGCTGGAATAAGGGCATTTGTGAGACCTGGATGGCAAAAGCATTTCATACTCTCCATAATGCTTCTTTTTAACCAACTCAATGCATTCCTGAAGTCAAGGGAAACAACAAACAACTTTAAATCCTGTGTATTAAAATGAGGATTAAAAAAAGACTAGTGGGCTGAAATTAATGATGATTCAGAAATGAGTCAGCTTTTAAATTCTCCTTCAAAATCTGTTTTCAAGGAGGGGAAAAAAAAAAAAAAGAATCGTATGAATAATTGGAAACTAAGGAGCTTTTGCAAGTAAATACTTGCAGCTACTTAATGTAAGTAAGGAATTCCAGAAAGCATGCACAAGAAGGAGCACCAAGAAAACTAATCAGTCCTATTACTGCAGGTATCTTTTAAAAATAATTGATAACTGCTAGGATTTCAGGTGAATGCAGCAAACAATTTGACATTTTTAAAGACTTGAGAGATCTGACTGCATATAAGACACTTATCCTTGAAGTGAGTTGAACACAACATCCATCCCTAATCCCACAGGGCACTCAGGGTGGGCTTGCACAGAACTCCAGGCTGTCCCTTGTTCTGCTGCACTGGATATAATGCTTGACAGATGGGCAAAAAAATCCATTTCCTAAATTCTGAAATTTAGAAAAAGAATAGTAATAACATTTAACACTGCTTTAGACGACAGTTAATGAGTTCATCTCACAGTTTGGACAAAGTCAAATTATTCACACCTGATGGATTTGCATCAATAGAGGCTTTGTCACAAAAAAACCCCTGACAGTATTTTTTGTCTTTGTGTTTTATGTCTGTGATGTATTTTATTGCCTGAAGATTCTAGTCCAGAATAAACCTATGGCAACATCCATGGGGTGGCATGCACCACATAAAAAAGAATGAGCCTTTCTCATGTTTTGCATTGATTTGCATAAAGTTCATGGTGCTGCACACATACTTGGAAAACCGCTTCTTTTATTTATTTTTTAAAAATGTGTTCCATTTTTTTGTCTTGAAGTCTTGAAGAGGAGACACTAAAAAAAAAAGGAAACACCTTAAGCAAAGCATGTTTAGCTAAAGATTATTTCTGTATTGATTTTGGACATTTCTGTATTGATTTTGGATATCAAGAACTTCTTAAACAGTGGGAAAGATTCTGTACATTTACTTTCCTGACCACTAATAGAAAAGACAAAAATAATTCCCTTGCCTGCTTTAGGCATAAAAAATAGCGAGATAGAAAAAGACTTTTCTTCTTTTTCATGTTTTCTCTTGCCCATTGTGCAAGCACTGAACAATGTAAATTTACAGTTTACAGTAAATTTACAGTTGCAGCTTACAGCATGTCACCTTTGGTTTGTTTCTTCTAGAGGTGGTGACTCCACCACTTCTCTGGGCAGCCTGTTCCAAACATTTTTGTCAAGAAAATATTCCTGATATCCAAACTGAACCTCCCCTGGCACAGCTCGAGGCCATGTCCCCTTGTCCTTTTGCTGGTTACCTGGGAGAAGAACCTGACACATACACACCCCCCTGGCTACACCCTCCTGTCAGAGAGTGTAGAGAGCCACAGGGATCTCCTGAGCCTCATTTTCTTCAGACTAAAGAAGAATAAAAAACTTCTCTAGTTTTGATGGATGGAGAATCTCAACCTTCAGTAAATATCACTTCATTTGGGAAAAAAAGTCCCATTCTTCTCCCTCCAGCTGCTGCAATCACTGCTAAGTGACTGTCAGGACAGACAACACATTTCAGAACAATTCAGCATTTTGCTCAACATATATTGTTTTGTTTCTTTTCTTTTCTTTTTTTTTTTTTTTTTTTTTTTTTTTATCAAAAGTATTATCTATTACCCCTATCC